>JAWNOS010000105.1:1480000-2680000 GCA_035045845.1 Drosophila buzzatii | reverse complement strand
AGTTTTCTCTGTCTCATGTTGCTTCAGATGTCTTCAATGAAGCTGTGCACTGCAATGGTGAAATACCAAAGTATTTTCAGCTCTATTCATTTATACTTTTATTAACAAATTAGAGCGAAAAGTTTGTTATGTAGTTGTATAATAAAATTAGTAAAAATAAAAAAGTAAAAAAGTAAAGTCAGTTCAATTGGCTGCCAAATTTAGCCTCGGAATGTCAACGCTTGATGACAATGATGTCAGAGCTGAGTTTCGAGCAGAGAATTTGGCTATTGGCTGAGCTGGTCTTTGGGAACTGATCACCGTTAGACTGTTAGTCAGCCAGACTGAGCTCTTGGGGACACTTTTGCTTTTCCCCAGCAGATCTGTGGGCGTTGCTCCCAGCTTCAAGCTTCAAGCTCGCAGCTCTACCTCTAGCTCAAGCTCGAAATTTATAACAAATGTATTTGGATCAACGGCTTTCGCGTGATCAGCTTCAAGTGTCGTTTGACTTACAATTGTTGTTGTTGCTGTTTTTCTAGATGTTTTTCTTGTTGTTTATCTCTTCTTCTCTTTTTGGAAAGTTTCATGTTCGCCCACTAAAACAAGACATCAACTGGAGGAGGCGCGCAACCACGTTGTTAAATATTTACAAATATTTTTTTATGAATAGTTTTTTTTTTTTTTCGATTTGATGAGTTTGTGCTTGGGTTTCTTTTAGTTTTTTATTTTTTTTGTATTTTTAGTATGATAATTATCCAAAGTACCAATAAGGCAAGTCAACCCATATGGAGACGCGCTTTGTGCGGCGCGTGAGTTGCGGTAGAAGAAGCAGCAATAGATGAGTAAGGGCGTGCGAGCCGTGAATAGCCGATTGCAAAGATACCCTGTTATTCGAGCTATGAGCAGCGTATGTCTTAATTAATTATTATACAAATCGATATTTATTGATATTGCTTTAAATGCAAATGGGGTTGATGAAGCAGCAATAGATGAGTAAGAGCATGCTAGATGTGAATATGCCACTGCTAAGATACTCTGTCATGCGAGAGAGATGCGTTGCGCACGTTGTCATAGTTAATTATTGCATAAATCGATATTTATCGATATTACTTTAAATGCAAAATGGGTATAAGAAGCAGCAGTAGATGAGTAAGAACGTACTAGACGTGAAAAGGCGACTGCTGAGGTACCCTGTCATCAGAGAGACGAACAGCGTATGTTTATTATATATCGATATTTATCGATATTGCTTTAAATGCAAATTCCTCTCTTGGCTATGCCCTATTTCTATTATGAATACAGAAATCCTCATTAACTCGCACAAATTGCAGACGGTATCTTCGTATATCCTTCTCTTTCGACGTTAACAGGGTATTTACAAAAAAAAAACCGACTTGATAGTGAGAATTTCGTTGCTATTACAAGCTAGCCACATAAAAATTCCACTCGCTATGTATCTTGCACATCGCTGAGCAACACGAACTTTGGAGTCGACACTTCACACACGCCACAGCAGCAAAAGAAAACGCTTTGGAACGTGGTCAATGCGGCGTATACGCAACGACAACGGCAAAGGCAACGGCAACCTGTTTGCGCCAGGGCAGCCGCCCACACGGCGCAACATTTAGCTGTCAGACAGCTGGGCGAACCAGCTCGAGCGGCGAGTGAACTCGAACTTTCATCTAACGAGCAAAGATTAGCTACCCGGGCTGATGATTTATTTAGTATGTGATGAGAGTGATGCTGAGAGATGATCGATGGGAGTTGGATATTCACTTACCATTATGAGTTTGTTGTTCCTGCACGGCTTTGGTTTAGTTTTGGGTTTGGCAAAGATTTGGAAAACTTGAACAAAAATGAAAAAAAAAGTATATTGAAGAAGACTTTATATGGCTTGCGGCAGATAATAAATATGCTAACTGTCAAATCAGAATTCAATAGAAATGAATGAAATAACAAAGCCAGCTTATCGTAGTTCGTTCGCATGCTACGATATGATATGCTAGCCAAGGCGAGTGCTTGGAAGTTGCACAAGGAAATGGAACTCGAATAACATGTTCGATTGTATGTACATATGTATATGAATAAATATTGATATACTTCTATGTCACTTAAGCAATCGATAGACATCGGCTTTGACAGAGAAGGCAGCGCACTGCATCTGCAGGGCAGCTGCTAAGCTCTTGACAGAGAGTGATTGGGTTGAAGCTGCCGACAGGGAAGAAGAAGCAGCATCTACATCGACACTCTAATGACAAAACACACACACAAATATTTCGAGTCACATACATACAGTGAAACTTGTCAGACGAAATGAATATTGAGAACGGCCAACAAGCAAACAAAAATTAATATTAATAAATTTGTTACAATTACATTTCTTATTTTTCTTTTGCGTACAAATTTCAGTTGAGAATATTTTAAGTGAAGCGTCCGAAAAACATACAAAATAACATAAAGAAACCGCGAACCGCAAAACCAAAACCGAGCGAGCGAAGCGAACGAACCGTACCGGCGAGCGTCGACCAAGAAACTGAAACTGAAACCGAAACCGAAACGCGCAGCGAGCAGTGAAGCTAGCAGCGAAAGCAGCGGCAGCAGCAGCAGCGAAAGCGACAGCTACAGCGACATCGACAGCTACAGCAATGGAATCTAAAAGCCCGACAGTGATGAGCGCGCGCAAGCGCCGCAATCATGGTGTGGTCAATGCAGAGCAGCAGGAGCAGGAGCAGCTGCAGCAGCAGCCGGCGGCGCCGCAGCAGCGCCGCAAAGCTGCTGCACAACAGGAGCGTGCAGCGGGCAGCCAGCTGAGCAGCCGCAGCAAAGCGACTGCTGCCGCCAAGCAAAGCCCGGCGCCGAGCAAGCCCTGGGTAAATCCCACGAGCATTGCCATTGTGCCGCCCAGTCGTCAGGCCAGCAACAACAGCAATAACAACAACAACAAAACTAACGGTAAAGTCAAGAAGCAGAATCGCAGCACATCCGCCAGGGAGCCGCAGCGGGATGTGCAGCGGGCGCCAGTAACGCCGCTGGTAACGACGTCGCGCGTGGCCTTTGGACGCAGCTGCCCCAGTACGGCGTCCACAATGACCATGACGCCAGCTACAACGAGTACGGTGACGCGTCGCGTCAGCGGTGGCAACTCTGGCAGCGGCGGTGGCGGCGGCAGCAGCAGCAATGGCAAACAGAAATGCCGCCAGGACACGCCGCGACCGAAACCAATGCAGGTGGCACACGATCAGCTCGAGCTGCTGCTGGCACGCATCGAGCAGGACACAGCAATGCCGCCACCACGACGACGCAAGCCGCCGCCAACGAAGACAGTGCGTCGTCAAATGGAGCATCCGCCGCCGGTGCCGACAGTGACGCCGCTGAGCAGCGCCCGAGGCAAGGATCTGAGTCGTACGCCGCGACCCAGCGTTAATCAATCGGAGCAGGCCGGCAGCCATACTCTGCCTTCCGAGGGTTTGGTGCCGCTCACCCAGAATCCGAGTCTGCTGGCGCCCGAGAAGCGCCAGGCACTGCTCGAGCTGCTGTCCCGCAGCGAGCCCCAAGACCAGGAGATTGTCAATGCATTGCGCAGCGAAATCATCAATGCCGGCGATCCATCCTCAGATGCCATGCGTCTCACTCTCCAGATGCTGTGAGTATGAACAAACACACACACACACACATACACAGAGAGGCTCATGTATACGTGTATGTATTTGTATGCCCGCTTTGCCCATGTGGCTGAGGCAGCGAAGGCGGCGTCGTCGGCCAATGATGTCATCATCGTCGTCGTCGTCGTCGCTGCGTGCTCTGAGAGCGTCAGCTGCGCGCTCTCCAGCGTTGCGGCTTTGCCATTGCCATTGCCAGTCTCTGTTTTTTTTATATATATCTCTCAGACTCAGTCAGCTGCCAATGCGCCTCTGACGCCATCGCCGTGGCGCTGCTTTTAAGTTACTCACCCAACGGCAACTCCCGCTGCCGACGTCGCCGTCGCTGCCGCTGCTGCTGCTGTTGGCATGCAAAGATTTTTGTTTTCTTTTTTTTTTTTATTATTATTGTTTTCGTTTTTGTTTGTCGCCCCCAGTTAGCGATTAGAAGTATTTACTACCAAGTGCTACCTACCTGTCTACACACACACATACACACACACACTACACACACACACTACACACACATATGGCATGTCTCTTCGGCTCAGTTGGTTAGCGGATCACCTGACTGGATCAATCGCAGCTGACAGCTGACATTATCTATCGACTTGACCCTTATATCGCAGCAGAAACTTATCAATAGCAGGCTAAAGACCTATTTATTTATTATGGGCGAAATATCTATGTAGAAATACATACATACACATACACACATCTATGCTAGAGCGACTTTGGGTGACCTTAAACCTGAAAGCTAGACAAACTATTTGAATTGGATAGTTAGATAGACAGCAACAGCTTCATGACTCAACACACATACTTATACTAATATACCTACCTATCTATTACTCTGTACATATCTATGCATGTACAGATTATTTATATGTAGACATTTACTTAATGGGTGTCAGTAGAACACTCAAAATATTTGTGCTGAGACTTGGGATAAAACTTTCCCATCTATTGTATTATCATAGCTGGGTTAATACTTTAGCAACTCACACTCCCATCTCCCTCGCCCTCTCTTTTCCTTTCTCAATCTCGCCGTTTGATCCATGCTGTATTGATTCTTTAGGTGCTCCCTCTCCCACCTCCCATCTCTATCGCTCTCCCTTCTCTTTTTCTCTTCGATCCTTGATCCTTCGATCCTTCGATATAAAAATCCCTTTAGTTGTAGTAATACTTCAGCTATCCTCCATTCGACTTCCTCTCTCTATCTTTCTCTCTATCTCTATCTATATATGTCCCTTATTCTCTAATCCTTTGTTTATTGATTTCGCTTTATAAATCATTTTATCTCTTTTATGTATATAGCACACACACTTTATCCCTCATATAGAATACAAACGCATTTCTCTCTCTTTCTCTCTCTCTCTCTCTCTCTCTCTCTCTCTCTCTCTCTTTCTTCATCTTTCTATCTTGCTCTTTTCTTAAAAAATTACTTTATTTCCCATATCAAATACATTCGTATCTACGTCTAGCAGTATTTTAACTACTCTCTCCATCTCTTTCTTCCTATATCTTAAACTGTGTCTCTCCCTCTCCCTCTCCCAATATCACTGTTTTCACACTCTTTTACCATTTTCTTATTTTATATTTATATACTTTATATCCCCCTATTACAATAGTATCTAATTGTATTAGCACTTCTTCTATTCCCCCTCTCTCTCTCTCTCTCTCTCTCTCTCTCTATCTCTCTCTCCCTCCTCCTCCTTATAATATACATATGTATGTAAATCAATAACAACTGTGATTGATTGTCAAACTCTTCAAGTGGAGAATTCGAATTTGCTCCACTGCAACAACTTTCTCATGCTCTTCTGTTCTGGTCTTTGCTCTCTCTCTCTCTCTCTCTCTCTCTCTCTCTCTCTCTCTTTCTCTCTCTCTCCCGCTCTTTTCGCCTGGGCAGTAATATGAAACTTCATTTGGTTGTCTTAATTTATGACGTTTCCCGGTATACCTACGCCTTATCTGCAGACAGTGGAACCTTTGCGGGCGACCATTTGTCATTCATCAAAATAAAATGAACGTTTCTCAGCACATTCAGCGGGGAATTTGTGCGCAAACAAAAACAAAATGCATTCAAGACGATTTCGTTCTCAGAAACTGAAAAAGAACAACAGAGTTTTTGGTAATATTTGCCACAATTTATAGCTTGATATGAGAGCTTCTGTGTTCTATAGTCGCGTAGCGCATTCCTCGAGTCAACCTAGCCGTATCTAAGATCTGACACACACTCTCTCTCTCTCTCTTTCTCTCTCCCTCTCTCTCTGTCAACTTCAAGAGCTGAGGTATCCTCTTCAACCCCAATCCTCCCCACCCTAGGCCAACTGCCGTTGAGTTCGGCTGATATGAGAAATTCTCCCGTAACTAAATGCGACGACCTCCAATCGACAACTGTTTGCGATTGAAATTCGCGCTAGCTTCTGCTTCTGCTTCTTCTATTTTTGTATATTTTTTTTTTTTTGCCACATTTGTTGTTTCTTCAAGATAAAATTTGCAAAACAAATTCCTAACAACTAATAATAGCCAAATGTAGCGCCATTCACTGTAACACTCGATTGCTGCCAGCCCCAGTCCAGTCGGACTGCGGCGACCGCCTTTGCTTTGCCCTTTAGAATCTATCGATAACGCAAACGACTTGGACTTGGGCGTGGGGAGCGCTAATGTCGCTGTTGTCGCTGCTGCTGCTGCTGCTGCGCTTTATTTGTTTGATCAATAAATTTGCGACCCTCCAATCAGCGCACCCAATACTAACGACCGTTCCCAAGTTAGCCCCATCGTCGTTTATTAATGAACTCTTCGTCGGCTCCAGAGCTTTAGCTGGATTGTGTCATATTATTTGCGTGCAGTTGGCGGGCTGACAGGTAGAAGAGCGCAGGTAGGGAAATTCGTTTGCCATTAGCATGGCAAGCTTTAACCCCAGTGACCCAGACCCAACTGAATGCGCCATCCTATACACTATTAACCGAAAGTTGTTCGCCTAGCTAGAAAATAGGTGTTCAGTTGTAAATATATAGTGGAAGATACTCTTCATATGATGCTATGCTATGAGACTGATCGATAAACCTAAATATATCTTATCGATATAAAATATTGACCCTGACCTAAAACTAAATTGAACGATTTCAAAGTAATCTAACCTCAAAGTGTTATCAGATTTAAGATTTAAACATTAAGAGTAATTCATTAGTCGCTATATATTGTATAATCATTTATAGTAGATGATCAAGCTAGCTCTGACGAGCATAACTCTACGGCATCGGAATTTGAATTGAATTTAATGTTATAGGATTACTAGACCTAACTAGCTATATATTATATATATTAGAAAAGTTTCCGAAGTCCAATCAGCCAGCTTGGTTAGCCGATCAGTAGAGTTGGGACAATGATGATGGGAAGTCAAGAGCTATCAAACCTAGTTAGCCTATATAGTAAGGACTTTTCATCAGCCGATCTAAAGATGCATAGGTATATATGGTAATAGTAGTAGGTATTCTAGCTATGTCTGCCGACAGCTGAGTAAGATTATTAATGATGGGATTCAAGCTTAACGAATTATCAGAGCTAGTTATGCCACATAGAAAGTTGAGACATTTGCTATCTATATTTATAAGCTTATATACTGCCCGATGTAGCTAGATCGGTCTATCGTCAGTTAGGGCAACGATAACGGGAACTTCAACTGAAAGTATTATCAGAGTGCAGATCCTACTCGATCTATACATACAATATGATCTAGCTAAGCCTGGCGACCCCTTTTGTTAGGGCATCGATGACGGTTTGCTACTTTCTGACATTGGCCTTGAGCCTTGGGCTGGGTGTGTGCATGTGTGCAGCTGCTCTCAGGGGGGAGGAATTGCGTGTCGACAGCCCATATGACATACGATGGAGCAGTCCGTTGGGGTCTGCGAGACTGTGACGTCAGCAGCGTGCCAGGCTGATGCAATTAGCCGGGTTTTGCGTTGTGCTAATCATCGAAATGGCAAGCGGCAAATTATTTTGGGACTTCGAATTCGGGTTTGATTTATTAGCGTCAATTCGAATGTTCAAACCTTCTCATTTCTCCACTCTCTCTCGCCCCTTTCCTGTGCAGGCCTCTAGCTTTGAATCCGGGAAATTCGCCGTATTGCGAGCGCTTCTGGGAGGGACATCGCTATTTGAAGGAGCGCCAGCGCCTGCATCAGCAGCTGCAGCCGGACGACGTGCGCTACAAGGAGGTCAAGATACTGCGCTCGCCCAACGGCAAGTTCTTTCTGTCCAAGACGCTCGAGGAGGAGCTTAAGGATGAGAAGCACGTGCTGGATTACATTGAATCAGAGTTGCAGCGCGGCCAGCTGCCCACAATGCCGCCCGCGCAGCGAGCACGCCAGCGCCAGGCCCTGGACGAGCGCGTCGAGCTCGATCGGCAGAAGCAACAGATGAGCGAGTGGCGTGAGGAGCAGCGCATCACCGATCAGAAGCGGGCGGAACAGCAGCAAGTGACCAAGCGCATGCTAAAGAAGGCCAAGCTAATCAAGCGTAGTAAGCAACAGCAGCAGCAGCACCTGCGGATGGGCCAGCCTCTGGACTTGGACTTGAACCTCGATCTAGACCTGGACTTGCCAAAAAGCGAAGAGGAAGATCTAGGCGCCATCCAACAGGCGGATGACGCTTCAGACCACAACGACGACGCTGACCAGGCTGACAACGACGACGACGAGGAAGACTCTGATGCCACGCCACGTCCCTCGGCAAATATGGGACCCATTCAGGATCTGGAGACTGACCTAGTCGATACACGGGAGCAACGTCGCCAGTTCCAGAATCAATGCCAGAGCAGCAGCCTCTACGGCAATTCCAATTGCCTGACTCCCTGGACATTGTACTCCAAGTAAGTGTTTGCCCTCTCACCCCCACTCTCTCTCTCTCTCTCTCTATCTCTCTCTCCCTCTTTCTGTCTCGCTCTACAAAGCATTAGCAACAATCTGGTAGAACAAATGACTCAGAATATTGACGCCGAGCTACATCGCAGCATCGCCGGCTTCATCAAGGACTTTGTGGACAATGAGACGCGCACTACCAACAATCAGACCAATTGAGGGTCTCAACTTCTGGCTTAAGTTATATTGAGCTGCCAATGAATCAGTTAACATTAGTTAATACTCGGGCAGCCAACAAATTGTACGTGCACCAAATGTACATGGTTATATACATCTAGATATATATATATATATATATATATCATTCATCCCATCATATTAGCTTGTGCCTAACCCAAAATAAAGAAATTGCAAAAACGATAACACCTAAACGATCCAGAACTTTTGTCTAACTATTTAATGCAGCCAGCTTTACAGGTCAGTCATGAAAACAACAAACTCTTCTGAGACCGACTCTTCATTCGAGGTAGTATCATTCGAGCTAGTATAGGAAACCCGTTTATACAGATTTCATCCATTTGAAATCTATATATAAATTATGTTCAATCTGTAATGAAATATTCATTCGCTCTATGTAAATTTAGCTAAGTTGTCCAAGCGATAACTGTGAATTGAGCTCCGACTCCTATTCTTAAGGGAAGTAAATCTTAGGCTTAGAAGACAACAAATTCTGTTCTCTATGTAATCCCTGCAACGAGTCTCTGGAAACAACAGTAAACGTATCTAATATGCATAACATCTATATAGCTTTTATTAATCGGTATTTCAACTGTCCAATCGGATTTCATATCGTGTCAAGAGAGTCTTTTCATTCCAGCTCCATTTATGTGAATATGCCACCACTTAATTCTTCTTTAAAAATGTATACTGATATAATATATTTATGTATTAGTTTTTTAGCTGGGTCTATATGCATATTAAGGTATTGAAGTAGGATTTGTATACCATATCTTGGGAGCTATTAAGGAAAGTGGCACTGCTTTGCGGCCTTTCTGGATGTTATGCAAGCGTTTGAGCGAGTCTAACATCTGGAGCTGTTGGAGAACATAATGGAAGTCGTACCAGCTTTATTTTTCGTGCTGCTGTACTCATATCTTATTAGAAGGGCCTTCCAAGTGTATAAAAGTCAGACACTCTCCTCAGCTACACCAATCACAGCTGAAGTACCTAAGGATAGTTTACTACCTAAAGAACGAAAGATATACTAAAACCTCTGCTCAATATATGAACTATGGATGGAATAATTTTTAGGTCCTGCGGAGGTGACACAGCCAGACTTCCTTGTATTCCTTCGGGTGTTGGCTCTAAATGTAGTGCATCTGAGGAAATAGAGTACCTCAGATGAGATTCATTACTCAGAGTACCACTAAGGTCATTGATTGTTCATTGTTGTATCATTGTGATCTAGTGATTCATATAGTCACAGATTAACATGTTTAATCGAATGGAGATGGCTGAATCGGCTTTGCTCATCGACCTTATATCAATTCACAGACTTTTTACATATTGACTATAAGCTCGTTATGCTACGCTCCCAAAAGTAAACCACAATTGTGGTGCTCTATTCGCCCAAAGGTATGCAACATAGAAAAGCAGTCGGATGTCTGGAAAAAATTCGCTTTATGTTTTATTTTGATTATTATGTATGTTGTCAAACGTATGGAAATTAAATTCAATTTATACAGTTGCGGTCAATGCGCTTAGCAACTAACTAGTAACTAGTACTACAAATTAGACATTATAGAACTATGGAATATGCCGTCGATCAGGGCCATTAACATACGTCTTTTTCGTCTTGTGAGTTTGGTTCGACAATTTCAAAAGTACATGGTGTATGAGTGAGTGTGTGAATGGGTGTGTGAATGGGTGTGATGTCAAGAGTGGTTTGTCGTGTGGGTGTGTTAGAAATGCAGTGTCTTTAAAAGTAATGGGTAATTATTACACATAAACTAACTTAATTACAGGCTAAGCTTAGTGCGATTTGTGTGTCCGCCTGTGAGTATATATATGTATATATATATTCGTATATATATATATGTATATATATAATTAGATGTAAGCCTATATGCGTGCTTGTAAAAAAAAAGTACAATAAATATGTTGCTGAGCTAAGGAATTGTACACACAGTATCCGTGGAGACATGCGGCAAGTTGTGCCCTCACAGCAGATTGGAGCAGCTGACTTCGGAGGCGGCACAATTCGTGGAGCGTGGCAGGAATTGTATGTGCTGCCAGGTGGCATTGAAGCTGCACCAAATCGAACGAGATAGATGAATCCAGATAGAGAGAGAGAGAGAGAGAGAAGGCAAGATATTAGTGAGCAGATCAACAATATTGACAAGAGGCCATCAGCACTTACAGATAGCGCTCGGCCAGCTGCCGCTCCACATGTGGCTTGATGCGCGCATAGTCCTTGTCCGCAATCGTTGTGCTGCAGTGCTGCTGCATATATGTGAGCGTGAAGAGCTCGTTCTCGTTGTAGGAGCGCAGGCCGGGCACACGCAGTCGCCGGGTCAGTCCCAGGGCCTCGTAGGTGACCGCCTGATCGATGCCGGCGCCCTGAATGGCCGTGCCAGCATCGATGGCCGTCACAAAACTGCTCAGCGCTCGCGCTGCCGTCCGAGCTGCGCTCAGCGTCACATGGAAGCTCTTCAGTGCGTCCGACGAAAATGTGCGCAACTCATGCACCAGATGCGGCGGTTGGCCGTCGGAGAGACAATTGATATCCGGCGTGGCATACTCAATCTCGGGCACCGCATCGCTTATATCCGTGCTCTGGGCATTGAACTGCAGCAGGAAGGTAGGGAAATTGTTGATCAGCGCCTCAAGAATATCTGTGCCAATGCGCGCAAAGTTCACGGCCCTGCGGCAGAGAGGAAGAGGGAACGAGAGAGAGAAGTTAATAAAAGAAAGAGTATATCAAGGCAAAACACCTACACGGGATAACGATAGTCATAGTAGTTGTTGTTCACCAGGACGCGCGAAATGAGCAACATGTTCAGCTTGTTCGAGTAGGCAATGGGCTGTGGGTGATCCGTCGTGTACATCTCGGACACAATGCTAGAAAAACAGAGAGGTGATGCACTCGATTAACAAAATATTCGAATATGCACTCAAGCTAAAGCTTCCCACTCACACATCCAGCACGCCCAAAGTCTTCAACTTGTTCTCCATGCGTGAACGCCGGAAGGTCCAAATGGACTCCAGATGCTCCACAAAGTTGAGGTTGCTCAGCAGCAGATCGTTGTAGTAGTTGCTAATGTAGTCCGGCTGTTCGAGCACCTCGCTGGGTATGCCAAACTGCAGCCGCATCTCCGCCAGCTTCTTGTGCATGAATTGTCGAGCTGTCGGCTCCAGCCAGCTGGCCTGTGCCAACGAATCCTGCAGCTGATTGCGCAAACTGTAGAACATCAGCTGCAGGAACTTCTCATTGCCAATGGTCTTGTTTAAGCTTGTTGGATCGTTGCTGCGCACGCGCGCCACTCCCTCAAACTGCTGCTTAGGCGGTTGCTGCTGCAGTGCGTCCACGGCAAAGGGCAGCCAGTCGCGCACCACCTTGCTGCAGAACAGCCAGCGCGGATAGCTGGCCGTGCGTCCATAGATGGCATGATCAAAGTTCTCCGCCAGCGTGCGGTACTCCTTCGACAGGTGCGGCAGCATTTGTCGTGCCAGCGACCAGATGATGAAGTTGTTTATGGGCCTGCGGGCAAAAAGAGAAATCATTATATTATATATACATTATTTATTAGATAATGTAGCTTACGACTTACTTTTTGTCTGATGTGGAGATTAACGTGGATATCTCGTGAAACACTTCCACATCACGCACCAACACCTCCGTCTCTTTGCTGATTCGCGTATTCGGAAAGATGGCCTGCAGAGACTCCATAATAGGCAGCTGTCAGAATAAAGAGATAAAAGATGTGAGACGCATACGACTAGACAGTGATGTTGATGGTCTGGCAATTACATAGCTATATGAATAAAATATATATCTAAAGCGCATTCAGCAAAATGAGTGAAAATAAATAAAACATAAAACAGAATGAAATATTTGCCATAGCCGAAGACACTCGAATTACTCAGGCACTCATGGAGAAATGGATGAATAGCCGAAGCCAAAAGGCTCATTACTTTTTCTTTTTTTATTTTTCATTACTTTCACATTCGAAACGGAGAGATTCCGTCCCGTTCCGGGACACGCTTTCCCACTCGTGCAATTCCGTTTGTTACCTTTTGAATGTACGAGTTTATCGCGAGCGCACGCAGTCACTCTAACTTATTTGGAATCTCATTCAATTTCACTCTGAGCATTGTAAATTGCCATATTATCAAAATAATAAAGAAATCTCTAAAAACTCTTCCGGCTAGGCTGAATAGAGGCTTATCGAACCACAGATATATATAATAATATATCGAGGGCCCCTCACCTTTCGTCCTACATTTGTATAGTACTAGATACATATAGTAATAGATTGATTAGAATTCATTAGAATATTTGGAAGTTCTCTTACTCATAGCATGAGGGTTGGTACTATACTTTATCATTATACTCTCGTTAAGATATTTCTGATTCATTATACGGATTCATGATTGATAAGAAAATATAAAATACAAATTGTCGAACAAGCCTGACTATTACAAAATCTGTATCTCGACCGATCTTTGTTCCTTAATATACTCCATAAGTTGTATCTATAACAATTGTGTTAATATATACGGACAGACGTAAAGATCTAGCATCAAATCAATTTATATTATATTATAATATACATATATACTTTATGGAGTCTGCCACATCTTCTTCTGCCTGTTACATACATTTCGACAACGTAAATATACCCGAATCTTTAATTTTCAAACGATTCAGCGTGTAGCTGAATTAGGTATTACAAAGTTGTAGATCAAATTATAGACTAATGAACATCTACCCATTGATGACTAATGAAAATTGAACAAAAAAGAAATACAAAATAAAAACAGAGCCCTAATAAAATGTAATTCAAATGATATGTTTCAAGAGCTACCATTGAAAAGTATAGATTCTTAAGTTCGAATCTATTTATATACATTTCTATTGTATTGCTATGGTCTTATGACAAGATACGTAAAGTATTATTTTGCCAAGTTTCCCTAATTTTGGTTTAATTTTGTCGTGATCACCTCCCAATGCTACAGTAGTATTAGTGTGATGCTGAGAGGTCTGTATAAAGATGAATTTAGTTCCGGCTATAGCTAAGTGAGAGTTCAGCTGAGCTATTCGAATAGGATTGTCAATGGATGGGACGGAAAGGCGACTCGGACATTGTGACAGACACAGACAAAAAAATGATAAAATTTAATTATAAAATTTAATAATTGAAATAGCTAAAACATATAAATCTATTTCATACCGAATCAATCATTGTTTCGGCCTATTACCCAAATAAAATGAGTCAATATTGATCTAACTATTATAAACCTGAATTTATATCATATTTGTCAATTAGGGAAAATAAATAACAAAGTAAATTTGATCACAAGAATTATGTCTATCCAAACAAATACAATATGCCATGTCAGGAATTTGTGCAGGTTATATAAGCACGTTCCGCGGCGACTTAAGAGAACTTTCTGCAACTGAAATGCCAAAGTGCTATCTAGGTATATCTCTGCCTAAATCAATTAGTACGCTGCCAATGGGAAACTAGTTTTCGATAGTAATTGGGGAATCACAGTGAGTCGTCGAGTGTTTACCGATGGCGCGATGCTCTTCAGCTCTGCCAGCCGAATCAGTTTGTTCTGCTGCCCCTGGCCGCTCCCCTTGGCGGAATTGATGTGCTGCACTATGCGCCGCTCGTAGTGGAAGGTGTCGTCGGCAAAGAGATCTGCCTCGCGCGCCACAATGCCTGCAATGGGATGCAATTTGCATTAGGAATTGACTTTCGACTTGACTTGGCTAATCGCTCTACTGCTGCTTACCCATATTGATCGCAAAGTCGCGCAGCAGCAGCTTGTAGCCACGCACGACCTCCTCATCGCCATCCGGGCCATAGAAGAACTTGTCCGGCAATCCCACCTCGCCCTCGTCCAGGGTGATGACATAGTCATAGGGCACATTATAGCTGCTCTCCACGCTGACGCGATAGTACGGGAAGATGCCATACTTCGTTTGCAGTAATTTCAATGCATTCTTGTACTCCCAGTTCTGTAATCGATTTGTTGCCGAAATTGCCTGCCAGCCACCTGTAAACAAGAGTGGAAGTGGAAGACAATTAGTATCATTCGGTTATCCAATATCCGGAGGAATGACCCATTACATCTCTACCCTCCGCCTCCTGCACCGTCGATGGCAACATCGAGCGGCGCTAATGAAAGACGGCAAAGGCAGAAATATGAAATTTGGCACAACTTATGACAACTTCCATATACATACGCTTATACATATTAGAGCATTACGAATTGCCTCTGTGTGTGAGTATTTTTGGGTTTATAGCAATTAAAAGCGCTAAAATGTTTGGCTGCAACGTCTTGGAAATTTCAGACCATCTTGCAGTCATAAAAAAAGTCCAAATATCGGATTAATAAAAACAAAACAAAAACGCAATGCGTAACAACGACATTTGTATGCTCTATTTCCAAGATAAGATTAGCCAAGGGTGTGATTCACGATAGAGGCGTGCTTTACTATAAGTGATTGTCAATTTGACCAAGACTTCATGCTTGAACATGTTGACATAATAGATCGTTAATGAAGGCATTATATTTGACCTAGGCAGATCCTTCTCCCCATCTAAGCAAAATATTCAAGCATGAACACGGCATGGCTGGATCAGCTGCCCGCCTCCCTCCAAATGTACAGCACTGGATAGCATATGGAAATTTCCTAATATCTCCAATTTAAAATCGAAGATGCCACAGCAAGAGACCTTAAATATTATATAAAAGTCGTCGCTCTTTGGAGTGACAATCAAAGCTCAACATATGTAAATAATTTTCGATAACTCATTCGATTGCTGCATAGATCGCTCTTCTCACTGATCCAAACCAAACCAAGATTTCAGCCGAATCAATTCGTGTCAAATATTTCAAAAGTCTTAAGAATAGAATTAATCAAATATCCTAAGCTTAAGATTTTACGTAAGTCGGTATATGGTATCATATAAGACGCACAGGATTTGAAACTCAAGTTATATGCTGGATATACAGAGCAACTCAACTTGTTCAATTTGGCATTATTGAAAGTTTAAAAAGGTATATTGCTTTACGGGAAATCCGAGTTCAATTAACAATTTGTTATTTATGATAAATTAGTTACTTTCATAAAAAATATATATTTTTTATTAATTTTCCAAAAACATGTCGAAAAATCCTTTATTATCTAACTGAAGTCTTAATATAAATTAAAAATCGAAAAAAGTTGTATTTTAAGTAAAATTTTTTACCCGAAGTTAATAATTTTAATTGTAAGTTAAATTGGTATTTGAAATAAATCCTTTTTGGGTTGATACCCAAGAAAGGTCAATGCATAAAAGAACCATTACAATTGTAATGTTAAAGTAGCTACAAATTTAATATAATATTTATTATTTTAGAAAGATTAATTATTAATAATTATTTATTTTATTTTATTATTATTATTATCATTTTATTCTGTTACGATTCATTTTTTTTATTTAAATATTATTTTTATCATTTTATTTTATGTTTCTTATTCGTTTAATTTATTTTTAATTTTTTTTTAAACTCATATTTTTATTTTATTATAATTTTATTATAATTTTATTATATTATTTTTATTTGATTTTTATTATATTATTTTTATTTGATTTTTATTATTTATTATTTTTATTATATTTTGTAATATTTCCAAATTATGTTGCCCATTTAGGAGCAACTCAACTCAACTTTGTTGGTTTATCTAAAATGTATATTATCTTTAATAGGAATGCTTTATCGAATTCTGAATAGAATTTTTCCTACAATTCTTATCGAAAGATAAAGTCAAAGTCAAAGTAATCAATTTCACTCACTGAAACAGAGACAGAGACAGAGTGAGAATGGACTTGATCGATCCCATTGAATCGACGGACACGGCCAAGTGGCATCAGCCAGCTGATGGCGACATTTGATCAACTATTTGGGCGCGATTGTGTCAGCTGTGTTTGCAGCATTAATTAGCGCCTGCGAAGCGAAATGAGTGAAATAAAAGCCCAAAGTCTCATTCTCTAGGTCCGTGCTAGCCGGATTTGTGTGGTGTTATAGTTATATTTCGTTTTAACAATTTATTGCAAATCAATGCGAGCAAATTAATTAACTTCAATTAAAGGCCAGCAGCGACACTCTCTATATAAACTGAACGCCGTCTCCAGACAGGTCATCAATTCAGTGCAGCACCTCCAGCGCTCAGCTTCAATCAAATCCGAACGCGTCCCCACATTGTGTGTAACAGCATGAACCAATTTATGGTAAGTCCACGGCAGATCAATTGGATAGCAGATAGATAGACGAAAGTGATCCGATGATCCGTAATCCATTTGCAGTTTCTGGCCTGCCTGGCAGTGCTCGGCTGCAGTCGCTGGGCAGCAGCGCGTCCTGATCTCAGTCGTCAGGCCTACCGCTACGAGATCGGCCAGAACGACAACTTGGTGTCTGGCCCTGCGATCACCACATCCAGCTCGTATCAGCCAACAGCATCGGGCACCACCTACTACAACAACATACCCTCTGTGGGTCAGCTGACATCGGTTGGAGTCAACACCGGATTCGTGCCCTCGGCCCAAGTGGGTGGCATTCAGTACACCGGCAGCAACAGCTACTCCAATGGCATCAGCGGTGGAAGTGCTAGCGGCAGCAGCATCTACACCGGCGTTGTCAACGATCACATTGGTCTAGCTGGCATTCGCCCAGGACCCGTCATCAACTACAAGGAGCAGGAGGCCTACATCAGCCACTTGGCCAACTTCCAGCCCCCGATCATTAGCAAGCACTTCTATCTGCACACCGCGCCCGAGGATCACGACGAGCAGCAGATCGTCCGCTATGTGAACGTTGGCAAGCCACAGAAGAACTACCGTGTGGTGTTCATCAATGCGCCCGCATCGACCACCAGCAAGGCCAAGATCATTGCCAACATTGCTCCAGTCGAGGACAAGACTGCCATCTATGTGCTCTCCAAGAAATCGAACGCTCTCGACGTCAGCGCCGAGGTGGTCACACAGCGTCCAGTCAACAACAAGCCCGAGGTCTACTTCATCAAGTACAAGACACCAGCGGAGGCAGCTCATGCCCAGCAGACCATCCAGGGTAAGTTGAATCTAGGCGAATGCCTGCAAAGACATTGCTAACCAATCTTTCGCCTTCCGCAGCCAACTATGATGCCTTGGGCGGCAGCTCGAGCCTCAGCGATGAGGGCATTGTGCCCACCTCCTCAGTCATCAATGCCCTGGGCGACAATGGCGCTTCCGGCGTGGTCGCTGACGGCAACGGCGGCGTCAGCATCGTTGGCACTGGTGGCCTACCCAACATCAATAGCGGCGTCGGTATCGGTGTTGGCCCCGCCAATGACAACCTTCAGATCGGTGTCGGCAATGGCGGCAATGCCAACCAAGTGGCCACCGGCAGCTCCAACGTGGGCACCAGCATCATTCAGACCTCATATCTGCCCGCCAAGCCCATCAGATCCGTCAAGTACTAGACGTGCCATCTGCATCGTAACCCAACTAAACACGCGCCCGACTCCTGCTTCTAGCTGAATAATCCTTGGCGATTATTTGGCTAGAATATGTTAAGCTTAAACTCTTGCGATATTCTATTTAGATACTTTTGCGACTGATGCAAAACAAATGACAAATTAATTATTTTCCCCATTTTTTTTTTTTAATAAAATTTAAGGATTTCTTTAAGCATTCAAAAAAATCTAAAATTTAGTGAAATATTTATTTTCTTAGAATTTGGAATTGGATTGGATTGAACGAAGATGTGATTGGGAAATTCACAAAAATATAAATATCAATTTATATGCTAAGAATTTGGGCATCATCAATAATTTTAGAAACTTTATTTAATTAACAAATTACACGTTCGCCGTATGGCACAAACACCCTTCCTCACCTGACCTGTTCGATCGAGGCACAACTATTTGGCAAGCTCTTCATAATTGTTGAAACTGCAGTGGAAACTATAGAAACCCAACGGAGCAAGAGCTGCTCGAGCTGGAGCGACCACCAACCACAAAACCGATGGCAGATAAATTAGCGTCTTTATATAATAAAAAAAAAAAAAACAAAATAAATAATAATAATAATAAGAAGAAGAAGAAGTGGAAAAACAAAGCTGTATCAAAATGGAAACGTAGAGCAAACGCGCTGCAAGGTCGCTACACAAATGCAACGCATTAAAATACCAGAAAGTATTACAAACTAGATATATACATATATATGGATATATCTATGCACACACATGCATATATATATTTCACACACACAAATAGAGCCCGCCTGAGCAGCATTGCTAACAAATTTATGATCAAATATATGGATTACAACGCTAGCAGATGCTACCTGGTATTTGATATCAGCATCCATCTATATATATATATATATATATCGTATCTGAACGCATCTGCATATTAATGCGTCGCGATCTTTGCATAAAGATAATCACACCTACTAAATAAAGCGATACGATCTATGGCCAGCAATGTCTTTGCTCGAACATTTGTCCCTCGGTTTTTACTGTCAGCATTCATAAAAAGTTACATAAATTATTTCGCAGAGGCTTTCGTGTCTTTCGGCTCGTTCGGTTCGGCACAAAAAAACAAAACCAAATACAACAACCAAATAATATGAAATTATGGATATGGAATGCCTAATTGATAATTATCGTTTTGTTCGCCTTTGAATCAGCGTAGCGCGAGCTGTTTATAACTAAATTAGTGGATCAGCCGCTAGATATCTGTCGCACTCTCAAGTTTATGCTTCACCATCAATCAATGGTCATCAATCATCAATCAGACTGCATTGCTCAGTTTTGCGACAATTTATGCTTTATGATGCGCATTCGGAGCGACCTCCAGCACATCCAGAGATGAATGTGTCGCAGCAGCTTCTGCTTTTGCTTCTTCTTCTTCTCCTGCTTCACTGACTGCCTAACTGACTCATCAGCCTATTGTTGTCTGTTGTCTGCTGATTGGTTTAGGAGGCCACCATCTAAGGCAATCGCCAACACCGAAACAGCTGAAGAATAAACATAATTGGATATTTGGCCAGCATCCGATCAGAGCTATGGAAAATCCAAGCCAAACAGCGCTTTATATAGTCAATTATAAACGCATTTCGATTATTCAATTTGCCATAATATTTAGCTAAAGGTCAAGCCAATCGAAATGGGTAGTTATCAGATAATGAACATAGAATGTACGAGTATAGTATAAAAAGATAAAGATATATAGTTGCAGAGTTACAGATGAAGATGGAGGAAAATATGAAGATGCAGATACACATCGGGATGTACAAGATAGAAATGCAGATGCAGATCCTGGTTCAGATATACATACAAAGGATAGAACTAGAAAGATGTATAAATAGAAATCGATAAAAAATAGATACAGAGCAAAAAAACGAGGTGATGGATACAAATACAAATGCATATAGAGATATAAAGATACAGACACAAATTGCCATACAGACAATATCAAGAAAGAGATACAGATGCAGAAATATATACAGACTCATATATAAGGACAAGGATAGAGCTAGGGAGAGATATAGATAAAGATAGAAGTAGAGCAAAAATACAGATACACACATACAGGTCTAGAATAAATATAGATATAGATGAAAGCTGGAGTAGGAGATACAGATAAAGATACAAGTAGGCAAAAAGATACAGATACAGATAGAGCAGACGCAGATAAAAGTGCAGATGAAGATACAAAGCGAGAGAAATATACAGATACAAATCAAAAGAAACAGATACAGATACAAATAGGAGCTTGAAAAGAGACACATATAGATACAAATGGTGATACATAGATAAATATGAGACTTCCATCATCAATCAGAATGAGAAAAATATATTAATACAGATACAAGATATATAGATAAATATACAAATACAGAGCGCTATGTAGATAGTTTCACAATGGATAAGGATAGAGGTACAGAAAAAGATACAAACGAAAAAGTTGTAGATACTGCAAAATATACAGATAGTTAAACATGGAGATGATGAAACAGATGCAATTGTAAAACAAATATTCAGATAATTTTATAGATAAAACAACAGAAAGAGGTGACAGATATAAATAAAAGAAAACATATGCAGAAAAAGATATAAATATATTTGTATATACATATAAACTTTTAGATAAATTCTAGATAATTATACACAGAGAGAGAGGGAGATAGAGAGAGATAAATAGAGAGACAGGGAGAGAGAGACACAGATAGCAAGGGAGAGATATAAAGAGAGAGAGGGACAGAGAGAGTGTGAGAGAGAGACAGAGAGAGTGTGTGTGAGAGAGAGAGACAGAGAGAGCGTGTGAGAGAGAGAGACAGAGAGAGAGAGAGAGAGAGAGAGAGAGAGATACTAAATGATTCTATTATTCCCCTACATAGATTAGATTTTCCTCCCAAAATCTATCCTCATCATCAAATACACCCAAAGATATCTATTAATTCCTACGATTTATATAGATCATTTAATTTTAATAATATATGTATGAAAAGTTCTTTATAATAGTATCTATGCAAAGATATAGAGAGACCCATTGCGTAGCAGCTTTGTGACATATTTGATGTCCATTTGGTTCGCATATTGATCGTATTCAATCAGATTGACCATCTCCATTCATATTTAGATGTATGAAATCATCTTTTAACTGTTTCACATTTGCAAGTTAATCGATCAGCAATGTGGATGGGCTGGCCAGCATTGCTCTGAGCCAAAGAAAAACCCAGCAAACTAGTTTCGCTACCCAAACATTTTTTGGCGATTGCTTTGGAGGCCTAGAGTCAAAGACTGATGCCGTTCAGGTGCCGTTTAATTAGATGCAAACTACCAGCAAAGCCTACAGAAACTGGCAAAAAATCAAATTTATATATATACGAAATAAAAGAAGTAAGAAGGCTCTAGTCAAGACGGATCGACTACGAGATACCCTGAACCCTGCAAAAAAAAACTAATACTCTTCTTCTCTTGGGTGATCTTCAGGAAACTTTCGGAATATATTAATACCATTCAAATGTGTCTATTTGCCAAATTACAAGTCGCTAGTATTTGAAGTGAGTTTTTTTTATTTTTCCAATTGGGGGCGTGGTATCAAAATTCTGAAAATAACAATTATATCTATCTAAATATATAAATTCGAAATCTCTAGCTCAAACGGTGTATAAGTTAACAAATAATAGAATTTTTTATTTTTATCGATAATTTCGAAATGGGATGAGTTATCGAAAAACCAATTTCATGTGAAATTTCAGCTATCTAGCTTTTGTAGTTCCCGAACTGTAGCCGACACGCCAATATCAACTTTTTTTTTGGGCTGATCAAGAATATATATGTATACTTTGTGGGGTCTGCGACGTCTCCTTCTGCTTGTTACATATAATTTCACAAAACCATTATACCCTGAATTCAAATTTTCAATGGGTTCAGGGTATTAAAAAAAAACACTTTCTGTATATCCATGGGTCTATTAATAATCTACTCGACTGTGAGGCCAGCGCAGCGCACAGTCAAGTTCAATGCCTAAGCTGGCAAAAATATGTATACAGATACCTATGCTAGCATCTAGATGTACGATTGTACGAATATTGCTAATATATATGACTTTAAAAATATATGTGTATATATATGTCTTCATATATATGTAATTCGAGACGAGACGCGCGGCTATTGTTATTTGAGATCTATGAGCTCTATTCAAAATGTGAACCATGGCTACGCAGCGCATATCAGAATCAGCCACGCCCCATTCGCTCGTTGCTGAGTCAACTGCAGTTGAGAGATTTGAATACATTTTTGGTAGCATTCGCTGCTTGGGCCTATCTTGAAAGCTAGTCGACTCTATGGACATGTCCAAATTGCTGTTGTTGTTGTTGCGGTTGCCGTGTGCCAAGCTGAGCTCGATTGCTGCTGATGCTTTTACTGATGCTGCTGTTGCTGCTGCTGATTTACATAAATTACAACAACAAGCGGCTAACGGATGGCGCCGACAGCACAGCCAGCGGCCATAGCCGATCTGGAAAGCAGCGCATATAAGTCAAGTGGAGCGACAAGAAATGCAACCATTGCCCTCAAGCAATCCAAACGAAAACGTGCTCAAACAAACGCGACGCGACAGCGACAAGCAAGCAAGCAAGCAGGAATTCAAGGATTACCCACAAGGATAGCTCAAATAAAACAATCTTAAAGAAACCAAACACAATTCGATCATGCGTTCCACAACAGTTCAGTTAGTGTTCGGCTGCATCGCCGCTTTGCTGGCCCTGGCCGAGGCGCGTCCTCAGTATGGCTACGAGCAGCCGCAGCCTGGCGATCTGTTCGTGGGTGGCGTTGGCCTGCAGGGCCCCGGTGGGCCGCTAGTGGGTCAGCTGGTGGGTCAGCTGCCGCAGACACATCGTGGCGGAGACAAGTATCTGCCCCCAGCTAGCACCACGCCGGCGCCCATCATCAACAAGAAGTTCTATCTGGTGTCGGCACCCGAGGAGCGCGGCAATGATGGCAAGGTGAAGCACTTGGTGCTCGGCAGGCCACAGAAGAACTATCGTGTGGTGTTCATCAAGGCGCCGGCTGGCGACAATGCCAACGTTAAGTATTCGGCCGAGTTTGCCCCACAGGAGGAGAAGACCGTCATTTATGTGCTCAGCAAAAAGGGCAACGATTTGGATGCCAGCGATATTGCCACACCAGCACCAACGCAGCCCAGCAAGCCCGAGGTGTTCTTCATCAAGTACAAGACCGAGGACGAGGCCAACCAGGCCCAGAAGGAGATCCAGGGACAGTACGACAAGATCGGCGGCACCAGCGAGTACCAGGAGGAGACCAATGCGCCTGTCACCTCCGTCATTGGCAGCCTCGACAGCCTCAATCCCGATGGCAGCTACAACTATCGCCAGATCAATCGCCCCAACAATCAGCCCAGTGTTCAGTACCTGCCCAGTGCACTGAAGCAGTGAACCTCAATTCAGCACAACCATGCCACGCCACGTCCCCTTCCCTCTCGCCGTCCCCTCCCCACAAACACACACACGCACATAAGCTTCAGTCCTTAATAACTTTAATAACTTGTTATGTGTTGTTTAGTCTTAAGCGCATTGTTTATCTCGACTCTATTTTTTTTTGTTTTTTGTTATTGTTAAAAAAAAAAAAAATAAATGAATTGTATATATAAAGAAGTACGCAACGTTTATTTTTTTGTATTTTTTTTGTTAGAGATACTTCTTTTGGGTAAGGTCGCGTAGTTTCCGCGCTATAAAATGCCATTTAAAAAATTAATAAAAATGCCATAAATAAATTGAAATGTTGCTCAAATCAAGCCAAGCGGCTAATAAAGGCCCGACGCGGCCAAAGACCAAAATGCTCAAATGCTAATCAACAATTCAAACGTCCAAAAGTTCGACAGTCAACAAAGCGACCCGGCGCCCAAAATAGCTCAAAATTAGCTTAAATGAAGTGAGAAATCAAAATAAGCACATCAAATTTAATTATAATTGAATCAAACAGCGCATCTTTTACTTCGAGCGATCGTTAAACTGACGCCGCATGACAAAATATGACGTCGATCTTAATGCTCTCCAATGCATAAATATGCATGAGCATAGTCAGCAAGAAAGAGAGCGGGAGAGAGAGAGAGAGAGAGAGTCAGCGAGAGAGGGAGAGCAAAATGATTTGGAACATTATTTTCTTATCAGATGGATAGATTAAGAGCTCCATTAACTGCTGAATGTGGCCTAATTGAGCGCAGCTTGAATACAAATCTTGACTCAAATCTGTTGAACCACATTAAACGATGATCGTAACACACGCGATTGTAGCCAGCCAGACTAATGGTATTTAGCATGAAACAATAAATCTATATAGATATCAATGGCCACATAAATGTTGACATCAAACTGCATATGTAGGTCAGAGATGCTGCATAGTAGCTGCTGTCAGCAGCTAACATGCAGTTAAAACAACTCTTCAATTTGAACTGTTATAAATATATTTATTTATATTAATAATAATTGTGATATCTTCACAATATAAGTTATATAATATTTTGATTCCAGATTTGAGTACTTCCAGTTTTAGAGAGTTTGTTGTCAGGATTGTCTAATTGTATATCATAATCGGATTGGTATCTATAACAACTATTATATTACGTACGATTCAGGATTTATGAACTTAGAGTTGTAGAGAGTTTGTAGAATTGCCAAATGATATATATCATAATGAGATTGCTATCTTTAGCAATTGATATATGTACGACTTAAGATTTAAGTACTTGAGGTTTCGCAGAGTTCAAGTGATATATATCGCATTCGGATTGCTATCTTAAGCAATTAGAGCTCCTTACAACGTTGCAGAAACTCTTATACAAAATTTCCCTTTTCAGCAATCCATTCATCAGTTAATCGTTACGTTTTATTGAGTTTGTCATATGATATTTCATTATTTATAGACTTGCATTAGAGCTTACGACACTAGTCTAACTTGAGCTTCTTGCTTCTTCCTTCATATGGCTGCTGTTTATTTTATTTAATACATTTGGCAATTATCTAGTTATTGAACTACTATCGACATAATACACACATACACACAAAAGGGCAATTGGATCATCGATTCTGAAAATGAGTACACCTTTTATACCCTGAACCCATTGAAAATGGGCTACGTGCGTAAAGAAGAAGAGCATTAGAATTTTAGCAGAGAGCAGGGTATCTCGTAGTCGAGCAATCTCGACTAGAGTCTTCTTACTTATTTACTGTACAGTACTGTAATGAATGTATGTAGGTTAGGAAATGAATGCATTCTTGTAGACCTCTAGTTTGACACTAAGAATGTCACATATTATGCAGATCATTTGATTCACATTTATCACTAAAATAGTCTTAGTCAATAAAAAATAATTCCATCACAGTTACTCAACTGTTAAGCTAACTAAAATCATATTTTCAGCAGAAACGCGTTGACTCGAAAGGGAACAGATTGTTTGTTTACATAAATTAGATTATCTAATGATATCAATAATATAAAAATAAATGCATTTAAATAAATGTTACTTAATTAAATAAAGAATTTGTAAAAATTTCCTACATTTTTTACACACTCTTAGGGATTTATTTTTTTTTATTTAAACTTTTTTTTCAAATTTTTATATGCCTGTATGAAATTTGCGATAAATACCAAATTCAACTTCCATGCCATTTCATGGTAAATAAAAAGAAAATACTAGAAAATAACTAAACCAAAAAATATAGATATTACTTTACGAACTTATGAATTTTTTTCTGGGCAAGAGAAATATTATGAAATATTGTGATTTTTACTTTGCGCTGGAGA
Organism: Drosophila buzzatii; assembly: GCA_035045845.1. NCBI lineage: Eukaryota > Metazoa > Arthropoda > Insecta > Diptera > Drosophilidae > Drosophila > Drosophila buzzatii. The sequence continues at coordinate 2,653,929 of JAWNOS010000105.1, read as the reverse complement.
AATTATTACACATAGATATTTAATCAACTAAGCTACTTCTCATTCTCCGTACAACACGTAGGCTCTAGAACATATAATATATAATTTAATATATATGAAGAACAAATTCTTAAATTTCAATTTTGGACGTCAAATGTTTTTGTCTCTTTTTGCTCTGCTGTCTGTTTCTTGTTTAAGTTGTTTAACTGAAATGAAATCTCTTTAATTTGAATTATTCAAATCTTGAGATACTCTCAATTATGGAGAGCCTAAATCGATTTCGTTTCATTAGCTTGAAGACGATATGCGAACAGCCCTTGAGCAACCTTCGCACTGTGGAGCAGCGCAGCACAAGAAGATCATCTACATCTTTATCAGTGATTTCTGATTTCTTGTGGCTTTAGCTTTGGGCAGAAGCGATTTTTCTTAATAAATCAAACCATAAATCAAATTAGCTGTACCATTTTGCCAAATGCGACATGAAAGTGTGGGAATTACGCGTCAATTTATGCAAATCGATGCGCATTGAGGCCTGAATCGAAGCCGAAATCAAAATTGATGTCAAGCCAGCCAGCCCAGCTAGTCGTATTCTCTCAAATATAACAAATAAGAGAAACATATCTCTGTTGATATTTTAATTGTCTCGACTTGTTGACAACAACGCGGCCAAAACTAAAACGAATTAATCTACTAATCAGCTGCGAGGCTGCGAAACGCACCAAAAGTTTTCAAATAACAAAACAGAAAACAAAGAAAACTTTGACATTTTGGACAAATGCAAAGGCTGTGAAGCGCAGATTAGATCACACCAGGTGCCCATTAGTCAAAAATGATGAAGAAGAAGAAGAAGAAGCAGCAGCAGCAATGTGGGGGCGTTGAATGATGCGGCATAAACTGTGAACAATGGCCAAACAAGACATTTGTCTGACCAGCGATAAAAGATAAATGACCCAAAACAATGATCTATGAAATATAAGATATATGTATAAAGTATATTATAGTTATATATGTATATATATCATATATATCATATATAACTATAATTGTATATATAGTATAACAAATATGTACACATATCACAAAATTCAGTTTAAATATATATTCAAGCCAGTCCGACACTATTCTATGCCAATCACATAACATAAGCTATCTTGAGTTGTGTGCAAATATTACGTAAATAATCTCTAGATCTTGCCATTCAAATGCTGTAATAATTTCGCTTTTAACGGCTCTTTTGTTTTCACTAATTTGCAGCAAGTTTGTTGCCTAAGTCTTTTGCTAATTGGCAGCATGTGTGCAAAAAATCACCCAGATTCTCCCCAATATAGTATATATATAGAAATATGGCCCACAGCTGCCACACATACATTCGTGGCATCATCCAGTAGCAACATGTTGAGCTTTGTCATATTTCTCATCTCGTTGGAGCTCTTTGGCCGCTGCCAGGCTCAAATGCCGTCGCGTTTCTATTTGCCACCGGCGACTGGGGAAAGTCCTATAACGTCAGCTCCGCTAATCACCAAGCAGTTCTACAGTGTTACGGCCGCTGAAGACGCAGAGGAGCTGCAGCCACGCACCAAGCATCTGGTGATTGGACGCGCCACGCGCAACTATCGTGTCATCTTCATACGCGCGCCCAGTGCCCAGAACGAGGCGCTGAAGTACACAGCCGAGCTGGCTCCGCAGGAGGAGCGCACGGTCATCTATGTGCTGAGTCGCAAGCAGCCGGAACTAGAGTCGCATGACATTCAGCCGCCCAAGCAGCAGCAGCAGTCGGCCAAGCCCGACGTCTTCTTCATCAGATACAAGACCAACGAGGAGGCGACCGCTGCCCAGCGTGAGATCCAAACGCAATACGACGAGCTGGGGGGCAACTCGGAGCATGCGGCGCCCTATGTGGCGCCAGTGCAATCGGTGATTGGCGCCGTGCCTTCAATGGATTCAGCTAATGAGGGTCAGCTGGGCTACGAGTATCAGCGACCGACAACGCGCTTCCATTAAAGTGAATCTGGGTGTGAGTGTGGTTTGGGTGGTGTCGAATTAACGATCGACCCATGCGCACCACTAAGTATCTAATTAACATTGCCGGGTAGCAGCATTTGCATAAAACTGATAAGCGTTAAAAATGTAGACAATACCGATACAAATAAAAACCCAACTAATCCAATCCAATCCAAGCTATTCACAATAACAACAATAACAAACTCATCATGAAACATCGCGAACGCGTAAATTAAAATGTTCATCTCAACAGCCGCAAAGTGTTTTATTTTATTTTTTTTTTAAGATTTCGCATACTTTTTGCAAACTTTTATAGTTTATGTGAGTTTGTTTTTTGCTGTTTTTATTTTTAATTTTATATATAAAAAAAGTGTTTTTTTCCTGTCTTTTTTTTTTTTTTTTGCCAAAGTGCTATGACCCTGTGCCAAACGAGACGGCTTTGGGCAATGCGGAGCATATAGACAATGGCAAGAGCAAAGGATTCGCATATATTTTAGACAAAGAAATTAATTGATTTTTTTTATGACTAACAAAGTGTTAAAAATGTATTTTTAAATATTGTTAGAGATTATGTGAAAAATAATATTTTTAAATAAAAAGTTAATTTTCTATATTAATATGTATATATTTTTTTATATATATTTCATTAGCTCGTTCTCAATTTTGAGAAATTTGTTTAGACTCAAATTAAGCTTTCAAAAATCTGTTCTTGCATAATATTGCCTTTGCTTGAAATGTATTTTTTATCTCAGCTAGATGATGCTAATAAAGCGCATTCATAATTCGTCGTTGCTCTGCGCTGTTGCTCCAGTGTGATTTACATAAATTTTGCAAATAGTTAAATTAAGAAAAAACCGAAGAGATGGAAAAAAAGAGACATCAATGCATCTTTTTTATATCGCAAAGCAGCTCGTGTAGATTTATTTGCATTTGCATTTAATTAATGGGATTGTGGAAGCGGCGGCCATATCTGGACATCAACTAGACGACCTTTTTGTGATTGGCAGCCGAACCGAACCGCACAAGACGGCAGCGATTAATCTTCAAATATGCATAAGAAACTTAAAACAAAATTTAAAAAAACAGCATTAAAGCTAAAAAAAAATAAAAACAATAGAGGAAAAGTTATGCAATCCATATTCCAAGGCCAATGCATTAATTGATCAGACGTAAAAAGTTTGTGTTCTAAGTCATTCGTTTTGGGCCAATTGACCCACACAGACACAGCGCACAGCGCACAGGCGCATACCATACAAGTGGGCTTAATTGATATAGATTCGAGCATCTGAATCTACTACCGTCTGACTAATAACTATTTTTGGTAGGCTGCGGCTGCCGTATTCAATCGGCTTATTTCAAGGTGGCTACCGCGCATAAATCATAACATTTTAGCCATATAAAATGTGGTCTTAAGTAAATGCCAGATCGACAAACTGACAAACCGACAAGCCGGCAAACCGACAAAGCTCGCCCCAAAGCGCATTCAAATTATGCCAATTATAATGAAATTTTTCAATAATAAATATATAAATAAATATATACAAAATAAGACAACGACGACGTTTGGAATTTCTGCTTTTAGCCTCAACTCAACTATACAAATGACACAACATAATCGAGTCATCTTTTCATTGCATACCGCCACCAGCCACCAGCCACTAGCCACTAGCCTTATCAAATGAAAATGGAAATGATTCAGTTAGCAAACATAAGCAGAGACCGGCCTATTTGCTAAGAGCCCGGACACAGTCACGGCAAGCATGACCAGTGTTGCGTCTTCATTGAAACGCATTGAACCAGCTCGATTAGGCCTTAGGCATCATTTGCTTTAGTTTCATTCAAAACTATGATACAGTTGAACAACAAATAATTTTGTGATAAATAGAATATTTTCAAAACAATTTGTACAAAATAATCACATTAACATATTTCTAATTGAATGAACTCTGAACGTGTTTCCTTGTTTTATAATCAACTCAACTATATCCCTTCGTTTTATATAATCTATAAACTGTAAAGAGTATGCTATATGAAGTTTATCAAGTTTCGATGCATATAGATTTGCTGAAATTGGATGAGCAATTAATTTAGACTTATCATCTTTACTTGATATATAGATTAAAAGTAAATTGAATTGAAATTATACATTTATATTTACTACTTTTATTTCCTTAAGCACAACTCTTAATATGAAGTGTTTTATACTATGTGCTTGAAATCAATGAAACTTTGTAACTGGCTTTATATAACTTGAAAACTACAAGGAATATGCTGTAAGTAGTTCATGTTTTTCAAGATTCTTTAATTAATAGCTTCTATCGATAACACATCTGAGTTCTTTGATGTAGATTTTCTGAATGAATACACAGATATAGAATATAATCAATTTAAATAACTCTGCCTACCCTGGACTACTTTTTCCATGAACATAACTATTTTGATTGAGAATTCTATGGTCAGCCTATGTGCTATATCTCGCAGCTATATATAGATTGTAAGCAAACACAAGTATGCTGTATGTAGCTCAAGCTTATCAAGTATATTTTCAAGTAATAACTTTATTATCGATAACTATCGATATGTTTAAACTGAATGGCAATTAATGCATATATATCTAATTTGGAATTTAGATTTTCTTCATGTTTAATACATAGATAAGAAACAGGATTCTATAGAATCCGGTTATAACGACGATCAAGGGTCCGTTGTTATACCCGGAAGACGCTGTAACTATATAAGAGTGAGAGAATTTTCGTCGCAATTTTCCTACGAACGCTATAAGCGCAGCCGTTATGATTAGATTCAACTGAATTATCAATATTATCAATTTAAACAAGCCTGCCCAAGCTGAACTACTAATTCCAAGAACACAACAGAATAAATGGCCAGACAATTGTGCATATCTCTAAGTTCAAGCCTTGATAATGCAAATTTCTAAGTTCAAGTTATATTGTAACTCCATACTTATTTAGACATAAGCAAGTACACAGCTGTATTAGCTAACTTATACTACATAATTTACACCCGTATATTATACACATAAATCTATGCTTCACAGTTCTCAGCATTGCCTCAAATCCTTGTCTAGGCCTTGTCTGCCATGAGAATTAATTGAATACTCTAAAGAGGGGCGTCTTTATTTTTAGACTTCCCATTCAGAAACTTGCACACATTTACACACTTTTCATATATTCGTAAACATTTTAATTAACAAACATCAAACTTTGGCCCATTCAGGCATTCTAGAATCTAAGTAATTATGCTTTACCAATGTTAATTCTACGAATTTCGATCTCCCGCTTGGGGGCTAGCATTATACTTAACATAATTAAATACTTAGTACGTCAAACAAGAATCCCATTGCGGAAGCTGCGTCTCTCTCTATAGTCTTTAAGAAAAATCCCAGAGAATTTGTTTAGATCCGTAAAAAAAGTTGTATAGCAGGCAAAGAACTTGTTGTATTGAACATTTCGACCATGGACAGCAGACAAATTGCGCTCATTAATAACATTATCAGAAGTGAAACACGGGACATCCAGACCAGAATGTGCACGATTGCCAGATACCCTATGAACATTTGTCAAGGAAATGCTGCTCTAAAGATATATACTCTAGGTATGATATGATATAAAGGAACATAAGTTTACATAGAATAGTTTTTAAATAAATAGAACGAAACCTTTTCACTTTAGACTACAGTTTACTGAATGTATTCTAGAACAATTGGTTTCTCTTAATTTGTTTAGCCCTCATATGAGAAGGTAATGATAAAATTGATGCGCTTTCAGCTATTAGCGGTGAATAGACGTCATCAGATGATTTCGACGCATAAATTAATTCATCAATCGATCATTTCGAGATCTCAAGGAATTCGTATTTAGCTAGCTGCAAAGACAAAACTGCAACGGAAATTAAAAAGAGATTTTTTTCCGAATATTTTTGTCAATGTATTTGCTTAAGCTTATGGTGATGCGTTGTCAATAGCCGCTGAAGAGTTGCAAACTGATCACTTGAAGCATTGATTTATGGCCGCGAAGATTAGCAGCAACAACAACACCAGCTATCGGACAACGGGTCACATTAAAGGAAGCAAGCGAGAGAGCGAGCAAGAGAGCGACGCCAGCGTTGAGTAGATCATCAAGTCAAATGTCAGAGGTATGTTCGCATAGTCAAATAATTGAGCAATTAATTAGCCACCATCATATAGAAGATGAAAAAAACGAAGCAACAACAACAACAATAGCAATAGCAACAGCAACAGCAGAAGAATTATGAATTTATATTGAATATTGAGTATATTGATTAGGAGGGAATCGCTTCGGGGCCCAAATATGCGACTATAAAAGCCCAAACGGCAGCGAGGAGCAGCATCAGTTAATCAACTGAAGCAACTGAAGCCTAACCAAATCTTAATCCAGCATGCGACTATTTGTGGTAAGGCAAAATGGATACCACACCAGGATTACTCAATACACCCATCTCTCTCACACTCACACTCATACTGACGTCATCTCTCTTTCGCTCTCAGACACTCTGCATGCTAGCCGCCTTGGCTCAAGCCAAGCCACAGGGCTACAATTATGGCAGCGGCGTCTCTGGCACTCTGACCACGACGGGCAGTGGCGGACATGCCACAAGCTTCTTGAGCGCACCTAGCACCAGCCAGAGCGTGGCTACCTATGGGCCACTGGGAGCATTTCATGGTGCCGGCGTTGGCTCACTGCTGAGCAGCGGCAGTTCCGGCTCCAGTTCCAGCACTGGCTACGGCTCCAGTTCCGGTTCCGGTTACGGCTCCAGCTCAGGACCCAACCGCAATACCTACACCCAAGGCAGCGGCATTAGCAACGGTGTTGGCTACACTGGCGGGCAATCCTCCTCGGGTCTTGTTAGCGGCGGGTATGGCAACAGTGCCACAAACAGCTTTGCCGGCTTTGGCCCAACGCCCAACATTGGCTTTGGAGGATTGGCTGGCTACCAGGCGCCCAGCTATCAGCAGCAGCAGCAGGTAGATCAGCAGGTTGCCTTCGAGGCGCCCATTGTGCACAAACAGTTCATCACGGTCGCTGCCCCCGAGGAGCACGAGAATCTGGAGCGTGTCAAGCATCTGGTGATTGGCCGTCCACAGAAAACCTATCGCGTTGTCTTCATCAAGGCGCCATCGTCGAGCAGCGCCAATGTCAAGCTATCTGCCGAGTATGCCCCCAAGGAGGAGAAGACCGTCATCTATGTGCTCAGCAAGAAGGACTCGACACTCGAGGTCAACGATATCGCCACACCGGCGCCCACCATTCCCAGCAAGCCTGAGGTCTTCTTCATCAAGTACAAGACCGACGCGGAAGCTTCGCATGCCCAACAACAGATTCAGGGTAAGTCGTAATCTCAACAGTATTTTCTAAGTGTTCGCGCTTCTCACACTTCTCCCTGACTCCATGCCATGCCACAGCCGAATACGATCGCATCGAGGGCACCTCTGAGCACACCGATGGCGGCGTGGCACCTGCCCAGTCTGTCGTTGGCATTCTGGATGCTGGCAACAGCGGCATCAGCTCCTCAGCCGGCGGCCTCGCCACCGCTGGAAGCCAAAATTTCATCAGCACTAGCAGCGGCAATGCCGGCCTGGCTAATGCTGGCGGACAGGCCCTTATTAGCAGCACCGGTGGCAGCAGCAGTGGCGGCGGTAGCAGCAGCGGGGGCAGCAGCTCCATCAGCAGCAATGTACACAAGGGACAGAGCTCTACATACCTGCCGCCTAGCCACTAGTCAATCTACAGCAGCAGCTAACAAATATATACTTTTTTTTTTCTAAATTAGTTTCAATAGTTAAACTTTTTTTTTTTTCATTCCCTAATAAAAGTGCTCTCTGATTATAAAATATCGTCAAGTCAATCAGCTCTAGCAACAATTGATTATCAATTTGAATTCCAGATTAGATATTTTGCAACTAGCAGAAGCGATTCCCGACACTCCGAAGACTCCTCTTTCAAAGGTTTTTCCTGTTCTCTTTGTTGTTTTGGGCAACTCACCAACAGATTTGATGGCCTGCTTGAGCAGCAGATCCGATTGACTCTTGTCCAGAGCATCGATGTCGCGACAGTTGCGATAGAGACTGCTGATGGTTGACTCGACGGAGTAGGCTCGCTCAGCGACATTTGGCAGCATGGATATGAAGCGATTCAGTTCGTTGAGTTCTGCATGAGATGAAGGATTTTAATCAAACAATTATCGAATTGATGAACAGCACAACTCTTACCCTGATACTCATTGTAGGTTTTATAATTCCATTCGCCGCGCTTTATCACATAGTAATCCCCATTGGCGTACTCGTCGGCAAAGTTGCCGCACGCCCAATCATAAGTCTCGTGGCAGGCGCTCTTCGATGTATTCGCCCAGAGCAGCAGTTGGCGGCTGCTCTCGACGCACTCGCGCTGCAGGCAAAGCGGCGCACGCAAATAGAACGGCACCTCGGGCCAGAAGGCCACCAGCATGATGATAATCACGAGCAGCAGCGCGCACAGGCAGGCGGTGGCCACGTAGAGTATGCGGCGCTTGCGCGACAGGCTCATCAGTGCATCGAAGGAGCGGCGTCCTGGAAGCAGCAAGGCTATATATATCCAGCAATTGGATCCGCAACATGCAATGATGATTTGTGCAGAAAATATGATTATGATCACGGCGATGAATGCAATGGAATGTATTTCAATTTATGATCTCTCATCATAAGGAATTTAAGCAAACTCTAGGTTTATTATGTGACTCGCTTATTACTCAAGATTTCAGTTTTAGATTTCTTATACATTCATAACCCATCATTCCTCGACACTCTTATCGAGGAACTGAGTCACTTTAAGATTAAGCATTGTTGTACTCGAGCTCTATTCAAAATTCAAATAATTAAAAAAAATTAAGTTTATTTTTGTTATCTCCAAGAGCCTAAAAATATTTTTGTATAAGAATTACAGTCGGGTACTGCCGACTGCATAATACTCAAACATTGACATTTTTTGGTTTTGAGGATCAAGAAATCTGTTGTAACAAAATATAGGAAAATACATTCATCCTTGATTTGCAGGACTTTAGGATAAAATAACTGAGACTATGCATCCAAAGCTGGGAGAAGAGACAGATGTGCTTGCTTTCCTTCTTGAATGAGTACATAAAATTTTGGATTTTGGAAAAAACTAAGAACTATCTATGGGTATCTGTGATTAGATATGTTAGATGTTTTGTGAAATGCTTCATTATTAAATGATTGATATTTAAATATAAATAACAATGATCGAAATAAACTCATGTTGTTTATTCATTTTATTTTCCTCGCTCTCTTTCTTTTCATTTCTTTGCTGCTTTCATTGGTGTCGCTGTCTTACCTCTCAGTCCATTTGCTGATGCGTGCGTCGAGTTCGGTGTGTTTGCTGTGGGCGTAACTCCACCCCCCGCAGCACTGACCTCGCTGAGGGCCTCCTTGCGTGCTGCCTCCAGTTCCTTGGGCGTGAGGCCAGCATCATCCATGTGAAGCTTCTGCTGATTGGTGGTCAATGGAGCCGTTTCGCTGCCCTCGATCTGGAGCTTGCTGCCGTGGCCAATGCGCTCATCGTCGGGGCCGGTGTGCAGCTTGTAGCTGCGATCGTCCACCTCGTCGATGGCACAGATTGTCGGCTTGTACTTGCCCTGATTCAGGGCCATGCTGTCGCTGAGGCACTCAGTCAACTAAAGATGTCTGCTACGGTTACCGGCTGCTGTTCTAAATCTGCGCTAATTTAAGCGCATTTTATGCCAACTGCAAGTAAAATATAGAAACGGAAATAAATCATTTGAAATCGCAGACACTCGAAAGTAGATGGGCGTATTTACTACTATTTATTAGTGCACATATGGTTATACTATATATGTTCATATACGGCAATTTATAGACATATATATTGGACTAGTTGCTCAGTCAGCTACTCACATCTTATCAGGATGTGACGAGCGCTTGATTATCAAAAGATTACCTTGAGACATGATATACAAGTCAAACAGAACAAAAAAAAAAAGAAATACTATATAGAGCATCGCAGATAAAGCACAAATCGCACGAAGATAGCGCCCACTCGGCTGCTCAGATATGTGCAAGCGAGTACTATATGATGCGTGCTAAACAGTTACATATATATATATATATGAGTATATAGATGGATATATGTATATATAGCTTGTGCATTCCTGTCAACATTTGACTTCTTTTCAATTTTAAATTGACAACAATTGCTGCCAATTTGCGAGCCAACTCAGGCAATACATTCTCTCTCTCTCTCTCTTTCCCTCTCTAGCTATCTCTCGTGTAATATAAACCCATCTATATATATATATGTATAGCTATATATAGAGAGAGAGAGAGGGAGATAAAGCTTATTTTTTGGCTTTATTCCAGTCACGAATGTAATGTGCATAAATTTCAATTGGCAGCTAATTAAGAACAAATTCAATATGATATCTTTTGCTCTCCTCTCTCTCTCTCTCTCTCAGTCACTCACTCCCTCTTCCTTTCTCTTACTCTCCAACTGAGCTAATTACAACTGCCCTTTGAGATACAAATCTTGCTCTGCTTCATGTTCATTCAGTTAGTGTTAATAGTTTACCCTATCCACCGACCGGATCGAATTGCGCACGTTTTCATAGATCCTCACACCCCATCATAAGTAGATCAGATTCAAGCCACGCCCTGTGGGCGGATATGCTGCAATTGTGTTGAGTGAGCTACACTTGAAATAGCTTACAAATTGTAATTTTATCGCCAGCTTGTTATACAATCTGCGAGCCAAGCAGCCACCCACAATTTAGCAGCATTGCGAATGAGTTAATTGGATTGTTGTAATTAGGAATCATGTCAAGATTTGTTTTAACAATTTATATTAATGATTATAAAATGAAATATGGTTAGACAGATAAAGAATTTATATGAGCATGGGAGAAATATCTTTTTGGGAAAAAAAGTACCCTAATGGTATTCGACATTTGCCAAAAATCGAAATTGTATTAAATGAGTATCTAAATATATGTGCGAAAAATCATTCTCTAGCTCTAGCTTGACTGATGAATTAATTGGAAATACATCAAAAATATACATCAATAATATACAGGGTATGGTCACCCACAAAAACTAATATATCTTTTCTGACCAATTGCAGAGCATACAACATATCGACTCTATACAGCAATGCATTGTGAAATCTAGACAGGTCAGTAAAATCGATGGCCAACACTATTTTCTGTCGGACTCTGATGATTTATCATATCACTGCAAAAGACCGCAAAGCTCATGTAATCGTGATAAGCTATGGTCAACTTGAAACTTGGTCTGGATTACGTACAACTGCTGGCCGACGACAGTCCGAAGCAAAAGCCAAAATAAGGCTATGAACAGAAGAAAAACATTGAAATTCTGGCTATCTTATCGTTCCAGCGATTATTGCTTAATTCAGGCCCAGTTTTAGTCGTTTACTCATTTGCTCAGTGCTCATTGGCACTAAGCAATAAAGAATGCCTCTATCTCGGCCCGAATGTGCGACAATCTGAGATAAATTTTTGGCCAAGACACATCCACATGGAAATGAATAAACTTCGAGCTAGCTCCAAACTCAAGTCAAATTGACTTTATTATTTTCGTTCTTGGTTTAGTTTTATCATTCATTTGTTTTAATTAAAAATAAATATTGTGCATACGTAATAATTGCGAGGGGTTTGTAAATGAAACCGCGACCAGTTATCAACTATCTCCATCTCGTTCGATGTCTCTCTAGACCCAAGGGCCCACTTCATCAAAAGCCTTGGCCCAAACAATAGCGGACGGACGCAATCGGGTTGAGTAATAGTCAGATAAGTTATTGTAGTTAAAGTCTAAAGCAAATATGCATCTTACCACATACAAAAACCCGCACACTCACACATGTACATGCATACAAGCTAATTTCTAAGCATTTGCTTTCAACATGATATCATCTCGTATAATCATCTTAATGCTATTTGCATTTGTTTCTCAACCAAAAGTGAGTGCTATGTAAATGTTTGCTCAACTGTATGAGACATATGTTAAAGATTGATTAGATCTACGAGCCACAGGTGCATTGACATTAGAGATCAAGCAGTTGTATTCCTATGCATATTGAAAAAAGTTGGCATATAGCTGCTATAGCAAATCTCAGATCAGGGGTAATAGAGGTTGAAAACAAGTAAGAAGGATCTAGTCGAGACGGCTCGACTACGAGATACCATTTTCAATGGGTTCGGGCTATAATAAATGAAACTTTCTTGAAAATTTCCTCATGATGTATCCAAGTGGAAGGGGTTCAGTAATTAATTAACCTCAACTTTTATATTTTATTATATTAATTTACTACTATTCACAATACATTGTAATTTTATAAAGTGTGAAATCGATAAAATATTGTATCAATGTCTATGGCACTATATATAGCCACTGCGATGCTAATTTTTATGCAGCTCAAATTTGTTCCACTTTTTCAGTTTCCGCATTTCCAAAATGTGAATTTTGCATTTGTTTATTTACACATATTTATTGGGCATATGATGATATTTTCGCACTGTGCGCCTTGAGCTGGCCACAGCTTATAATTTATGGTAGAAAACAAAATATAATACTTATAATAATAATAATAAATAATGCAAATGCAATATGATTTTTATTGGGTCGTCGAGGCGATCACTGCGACGTCCATCAAAGCAAAAGTGCCGCTGCGGCACTTTGAATAATGGGCACAAGACACAGCCAAGACACAGGCAAGACACACTCACACGCACACATGCTTATTGAGAAATTGAAAGAGATATATGTACATATATACAATGTATAACCGCACAACTGTCCCATACAAAATGCTTGATTCGCATTATAAATTTGGCTTATGACCCATTCGAATTCGTGTAAGCTTCCTGCTTGGCTCTGCTTGGCTTTGCTTTAGCGTTGCACTTTTTATGGCAACAACAACAACAACAACAAATAACTCTTGCCACACACATGCTGCCCCATTGCCTTAACCCCCCACCACTTTTACACCATTTACGTGTTGCGCACTTTGCGTTATCTTCCGCATTGCCAGCGCTGACAATTCCATCCCCTAGCCATCAATTGACGCAGTTGATGACGCAATTCAAGAGTCGCCTTTAAGGCTAGCTTTAAGAAGGGAAACCAGCTGAAGAGATGCTGCTTAACAAACAATAGGTAAAAGGCAAGCGATGATTTGCATTTGCATCTAAAGAAAACCAGTTCAGCACTTTAAATATAAAGTGAATTTGATTAAAGCTGGCACTAAACTTAAACTTGAACTCCTTTTTTTTTCAAAATAAAATACAAATGTTTTCGAACAAAATAAAATCTCGAAAATACAAAATAAAACAAATTTTCATTAACAATGTATGGCTTATTTCCAATGTGAAGGTATTTATTATTATTATTATTATTTTATTATTATTATTATTTTTATTCATTTTAAATTTTAACAAATTTTATTTCAAACAAATTTCCAATTTATCAGAGTTCAGTAGTTATTCTGTTAATCAATTTTCAGTTTCAAACTGTTAAACTATAGAAGATATACTTAAGTATATATAAACTTATATAAAGCTATATCTTCTATCTATAATGACATTACAATAGATAATATGCATTTGGATATAATCCTATGATTTTACAAAGCCAACATAACAAGAATTATATATTCCACGCTTCATGTTTCCAGTTGCAACGGATAGCATCATTAACCTCGCACAATCCCAAACTTTTAATTCCTTCACTTTGTTAACAAGCATCAAAATGATATTGTGAAAAATATATAAATATTAATAGAGAAGAAAAATATGAGTGGGTTGGAGATTTTATGGTGCTACATGCTTCATCTTCTTCTTTTCGCACTCGTAACATAATTAGTTTAATTTAGAGTACCCAAAGATGTACACACACCCCGTCCACATTCGGCTTTAACACACCTACATTCAAAAAAGTAAAATACAATAAAAAAAAAACCCACACAAAATTCAATTTGGTTTGCCTTAAATGGCTGACATTAGTGAAACTTCATGCGAAGCCAGCAAAATTTGATTAATTATGTCAAATTGCTGGCGGTCGCAGAGCATAAGTAAATAAATTGATTGCAAATTTGGACACCTATGAATTGAATAATTACACTGTTAAACATGCAACAACACTCGCTCGAACAGTAAATGACTTTGGGCATGCTAATTCAATTTTACGGCGTGTGTAATTGGCTGTTGGATTTACGCACCTGTCCACGCTGACTAGCCACTAATTGCCTATAGATACTCTTCACTTAAGGTATTTTGGGTTGTTTATGATATATGAAATTGGACTGTCTGCAGAGTCAAACGGGGCAATTTATATCTTGTTAATTGTCAAAGTATTCATGCATAATTGATTAATTTTAATTGAATTATTTAATTAGAAATAGACGTATATGTTTTTATAGCTTAAAGTATCTGCAATTTCTGAGCATATTATAAAATACTTCAATTCATTTCTTAATTTACATTTCATATTCATTTATTTCAATTTACTTTAAAATGTATCTCAAATTGTTTAAGTGTATTTAAGGTTTAGCATCACCTCTAATGTCGTTCTATCATTTTCTAAATTTCATTTACTGCTCCACCAGAAAATTTCACTCTGTTGTAGTTGTTGTTCTTGCTGTTGTCGTCTCGTACGTTATTGTGCTATTGACATTTAATTTGGCTTAATGGCGCACCGAACATCGTCGCCCATTATTAAAAAATGTTTCGAGATACTTGACACAACAACAAACAAACAAACAAAAAACAAGTAAACATGATCAAGTGCTTGACGCAGAGATACTCATTGATAAACATACCCATGCCGATACTTTTGTATATATGACAGCGTGCAGCATTACAGGGTATCGAATTGTTGGCATTCATACATTCATTTGTCACTAAAATCTAGGCTGGATTACAAATGTCTATCTAGCTTATAGAGACAGGTTGATCAACTTAATCGCCATGGGGCGGCTGCAAAGGCATAGGCGTATGTATACCCGTTATTAATGAGTACTGGGTATAGGCAGAAACTACATATTTGACATTTGTATTGGGCAGCTCTGCCCGTCGATAACCTTGCCGCCAACCAGCCAGCCAGCCAGCCAGCCAGCCTGGCTTGCACAACACCAACAACAACAATCAGAGCTCTGAATTGCTGTTGTCGTTGAAACTAAATGTGTCAACAATTTGTCAGCCTAGTTGTAGTTGCTAAGCAGCGACGCCAGCAGCGACGCCGACTGCGCTGTTCACGCTCAGTTGTGCACAAGGCAAATGTGAATGTGTTTGATCAGTGACAACTGATAAGACAATATGCAGCCGAATATTGATATATATGTATATATAATAATACCTATACAAACATTTGCACGCGTACAGTGTATACTCAATTTGTTGCACCTGATATGGACATGCCGATGGTTAAGGCAAATAAAATAAATTATGTCTATTATATGAATATCAGTATTCAATTTGTGTTTATAGATTAGAAAACAATAATCAAACCAGAACTGATCCACTTGAGAGTGCACGACTAGCAGATGCCTTGGAAACGTAACAGCTTATATGTAACATATGTACTTATATACTTCTTGATTCTGTTCCCAAACTCGGTATAAATCGATTTTAACATTTTACAATCTCAATTTCATTGCATTAATTGATATCGATCCGACAAATGAGCAGGTCTAAATTGTTATTGATGCTGTTCAAGTTTGAGATCGGACACACCTCGCCTTCCCTGCTGCAATACTATAATTCCCCCAAATTCCGCGCAAAATTATGAAATTCGCATCTGCTGCTGACAGATAACGTATAACGGCGCAACGCAACGTAGCTAAAAATACTCTCCGCTTAACAATTGTCGCCAAGTTAAACTATTCATTTGCCAAACGATTTCAAGATTGTTTCTGCAATCTAGTATACAAATACATAAGCCAATTGATACATAAATATGCATACATGTATAATACGCGTACAAGCAATATTATGTGAAAGCGATGACAACTTTGATGTTAGTTCAAGCGTAAATCAGAAGTTCAAAAGTTTAACGGAAAAAGGTGCGGTTAGTTGCCATATTTACGTACATCACTAACACACACACACACGCAGCACGCACCAAATATACATACACATATACCTACGTATATAGTTGGGCTTGCATACAATAACCGTAAACGCAGTTCGCAGCTGTGTCTGAAAACAAATGGCAAACAGAACACAAGAAAACACAGTTAATTTTCGAATGCCGAAAATTGAATACCCTTGCCAAGTTCATGGTAATAAATATATGTATGTATATATACCAGGTACTCAACTACAAATCGGCTCAGCTTGTTTTTATTATTAAGTTGCATATCTTGTGATTAAATTGCAATACCTTAGCTACTCTGGGTACGACAATGGAGCTAGCAACGTGCAATGATGCGGGCGAAAAAAAAAGGTAATGGCAGTTAACGAGCTATGTATGTGTGTGGGGGGTGAGAGGAGTTGATGGGTTCAAGTCGTGCGTGAGCGCCACAATGCGCAAATGCAAAGGCAAAAACAAATGCAACCAACATCAACAAAAATAAGCAGCACTTGCACATGCACAGAACGACAAAAGCTAGAGAGAAAATGAAGGTATGTAAAAAAAAAAGTTAACGGTATGTGAACGCGCGTAAAAGTAACAGCAGCACTAAAAGAAGCGGAAACGTCAACGCCGACAGAGCTAAGCAAAGATCTGTATGCACAAGCACAAGCACAATCACACTACACACACATGCAGGCAACGCGCATGTGCATGGCTCGCTTGTGAACGTTTATTGCGCATCCCTGAACGTTAACGACGCAGCTGCTGTCGACGTCGATGCTGTTACGCACTAATTATGGGAATTTTTTTCTTTAACACGCGCACATGTGTCCTGTGTGGGTGGGTGGTTGGCAGCAGCATCAACAACCACCAGCTAAATGCACCGTAGCTGCTCTTCAGCTATAAAAACCGATACAATGTTGCTGTCGTTGCGGATGCAGAGAATGCAGCACAGCATCTAAAGCAGTGAAAACGCTGTCGTCGTCCCTGCTGCTGCCGTGGCGATCTTCGTAGCATTGACATTGGCTCTCGCGACGCTCTTCTTCTTCTTTCTTTCTCTTTTTTTTTTTTTTTTTTGTTCTTATCGCTGGTTTGGCTTGGTTTGGTGACTTGCCGAACCGGTTGTGCCGGCATTTTTCCCAACAAAAAAAAAAAAATAAGAATAAGTAAATAAAAAAAAAAATTAAAAAAAAAAAACTCAACTAAAACTCACACAAACGCAGAGACATTTTTTGACTCGTTAACTACGGCTTGGAAGTGTGTTCTCTGTGCTCTGTAATGAATGTACTCCACATTAGTACTTTATGTTGTCTCTTGCATTCCATAACACACACCTATACATTCACTCGCCACCTGAAGCTCAGCTTAAACAATTTTGCCTTTACCTGTGATACACGAGTTCGTTGTTATTGTTTTTGCTCTGTCACTTTTGTTAATTGTATTTGTTTCAAAAATAAGCAGCATACACTTAGCAACACTTAATTAACATATTAACACACAACGCACTTTAAATATACGCTAAAAGTTAGCTTCGCATTTATTGTTGCTTTCTTCTTAAATTTTCGCACACTTTTTTGAGCTCACGCTGCCGCGCTTAGCTTAGATTCTCCCAAACAGAGCCATGCACTTTCTATACACACACACATATGTATATGTACATACACAGTCAAAAAAAATAGACGAACACAAAAAGAAATGAATATTCGTTGATATTTAAAGTAGAATGAAGAAGAAACAGAATTACAGTTTTACGCGCACACTGGTTGAACCACCTACGAACGCTAGTTAACTGCGTAGCACACGTCGCGCAGCGTTGCTTTCTCAATGAGCACTAAAGTGAAATGTAGAACAAAATGAATGCCGCAATTACCGTTCTATGTATCGTGCGACGTATTCGTAACTTGAATGCAGTTACGCGCTGCTGGCGCTGCCTCCAAACAAACCCAATGCATGCTGCTTTAAATTTAAGTAAGTTTTAAGTAAAATTTGTTCGCATGCAATATATAATGAGATAAAAGCAAAAAAAAAAAGTAAATAGGAATTACAATTTAAAATAAAATTGTCCACATTGCGGCCGCGCAGCTTAGCCTATACATGAACCACAGAATTAAGGCAACTACGTAAACGCAGAAAGAGTAACGTAAACGCAAAGTGAGTTCAGTTATCAAACGATAACTTTAAGACGCATGAAAAATGCTTGCTGACAAAAGCTGAAAGATATTGCTGCCCGTTATTATATTGCATTTCTTAAATTTAATTTTTTTTATGTATACCCAAAAATAAAGTCAAGTCAAAGTATTTGTTTGTTTACAATTCGAGCGCCATTTTTTATTTATAAATTTATAATAAAGAATTAAATGTAATACAATATTAGCGAAAAAATATATAAAACACACGCATTTATAAGTACAGTTAATAAATTAAACAATGTTTAAAATTAAAAGAAGAAACTTAAAAGCTAGGGGACAGGCTGTTTGGGGAATAACCATCTAGACGGATACACGCCCATTGTTCATTTCGAGAGTACACCAAAAGAAGTCGTTCTTCTTCTTGCTTCTTGTGGTGTAGAATGGAAATAAATGCACAATTAATTAATTAATTAATTAAATAAAGGTCTTAAATTTTTTTCTTTTGTTTTTTGTTTTTTAGTATGTACACAATGAGTTTTACCAGCAGAAGATGAATAAATATATAACATGACACAAATTCATCGAATTAATTGTTTTTGTTTTCAATTTTCTCAAACTTTGAGTTTGGCAAACAAATTTAAAACAAAAAAATATATATTATTATGTATATATTTTTTCAAAATTAATTTCACTCGCACGCAAAAAAATTTTTGTTTTGTTTTGAAAGAGCAAACAAACATAATATATTAGCACCTATTATTTTAGTTTATTTTTATTATATATATATATGCTACGGCCAGTGGGCGTGGCAGCTTCTCTGCGGGCAGCATTTGAATCGTGTTTACAAATAAAATTCATTTATTCATATTAATCTTTTCCTTTCTGCTCTTTTCATAATAGCTAAGAAAAAACAAAAAAAAAAACTGAAATCATACACACACGCACTCTCTCTCGCTCAGTCACTCACTCATACTCTCTCTCTCTCTCTCTCTCTTACTCACTCACTCATTCTCTCGCTCTCACTCACACTTATATTTATTATAGCTATCTTTAGTACAGATTAATATAGCACTTGTAACTCCTTCGTTCAAATATTTGCAAGCTTCATTGAAAAAAAAAGTGAAAATAAAAATAATTAAAAAAAAACATACAAATTATATAATTAAACCGTTTTGCTTTAGACAGTTCTTAATTTCGTGACTAGGCAATTTTTACTTATTTTTTCTTCTCACAAAAAAAAAAAAATAACGCAACATCGCACATAATTTTTTTAGTTTTCTTTTTCATTATTTTCTTTTGCTTTTGTTGTCGTGCATTTGAGCGCGTTTTTAAAACGCGCGCGCGGTTTGAAACTTGGCTAAGTGCGTTCGTTGTTTTAGTAGGTTTGATTGGCGTTTTTAGAACCGTTGTTTGTTTGCATCTAGCAGCGTTGCTTTTGATTTTTTAGTACGTTTGTTTAGTGCGATGTTAATTGTTCGTTTTTTTTTCTTCTGTGTATTTTTGTTAATTAAATATTGACAACTGCTGCAATGAGTTTACAGATGCTCATCGCCATGGTAACCGTTGCGCAACGGTTGTCGCTCCTGTGAATGATCTGCGGGCCGATTGCGCTTAAAGAAACCGCACTAAGAAGAAAGAGTAAACATAGAACATAGAATAAGAATACAGCTGGTGTGTGCACTCGCTAAGCACTTACCTTGTAGAGCAGCAGCACGAGCAGCAGAAAGATGAGAGCGCCCGCACACGCAGCCAAGACAACAACCCAGAGGGGCACCACATCGGGCACCTGCTGCGGCTCCGGCTGCGCCTTGTAGAAGATCTCGTGCGTCTTCAATATCTTCTCCTTGGGCTTGCCAATGAACGGCAAACTGGTCACATTCGCCACGGCGAGCGTGGAGACATTCAGCGGCACAGTGGGCGCCAGCTTCTCCATGGTGGTGGCCACCATGCGAGCACGGATGGCCACAAAGGCCGCATCTGCATCCTCATAGCCCAGATTCTCCAAGTAGCAGCGCAGACGACGGCACTGAACGCCCAGGCAGGGCGATGTGCCATTCGCCAGACGCATCTCTATCGTGGTCGGCATGTCGCGCCTGAAGCGACGCGGCGCAGAGTTCGAGCTGGAGCTGGAACTGGAGCTGGAGGTGTGCCACTGGCCGAGCGCCTTCTGCTGCTGATTATCCTCATCGTAGAAGTCTTCGTTCTCACGGCCATAGTAGGGCTTGCTGCCGGAGCTATAGACCACGTGCCGCTGCACAGCGGGCTGGCCGTACTGCACCTGGCTGTTGTGCAGCTCGTTATCCACGTTGCCACGATTGAAGGTGCCCAGGTCAAGGGTGCCCGCATGGAAGTCGCCATTGCGTCCGCCATACATCGACTTGTCCACGGGGCCGCCGGCCACATAAAGCTGCTGCTGCTGGCGCTGTTGCTGAGGTCGCATTTGGTAAGTGGAACTGGAGCTTGATCTGGAGCCGGAACTGACTTGGGGCGGAGCCATTTGGATGTGGCCATGGGTGCTGTGGCCGTGGAGGTCTTCTCTGTGCGTAGCTGGAACGAAGCCGGCGCGAGCGAAGTTGTCGCTGCTCTGATTCATGTTCGCCTCGTAGTGCGAGTCCGCCTGATTGGCGCGATCCAAGTGCACGAAGGAGGCATCACCGGCAGCATCCTGGGCATCCTCGCGCTCCAGCAGCTCCTTCTGCTTGGCCGTCAGGCTGCGCTGATTGTCGTTGCCTACGGTGACGCCAACCGTGTTGCCCGTTTGGATGCCATGCGATATCTCCACGTGACCACCAGCTCCCTCGCCACCGGCCAGGCCATCCCAGGACGCCGGCACAGAGTTGCTAATGGCGCCCTGGGCATGCAGATATGACTTGTTCTTCTGCTTCTCATTCAGCTTGAGGCCCAGCTCGTTGACCTCGATCTTGTCGCAGCGGATTTTACCGCCCGTCTCCGGCTGATTGACGATGTACATGAGTGGATCCCCAGATTCGGTCTGATATGGATAGTAGATGTCCACGACGGCGCCCTCAATGAACGAGCTGAGATTGTTGCGCAGCTCATAGATGTGCACCACCTGTGGGCCGAGTTCGTCCTCGGTGGTGGCATTGCCGGGTGCCTTGTAGTCGGCTGCCTTGTACACCTGATAGTCGGGCAGCGAGGTGCCCTTGATGGTCAGGTCGGTCTCCACCCACACGCCTATGCTCTTGCTGCCCACATTATCGTACTCGGAATTCTTGCGCTCCACATTTGTGGAGTTGGCGACCCAATGGAAATCGTAGCTGGACGTCTTCGTGTGCTTCTCGGCCGGCACAAAGCTGACCGCAAAGTGAGTCTGAGAAATGGCCAATGGATTAGAACTGCAGTTTGAGGAGTAGCTAGTATCTCGTCATGGAACCTACCATATTGCCACCCTTTAGCGGATTGCCAATGTCACATTTGAGGGTGTAGTTGTTGCTGGCATCGGGCGCCGAGCAGGTGATGGGCATGTCGATCTTCTCGCCCAGCTGTTGCAGCTTGGTGAACTGCAAGTCCTTGGGCGTCATCATGTAGAACGCAGCCTCGAAGGCATCCTCGTTGTTGTTCTTGATCAGCACCTCAATGGTCAGCGGCTCGCCCGACACAAACAGATACTTGTCGACGGCCCTAAAGGGAGAAGAAAAGAGTAAACTCATTTACACCTCGTCGAAGAGGAAGAAGAGGGTGGTAAGGCCCAAGTGAACTTACGTGACAGTCAGCGCTAGATCGGGCTCACAGATGTTGTCCGGTCCGCAGTTCTTTTGTATGTTGATCGCATCCCGTAGAATGATCTCGCGATTCTGATCGATGACCGGCTCGAGGACTGCGCGCCGCGTGCGTGTGCGGACTTCGAAGGGACGGCTGCTGCGCAGATTGTAGCGCGCCTCCACCTCGAGGGGCGTCAGCTTGTCCTGGACACCGTCCATGAGGTAGACGGTCTCGTTGAGGCAATAGCGTTGCCCATAGGCGAGTCGTATCGTCTGGTTGCGTATGTTTTTGCCCTCGTCACGCAGGAAGAACATTCGGGGATTGCGCATCTTCTTCGCATCCAGCAGCCAGGAGACCTCAAAGTCCAGCTGCGTGGGCAGATAGCGACCGGTATAGCTCCAGCAGGTGCTCAATGGCATGCATGGCACCATCTTGTGATCCCGCTGCAACTGGCAGGTGCGATCGTCCAGGCTGATCAACTTCGAGGCGCTGGCAAATACCGTTTCCGCATTGACAGCGGCTACCGGGCGCGACTTGAAGATGAACACCTGATCCGAGGCATATGCGCCTACGGCCAAGTCCGGATACGTATTGCCATCCATGTCCACGCCGCCGGACAGCGCAAAGCCAAAGGTGCGCGGATATGGAGCCGCCTCCACCAGACTTTCAGCCTTAATGATCTGCGAGGGCTTCAGCAGGGGACCCAGCGCCGAGCCATGATAGATGTAGACCACGCCACGACCCTCGGGTCCATCGTAGGGAGCACCCACTGCAAAGTCGCCATAGCCATCGCCGTTGACATCGCCCAGTGTGGTGAGTGCCAGGCCAAAGCGTCCCTTGGTCTGAAATCCTTCACGTATGAACTCGTTACTCCAGCGCTCCGACTGCAAGCAAACAAGAAGATTATGAATTTGAAGACTCTTGAGCGGTTTCAAATCGCAGACTTACGGGAGATGCGCCACCCTGCAGTACCACATAGACACGTCCCACATCGTACTTGCCCTCGACATTGGACAGCTCCGTGTACATGGGAGCACCGATGATCAGATCGTCCAGACCATCGCCGTCCACATCGCTGCTGGCCAGCGCATAGCCAAAGTACTCGCCAATCTGATGTCCCGATATGTTCATGATGTTGGCCATGTTCCAGCGATTGACAACGACCTTGCCGGAGAGATTGGCGCCACGTGGCATGCCAATGGCAACGTCTTCCGTGCGATCGGCATCAAAATCTCCGGTAATCATCGAATAGCCCAGATACGAATCATCGTTGGCCGACGAGCTCTCCGCCGTGGAGAACACTTGATTTTCCGGCCTGGTCACATCCTGGGATATCGCTTGACCTGTGAATATGTTGGTGAAGTGAATGAGTGCGATTCGATCGGATCGATTCGGGCCAGATCGTCTTTCAGATCAGTTTTCGTGTGAGATGTTGGTATTATTAGCTACGATTAAGCGGCATGCTGAATGACAACAACAACAACAACAACAATACAAATAATAATAATAATAGTAAGAATAAAAAAAATAATGAAGAGCAATCGAATAAGAATAAAAAATAGTCAAGCTCTACAATGACTACGATTACCAAATAACTACAGCAGGCTACCGTTATACTACCGTTAAACATGAATTAGTGTCGGGATACCAGGTGAGGTGGTGGCTGGCATGCGATGCGTCCTTAAACCGAGCTGACTAGCTCAGCCCTCGGAAATCGGTTAGTAATAGACCAACAATATCCAATATCCAATATCCAAGACCAAAATAACAAAGATCACGAGCCATTTTCAAAGTTAACTTAAACTACAAAAACTTAAGATGTAAGATGTGGAACGGTTAAAGCAAGAGAGAGAGAGAGAGAGAGAGAAAGAGAGAGAGAGAGAGAGAGAGAGAGAGTGGATAGTGTATAGATATATAGATTTTAATCTATTTTGACAGCCACTATTACAGTGTTGACAGCCACCTAAACATGTTGTTAAGCTATTTTTACTTTTCTAATATTTATCATACTCGACACCAGATACTTAGCCTGACAGGGCAATTAAAATAGAGAAACATATAAATCTGTGTCAGCTGTGATAGATCGCAAATACCAGTTCATCAATCTATATATTTAGCATTCTAATTAATTAAGAGACTTCGTCTCTGTCTCTATCTCTGTTGAAGAAAATTAGATACTCGATAATATATGCAAAGGCTACACTAGACAGTTATCTGACAGCATGTGGTAAATTAATCGATTTATCGATTACCTAAAGAAAACTTTGAAGGTCTGGCAGCGCAGTGAAGCTGACTGCACATACTATTTGTATCTTCAATAAGAAAACATATGCATATATAGATAGGCTAAGAGCAATAAAAAGATATTTATAAAAAAATATATATATGCATTAGAAATAATATATAAAAGACAGCGAATCAAGATGGAGAAATTGAAATATCGTTTGGCTCAATCGTTGATGATCTGTAACGCTTTAGACATTTAATTGGCTGTATATATCCTTCAAGAAATATCGACTGATATCGAACAATGCATTTAATTTGAATAATGCAAATTTTACTGCATATTCCAAATATTATAAATTAAATGGAAAACATAGAAATATCTAGGAGCTCATTTTACATGTTAGGATGGCTGCATAAATTGATCATTTAAAAAAGGGAAAATTTCTTCGATATATGTTGAATTTTATATAAAAGTAAAAATTATAATTTTACAAATTCAACTTTCACAAGATTTATTGAAAAATATGACTTAAAGAGCTAAAGAAACTGTTGACCATCTGGCAGCACTCTGTACATCGCTTGTTAAATTGGCCACACTTAACAAGTGCTGCCCATGCAATGCGCATGCATGTTAAGTTGGCTGCGCATCGTCGCAATTCTTGCTTTAACCGTTCATTTGTTATTACTATGTTTATGTTTGCAGTATGGTTTGGCCTCCTAGATATAGGTACACACATAGAAGTACAATTTAGATCATTGGTACTTAAAAGATATTTATAAATTGAAGCGTTTGCTTAGTGATGAGGACGATTGTCTGTGGCGTGACGAGGCGATCGGGCAATACGGTACGCTTCTGTGCAACTTTCGATGCCCTCTCGTTGCACTCGTTGTTAGCGAAGCTTTCGATGAGTTGGCATGGGCATGGGCATGGGCATGGACATGGGCGTGGTCGTGGTCGTGGGGTGCAGAGCATAGGGGCTGTGCGAGAAATCTAGGCAGTCGCTGTCAAATCGTGAACAGGGGCAATCTATCTGACCCGACTTGACAGCCTTCGGCCCGCCAGCAGATGAGTTCAGTTGAGTTTGCAGTTGATATAACAGTAGATATTATCACACACCATTTTATGTGGGTCGAAATGAGTTTTTAGAAGCTTGCGCCATTTCTGACAGTTCGGGTAATTTGTACAGTTTATATTGTTTCACTTGGTTTTAGTATTAATGTTGATCAATAATGTTCTATATATATATATAAGGCTTCATTATTATTTTATTGATATTTTGCTGACTTTTGCAGTGTGAGAAGCGTATTTGCATATTATTATTATTACCTCCAGTGCCGAAGGGCTGATAATAAGGCGGCTTAAATGGAAACTCGGCATCGGGCGGTATTGAGTAGGTTTGTCCTTTTTTTTTTTTTTTTTATTTATGTATTTAGTTTTTGTTTATATTTTTTGTATGATGTGTATTTTATGTTTGGTTTCGGTTTTGATTTTTTTTTTATATTTTTTTATTGTGGTTGAGGTTGTGGTTGGGTTGAACAACAGACACAGGTCATGGCGTTCGGTACAGAATGCATAGATGATTTATTTTCGAGTTTTTTTTATTTTTATTTTGGTTTCGTATTGAAATTTTGCATGCATTTTGCGCCGAGGCAGTGTGTAAATAGAGGAGCAAAAAGAAAGAGAGAGAGAGAATAAAAAAGAGAATACATAATACATATATTAATCAAAATGAGACAAAAAAAAAGAAACGTTGACTAAAAATTCAAATAGGATATTATGACGCAATATACGGTACAGGTACGGGTACAGTTATATATGTATATAGTTATCGTTATCGATACAGATACTGTTAAAATAATTGTAGTTATAGTTACGAGTACGATTACGATTACGATTACGATTACGTTCACGATTACGATTAAGATATACGGTAAGAGATATAAAAATAAATAAATATATATATACGATACGGTAAATGCAGGTAGGTAAATTACAATCAAGTACAATAATCGATAGAAATTAAACTGACTACACGACTATACTTAATGCCTGTGGTTAGTTAACAGCGGCACTTCGAGCTGCTGTCGAGTTGTGGATGTTATTTCAATTTAGTTAGCCAAATGGGGTTTTTCATTTCAATTTTGGTTTGGTTTATGTTTTCAGGCAACGACAACACTAAGTGAGATAATGTCCAATGGTGTCATAAATTTGGATGTCAATCATAGCAACAACAGCAGCAGCAACAACTCGACAACACTTAATGTACTTAAATCTAATTGGGATGTGCCTATAGCTATACGATAAACAAGAGCTCGAAAACTATCGATAAGTTGTGATTTAGAGAATATCGAACTTGCTATCGATCTACGACACGAATATCGATTGCTTTCCAGCCCTGGCCTTATTTGTATGCTTAATCACTAAGATTACAATCACAATTGGATCATCCAATAGGTGGGTGGCCTATGGCTAGTTCTTGAGATCCAGGAATCTCTGTTAGATACACGAGTTTCAGTTGGTAAACACTTGAGGCTAACTTAAATACTAAATCGATTAAACTAGTCCAGTAATTAGAGTTTTATCTTTAGGGTTATTATTGTTCTTTATTATTATTTGTGTTAGGTTAGGGACGATCTAAATTCTAAAGATGCTCAAAAAATTAAAAACACAACTGAAACTGAAATTAACACAAATTAAGTTCAAGAGGATCGTATGCAAAAAGAAACCGGGACATAAGGGACTTCCAAGAAGGAAAAGAACTAAAAAAAAAGAAATTTTACAGCTAAAAAAAAGATTTATATAATTGGAGAAATAAAAAATATAGAGTAAATTGACCAAGAGCTACGGGTGCTACGCACATGGTGTGTGAGGGGATATTGGAGAGGCGACTCTTGGCTGGGATAAATACTTAAAGGCTTAGCTATAACTGAGTAAAATGGATAAGAGCTGTTGTATTTATAAGTAGTACGAGTAATATTTCAATTTCAATTTAAATTTCAGTTTCGAAATACATACAGTACAAATAAAACTGCACTTTTTTACGTATATTTCATATTGTTTCATACTAAATGTAAACAACAAAAAAAAGAGAGAAAAAATACAAAATCAAACATTGACTTACCTTGCCAGTACCAGCTGCCAGGTGCGCCAATGAACAAACGCGATCCATTCTGCAATGTGAAATGGGAAATGCGAATACTTAAGATTATGTATGCAAATGTTATGCCACGATTCCAAAGAGGTGACAACTAAACGTGCCCACGTCGAGCACAGCCACCAAATCTTCAAGATGCCGTCTCTGTCCCAGTCCCATTTCCATACCCAATCTCCTCCCATCCCAGCCCCAATCTCCACTCAAAACTTCTATCTATAACCAGATGCAATCCCACACCTAGTCTCAACAGCATGCACAAACAACAAATTCTATATCTATGGAGCAGAAGATCTATCCCAGTATTATGATCTAAAAGCACATTAAAAACATCTGTTTAAATTTTGACCTAAATTAACACTTTTGTTTCAAAAACAAAATAGGTTTCGAATTTTCCAAAATATTTTAGGTATGATCAAATTTGAAATTTGACCAATATCTCTGGTAAATTTTACTCACGCTGTTGATAGCCGCACTGAAGCCAGCTTGACAAGAACCCTGACGATGGTATCCCCAGTTGTCTGTAAAGAAAATAAACATAGAATATTTAATATATCGAATATAGAATATAGAATATAGAATATAGAATATAGAATATAGAATATAGAATATAGAATATAGAATATAGAATATAGAATATAGAATATAGAATATAGAATATAGAATATAAAATATAGAATATAGAATATAGAATATAGAATATAGAATATAGAATATAGAATATAGAATATAGAATATAGAATATAGAATATAGAATATAGAATATAGAATATAGAATATAGAATATAGAATATAGAATATAGAATATAGAATATAGAATATAGAATATAGAATATAGAATATAGAATATAGAATATAGAATATAGAATATAGAATATAGAATATAGAATATAGAATATAGAATATAGAATATAGAATATAGAATATAGAATATAGAATATAGAATATAGAATATAGAATATAGAATATAGAATATAGAATATAGAATATAGAATATAGAATATAGAATATAGAATATAGAATATAGAATATAGAATAGGTATCAAGGTGTATTCGGTCTTGCACTATGATTATATTGTCTATGTTGTAGAATGTGTCTAATGCTGCAGGCAGTAAACGGGGCAATCAATTGCAATAATTATCTGAGCAATGCAATAAATTGCGCCAGTGATTTGTCAGCCGATGAGGGCAGCAACTGCCAATTGGCAGCAGGCAGCAGGCAGCAGGCAACTTGCAACATAAAAGGATTAGAGAGAGCGGACGGGCGCGCCTTGGGGCAACAGCTCTGACTGTGCCAAGTCAGCCAGCTCAGCCGCTCAGCCAGACGATGGACATTGAAATGAAAATACAATAAACTACAGCGGCAGATCGCCAAACAAAAGCAAATAGCAGACAGGCGACCCAAAGGCCACAACAACAACAGCAATACCAACAGCAACAATGGGGCCGAGCAAATGGAATGGGGCTTGTGTTGAAGCCTAAACTGGTGACCACAAGTCTCACATCCTTTTGTCCGTCTTTGCTTTGTTTGTGCTGTCGGCGAATGTTTGCTACCAAATAAAAATCACGCAATGCCCGCGGCAACAACAGCAACAGCAACAGCCACAGCCACAGCAGCAACATGTCGCGCTGCCAGCAACGTTTTTCCTTCGTCTCTGTTTGTTGTTGTTGTGGTTTCTTTACTTTTTTTGCAGCTGAGCACAAAATCAACAGTAAGATCGTGCGTTTGATCAAATTAAACGATAACAATTTGTCTCCGAAGTGTTTCAATTTGAACGTTCAACCAGCGACAACAACAGCAGCAACAGCAGCAGCAGCAGCAGCAGCAGCGATGACAGCAACAGCAGCATGTTGCTGGCGTATTGCTGTTGCTGTTGGCCAGCAACCTTCGCGCATAAGTCAACTTTTAAGGTAAAGTTGACACACACATAAACATACAAAAAGAGATAGAGAAAGAGAGGGAGAGAGAGAGCGCGAGAGACTGAGACCTGACCATTGTGCGTTGCAGTTGTAGTAATTCCCATAATAAAATCGCCCCCGTCTTGAATTACAATTAGTCTTTGCAAGGGCTGGACGCGTTGTCGAACTGGGACTCGAGACATAGACACGGACAACGCCGACTTCAATGCGGACTCGGACTGAGACGCTTGGTCTTTGGCGCTCAGATCGGCTCAGCTTAGCTGTCTCGGCCACACTTGGCAACCGATTCTCAATTCTCGATTGTCGCTCTCTTGGGCGGTTTTTTTTTGCCGTCGCGTGTTTGTCCGAATGCTCAGTTTTTTTTATTTTCTACTCCTCTTTGTTTTATTTTATTTTATTTTTTTGTTGTTCCCTTGCCTTGATTCGTCTTAACTATTAGTTTGGTATTTTGTGCGTTAAGTTGGTATTTATTGCTTTTAGTGATGTCGGAATGTGCTGGGCCAACTGTCATGTGATGAGTAGCTGTTGCTGCTGCTGCCGCTGCTGCTAATCATTTCACAACAACAACAGCAGGCAGAAGAACGACAGCATTAATAACGCAACAGCAACAACAACAGCAATGGGAACCAGACAGCGCCTGCCAATGCGTAAATTGGCCTTGGATCGATCAGTTGGAACAACAATAGCTACAACAACAACAGCTCCAATTGAGCAATCGCCTTCAATCGTTTTGGGCGATACCCACCAGAAATTAGCTGGCAGCATTTTTATATGACTTCAAATCTTTTACTAGGAATTGAAAAACATAAAGTTTCTTCCAGTGCAGACAGCAAATAGCAGATCAATGGATCAAATTCATTAACAGAACTAACAATTTATCAAGAAACATGTGCTAACAAATTTAAATATTCCTTGATTATCGTCAACTATAAAACTCTAATAAATGTATAGATATCAAATATATAATAAACATAATGTCTAATAACATATCTTCCATATTCTATTCTATTCTATCTATCTATCTTTTATATTTTATATTTTTATTGTGTTTTACCTTATATTTTTTATTTTAAATTTATAATTTTTATTTTATATTTTGTATTTTATATTTATTTTATATTTTTTATTTTATTTATTGTATTTTATATTTTGTATTGTGTATTTTATATTTAACATTATTTTATTTAAATTTTATGTCCTTCTATTGCATGATTGATTCATAAACCTTCTTCAATTCACATAAGCTCTAATTCTATTTCATTCGACATAAAACTACAAAATAGCAATTGAGTGGTGCAGTTTGATTAGCTTTAGTTCTGAAAAAATAGAAACTGAGGTACAGTCCACTAGACACTAGGCGTACATACATATATATTTCTATATATACAAAATGAATGTGTGAACGTATATACGAATGTACATGTGTGTGTGTTTGTATGGATGTATACGTTTCGCATCTGCTATGGGTGCTAAAAATAAGCTTGTGGCCGTGCCACATGTGTCTACATGTCCAGCTATGTATATGTGGGGGCATATACAGACTCTGGCTATACCAACATATACAAATTGTATATATAGATGCTACATATAGTGGCATGACTAAGCAAACAAATTGGCAGGCAGTTCCGATCTCTAACCAAAATATCAGACATAATGCACTTCAGCTGCGATCTGTTCTGCGCTGCTTCGCTCTGGTTTATGGGATCGCTTATAAAAATATTTCACGACATCGAAATACACTAATAGACAATGTTTTAGTACAGGGCATACATATTTGCTGCAAGTTGAGTGCCATAAATCTTTCTAATGGTAACGTTGGAAAATTAGTTTAAATAAATATATTTTCTCCTGCGTTAATTATGCTGGAATACCTTTTCAACTGCAGTTGAACTCAAGCTAAGACTATGGTGAGAATAATGGGAAATTGTTTAAAGAAATATTTATTTTTAGGCCTTTCATATTTGCAAAACGTTTAGGAATGCGTGGTACAATAAGAGAAAGGAAAGGAAGGCATTTTTTCTAATTTGATCAAACTCGATCGATTTCTGTCGCTGTCAGTGAATGTGGAGATTGAACTTTTAGTACTAAATAGTACTAAATATATATGTACTAATTATAAATATAACATAAAGCTATTCAATTTAACAGCGAATAGACCGTCAAAATAACAAAAAACAAAAATGTGATTACATCTGATTCTAGTTATCAGTTAAAGGAATATTTTATATAAAAATATATTTATAAAATATAAACAATATTTATATTAATAAATGAGTGAACGAAAAAAATCTTTAATACTCAATTTGAGTTAAAAAAATTCCAAATATTATAATAGCATTTTTTCATATCAAGGAAAAAAATTAATAAATATGAATAAAAAACTTTAAAATATTTCGAAAAATTTACAAAAATAACAACAATGTTCAAAATGAAATCTGAGTTGTAATCAGATAAATCGAAATATTATATATATACAATATATATTGGTAAATGAGGAATATCAATGGACAAATTTGAATAAAATTCTTACTAATTAAACAAACAAATAAAAAAAATAAAATTATATTAAATATTGAAATAAAAAATAAAAACAGCTTTTAAAAATCTAAATAAAAAAGTTGCAAAATTAAATCTGAAATCTTTTCAAAAATCTTAAAATTTGACTAAAAATCTTATTCATATGTTCACTCATATTCATTCATACACAGTGCATAAAATAACAACAGAATACTTGTAGTAAAATTTGCAGATTTTATTCTATTTATTAAGATATGTGAAATATTTATTTAAGATTGCTTCTGTCAATCAAAACCAATTTGGATACGTTTAGGCATTCGCTTTTAGCTGCGATCAGTTGTGCAGCTAAATTTAATCTACGAAATCGGCTTAATGCAAGCCATACCATTAAAGCGGATACCATTACATTGTTATGGCCTTGGCTTCCATATGCGGTGCGCTCGCCTGTGCGCTTTTAAAGTGGTCTCTGTATTTTGTTAAAATTTTGCTTTTAAAGGGATTCCCTGCTCGAGCTCAAATTACTTTGAGGCGCAAATCAGAGACGGTTGGTCGTTCGGTCGGTCGTTCTGTCAGTCGGTCGGCAATTCGGACTGGTCTAATTTGGTTCGACCCACTTACTTGTGCGGCACGGCGATATCTCATGGAACTGGCCAAAGTTGCGCGAGGTGAAGCAGGTGCCCACTGGATCATAGCGCAGAGCCCTCGATGGCGTCATCGTGTGGAAGACGTAGCGCGGCGCGCAGGCCTGCAAAGAGAGAGGAAACCAAATTGAAAAAAAGAGAAGAAAACAAAAAAAAAAAAAAAAAAAAAACAACAATGACAAAACAGCATGAGAATTATTAAGCTTTTGGTGGCGGCAGCATCAGCAGCAGCAAATGCCACGATGTGAAGTTGTGAAAATGCGAAACAATGGCAGCATCAAGCAGATCATGAAATGCTGCACACCAAAAATGGCCAAGGTGAATTACGAGACGCAAGAGGCGAACGGAACGAAACGGAACGGAACAGGGCGAAACGCAGCGGTGTAGTGCGGTGCGATGCGGTGCGGTACGGTACGGTTGATCTTATGTTATAGTAGAATATGGTACGCTTGCGACCCTGATGCTGCGTCTCCATCTCTAACTCCATTGGCTTGTCTGTCATTCGGCCTGTCCGTCCGTCGGTCCGTCAGTCCGTCCGTCCGTCCGTCTGTCCATTTGTCTGTCTCTTTATACATATAGTTTTATAATGTATAAATGGCTGGCAGTTGGACATAAAACACGCACGCTGCCGGCGCTGCACACAGACCTGGCAATACTTGGGCCTATGGCCCATGCCAAATATGGTTGGCATGCTGTTGGCCCGGCCCGGCCCGGCTCGGCCCGACTAGGCTCGGTACGAAACGGAACGGAGTGGCATTGTTTGATGCTCGCTCTGTGGCACATATGCCAGCAATTACTTTTACAAATTTATACATATTGTGCCTTTTATGGCATTGCCAGTGGCAGGATCGCAAAAGCCAGCAGCTCTATTGACTTGCTCCTGCTCGCTTGCCACGCCACACTATGCCATGCCATGCCTTGCCATGCCATGCCATGCCATGCCACGCTATCCAATCCCACTCCACTCCACCCTCAGTGCTACCTCCATTATGTGCCGCTGTCCCCCTCTGTTCCGCCAACGGCATCAACAACCGAAATGACGCGCGTTCGCCAAAAATGCATGCTGATCACATCATCATCGCAGCTCCAAGTCTGGTGCGGCAGCCACGCCCAACTCATTCAAATACCCATTGAATTTGAAATCTATGCTCGCGCATTATGCAAGCGACAATGCCAAATCACAGTCGCAGACCGCAAGACCAGGGACGCATAGTGCCTATAATATTCAGCACATATTTATGAGGCCCATACATTGTATATATGAATGAATGTATGGAGCATTACGTATTAATATTATAGTATAATAGATTCAAATATATGCTAACAAGTCGTGTGATATATATTTCATGAGAAATTTGAACAATCTCTTCAATGGAATATAATATTCTCAAAATATTTATAGCTTATTATAAAATGTCTCGAATCCAAAAGATTGTTCTAAATTGGATGTCTTAATATTGGATATGAATTAAATATTTACTTTTTTCGAGCTTAAATTTCAAATTTATGTATTCAGATAAAGAAGATTCAGCTCTAGTGCTTACATGCAATTACTAAGCTGGCAGCAAGCACTTTATAATAAGTATACAAATATGAATCAAATTTAAAAGATATAAATTTTCGATACAAAAAAAGTTTTCTGCGGGAATCGAACCCTCGCACCTAAGTGCAGCTTGCATAGCGCTTACCACCAGCGCCATTGCCCCGTTCTGAGGCTAAGTAGCTAAAGCCAAATAAATCGCTGCTAGAACGCATTCTGACAAAACTAAAGTAACGATCAAAAAATTCACAATTCAATCGAAATTCTTAGAATATGTGTGTATAGGAAAAACCTTTGTTGCTTGCCATGTACGTTTCCTAATTGCCCAAATATTTCGTTTATTAAATGTTTATTAAATAAATAAAATGACCCTGCGGGAACAGAGTATCTCGCAGTTGGTTCCACCCAACTGCAGCGTTCTGCTCGTATACTTTCCCTGTTTTTAGTATACTTTCCTCAATTTAATAAACTCTTTATACTATATATAAAAAAAAAACAGTCTGACTAATATTCTGATGAGTACTTAAAAAAAAAAATGGCCTCTTTATTAATTTTTTTTTTTTAAGTACTCATCAGAATATTAGTCAGACTGTTTTTTTTTTATATTAATTTTAATTTTTTTTTATCATTTTCATATTTTTAAATGTATATCTGTATAACTGGTAACAATGAATCAAACTCCTTGCAAAATAAGAAATTCTTTGATTCAAATCATCATGCTCATGAACTTGAAAGTTATTTCTCTGAACAAACATTCATCAAAAATGCTTTAATCAATCTTATTATTCATACATTTTCACATATTTCATCCCGAATGAATATTTATGAAAACCTGTTTTGGTTATTCCCAGTTGTATTTAAATTCAAAAAGATTATTCTTAAAAATTACTATATATTATTTAATACTTTGAATATTATATATTATATATACATTTTGTATCCTGCCAAATGCAATTCCGAACTAAAATGACTCAAATAGCCATAATATCTTAGTGAAGAGTATTGTCGGCGTGGTAAATGTGAAATGCTAAGCCCAAGGCCCTGTTTTGGCTCAGCCCTGTCACATATTTGCATAGTCGCATTCAGATCGCTGTTTTGGAGCACCTCTCAGGTGCACTCAGTGCGGCCATAAAATGCGAAATAAAGACAATCAGCTGAAGGCTGGATGCAGGAGGCTGGAGGCAGGAAGCTGCCGGCTGGCCGCAGCCATTGAACAACAATTCAATTGAATTGAGAATGTGCAAGAGCAACTTTATAGTGGAGCCAGGAACATTCGCTGCTCTGGCCCCATTTGACCATTGCCCACCATGCGGCCAATAAGTTAATAGCATTTTCCTATTAAAAACACAAAACAATAAAAATAAAAAAAACACACTTTTATCAGCTCTGCATTAAGCAAAAAATCCATAGGACTTGACTCCATGAGTGTTGAGTTGCTTGCGCCCAGATATATTAGATATGCAAATGGCTTCCAGCTGAATGGAACAGAACTGGAAATCTCGGCAGTGTTCTAGCACAGCTAGTAGCTGGAATAATAATATTATTGCTTTTTCCTAACCAATCAGAATCAGACAAAATATATATCAATAAAAAGATGCTCTCTGCCTGCTGTCGTCTTCTGCTGGGCGAGTTCCTTGATCTAGATAGAACTATTGCCAAATTGGGACAAATGTCTTGACTGTCAATTTAATGAGAATTGATATTTGATCGGCATGAATAATTTTGAGCAAGGCAATGCAATGGCTCAAAGTCAATGCATTGCCCAAATATAGCTTTGCCCACTATTTATCGAGCCTCGTCTGGTATTATGCACTGTTTAATAATATTATTATTATTATGTTAGTTGTTCGGCTGTTGCATGGTTTGGCCTGTTGGCTTATTGCCCATGTTCTGCACAGAGCGCATACCGAAATGCCAGCGATAAATTTTTGAGACATTAAACTGCACTTTCGCGGATGGCAAGGGAGAATGGAGCGTTCGTTGTTGGCTGGTTGCTTGCTGGCTGGCTTGGCCCGTACAACTGGCAAAAGTCAAAAGTCAACACGCTTGACATGGTCGACATGCAGACGTTATCATTGCGAATGCAAAACTTTTTTTGAGCAAGGATCGCAGATCGCTCGTTCGCCATTCGCCGACCCAATCCATGGCCTCGGGCTGCCCGTGCGCCCGAGCGCCCATGTGCCTGGCCATATTTGAGCTGAGTTCAATAGCGCTGGCAATTTCACAGATCGTGTCGATGATCATGTCGCAATCGCAACAACAAACAAAAAATGAAACGAGACCGCACGACATGCGGCACATGCCCCAAAGCCGCATTGCCCCCAAAGCGGCACTGCCACACAGTCCACATAGTTCTCTCGAATGGCATAGAGCATGTACCCCGTACCCTGTACCACGTACCACGTACCACAATCCACGTTCGACGTTCTATGTTCCATGTACCACTCCCAGCCACACCAACCGATCTCACCAATCACCAATTGTCGATGATGTCACCTTGCATCCCATTTCAACCAGATGCCTTCATTCATCAAGAACACTATACGTTTTCATGGTCAATTACATCAAGAGCGAACGAGGCGCATGAAATCAATCAAATATATTCGGACATAGCACTAAATTAGATGAGAGCGAGCAGAAGAGGGAGATATATCAAGAAATTTAATCTAATTTAGTGTAGAAGAGATCAAAGCTACGAATGAGCTTCAGTCGCATTTTCAAACCATGAGAATTGCAGAGAAGGGCAATATTGAAACATTGTTGACGTATGCTGCATTTTGTTAAATATTTTAACAGTAGTTTGATTGGTAGCAGTACCCTAGAAGTACAAGTTTTCAAAGCCTAAAGTGCTTGAAATCGCATTTTGAAATTATGAGAATTGCAAAGGAAGGCAATATATCTCTTCAGGAATTGTTGACTTGTGCTATTATTCTTAATACACGAATATATACAAATTTTCAATATAATACAGAGCTTGAAATTCTTTGAGTCAGATTTTTGCATCATGAGAATCGAAGAGAAAGGCAATTCGCTTACCCTCAACCACTTTTAAATTTTGCTATATTTGGTTTTACATTTTTACAGTATGTTTGCTTGTAAAACTGCACCAGAAGATTTTCAAATATTTCAAAAATTGAAGTTTTTAAATTTCTTTTGAAATTTTGAGAATCGCAAAGGAAGGTATTTCTTTAAAGATTGTTGATCTATGCTACATTTAGTTTTCTTTTTAAGTTTTGTATTTTACCCAATTTGAAATCATGAGAATTGCGAAGAAAGGCAATACGTTTCTCTTCAAACATTGTCAGCTTATTTTGTATTATTTATATTATTTGTTTTTTCATATTAGTTGTATGCCTAAAGAGATCAAAGTTTTTAATATTATAATAATAAAATGCTTAAAGCTCTTCGAGTCTCAAACCATGAGCATCGCAGAGTAAGGCAATATATTTCCTAAAAATATTTTAATTTATATATCGTTAATTTAGTGTGGTATAGAAACAATTCCTAAATCTTTATTTAATATATGATAGCAAAATTGACATTTGAACTGGATTTCACTTGAGTTAGACAGTTAGCCTGACCTGACCTGGCCTAAACTGATTCTTCTACTCGTAGTTGCCTGCAGAATGTATCTGCGGAAAAGTATTTAAAGAATTTGCAATCTGCCTCTTGAGCTTGAGCTGACTTTCATAGACAAGATTGCAGTGATTGTTGGCCAACTATGATGATGTAGTTCAAGTCCCGTTGCGCACTTGGTGCTAACATAAATCGATGGCCTGTTAATGGGCATTTGAAGGCCAGGTCAGCGCTGGGTGCGCACGTGGCGGAAGTGACCTGGACTTCGATGGCCAACAAAAGCCAAACTGCAACAACAACAACAGTAATAACAATGGACTCCCTGGCTGGCCATCAATGTTAACGGCTCGTATGCTTGCCAAATCAAATGGGCCAAATCAAAGTTAATTGAGAACTAAAGTGAAAATCAAATGTTGCCCAGTTGGGTGGGTGGTAAGGCTCTCTGCTTCTTCTTCTACATCTTCTGCTTTTTAGCCTGACTTGGCTAACAACGCCAACGCAATTAACCAAAGTTGCGACTGTGGCGCACCTTAAACAGCGCACGCTTCATACCGTTGATAGCTGTCTGTGTGTGTGTGTGTGTGTGTGTGTGTTTGTGAGTGTCTAGTTTGCTTGACGCAATCCAAGAAACGACCACGTTCACTGTGACCACAAAGATGACAACGACAACAACAACAGCAACAGCAACACATTGAAAGCGTATCAAAACGCATTCTGAATTCTTGCTGTGTTTGTTATTGTGGCTAAGACCCCAGCAGCAAATCAAAACAAGTAATAAAGTAGAGCTTGTGAGTTTGCACTGCCTTAAGATACCCTGTACTTGGTATTAAGCTTAAATATTGCCAGCAATATTTGCACATTTATTTATTTATATATATTTTTAAATTATGATTGAATTATTTTAAAAAATAAATATAAAATAAATAAATATTAAATTAAAATAAAATAAAACATAAATATAAGTAGTTAAAAAATGCATTTATTTTTTATTTGATTTTTATTTATTTCTTAAATTTTTATTGATCTAATTTTAAAAATAAATACAAAATAAATAATAATTAAATAAAAATTTGAATAAAAAATTAAATCAATAAATAATTTTAAAAATTATATAATATAATTATATATAATAATTCCTTCTAATGGAATATATATTTTAATTATTAATTATGGATGAGATAGCTAGAGATACTCTGAGATAGCGAGATCATTTGAATCTGATCTATTTGAATACAAAATTCATAGTCAGCTTTTAACTAACCAAATTAATCCTCGACATACCTATCTGAATTAGTTTATTAATTCATTTATATTTTTTATATCATGAAGAATATATAACACAATTGAATTAATAACCCACTTATACAAAAACATACTTTTTGTGTGAAATTCTCTATGCAATAGAAATAGATCCTAAAGATAAGCAAATCTTTCTGGCGCAATCATAAAATCATTTGAATATTAATTAAAAAAAATATATCATTATTTCCTTTACATGAATCTAAATATATAGTAGTATCTTATTGCTAGATACTCGATAGCTTATACTACTCGAAGCTTCATTCGGTCCAAAATCACATTTGTGTCTTTTAGACACATTTTTACGATTGCAGGGTATGCAAGACGCATACATTCACTCATACTCACACACACACTCACACTCATTCACATTCACTCTCGCACATAACGGCATTGCACACCCACCGCAGCTGACATCAAAAGCGAAACTCGCGTCATAAAAAATGTCATATTGGATTTTGTTTTCTTCGGTGAACTGATAGTTTCAGTTTCAAAGTCCCCCACTGACCCAGCTACGTTGCTGCTCAACGAACGCCCGCCCACCTGCTTTGACGACATCTCCTGACTGACTGGCCGACTGGCTGCGCTTGCACTTTCAATGTGCCCATGGGATGTCGTTGTTGTTGTTAATAAGAACGCGCCAGCCATTTAACGAGCTATCGCGTTTCTCGATGATGCCATCAATGCGCATGAAAATCAAACAATCAGACAATCGACCACCACAGTGCCAGGTGCGGGAACAAGAGCTGTCATTGGCTGCAACTGCTGCTGCTGCTGCTGCTGCTGAGCAGACAAAGTCAGTCAGTGGGTCAGTTGGTGACCGAACCGAGTGGGTCGACAGAGAATGCGTCTCGCTTTCGTTGTCACATTAACTGCGGCTTTACAGCACTGAATAAAAGACAAGCAATAAGATAGTCCACGTCCGATTTGTGGACATGTAGACTCTGATGCTCATCATTATTATAATTAACTTGCATGAAACTAGCATCAAACTTAGTTTCACACAAACATTACATACATGGCGCATAGGAAAGCTCAGTAAGATCTAACCAAGTTAAAATGATATTGGAAAGTCAGCTGCTATAGGTATAGTCAATGCTAAGCCTGAGATGTCACTCAAAGTCCATTTAATTAAGCATAAAATTTGAGAAAAAATTTAAAGTTTTGTATATTGAAATTTTTACAATTTTTGCTATCCAAGTAGAAAATTTAAGAAAATAAAATCTTATTGAAATTATTATATTATTTATTTATTTTTATTTTTTTTCCAATCATTAAAATATAATTATTTTTTCCAATAATTCAAATAGTAAGAAGAAATTTAAGTGCAAATTTTGGTGCCTTGGGGTCAGTAGAACAAAAGCTTTAGCTAATTAGCCATATCCTCCCAATGGGCATAGATTAATAAAATAAATATGTTTATGCATTTCATACACAAAAACATATATTCTAGATTCTAAACTCTAGCTTTAATTGTTTATATGCTTCGTATGCTTGTTAGTGTTCGTATCAAGTGTCTAGATAGTTTGTATAGGTTATGCGAAGCCAACAAAAAATCTTTTAAGAAATAATATAAAACAAGTAAATATTTTGCAGTCGGGAGCTTTCAAGTGCATAATACTCATACAAGTACCAAGGAAAGTTTAGTCTGTTTTAGATATAAGAGTCAGAAAAAAAAAATGGCGGGACTTTTGGTGCTCTACCTTATAATTTTATTTATAAAGTTTATAATTGTATATCTGTAGAATAAATAGTATCTACTTATACTCTTATGCGACCCAAGTATACATTCCAAATTTAGAGTGGATTGTGTTCATACTAATAACCGCCTGGCAAACGGAAGGACGGACGGACAGACGGATGAACAGAGGGACAGACAGACCGATAGATGGAAGGACAGATGGGCGAAAGGACAACACAAAACCAATATACTCCATCACGCAATTTGTTGCGCAGCTAAGATCATATACATACATATATACAATATAGAGAATTAATAATTATATTGTACTCACCACAACCAAGTCGCTGTCCCGTCCGGTGGCGACTGTCGCGCCGAGCCACTGATACGACTTGCGATCGATAGTTTCGCCCATTGTGTTCTTGTTGTTACCTAGAGTGGGTGAGGGATGAGAGAGCAATTAGAAATATTGGCAAAAATGAAAACGAAAACGAATACGAAACGGAAAAAGTAAACAAAAACAAGCGCAAAGCCATTAAAAACGAGTGCTGGAAATTTATAAGAGCCTCTTCACTCACTTTGAGTAAGAAGGCGACGCAAAAACCGAAAAACGACGGAAACCAAAAATTTGCCGAAATTAATACAGATGTCTTTTAAAGTGAAAGCAAAGGCGGGTGGACGGTCAGAAACACAGGAGAAAGAGAGAGAAGAATAGAGAGAGAGAGAGAGAGAGAGAGAGGGAGGGAGAAACAAAAGCAAACTAATTAAGTTGATCTAAACAAGGCACTTGGCAAATAACGGCATAATGGCCACTTCCGTTAATGTTTGGCAATGATTTATTACGCTTGCGTTTCATTCAACGGCTCCTGTCCGAGGGTGGAGGCGGACATAGATGAATACATATACATATATATACATATATGAGTGTGTGTGTGTGTGCTAGGGGTGCGTGATTGATGCTGATTGAAGCACTTACACATGAGTGACGATTGAAAAGAATTAGGGAATGAATGATGTGTGACAGCGGGAGATTAGCCAAACATTGATGAATGAATATTTAAGATCTTGCGAATGAAATATCAACTCTGAGCTGTGTTTAGTTGAAATTTAAAATAGAGTAAATTTAAGTAAGAGTAAATAAACGATAAATTGAAAATTTAACTATATAGTTCCATATACATGATCTGATCAAAGTGTATTCAACCCAACCTG
Source organism: Drosophila buzzatii (assembly GCA_035045845.1). NCBI lineage: Eukaryota > Metazoa > Arthropoda > Insecta > Diptera > Drosophilidae > Drosophila > Drosophila buzzatii. Next base: position 2,612,202 of record JAWNOS010000105.1, on the reverse strand, counting down.
AATCTTGTTAAATAAAATACAAAATTTTGAAATGTGCAAAGTGATGACTTTTTTTTTACAATCATCAAATTGTGTTCATTTTACATTATCATTTACACTTGTAAATGACTAGAGGTTAGTGGGTGTATTATTTTGGAGTTAGTGTGTCTATCTATGCGATTCATAGTCTAGAGATCTCTTGAAAAACCTTTAAGAATTATGAATGAACAATGTAAAAACAAAACAAAAAGATATATGTATATGTTTGTTCAGAGTTCTATACGGAGTTCTTAAATGCTGTTTGAAATCAAACAAACCTACTCTAATTGGGAATGCTCGACTAAGTGCTACTCGAAACCCTCAGTAGAGCTGAGAGTATTTTGGAATATTGCAGAACTTTTATTATGAATGCAGATTCTGAATGACCGTAATATTTACATTCCAATATGTGTACTGAAGGTAACTAAAACTTAAAATAATAAATAATCCAAGTCTATTCATTACAAGGATATAGTACATGATAACTTGAAGTTTTTAGTTTTTATGCCGAGTAACAATATCGATTAAGACAATGCAATAAATTGTCGAAAGCATGTAATCTATCGGAATTTATAATTAAAACATGAAACTTGAATCGCTGTGATCATGTGGTCAGAACAGACGTATAGACGGAAATGTCAATATCCACTTCGTTTATTGTTCTAATCAGGAACATCTAGACATAATATATACATATCAACCTGTATGAGAGCATATTTATTTATATATATATTAACACTAATAATTTTACTGCTGCCAGTTTGCATATATAGTATTACCAAAGACCTGCTAACCCTAATTAGCAAATGCAATAATTTTGGAACTGAGAAAAAAAGTCAAATCGCGTACAACTTAAAGATGCACAGTGATTAATGAGTGCTAAAATATGCAGGTAATTATAAGTATCTACAAATCTGAATATATATAAATATGTACACACACACAAGTGCAGGTGAGTAATCTGTTTTGTCATGAATCAGATACATTTCGATAGAACAAGTTGTTGACTAATGCCAATTGATCGATAATCCGTGGAAGAGTTAATGAATTAATGAACCAACCTGCGAGCTGAATGAAGCACCTGTTGACTCCTGTGTTATTTGTTATTAGTGGTTTGGCAATGTGTTAGCAAGCATACGATATAGGAATGAGGATCGAGCATTAAAAGGTTTGTTAAGCATTGACACAGCATCGGCCAGTCACACAATTCAGGTGCCTCGAGGTGCTGGCGAGTGACTTATGGCACACTTAAGAAACAGCCACTGTAGAGCTTGCAAATGAAGGCTAACAAATATGAGATACATATTGGAATTCGCACTCCGTTTAAGTTTTCTAAATGGAGAAGATGCAGCTGCAGATGCAGATACTCTCGCAATAGATACTTTTATGCGATCTGGAATGCATTTGCAGTTCTCTATAGAGCAGTTCGTCTGTTCTATTAAAAGCCACACCGAAACGAAGCACACACTCCACATCGTCGTCGGCGTCGTCATCGTCGACAAAGCGAATAATTTTTATATGCGCATCCGTTGCTGTGAATCGTGGGGCTGTGGAGCTGTGGAGCCTCCAGTAGGTGAGGCAGCTTGTGGGTGGCTATGGGGACAGCAGCTGGCAGGCCGTGCGGGCGGACCTTGAAAATGGGCGTCTGTTTGTCTTAAAGGCCGTCTGTTTATCATTTCCGTTTGCGCTTAAGGAAGTGCCTGGACGGCGAAATGGCAAACGTCTAAAAATAATAATAAACTGCAGCCGTGCACAATTTTTGCAGTTAATTTTCTCTTTGCCTTGTTTTCTTTTCCCTTTTTTTATATTTATATATATAATTTCAGTTTTTGTTGTGGCTGCTTTGCATATTAGCATTCGCATTCTGCATACTAAAGAAAAACGCTGCGCATGCGTATGAGCCATAAATAACTAATTGCATTTGGCGCTGTTGTCGCTGGCGCCAATACGAAAGAGGGAAAAAATATATATTTCAAGGCACTGTGACTGGGAGAGCCTAAGAGACTCGACACTGGGCACAAATTGAGGCTTGGAGCATGACTCTGAGCTGGCGCCAGATCCACAACCAGAGCCAAGATGTTGCCAATCGTTCGGTTGCTTAATGGTGACTTTTGCCATCTATTTACCTTTCGAATCGAATTGCACCAAATGACAGTCATCGTCGTTCATCGAACATTTGAACACGGCTCCAGCCTCCACCACGCGTTCCTGATACGTGGACGTGTCGAACTTGGGTGCGCCCACAACCAAACTGCAAATAAAGATTGAGATAATGTTAACATAATGCAAGCAAATCTTAAATAACAAAATTACAAAATTATAAAATTACTTAAAATTATATATATACAATATTGTCAATTTAATTTATTTTATACGGATAAAGATTAACAAACAAAATTACAAAATTAAAAATATATATATATGTATATATATATGTAAGATAAATTATTAAAAATGTCATATACAATTTTTAATAATTTAATTTTAAATTTAACATAACACTGCCAGAAAATCGTAGATAACAAAATTACAAAAAATTATATATCTACATATATACATATGTATAAATTGAATTTTTAATTTATTTTTTACGAATAAAGATAATATTAATATAATGCAGGCAAATCGAAAAATACAATATATACAAAAAAATTGTATGAAATTTTAAAAATTTAATTTTAAATTTGTATTATTTATTTCTTCAACTAATATTGACGCAAAATATATTGAATAACATTTAATAGTTCTAAATGCTTTATCGCTGTCAGCAAGTTTTCTTCTTGATAAATTCGTTCGTAAATCTCATATATCCGATATTCTATCTATAGAAATGTCTTTTTATAAATATCTTATATCTTTTCTAATATATTTCATAGATATAATCTATATAACTGCTCTTTAAAAAAAAAAACTACTCTGATTTTCCATTTTCCTATATTATCAAGTTCTAGCTATAACTATTCTATATTTATCTTTGCCATACAGCTATAGAGAATCGGATCAACCTGCAAAGCTTGTCAAAGTTTTAGCTACAAAAAAAGTTTGTCAATTTTAGCTGAAATACAAAATTTTTAAATAATATATAATTTTATTTATAAATTTGTCACGCTAATCTCTGCAGAAATATCTACTATTATGTATATATCTATGGCTCGATAATGTATAAAAAATATTGAACATATATTATTGATGCAATAATTAGACTTCCTATATTATATAAATCTTAAATGATCTTTCAAATGGACAAACAGTTCAAATGCCTTGTTTATAGAGATACAGATATATGAATATCGGATTTCATTGTCAATTCTAACTATCTGAACTATTTAGATATATGTTCGTATGTCTATCGCCTTGGGTGTTTGCCGAATGTCAGCGGGATCAAAGCCAACTGACCTATAGCAACACTTAAGTGCCTCATTTACAATCCATTTGCAGACTTTATTCACATTTCATGCACTTTGATTGAGTGCTACAACATTTATGCACTCATTCACTCATTCATTCGTTCAGTCATTCATTCGTTCATTAATTTATTTATGGGCGCCTCGGTTCGCTCAGCTCTTATGTATGAGACGCATCTGTGCGGATTTCAGTTTTAGTCAAACGTCAAATTGTTGCATATGGGCGCGACCAGGGGCGGGGCAGGAGGCTGGGCCCAGTGGCTGCGGCGTCGGGCCGTTTTTAATCAACTCTCAAGTGTTTGATTTGCCGTTGCGGCCAGCAGTTGTGCCATTCCTGATATTTATTTTCAGTTTTCAGTTTTATTATTTTCAATTTTAATGAAGGCCCATTTGCTGCACTCCCCCAGCCAGCAGCAAGCCAGCAGCCAGCATTCAAGAGAGGCCCTTCAATGGGTTTTTGCCGCGCTTCCGCAATGAATGCTAATGACAGCTGTCAATGTGCGTGCCATGATGTACTACTCTTAGGGCGAACTCCTCACCGGCGAGGGTGCCCGCTGACAATGGCCAATGCGACGCTGTTGGACAACCACCTTTAGCCCAGACAGCTGAAGGCGCTGGCCAGCAGAGTCTTCTCTCCCCTCTCCCCTCTCTCTCTCACTCTCTATTTTTTTTTTAATTCTTTTTAATTGATTCAGCAACAAGAATTCATAGTTAAAGTTTATTGAATCTAACCGCAATCTTGATCTTTAAACTTAATTTTAAAAAATTCTATTCAAGTTATTTACAGTTAATTAACAAAATCATTTTTAATAAATAGGTACATATTATATAGTAGCTTTCAGAAATTATTTTTCAGCACTAATTATTAATTTCTGTACTAAGTACTTTAGAAATCTTTTTGCTTATGACATATTTATTTGAATTTAAAACATTCAGATTGTATCAGGCAAGCAATGAATGTAGTTAATATTTAGCTGGCCTGTAATACAAATACTCTGTATACAATCTATAGTTGTAAAGACGCTGACATCATGGCTATGGAAAGAGCATTTGATCACGCTTGGCATATGCATACATATATGTATATATGTCGTAGCGTTCAAATTGTTGTTCTCACTTTCTATTATAGTTGTCGACTTCTACCACCAAAGCCCTTTCCTACTCAATCGTCTCTGACTAAGTGCCCTTTTTCAGCTATTTTGTCAAACTGCCTCTTTCTGTAGTTCATCAATATCACAGCTGTAGCTGTAGTTATCTCTCTCCCAAGGACAATTCTTCCTTTAATTGTCACTAACATGCCAGCTCACTCGATTAGCGCCAGTTGTCAGTTTCTCTTTGGTACTACTGCAACAAGCAATCACAACATCATGACATCACACCGATACGACATATGAATATATTTATTCAAATATAGGTATATATAATTAATGACGATTTATGGCGTATAGTGCGGCGCCAAGAGCGAACAGGTTTAATTAAATTTTCCTTCGCCACGCCAAACCAATCTACATACATGATGTATGTATGAATGAATAACTAGAATATGAAACTCCAAAATATATGAATCACATTGAGTGCGTCATATGTACGAAAGTTGAAAATCTTAATTTACAATATATACATATGCGCATGCATATGTATACAATATAGTAGATATATGTTTATTCATTCATTATTTCGGCAAATTCGCAATTCCATTCCTGGTATGCCAAAAGCAAATCATATTATGAATAATGCAACAGATGGTATATCACGAAAAGGGTTACTGACACCTAGCTCTCAAAAAAATAATTTTTAAAAATATATATAAATATAAAGTCATTCGTAATACTCATGCACTCATGCAGAGAGTACAAATCAAATGCCCATATAGTTCAGTTTATATAGTTTAATATATATAAATAAATGTATATATACATATGTATATAACCGACATAGTTAGATAGATGGATTTGATAGTAGACGAGAACAAATTCCAACCTAGATACTATATGTATGTATGTACATATATAATAGATATTGTGATCATGAATGGCTATGGGGAACGTGGCTGGCGCAATTTTCGAATCAAGAGCAGCACACGTCAGCATTGTCTGTGTGTGTGTGTGCAATGAACCACAACCAAAACTCATACAATTGCAAATCACACACAAACACACTAGCTCACACTCACAGACAACTAGATGAATACACAATGGCCCTATAGAGCAGTGTACACAAACTTAATCAAAATCAATGCGTTTCAATTAAAAATGGTCAATACAAAGAGAAGAATTTGAATAAAAAAAGCACAGAGTATGCAGCTAAGGGTATACCCTGTAATTAATAAATAACCGAATGTGTCATTAATAATATCTAAATACTCTAAAAGAGATGTTCACATATATCTCTAACGAAAACTGATTCGACAAATGAAGAGCGCTATCGACTGTTACATTGAGAGTGTGCTGCTAAGGGTATACCCTGTAATTAATAAAGAGTGTATGAAGAATGCAGCTAAATGCTGTAAATAAGATATTAACATCTCCAAGAAAATGAGTTTCTAGATATCTGTATTAAGATTGATTATTAACTTGAGAGTTCAGAGTATACCCTGTAATTAATAGAATCGTGAGAATGTGCAGTTCAGTATACCTTGTAATTAATAAACTAGTGTATATAAGATCTAGTGTAAATAAGATTTACATATCTCTAAAATATCGATAACGATTGTCATATTGATAGTCTTTAGCTCGGGTATACCCTGTAGTTAATATATTAATGAATGCAGAGTCTAGATAAATGCTGTAAATAGGATTATAATATATTTTGGAAAAGAAGTTTATAGATATCGATTTTAATATCGATTATACGATAGAGTCCCATAAGTAGAGTGTAACCGAATACTTTAAATAGAGCTAAGACTAAATAACGATTGGTAGTTTGAGAGTGTACAGCTGGGGTATACCCGGTAGTCTTCTAGAAAATAAATATCGATATTAATATCGATTACTATATAGAGAGTGTGCCTTTTTGCGTGTTATTAACAAAATACTGTATGTAGAGTATAATTGTAAAACAATGTAACCAATATGTTAAAATCAAAACCGAAATCGATATCGATTTATGGCAATAAAGTTATCGATTTGAGAACTAGGAGAACTAACTGCCCAAATGACATCAAACCCCTCATTCACGCTGATTCAATGGGTACAATGGGTACAGAGTGTAAAGCCCAAATAAAACGCATCATGAATAAAGAACAATGCGGCAAGAACACTGAGCGAAGGCGCCAAAATAAAAAACAAAGTAACAAAAAAAAAAATAAAATGAAAAAAAAAATTTTTTTGTTTTAATTGGTTTTATTTTTTATTGTGTGTTTGGAACTTGGGCAATGTCTCAATTAAAAATGGCCAAACGGCAGAAAATGGGCCGCAAGGTCGAGCATGGAAATCGAGGCGTGAAGATGCCACACAATGCATTCTTGAAACGCAACGTTTTCCGCACACATGGCTCACCGCAGAGAAACGTAAACATATTTAGGGGAAATTTAAGACGAAGCCATAAGGAAAATCAATTTAACTGGAACTCCAAGGTAGCAGAGACAGAGAACGAGAGAGCCAGAGAGCATGAGCGAGAGAGATCGAAAGAGAAATTGAAAACCCTTCGAACTGTCTGTGAGTGAGCCGCAACGCGCCTTGAATGCCAAATCGATCCAGCGATCGATGTTTTCTTTCTCGTCGCGTGCAGCAGCCGCAATAAAAATTATGTTAAAAATAAACTTATTTTTGTTGTGCCCCTAGTTGTTGTTGTTGAAAGTATGTGTATGTATGCGCCTTCACGTGCCTGACTCTTGACTTGTGACTGTGGGCGCAACACATGCACAACATCCGTTCGACAGGACAGCACGAGCTCAACAGTGAATACCCCTAACGCGTGTGAAGCTGCGCATGCTTCCTGCCTTGCTGTCAATGAATCTACAGTGTGGGCCAATTGTATGTGCACAGCCCAAATAACAGCGAACATCTGTTGATCACTGAGTATCAGCAATGATCTAAACGCTTAAATTTAGCTCAAACTTTCATCATTTGAATGATTCAGTGGCACAGTTTGAATAATTCTGCAAATATATTTGATTCAGCAAATGTGATTCATACGTTATGTAAAATACATACCTAACTATTGCTTGTTAGACTTTCAATTTGTTTGTTATTTGAATTAAAATATCGTATATTCTATATGGGCATTTTTTTGCTAGTATACTATAGTAACTCTCATAGCTAATGAGAACTATTTCAGATTCTATAATCGTATAAATTATTAATTATAATACATATAAAACTTCTTACCATCAATTTTTTTGCTAGTATACTATAGTATATATAATTCATATATCAATTATGAGTAACTCGATAAAAGTAGATTACGATAATTTCTTACAATGGAATTTCTTTAGGCGATCACGTAATATGTTAAACTATCAACAATATCCATATCTATGCAATCTCAGACATTTATTTATATGCAGTGGCATTTACTTTTGGCACGCACTGTGCGCGCAGACTGCAATTACTAGTATATATATATATATATATATATATATATATATGTATATGTATATATTCATATGTACCATCTGTGCACACATGCATACATATACGAGTACTATACGAAAGGACTACATTTAATTTACAAAAATCGCTAAGTCATTTCGAGTGACTGCCCAAGTGACTGCGCGAGGGTACCTCGGATCGAGGGTAACCTCGGATCGAGGCATTCTACTTGGGCTTTGTTGTTTCTCTTTGCGTTTTGTATGGGTGAAACGCGCGGGCGTGTTTCGGCGCTAAACATGTGCGCGCCTCATTTCTCTAGCGCTCACGCTCTCACGCTCTCTGGCTGGATGGCAGATAGAGATAGATGGCTAGAAAATTCCGGCTGGGAAAGAACAGAAGACTAACTGTTCACACGTGACAATGCGCTGCGCCGGCGCTTGCACCCCCTCCAGTTTGTCTGTCTGCCTGTGTGTGTTTGTCTCTATCTCTTTCTCTCTCGCTCTCTCTCCCACTAACTCACTCACTCTGTGTGTGCTAGCATTTTCCCAACACCTTTTTTACACATTGACACTTCCGTACAAATGAGTGGAACACAGGATACGCCATGGCCCAGTAGCCGCACAGGCTTAACTCCGGCACAGCCCACATCGTTTTGATCCGATCTTTATCTGCATTTGCGGCCACTCGACTCTGCAGTCAAGCGGCAATCAATTAAATGGCAGAAAGATCGACCAGCCACACAGACAGATATATACGGAGAGACACACTGACAGACGGACTGACGGACGAACGGATAGACAGACGGCAACTGAGCGAGTCTCGCTAATGCCAGCCAAATGCCAAAGTGTACAAAAGTACAGTAAATATTTGAAATCAATTACATTTCATTGTCTGTCTGCTGCTGCTATTGCTGCTGCTGTTTGCAATTTCATAACCACAACAAAGCGACGACCGACCGACAGCTGCTGTCGTTGGCAATTGGGAGTCCATTTATAGGATCTCGAAGGGGAGAGCGATCAGAGGCGAGGCGAACAGCATCAATTTCATCCAAAAGCAATAGTTGAACGGAGCTCTTATGCAATGACGCCTCTTCAGACAGATAACTAGATATTATAACTTTAAATTTTCAGCATGCAGAAAGTGTTTTCGGTTTTTTGCAGACAAAGTCAGATAATTGAGAGCATATATCTAGATACTTGGAAATCCTAAATAATTTCAACGAAAATTATAATTTCTATTATCTTTTTATCGAATTGTATGCGTGAGGCTCTTATGCAATATATCCTCCTCAGAAAGCTAATTATATATTATAGCATTAAATTTCAGCATGTGGAAAGTGCTTAGCTTTCGCCTTTCTAATGACAGTCTCAAATGATCTATATACTATTTCAAATAGTACGTATCTAAACTTCTCAACTTGTGTCTAAAGAATTTAAATGAAATTTTTAATGTCTATGCCAAATATCTTTTTATCTAATTGTGATTGTCTTTTTTTTTCCTTCAAAATATCTTTTCTTATCTGCTCTGTGTAGTCGCATGAGAAATGAGCTATGCGATAAGTCATGCGGCCAAAAACAAGATCACAGATAAGTTTATCTTTAAACTCTGATTAGTTATTATTATGCGCTTCTGCTGGGAGCCATCTGCGTAGCTAGACAGGCATGTTATGTATCTAAACGGATCTTGTGACGCACCCTATATGCATGATATGTAACCCAGTTTTGGCACTGGCCGCTGCGAACGAGGCCAGGCTAATGAGGGAGCTGCATGCTGGCTGCCAGTTTATATGGAAACCTGGGCAGCTGAACAAAGCGGCAGCCACCTGCAGTTGAGGCGATCCTAACGGTGTCGCTCGGCCGGCGTGATGATGACTTATTTGGCCAATTGGGTGAAGTGGACAAATGGCCAACCTTGTGGCAAACACTTGACCGTAAATAGCACACGCACAGCTCTAACTGTGTCAGCTACAGCAGCAGCAACCAGAGCTACAGATACAGATACAAAACAAAGATATAAAGATACATTGGCTGATGCTGCTTGCTGCTCTACAACAAGTCACTGGATATTTGTGTGCGTATTAATTGCCGCCGCCGACAATGCGTCAAGTCAAACCGCATTGGCCAATGGCTTGCCTTATTAACAATAGCCACAACTTGTTACAGACAAAGCAACAAAACATGAGAAGAAGAAGAAATGAAAAAGAAGAAGAAGAAGAAGAAGAAATAAGAGCAAAACAAACTTCTGCTTCTACTGCGGCTCCGCCTTAATCTCCATGAATCGTCCTAAAGCTGTTAACAGCCTCCGGCTTTGTTTGCGCGCATTTAACACACAATTATATTGTGCAGCAGATGGAGTCAGGTAATTTTCAGCTTTAAGTGCACTTCAGATCGCACAGTCTTTGGATATATCTGGGGTGTAGCGGGTGCCGCAACACTACTCACTCACTCACTCGCTGAGTATCACTCAACAAACACCTGAAGCCCTGAGCCCTGAGCCCTGAGCTGAGGGCAAATAGAAGTGTTAATTATTAGACAAACCTAACCCATAAACAGAGAAAGGAGAAGCCCCGTCAAAAGCAATACCCACGAGCTAATGGGTATTCAAGAAGTGCTACAATTGTCCAAGTTGTCAGATATTCAGATGCAATATAGATAAAGATACAAAATCTTTGTTTAACTTTAGCTTAAATAGTAGCTGATATAAGGAAAAGATTTTTACAATGTTTGCTGATTATTAAAGTCTTTAGGACAGATTGGAAATGGAAGTGAAAAGACCCAATTCAACTACAGCTTTGTAGGGTATATAAGTATCTGAATCTGTATCTGTATCTGTATCTGTATCTGTATCTGTATCTGTATCTGTATCTGTATCTGTATCTGTATCTGTATCTGTATCTGTATCTGTATCTGTATCTGTATCTGTATCTGTATCTGTATCTGTATCTGTATCTGTATCTGTATCTGTATCTGTATCTGTATCTGTATCTGTATCTGTATCTGTATCTGTATCTGTATCTGTATCTGTATCTGTATCTGTATCTGTATCTGTATCTGTATCTGTATCTGTATCTGTATCTGTATCTGTATCTGTATCTGTATCTGTATCTGTATCTGTATCTGTATCTGTATCTGTATCTGTATCTGTATCTGTATCTGTATCTGTATCTGTATCTGTATCTGTATCTGTATCTGTATCTGTATCTGTATCTGTATCTGTATCTGTATCTGTATCTGTATCTCTATCTGTATCTGTATCTGTATCTGTATCTGTATCTGTATCTGTATCTGTATCTGTATCTGTATCTGTATCTGTATCTGTATCTGTATCTGTATCTGTATCTGTATCTGTATCTGTATCTGTATCTGTATCTGTATCTGTATCTGTATCTGTATCTGTATCTGTATCTGTATCTGTATCTGTATCTGTATCTGTATCTGTATCTGTATCTGTATCTGTATCTGTATCTGTATCTGTATCTGTATCTGTATCTGTATCTGTATCTGTATCTGTATCTGTATCTGTATCTGTATCTGTATCTGTATCTGTATCTGTATCTGTATCTGTATCTGTATCTGTATCTGTATCTGTATCTGTATCTGTATCTGTATCTGTATCTGTATCTGTATCTGTATCTGTATCTGTATCTGTATCTGTATCTGTATCTGTATCTGTATCTGTATCTGTATCTGTATCTGTATCTGTATCTGTATCTGTATCTGTATCTGTATCTGTATCTGTATCTGTATCTTTATCTTTATCTTTATCTGTATCTGTATCTGTATCTGCATCTGCATCTGTATATATATATATCTCATCATTTGTATCTGAGTCTATACCTGTACATGGAAGCTTGAAGGCCTCCCAAGCACGCACGAAACGCGCTTTTTGTGCTCTGTCTTCATTGATGTCTGTTTATTGAATTGTAAACATTTTAACGCTGCACTTAAATAGCGCGTTGGCTGACTTTACTTTTCGTTCTCTTTCGGGTTTTGTGTAGGTGAATGTGTGTGTGAGTGTACGTGCATATAGAAGCATTGGCAAGTTTTTAAATTCACTTCTCTTATGTATTCGATGGAAACTACTGTACAGATAAAATATTCAAATTGAAAAGAATGCGTGCAATATATACATATATATATATATATATATATATATATATATATATATATATATATATATTTTGATAAATCGATATACAATTATTATTATTATTATTACTGTACATAGTACAAATTAAAGTTGATTCACTTTTTAGCCACAAAGAGCAGAGTTCTGTATTATTAATATTTAATTCATTACTAATGGAAACCTCCACGATTATAATGCATTGACTTAAACTCGACTTGCACTTTATTGTACTTTATGTACATTTATTATTTATATATTTGTTTATTTACTTATCGTAAGAAAATAAAAAAGATTTCGTAATTATTTCAAAAGAATTAACTCGTTTACTTGAGCTAATTCTTCTGCCAAAAAAAAAATGAAGCAATCTGTTTATGGTTATTGCTCAACTTTCTCTAATCGTAGATATACCCGTTCTGCTCAGCGCTTTATTGGGTATAACTGAACAACATCACTTAATTGCAGTTTTCAACACACATTCAATGCGATGATAACTTAGACCTTCTGTCTATCAGCCGCCTGCTGCCTCTATATTGCCTTCATCTCCCCCACTTCCCTCCCTCTCACTCTCTGTCTTGGCGTACTGTTTATCGCTGGGTAGTAGACTAGGAAGAACTCGCATCTTGTAGCTTGCCGCCGTCTCCTATACATGGCTCGTATCTCTGCTCATCAGCGTCTGCTTCTTGTTCATATGCTTTGAACGTGCGAAAAGTCAGATGTGGCTGTGGAAGGCATCTTTGCATCCGAGCTGAGATGAGCTGAGCTGAGCTATGGCCACTTGATTAACACGCTCAACGAAGCTGGCCGAAGCGTTCCCGTTGACGAACTTTCAAAGTTCAATAGGCTATCGCATACATAAGAATCTGAATGTGAATGTGAATGCGAATGCGAATGCGAATGCGAATACATGAACTAATCGACACTGAGGGCTGGCACTTCAAGCAACGAGACACGCGAATCTTTTGCACATTTGCCATGGTTCAGCTGCATTCGGCTAATAACATTCCGGTTCACAGCCCAAACGCTCCATTTGCAGCATCACATTATATATATATATGTATTCATGTGTTCGTTTATTCACATATGTTTGTTTGTATGTAGCGCATATTATTTAATAGCACTTTGGAGCAAGAAACATATATAGTGCAATGGGACACGCTGTCGCCCATAAATTTTGATCGGGCACTGATTGAAATTAATGGCATTTAGGATCTTCGGGTGTTGACGCACGCCGCACTAAATGCAACCAACATAATGTCCCCTGGGACTGGGCGCCTTACGTGTCTCCCATATATAGTTCAAGCGTAAAATGAAATAGTTTATTTAGAGAGCTGAAGTTGTGACAATAATACGAATGGGTTAGGCATATTTATTTTTTGTCTATTCATCTTGTCTCCATCTGTATGAATATAAATCTTTATTTGTATAAATCTAAGTTTGTATATCTATTTTAGTATTTAATCATTACTTTCAATATTTCCTGAATTTTTTTATTTGAATAGTTCTGTATATTATAAATTATATATATATAAATTATATTCATATATATATATATTTATTTATATATGAATCAGTTTCTGTAGATCTATCTATATCTATATCTATCTTTTTTAAACTCTATCTCTAGCTATATCTATCTATCTATACGTAATGGGATTACTATCCATATCTATGAACTTATCTTTGCATCTATAGCTAAAACACGAATTATATCTATTGATCTAAGCTTAATAGTATTTGTATCTGTATCGAAATCTGTACACATATATTCAAATCCAGATATATATATGCTAGATCACTTAATACTTTGCTTATAGTTTTCACTCATTTATGGAGTGGAAACGAGCTTAACTCTGTTATAACTCTATCTGTAGTATGTAAATAATTTCAATAAAAATATCTTAGCTTTTTCTAGTCTCTAAAGGGTATTCAATCGGCGTTGCCAAGATATCATTCCGTCTTAATCTCGCGCTCAAACAAATAATTTTCAGTTTTGGTGTTCAGCGGCAGTGTCGATATCGCATTTGCTTCAAATTCGGAGTGGCAACAGCAACTGGCGCAGCGACTGCAGCGACTCAGATACTCAGTATCAGTATCTGAGTCGCTGCAGACCAGTGATAATACTGTGATGATTGCGGCGACGACAGCTTCAGCTTTTCATCTGCAAACACAAAGCTAACTGCCTAAAAAGAACAATCACATGTACATAGTATATATATATATATATATATATATATATATATATATCTTTCTGTTGCCAGTCGTAAAATGCTCGCTCGTTGCATGCATCTATACTCTGCTTTGGGGCGCCCCTATTTGAAGTAAAAGATACTTTTCTGCTTGGCATGCCTGATTGTTTCCGGTGCGCATGCGCATTGAAATTTCTTTCTGTGTCTCTGTGTATGCGAGTGTGTGCGAGTGTGCGTGTGTGCGGTTCAGTATGTCGCCTAGGTATGCATATGTCACTGTCACTCTTTTTTGGCTGAGCTCTGTATCGGGTGTCAGAAGGTCGTTCGCTCAACTTACATAATTATTTTTGAAGACGCATCGACATATTTGACTAAAAAACAAAAAAAAATACGAGCTACGAAACTGAAATTTTCTTTGAATTTTTAGGTTTTCTTTTATATACAGAGAGAAAAGTGAATTTGTAAAATTCTTTATAAATGTGTTTGTCAATAATTTGACAGCCAGTTTTGCACGATTTGACAGGCAGTTGCAGTCGCTCTTCATTCATCTTTATTTGGATCTATCTATCTGACGAAATTCGAAACATTTTCAACCTCTTTCTTCAGCAGAAATGCAGAAATTGCAAATTAATTTGCCAACTTGCAAAAGATCAGAGCTGGAGTTTACGATTTCTAGAAATTCTTATGTAATTGAATCAATTAGCAGACTCTACTGATGCTGTGGACAGTCAGCACTGTGAATATTCACTGTACTTGGAAGCTAAGATAGAGGAAAAGTGTCGCACATATAGAATGCTCACTGTACTTGGAAACATGGAAACAAATTTCAATTGTTGCTGATGCTGTAGCAGTAGCTAGAAACGATGACAAATGCAGAGAATTTTCATTAAATATATGATACTGAATGATGGAAACTGAATATTTACTGTACTGAAACATTGACAGAATGTCGATATATTAAGTATTCACTGTACCTTAAAGCAGAGATTGCTGCACTGATTCTGCAGTCAACGAATTATAATATACTATATGAAACATTCACTGTATTTAGGCACCTGTCAACTGGTGCACACATATTGAATATTCATTGCTGGACAGTCAACTATTAAGTGGGTCACATATTGAATATTCACTGTGATATGAAACTTATTCAGATAGGCGAAATGACGCTATATTGAATATATGTATGCTTAGAAGAAGTGAGAGAGGGAGAGAGAAAGAGAAAATTTAAAGTATCGCGATTTATATTATCACATATTCAAGATTCAATATATCCTTAGATTCTTAGCCAGAGAGATACAAATTATGTTGGAAGTTCACTGTAGAGAGAGAGACAGAGAGAGAGAGAGAGAGAGAGAGGAGACTGCGTTGCCATCTTATTATGATGTTTTGCATTTGCATTATCATAACTCATACTAAGTATTCACTATACTGAGACAAAGAGACAACATTTCGATTATTAGAATTGTATTAGTATACATTGAATATTATATATATATTATATATATCTTATATTGAATATTATATAGACAAATGTTTGATTCACTGTACTTAAAAACTGAGACAGAGAGACAAAAGTGAAATTGCTGTACTTACGAATTGTTTGCATAGTTGCTGCGTGTCTTGTGCAGCGCAATGCTGAAGCCGAACATAGAATTGGTGGCATGTCGATGTCGCACGTAGCTGGGCAGATCGATGTTGTAGGCGTTCGTTGTTGGGTGTCGGCTGCAGTGCATCATCAGCATGAGGAGCAGCAGCAGTGCCTGGAGGCTACTCCATCTGCTGATCATGATGTGGCAGTTGTGTTGTTGTTCGTTGTCTCTTTGCTGGTCTTAGCTTTAAATTGCGTTGTTGTTGTTTAATTTTATTTATTTTTTTTCACTTTTATTGCATTTTCGTTGATATTGTTATTGTTGGATCTGATTGTTGTTTAAACTATTTCAATAAATTAAACATAAGTCGTTGCAAATCTAGCATATGGTCAACACGAATACACACACCCACACACACCCACATGCCAGCAAATTCATACATATGCACACTGATACACATATACATACATACATACATACATACATAGACAAGCTTTATTTATTTTATGATCTCAAGTTGTCGCTTGCTGGCAACCTTGGCCGAAATGTCTTGAGAAAACGCTCAGCTCGGCGAAATTAAAAAGCAGCCGCCAGTGGCAAGAACTGAGAGACAGAGAGAGAAGCAGATAGTGAGATAGAGGGACAGACACACAAACACAAATGTGAAAAAAATCAAGTTTTTGAGCAGATTTTTTGGCAGTGTTTTTTTTTCGGTTATTTCGTAATCATCAAATTCTTGTTTATTTATGTGCTTAGTTTTTGATTCCCCCATTGGCGCGCTCTTCGCTTGTCACAGAAACAGTCGCTGCTGCGGCTGCTCCGGCTGCTGCTGCTGCTGACGTAACGCACGCATAAGAACAGGTTGTCAAAATAGTAGGAGGAAAAACAATAAAAAAAAAATCGCGTACTCAGAGCAAGAGTGTTTGTGTGCGCTTTTTGGCTGCATCTCTCAGAGAGGAATGCAAAAAGTGAGTCGGATAACTGTTATTCGGGGTCTCTGGGTAGTAGTGACAAATTCAAGCTCATTGATGATTGCCATTCATTGAGTGTCACACACAAATCGTAAAACAAATGAAAAATTAAATTACGGTAAACACATACATATGCACACACCAAACACATAAGCATATGAACACGCACACATACATACATATGTGTATACATATGCCTTCGGTACATTAATATGCCAGGCCACATATTGCATGGCACCAGTGCTGACAAATTTTTAGAGTCACCATAAGCTAGATTGAAGGAAAATCTAAGCTAGAATAAGCTCAAAATTTAAAATAAAAATCTTTTTTTAAAAAAAAGCTAACTATAACTATAACTAACTATAAAAAAAAAAAAAAAAAAAAAAAAACATTTGCTATGTACGCCGTCATATCTGCAAAATTAAAAAGAGTTTACTAAGTCTACACTAAATAATTAATCATTTAAAAAAAAAAAAAAAACCTATTGTGTTCAGAATTTTAATATTTAATTGGTTTCGCAATTTACATAGTTTTGACGACGTTGACTTGACTGAATACGCGTTCAACAGCAGCATTCGACCAAGAAAGCGATAATATGTGTATAGCAAGTAATGACAACTGCTGAAAGGATTTATTTCCGCTGGCATCCTTATAATTGAGGACCTCTGCCCAAAACTAAGAAGTAATTTCTTTCTCTTCCCAATTTTTCCGACTTAAGATACAAAGATACATAAGATACAAAAATGCACAGAAAAATACTATTTCAGTTTGATTTGCCCCCTTAAATGATCAGAAAAATTATTTACAATCTCTAAAAAAAAATCGTTATATAGAAACTTGTTTAAAGCCAAAATAAGCTTTATGAAATATGAAATAAGCTAAATTGCAAGCTAAAAGCATTTTAAACACTTTCTAATCATTTTCATTTTGAAATAAGCTATATCAGGAACGCGCAGGTCCAAAAATAAATGTGACTGTGCAGCCAACACAGCAGCAGAGCGACTCTGAGAGTCAAAGAGAGAGTGAGAGATCGCCAAAGATACGTAAAGATATATATATGTATATATATATATGTATATATGTTTGCTCATAATTAACAACATCTGTTTGTGTGTGTGTGCGTTTGTGTGAAGGTTAAAGCTGGAGAGCAAAATTAAAATATTTTCAACTGTCGCTGGCCCGCTCCGCTGCCGAGGCCTTTGCATAATTTTGTAAATCAAGTTATTTTGAAAGATTTTGAAAAATATGAGAGCATAGAATCCAAAGCAAGTTCTCAAATATATTGTATGTATGTATTTATTTCATTCCCAATTAGCATTAGATCATTCATTGCTAGCGCGAAGAACACGTTGTTTTTAAATTCATCAATATTTTATTTTCGCTTTTGCTTATGCGTCACTATTTTATTTTTGGCACAATTTGTGGAAAAAAAAGTATTTAAAAAAAATGTTTTTGAAATTTTTTTTTTATTTAAAAAAATTTAATTTTAAAAAATAGTATAGGTATAATGCATTATTAAAATTGTTTAAGACGCGCCGCGTGCTGCCGTTTAAATATTAATTAAATCATTATAACTAATTTTTTTCTTTAATACGTTTCGTTTGTGTTCGCTTCGGCAATACGTGCGAAGCGGAATTTGTAGAACGACTGCGAGCAAGCAAAATCTTTCGTATTGGCCTCAAAGAACACACAAAAAACAACAACAAAAACTCAAGTTAACATATATGTACCACAAGTGTATCTATTATATGTATGTATGTGTTTCAATGTATCTGTATCTGCATCTGTAGCGGAGAGTTTTGTGCCTGCTGTTGTTGTTGTACCTGTACCTGTGAATGTTGTTCGCTCACGCTAGTTGCTCCGCTAACAGCGCCGCCTACTCACAAGCAAACACAGATCAAACGGCAAAGAGAGGGATGGAGAGAGAGCAGACTGCTGTGTGGGCTGCATATGATCATATTTGTGTAAATAGACTTGTATGTATATATGTATATAAATACATAAATCTTTATTGTTGATATTGGCTCTCTGTCCCTCTCTCTTTCTCCCACTCAGTAGGCAGATAAAATTTAAATTCGAATTTGAATTTGATTTTTGTTAGCAATAGATTTGCATCTTTTTTTTTTTTTGCTTCCTTGGCTTTCGAGCAATGAAACAAAACAGTGTTGATGTGTCATTTTTGTATAAATTATGAACGATATATGCGAGATTATATATAGAGCATAGCCCACGCCAACGCCCAGCGGACAAGATGCTCAGGTCGTCCAAAAAAGCAGCATTAAGATCATCGATTTTTCACCTTTATTGTACATATACATATATGTATATATATATATATATGTATATATGTACAGGATGTAGATTCTTAGTTTGTTGCTCGGATGACAAATCGATTTGAATTTCTAGATCAGTTCACAGTTAAATATTTGTATATTATACAAATATTACGCATACGCAGCGTATGCCATAAACATTTTTGTTTCGAATTGCAATTAATGTATTTGTATATATTAGCAAATTCATTTAATATGTAGAGGGTTTCAATCGAACGCATCGCGGTACTCAACTAACGTCAGCTTTGACAGTTTTAATTGAAAAACAAGTAAGAAGGCTCTAGTCGAGACGGCTCGACTACGAGATCCCCTGAACCCTGCAAAAAAAGTGATACTCTTCTTCTTTACGATCGCATGAGCGCGAGCTCTGCTAACCGCGCAGTTGCTGCCGTGGCTTGGGGGTGGGTTGGGCTATACTTTGAACGCTTATAACTCCATTTCTAGATGCATGATCTTAATGAAATTTTCAGAGTAGATTAAGAATATCTAAATGTATCTATGTGCCAAATTTCAAGTCTCTAGTATTTGAAATGCGTTTTTTGCAAATTGTGGGCGAAGGGGGCGTGGCATCCAAAATCCAAAAATTACATAATCTGCGTATTCATAATATCTATCTAAATACACCAATTCGAAGTCTTTAGCTAAAACGGTGTAGAAGCTATGCTCAAAAAACCAAAAAAATTGAAACGAATTTTCGATTTTTTATCGATAATTTGGAAATGGGATGAGTTATCGAAAAAACAAAATAAACTCGTACTGCGTAGCTAACATATGAGTGTTCATGTGAAATTTCAGCTCTCTAGCTCTTGTAGTTTCCGAAATCTCGACGTTCATACGGACGGACGGACGGACGGACGGACGGACGGACGGACGGACGGACGGACGGACGGACGGACGGACGGACGGACGGACGGACGGACAGACGGACAGGGCTCATTCAACTTATTTTTTTATGCTGATCAAGAATATATATACTTTATGGGGTCTGCGACGTCTCCTTCTGCCTGTTACATACATTTTCACAAAACCATTATACCCTGAATTCCCATTTTCAATGGGTTCAGGGTATAAAAAAAGTATAACAAGTAAGAACGTTGCAGTTAGGCGCAACTAACTGCGAGATACTCTGTTCCTGTAGGTGCCGTTTATTTATTTATTTAAACGAAAATAGTATTTCGGCAATTGAATTGTGACTGAATTGGGATTTTTTCAATCGTTACTTTAGTTTTGTCAAAAGGCGCTCTAGCAGTGCCTTACTTGGTTTTAGTTAACGCGACCCAAGTCAAGACAGTGGCGCTGGTGGCAAGTGCTATGCAAGCCGCACTTAGGTGAGTGGGTCGAATCCCGCATTGAACTTTTGTTTCCATCCAAGTGTGTATACATTGTTTTGTTTCGCCACAAACTGCTGATCAGCTGATCAGCTGTGAATTTATTTAGTTTTAGCTAACGATTACTTATTTTAAAATGACCTGAAAGAGCCGAGGCTAACATAACTGCAAAATTTGGTTGCTTCCATTTCAAAAATACGAAAATTACAGGGTATTTATCGATATGCCACGCCCCTAAAGAGGCTGAAAAATCATCGATAGAGGAGGACATTTGTAACTGAACCATCCAATTTTCAAGCTTCTAGCTCTAAAACTGTAGGAGATATAAACTTGTGCGGGTTGCCACGCCACCTGGGGGCGTAGATATATCTACCATGGCTTATTGAGCTTGGGTTGTCACCGCGAGTATACATTCAAAATTTCTCTAGTGTTAATAGTGTTCAAAATATAAATTTATTTGAAATATCACTAAATGTTCAGGCCCGATTTGCCACGCCCCTAATGGGCGTAGATATATCCGCAATAGCTTTTTGTGCTTGGGTTGTCACCGCGAGTATACGTTCCAAGTTGCAACTCTCTAGCTTATCATCTAGTATGATTTTTGGCCTGGACGGGAGAGTTTTCCGATTTGACACGCCCCTAGTGGGCGGATCGGGAAAATTTTTACACTTTATAATTCGGGAGCATATATATGAGTATATGTTCCAAATTTCAAGTCTCTAGCTCTAATAGCGCCGAAAAATATTGCGTTCATACGGACAGACGGACAGACATTGCACAAACCCAATAGACTCTTTTTCCTTTTTGAGAACAGAGTCTACTAATAATTATAATAAACTTGAGAGCAGCTGCTACAGCAACAAATGTAATTGATTGTGATGCGATCGTTTAGATTGTAATTAAGATGCATTGTTGCTTGTTCTTTATTATCAATTTTTTCACAAAACACTAGCAAAAAAACACACACAACACACACAAACAAAAATTAGAAAATATACAAAGAAATATACCAACAATTAAGTTGCTTTCAACTTAGTCAATATTCGATTTAAATTTTTTAAACGGTTCGTAACGGCTTTTCGGTTTCTGCTAAACGGGCGTCGCAGCAAGAGCCGAACATGCGCACACAACTGTCGGGTTAGGCAATACGCGAGCGAATAAAAATTAAAGTTCATTCATAGTTGGCGGCCAGATATAATTGCCAGCTGACTGAGTTCGAACTAGCTGGCAGCTCTATATAGTAAGAAAACGGCAACTCTGTTTGCTGCAATCGATAACAAAATGTGCAGTGCATCACTATGGCGCGAACATTGTTATTAATGTCAAGCTAAATTACAATTTTGTTTAGTCATTATTTTATATATTATTATGATTACACATCATTTAATTATTATTATTCTTATTTAAATTTAACGTTTCGCAGTAAAAAATGGAATTTGGGTTTATATAAAAAAAATGTATTTGAAACGCTGCAAAGGCCGAGCTGACTTATAAATTATTTTACTTATTTTTATAAAAATTCTAACCTAAGCTATGTAAACATTTATCGAAATTTGCTATTAAATTATCTTTCTTTATCTTGGTATTGGACAAATATAGTTTGTTTATATTTCAAATTAATAAAAAAAAAAAAAAAAAAATATACGCCTATCGATGGTGCAATTACAATCGATTTCTCACGAAATCCTATTCCTATTGTTGCTCATCCCTAGTGGGCTCTAGAATATTTGCGTTTCCCTCTCAGTGGAGTTTGTTGTCCTTTGTCGAGCAGGAATAGGAACTGCAGCTCATACAAAGAATTAATCAGTCGTAAAAAGCTACAAAGTCATCTGTATATATTAACTAAAAGATGGAAGAATCAAAGGAGCAAAGTAATTTGAAGCCCATCCGCAAGGAAATTCTCAGTCCGGGAAACAAATACATCGAGCTGAAGCCAGGCACAAGGGTAAGAAAAGTGAAAATTACAAAGAGGCAACAGTTGTGTGTGGCCAGCGGAATCCAGGTCATAAGTGGGCCAAGGCCATACATACATAGCTGACAGTGTACAAATATTACAGGTTAAATTTCATTTCCAAACGCGACGGGCCAACGATGTGCGCATCATCGACGACAGCAAGAAAATTAACAAGCCCATGGAATTGGTGCTGGGCAAGAAATTCAAATTGGAGGTGTGGGAGGTGATGGTGCAGAAAATGTCTCTGAATGAGGTGGCCAAATTTACGGTCCACAAATCGGTAGGCAAAGCAAAACAAAATTGAGGAATTTAATTTTTAATTAATAATTTAATTTAAATGAATGATTTCATATCCCTCCCAGCTCTGCGCCCAATATCCGTTCATTTCGAAGACTCTGCGGGACATTGGCAAGAAGGCCGACGAGCGTCGCCATTGCTGTGGCATGACTTTGCAGAACGAGGGCATGGGCTACGAGGATCTGGATGAGTTGTTGCAAAATCCCGTTGACCTAGAGTTCATCATCGAATTGGTGTCGATTGAGCTGCCCGAGGAGTACGAGAAAGAGCGCTGGCAAATGTCCGACGATGAGAAAATGCGCGCAACGAACACCTTGCGGGAGCGCGGCAATCAGCTATATAATGCGAACAATTATGCCGAGGCAGAAATTTGCTACCGCGATGCCGTGGGCATGGTCGAGCAGCTGATGCTTAAGGAGAAGCCGCACGATGCCGAATGGCAACAGTTGGCCGCCATCAAGGCACCGTTACTGCTCAACTATGCCCAGTGCCGCTTGATTGCTGGCGATTACTATGCGGTGATTGAGCACTGCAACGAGGTGCTGACCCTTGACCCGCGCAATGTGAAGGCGCTGTTCCGCCGGGCCAAGGCACACGCTGGCGCCTGGAATCCGGCGCAGGCACGCCGTGACTTTATTGATGCACTGGGTCTAGATGCCTCCTTAAAGACCACTGTCGCCCGGGAGTTGAAGGCGATTGAGGAGCAGCAGCATGAGCGCAACCTGCAGGACCGCATCCACATGCAGAAGCTCTTCTAGAATATAAGTTGTGCTAACGTACTGCTCATGCTCCTCGTTTATTGGAGCAACTACTCGCAGCGTTAACAGTTAGCCAATACCTTTCTCTTCTGGCAGAGTTACTACATCTTCCAGCTGGCCGGGTACATCTCCGACGGCTTCGTGGTGCTCTGTCTTCTCTTAAATCAACTCCTGTGTTGTTGGATCATATTCAAGACGCTGATACTGCCCCGTTGGAGGCGTCGATTCGGCTAACTGGCAAGTGGGCATGGCCGATGAGGGATGAAGGCAACACAATGAGGTCCTATTAAAAAAATTCACTATCTCTGTCTCTGTCACTTTAATTTTCAATGCTGTCTCTATCTCAATATTTCTCTGTATCTGTGTCCGTAACTCTGTCTTCGTCTCTCCTATGTCTATCTCTTTCCGTGTCGAACCGTTAAATGGCATTTAGATTAGATTTAAGCCTTTCGAAACTTCATCTGAAACGGTTTCTGTCAAGCCATTGCTACGCCATTAATCACCAAATATTCAAAGAATTGTATATGTTGTATGTAAATGTGTATTTAGGAATATTAACTAATTAATTAAGTAAGGCCTTCTCCATGTGAGAGCCGCCCAAATTGTAACTGTAATGCTCGTCTGTATTATATATATCTGTGTATTATTACTATTAGCTCTATATGTGTGCGTGTGTAAGTATGTGTGGGTTGATTGATATCTGATATCTCGATAGTTCCATGTAATAGAATTTTATTATTCAAATAGATAATTGTTTGCATGTGCAATAAATTGATGTCTAATTGTTGTTAACGGCTGCATTAACTACTCTTACTAGTGATTAGAACGAACTACTTACTTATCTGCTACTATTTGTGGCATAATTTGTTATTCCGGGTGCTATTCAAATACTATACTTAAGTAACAATTAACTGATTGAATTGAATTGAATTGCAATCTCAATTGCTTTCCACATTTCGTGTTAGAGTTAAGCGTGAAAAGTTGTTATACTATAATTTAATTAGTTTAAGCGTTGATTTTCTTGTACAATTTAGATGAGATTGGAAATGATGAACGCATTAGTTAGCATTTAGTAATGGAAATTGTATTTAATTATTGATGAACTCGCCCGGATTTATTCGATTCAATTTGTTTCTAATACAATTCTAACGGATATGTGCGGATAACACACATTATCAATTGCTTTTGCCTGATTGCATATTTAAATATATATATATATATATAAATATATATATATATATATAATTGTTTATTTACATAGTTCTGGTCTCAGTTCGTGTTCCATTACGTGTGGAACACAGACATCAACGTTCGAGATCTAGCGGACAACAACAAATCCGATTAACCATTATCCTTAACAAACATACTTAACATGTCCCGTTATTTATACGATAATTGTTGAAACTTTAAAGTTAATATACACAATAAATACATAGCATACGAGTTACGAGTTAGACCGATAACAATTAACGAAGTGTCTTTGGAAGCGAATGTGTATGGTGGAAGTGACGCTACAGGCAGCATCTAGAGGCGCCAGAGGCGACTGCTGTTGCCGCCTGCGGCGCCCTCGGCCTCGCCGCGCAGCTTGTTGTCGTCTGTGCGCCAGACGAACGGCTTCAGGCGATCGTCGTCGTCCAGGAAGTTATTGATCGCCTCCAGGCTGGCAATATTCTCGTGCAGCAGCGAATTGCAGCGGCTCAGCTGTTGCGAGACGCCGCGTATCTTGGCGAACTGCTCCGCATACGAGGCGTACGTCTTCTGCATGTCCACGAAGCTGGCGAAGAGCGTCGTTATAGAGTTGCTGACCACCTTGGTGCGCTCCACCAGATGATTCTGCTCGCTGGCCACTTGGCTGGCGCACAGATTCAAATGGGTTTGCATGCGGCTGCAAATGTTGAGCAGATGCTGCGAATTCAAGCGCTCCAGAATCTCTGGATCGCGTGTGTATGTCGCCGAGCTAATCGACTCCCGCAGCACTGGCAAGAACTGAGGTATGTTGCGCAGGCGCAGCAAATCCGGATCAATGTCGTCATTGATGTCCCGTGTTCCCGGCTTCACAATCACAATGTTGTGACTGGAAGCCGTCGACTGCGGTCGCTTGGGCTTGATGGTTGTGGTAATGCCGCCCGGATGCGACTTGCGTGCGGCGGCCCGACTGGCGCTGCTCTGCTGCAGCATATGGGCGGACCGGTTACGTATCTTGGGCGAGTCGCCGATGGGCCGATCCGTATAGGAGACATACGGCAAGTCCGAGCAAACGCTGAGTGGGGGAGAAGGCGGACGACTCAGCTCGGAGCTTGTGGGCGAGGCGGTGTCCGAAATGATTTGCTTGCTGGCAATCACAATGCTAGCAGGTCCATTTGTAACTCCATGAGGCACTGTCTGAGGCTGTTGGTGCTGCAGTTGTTGCAGCTGCTGCTGCTGCTGTTGCTGCTGCTGCTGTCTCTGATGTCCGGCGGCGCCCCTACGTTTGTTTGTGGCTGCCGTAGCAGCTGCCGTCAGCGCCATGGCGCTGCCATCGCTCATTCGCACGGCGCCAGCGCTACTGGAGGATGAACCCAGGCTGCCGACCCCTGCTGGATCTCGCCTCTCGAAGATCTCATGGCCGTCAGCCTCGGAGCGCTGCTGCGAGTGCTCTGCACCCATTGTGCTTCAGCCGTGTGCTGTATGCTCTAAATATATTGATTTTATTTCTACAGCGATATTGTCATCCGTTATATGGGCGGGGGCAGTGTAATCTATGTTTCTTTGCCAGCGTCTGCTAGGCAATCGTATCAAATCAATTCGCTCTCGTTTGAAAATATATATAAACAGCTCGATTTTTATGCAGCAATTTGTTTTTCTATTTGTTTTCTTTTTTTTCGTCTTTGTATTTGTTCGTTTTAGTTATTCATATCGAATATATCGATATATAAAGCCCAATGTTGGTTTCGATATATCGAACAATGTCAGTTTCATTTACTTCGATTTATATTTGATTATTTTAATTCCAATTATTTTTGCAGTTCACGTTATACCTTTTTATAATAATACAAAATGATGCATTAATTAATATAATACGTTTATTTAATTTTTAATATTTGTATTAATAAATACCAAATAAATCCGAATAAATATGAGAACTAATTATTTGATTGCCTTAATGTCAATATCAATAATGTTTATTTAATTATTGAAGGTTTTTGACTCGAATACAAATGCTTAGCTGTTACACATCATATATAGTAATAAATATAATTAGGATTAAGATTTAAAAAGAAATAATCGAATGAGGAATAAATTCTTACCGATTAAAATGCAGCTTTCAAGCTCACTGTTGTTAAGTAACGATGTCTGGTAATCGATAAATAAAGCGATAAGTACCGCGATCAAAAATCCTTCTGTTTGAAAGGAACTGTTGACCGAGCAAGTACTGGCAGGCGAAAAAGAGAAAATCAAATTTTCAATTTGTGAACTTGAAGTTTCTGTGTTGAGGCAGTTATTCTAGTAATTTGTGAACAAATTATAATTTCTGCAGTGCACCAACAAAACAGGTATGTATACCAATAGTTTATAATAGTTCTCGTTCGCTTCTAATTTTTTTTGCAAATTCACATTATACTAACATAAACATAACAAAAAAAAAAAAAAAATGGAAACCTAACCTCAAATGTCCAGCTGAGATTTCAAGAATATTCAAGTGAAATTTATTTGATTACCATGCATGCCCAGTACCCAATTCCACCATCCTCGAAACAAGAACCATCCGAGGATGGGAATGTTTTGCAACTGCATGCGCTCGAATGGCTATATGCGCATACTAAGCAGAATATGGCAAATGGATCTTATATTCCGGGAGCCCACAACGGTGGACAGATGCCTTCGTTGAGCCACATGCAGTCGAATATTGACTATTTGCTTTCGAGTCAGGATGGCGGCGCTGGCCCGCAGCAACAACAGCAGCAGCCGTATATTAATAACTTCTCCCAATCGGGGGCCGACGGCCTCAAACCGATCTACAACCATGCGCAGAGCGCCAATCAGAATAATATGAAATTTAACTTTGGAAAGCCGCAGTCGCCGTTTCATTCGCAGCCGAGTTACATGGGTTTTATGCCGTCGCAGTCGCAGCCGCCGTTGAAATCGTATCCGTCATTTCTGTCGCATTCGAAACAGCAACCGAACGGCATGGGCTTTATGCCGTTCCAGTCGCAATCGCAATCGAAGCCGAATTGCATGGACTTTATGTCGTCGCAGCAGTCGTTTCAGCCGGTGTCTCAGCCGGATGGCTTGGACTTTATGCATTTTCAGTCGCAGTCGCAGCCGAAGCCGCAGTCGAATGGCATGGGCTTTATGCCGCCGCAGTCGCAGCCGAATCGCATGGGCTTTACGCCATTGTATCCGAATGGCATGAGTGTTATGCCGTCGCAACAGCCGTTTGCCGCTAATCAGGGTCAGTCCGGGTCAATTTATCCGAACGGCCAGTCGTCATTTTTCGACAATACGGGAAATGGGCCTAACATGCCTTACATGGAGAGGCAGGGACAACAGCCATCTTTTCGTCCGGAGCAGCAGCAGTTGCCGTATTTTCGTTCGGAGCAGCAGCAAAAGCCGGCTTTTTGCCCAGAACAACATCAGCACCAACCTCGTTGCCCTATGAAGCAGCAACATCAGACTTTTTTCCCGGAGGAACAGCAGCAACAACAGCCTTATTATCAGGGGCAGCCGCAGCAGGCTTTTTACTCGGGGCAGCAGCCCCAACATCAGGCTTTTTACTCGGGGCAGCAGCCCCAACATCAGGCTATTTATGCGGGGCAGCAGCAGCCGGATTTTGGTCGTGGGAAGCGGCCTCTTTACTCGGGGCTACAGCAGCAGCAGGAGGCTTTTGCCCATGGTAAACAGCCTCAGCAGCAGGAAACTTTTGGCCCTGGTAAGCAGTCTCAGCAGCAGGAAACTTTTGGGCCTGGTAAGCAGCATCAGGGGCAGGCCTTTTTCCCGGGACAGCATCAGCCTCAACAGCAGGAGGCTTTTGAATCTGGTAAACAACCTCAGCAGCAGGAATTTTTCCCGGAGCAGGCGTTTTGGCCGCCGGGCTTTAACTCAGTGCCTACAGAAAGAGGCCAGGCCAATCAGGATCAGCAGGCCGAGCAGGATCAGCAGGCCAAGCATGAACAGCAGGCCAATCAGGATCCCATGGTACCCCCTGGCTGTGCAATGCCGCCAAAGCATCTCTTCATGAATGGGGCGCTCTACAATGCCGATCTGATTGATCAACCCGCGGATGTATTCCCTCCGGCTGACGAATTCGACCTCGGCGGAGAGGAGCAGTTTAATCCGACGTTGGTTGCAGAGGCCGAAGATGAATCCTACGATCCGATGGACAGTGTAAGTAATTCAAATGCCCATTAATAAAATCCCCTACAATATGTGTACTCCTCAGTTGTTGCCGAAGATCCGTGGCATTCGCTTCTACAATCCGAAGTACGGCCCAGAGGGCGCCATTCCACCACGCGTGCCCAGGAAGAAGAAGTGCATTCGCGATTTCTACATGGACGCCGCTTGGAAACCCCCGGCGCACTTCTTTGGCCAGGGCATGCCACGCTTTCAGGACACGTATTCGCTGTTCCCAATGTATCCCCCGGTTACTGCCATTAACTTCGGTAACAACACTCAAGACAACAATGCGGCTACCTTCAACAAGGATCCCATACAGCCCGGGGCAGAGCCAGAGCCGCAGCTGGAACTGGAGCAACCATTGGAAGAGGCCGGAGCCAGCGGCGGTGCCAGCGTAATTACCCAAAGCTTTATTACCAACATGTCGCCGAAGATAAAGCGTCGCCAGGGCCGCAATCGTCCACGTGGTTACATTCAATCCTTTGGCATTGTCGCCCCACTCAAGCACAACAATCATGGGGCCAAGGCCAATTCACGCGCTATCAAAATTGTTCCTCCGGCCCCGACCGAGAAGAAGTCACCAATAAAAACATCTGAGAATTTCGAATCTAACGAGCTCAACAAAGATCTGGACTGGCCTTTGCTCATGGACGGCAACAAAGCTAACCACAAATCCCAAGCCAAGCGCAATCTCTTTGCAAAGCAAGCCAACGATAACTCAAGCCAGTGACAGTTCCTTTTTTCCACTAATTGAAAATCACTATAAATAATAACAGCAATTCAACAAAAACAATACCAAATCGAGCAACATCAAATCAAAACATAAATGTCAAACAAACAGAAACTACATCAACCTGAATTCTATACAAAATATGAATCTTGACCAAAGACTTCTTGTCTTATAGTGCCTTCATATGTGATTTTCATACACAATGTATTTCAATAAACGTTAAATTCAGTAAATCAATGATGCGTGAAGAGAATTTTGCAAAAATAAGACTAGACGTTACCACAAGGCAGATTTTAGAGATGCCTAGAGAAAGGCAATACGATTTTTGAAAAGGATTTTTACATTGAGATACTTCTTATTGAAAGAAATTTGGTACTCTTAAAAGATTTTAAATGCTGAAATCCCTTGGAGAGAAACATCTTGAACATTTTGGAGAAATTTGAAATTTTAAAAGAATTTGTTTTCTTTTTCTCAAAATGCTGCAAAAGCTTTTGTAACTGAGATATTTGCATTGAAAGAACTTTGAATTTTCTTGAAAGATTTTTGATTTGTTAGATTATTAGGGAAAAGCATTGAAAGTTATAAGTTCGAGATATTTGCTATTAAGAGGCATTTTATAGATATGTGTATCAGATTTGAAGAGGTGGGGGTAATTAACTAATGGAATAGAATACATCTTGTAGACAAAGCAATATTTCTGAACAGTGAGAGGGATTAACACTTTCTAGATACAATTATAATCTACTTAAGGTAGAGCCTGTCAATTCATTTTTAGCGTGTCTGTATTTTATCCAAAAGTTTCATATGCAATTTGGACTAATTTATAAAATATATGTATAGAAACAAAAGACTAATTACAATATTTCAGATATGACTAAGAGAATTTACTTTTAAAGTAGAATTTATTAATCACAATTCAGCCAAGAATATGGAAGAAACATCGAGATGTTTTCAAAGTAAAAACATCTCTTTGACATTTCAAATTTTCTTGGTACAAAATATTCAAATTTCAATTATGAATTGATTCAGGTTTTAAAGCCTATCTCATTCTAGTTTAGAAAATATGCTCGTTTATTAATTGATTCTTAAATGTAAAATATGTTTTGGGGTTTTCCATTTTCCATTTTTCATGGGGTCCTGTTTGATGAGTTTAGATCTCGTGACGGTGGCCGTGATATGAGATCTGTTTCTGGGCGGGAGCATGCTGGCCGAAGGGGCTCTTCTCGTTGACCTCCAGCATAAAGTCGCCCTTCAGGTCGTAGTCGACCTCAATGCCCATGTAGGCGCGCTTGCCGTAGCCATCGTTCTGCTTGTACTGCTTCAGAGAGTTAGCGGGCACAGAGGGGAAGTTGCGTCCTTTGCCGGGAATCACGGTCTCGGCAAAGAAGCGGGTGGCACGCATGACAGCCTCGATGACATTCTCGGAGCCGGGCACACCCTGGCTGAGTCCATTGGGATAGAAGTCAACATCGCCGCAGCGCACGGGCGTGCCCATGGCCAGGCTGGAGGTGTGGATGACGTCGACGAAATCGGCATCACCACGGGACAGGCCGACGAGATATTCGCGACGTTTGGCCAGTATCTTTGCGGGATCCAGACCAGTGATGCGACGCAGCTTGTGGCCAGTGTGGCCGGTGTACTCCTGGCCGGCAGCGCCAGCAACATGAGCGCCGATGCCCTGGCCGATCAAGTGGATGATCTCCTGGGGCACACCCTTATTGGTCAGTTCGATCAGAGTGTGGGCAACCATGGCACCGGTGGCGGTCACATCGAGCAGGGCGTAGCGCTTGAAGCTGGTCAACGTGGCGCCCAAGTCGATGACCTGAATGGTAAAGGAAAGCCTTTAACAAATTTTTAAATTTCATATTTCAAGTTCGTGATTCACTTACGATCAAATTGCCGCTTGTAGTCTGGGCAGTCTTCCACTCATCGGATGCCTCCTCGCTGGAGGTGGACTCATAGTCATTGTTCTTCTGCTGCTGCTGCTGGATGTTTTGGGCGTGCTTCTGCTGTTCCTGCAGATTGTAGCGCTGCAGATAGGCGTGCTCCAGCTTGCGCATGGCCTTCTTGATGGTGGGCGTGGTCTGGGGCAGGCCAGTGAGGACAATGGTGACCTCATCCCGGCCGAAACCGGACTGAGCGAATGCCTTCTCCACATAGTTGTTCAGCTTGGCATCTAGACGTTCGCCATTGGACTTGATGATCCTCACTGGAATGTTGCTGGCGCTGGGCACAAAGTTAGGCATCAATGCGTTGTCGATCTGGGCAATGTGATCTAGATGGATGGATGTGTATGACACACATTAGATTGGCTTTAACAACAGTTAAACCCTTCATAGATACTTACAAATCTTCTCCAGCAGCTGGGCACCTTTCTGCAGAGGCATGTTCTCCAAGCGCTCAAAGGAGATGTCGTTCAAGGATGGCGCATTCTCCAGCTCATTGGCGCTCAGCCATTTGGTGGGCTTCAGCTCGTCCTTGGAGGCGCAAGTAGCCGCAATCAGGCATGCCAGCAGGCACAGTCTCGGGCTCATAATGCAATTCGGGGTAACACAGAGATGAAAGGTGTCCAAACGTTGATCGACGTTTGATAAGTGCTGCTCATCAACGTTTGCTTTTTATAGCAGCAGGAAGTTGCGGGCGTTGTCATTTTACGTTTATTTTTGCATTATTTTTGCACTTTTCCATTTGTGCTGATCTTGGCAAACGCGTGTGTGTCGCAAACCTCTCACCCAAATCACAAAAACTGAGTGTGCAGTCAAACAACAACAAGCGGCATCGATTTCTTATCACAATTGCCTTGGAAACCCATATTTAGGTTTTTGAACTCGCCAATCACTGATCCGCTGATTACAATTTCCAACGCCACGTCCTGCAACAAAGTTGTGCTTTTTTTCTACTTAATTTTAATTTTCATTCAAAATACGAAAAGTGTGACCATACAACAACAATGCAACGGCATTTCGGTAGTTCGATTGATAGTTAACGAATTTGCTATCGTTGTATATATTACCGATAAATGAAACTCTAGATTTTTAATTATTTCGCTGCAAATTGGAAAATTTATTAAAATACTCTTATCGTGCGCAAAATGCTATATTTTAATACTAATAAATGCTAGTTTATATGTATGTATGTATATAATATATGCATGTATTTTTGTATTTCGCTGTTCAATTAACTTGAGCCCGTTTTTGCATAGGTAAGCAAAAACTTATCATGTCTCAACTTTTTGAATACTCTGAGCCCATTAAAAGTGGTAAATAGGGTATAATGACTTTTTGAAAATGTATGTAACAGGCAGAAGGAGACGTGCCAGACTACATACCTATGTAAATTATATACGTATGTATATGTGTGTATGTTAGTACATACATATATTCTTAATCATGGTTTGTCTGACCGTTAGTCCGTCTGCTCATCCATGCGCAAGTTTGTCTGTCCGCATATGGATCTCAGAATCTTTGAGGGAAGGGGCAATGACTTGAAACTTATTTTTTATGTCAGCACAGATTTAGATTATTTAAAAATATCGATAGCTATATTCGATTAAAAAGCTTATCAAAATTCAGTTATTAAATTATGTCTGCTTCATTTATCGAGTTAGAATCCATAATATTTGTATATTTTATACAATTTTTTATTTTTATTATATTATCCATAAATACATATGTATGTATGTTCCCATAGCAAAGCTCATAATGCAGTCCAAGCGCAGTCGCTGCATCGTCAACAAAGCGCGCATGCGTGCTTTGATTATTAATAATGCACACAGAATACTTGGCAAATAAATTCTTTGAAGGGGCGAGATCTCATAGTCGACCAGTCTCGACCATAATTAATAAGCATCGCGTACATCAACTTTTTTTGCCAACTGTATGTGCATATATGTATGCATATAGTTAAAATTGCATAACATTTTAAAATAAATTTTAAGCAATTTAATATTCCAAATTACATATTGTCAACTTTGCAATTTATTATACTTTTAAGCATTAAAATTGGATTTCATAATCATCCAATTAATATGTATTATATAAATGTTTTTTATTATTTGTATCTAAATTAAGATTATAAAAAAAAAAAAAAACTACAGAACGCGTTTGCTTATGTTCGTGTAGCCAATGCCCACGCAGGTGAGCAGCACCTTCTGGGCACCACGCACATCATCCTCATCATCATCATCGCCCTCGGGATTCTCCAGCTTGAATGTGATTGAAAAAAAGTCACGTAGATTCTGTAGAAAGTGCACCGTGTATGTGGAGAGTGGACCTGAAATGCGAGCGGATAAATAGTTACAATCGAGTAAAAAGTATTTAATTGTAATTGTGGCACCTGTCAGAAATTTGGAGACGTGCTTCTGGCCGAGCGCCATGTAGAGAGCGGCCAGCCATTGGTAGGCAGAATCGCAACAGCCGCCGCGATAGATTTCATCTAGTAGACGCATGGCCACATCACGGCCCAGGTCTTCTGGTATCGATGGCGTCTCCTGTAGAGTGAAACAAATGACATTCTTATTATGAATGGGAATTACAGCTGGGAGCTCTTACCGACTCTTCTCTTGTGTTGGAGATGCAGTCGGCGGCAAAGCAAACGCCGTCTGTGGTCTCGGCCAGCAGACAGATGCCGAAGCCAGGTGAATTGCCTGACAGTTTGCCACGATTCTGATCCGTGTAGATGTAGACATCGGGCAGGAACTTGAGCATGCAGCCTTTGGCCGACTCCACGGTGCGATTGGCCATTGCCGGGGACACCTTGCAGGCGTAGACAGTGCCGCGGATGCGCTTGACCATGCCCTGGTCCTGGAACTGTATGGCACGCAGGCTCTTGCGCACAGGACAGCTGAAGAAGATCTCCCCACCGCCAAGTGGCGCCACACCACGACGCACGACGCGCAGCTCGAGGCCCTCGTCCACCAGCAAAAAGCGTTTCAGCAGCGAGAGGGCAGCTCCTTTAATGTGATCCACCGACGGTGAGTCTTTACTGTTTGTCACGCCACGTAGCGTAGACTGCAGCGGGAACTTGCAGAATGGACCCAGTGCAATCAGTGCATCCAAAAAGTAGCCAATGCCACGCTGCACGCAGCAATCGTGCTGCACCGGTCCGCCGTGCAGGAGACCGGGACTGAACATGACACTGGTGCCGGCGGGATTCAGTTCAATTTTGGTGCCATTTGTCAGCTTGTCGAGAAGGCGTATCAGGCTGATCTCGTATTCCCGCAAACCGGGCGCTTGCTCATCATCGGCGCGGATTTGTGTGATTTTAACTGGTTTGCCACTTAGACAGGAGAGTACGAGACGCTGCTTTAGAAAATTGCTGCCACGATATATTAAGCAATTGCCTTCTTGTGCAATTGGCGGCATGTTAATTATATTTAAACACACAAAATAAAGGAAATCAAACGGTCTTTCTTCGGTGTTCGCACGTGCATCCAAATTGTAAACAATAGAGCTGACATGTGCTCGATAACAATAATCATCGATATATCATCTCTTTGACAGACTCTTAAACCCTTCAAACACGCATACAAACACCGATAACAGAGCTACAATGGATCATAAAAACACTAACAATACAAAGTGGTGTTTCTATACGTACTTTTAATAGTGATTAGTATATTTGGATCAATATTTCCTGGAGAGAAACCAAATATTTAGAAATTTCCAATTTTATTCCACTGTTCAAATTAATTAATTATATTTAAATAATTTATTATATAATATGTATTCTACAACATGATTGCTATTATATTTAATTAATTAATTAAATTTAAATAATTTATTATATAATATGTATGTATTCTACAACATGATTGCTTTTATATATACATATATTTAAAGAATTTCTATTTGAATTGTGCTGCCATTTTTAAATTGTGATTCCGCGTTCTTTTTGTTTGGAGTATGGCAACACTATAATCCATATGACCAGTGCTTGTGCACATCTACAACATATTTTTAGTATTTTTGTGTGCACTGATAATAATAGCGTTGATCTTTTCGATATAAACATTCAGCCACACTGAATAACAGATGTTACTCTCAGTGGAATTGTTGTCGTGTTCGCTTCGTTACGGATATATCAAATCTTTTACCCAAGCACCCTTCTAATTAAAAAAAAAAAAAAAAACTGAATTTTCAATAAAGTTGATATACAATTTTTTTAAAACGTTGATTAAAAAAAAGAAGCAATAATTGTTAAGAAAAGTCTAATTAGAAGCGGATCTGTAGCGTGCTAATCAAGCCCTTCCATACATACATACCCACGTATGTGTGTATAAGAGTGCATTGCACGTTTTGAGTTCTTAACTGTGTTTGAGGGTATCGGATTGGCATTTAGCTGTAATCTGCTATTTACGCCGTCGCAACAGTGATCGTCAATATTTTTTGCAAGTTACTTACATTAAAAGTGAATGATTGAAAGCGATAAACAAATATAAACATCAAAAAGTATTTTCCAATTGCATTTTGTGTACATTCTATTGCAAGCCAACCCACGCGTAGCAAAGAATACATCGAACCACATATACAAACACTCATCCAGGCACACACGCATTCACACTCACACATAGATAAAGCCTCACACATACAAACGATTTTCAACGCCAAACGCAAGTTGCCAAACAAACAAAAACAAAACAGGCTCCAGCAGTTGCAGCGCGCCAACATCGCCGTCGACGTCGCTGCATTGAGCCCAACGTCGACGTTGTTATTGTTGTTGTCGCCGCGAGTGTGAGGCCGCAAACGAAGAAGAGAACAAAAGGCAATCAAAAAGTACGCACGCTGAGGTAAGTGAGAATTAAGCCCCATGTGGATAAGTGTGGAGTTATAAGTAGAAATATATTTAATTTATACATTTTTTGTTGTTGTTATTTATATATGCATTTATATATACATATATACTTAATATAGTAAAATTTTAAGCAAACACAAAAAACCGGCTTTTACCGGCAATTACCGCAAAGCGAAAACGAAAACTAATGAATCCATAATAAAATCAAATATGTGCACTATACAAATGTATGTATGTAAGTATATAGTTAGGGAGTAGACACACATACAAACATATACATATATACATAAGCACACTCAAGCAGTAGTGAATTACATGAGATGTCAAATTGCTTACTGCATTTCAAATCGATGCAATATATTTAAATTTAAAATTAGATTTCGAATGTTGTGTATATGGCCTACGTGATAAATTCGGCCGGCATTCACGCACACAATCATCTTCTCTCACACATGGGGTGGGAGAGGGCGGCTCGAGAACACAAACATGCGCGCCAACTTGTTTTTCTTCTTCCTCTTCTCTTTTTATGCTCGCTGAATTTGTATTCGGCAAACTTCCAGCTCATTCCATTTCCATGCGCGGAGCTTCGTTGGCGTTGCCACTGTTGCAAATTTCCTTTTGTATGTTGTTTATGTTCTTAATGTATGCAAACAAGTATACATACATATGTACATTTCCATTACATATGATATGAATATATAAACATACATACGCACATATATTCCTATTACTAATATTATAAATCGTATAGTAAACAAAAGCTATGAATTGGGAGTAGAGTGTACTTATGTGTATAGCCACTACTGTTATTATTGTGCAGCATATATACATACATACATACATACATACATATATACATATGTATGTATGTTAGTTATGTTGCTGCTCTATTTGCCTTCTGCATCCGCTGTCTTAATTTTTTGCGACGCAATTTCGGCAAAGCGTCGTTTTATGCTCTTTGTAGAGAATTTCGAAAACAATTACAAGCACGCACGAAAACAACAAGAATATGTACGTATTTATGTTTATATACAGTATGTATGTGTTTATATACATACATATTTATTTTAAAAACATTGCCAAAAAAAAAAAAGCACACAAATTTGAACTGGGCTCTCCTGCTTCAATGCAACGGTGGTTGGTTTTTGTTTTGGGTGTGTGTAGAGAGAGGGGGCACAACAAGTGCGAAACAGAAGCAAGAACAACAACGCAATGCGGCAATAACATAGAAAGTTGTAAGAGGGGAATCATTTTCAAGGTTAAACCGGGCAAAACAAACATCAAACCGGTTACAGCATACAAATTCATGCGTATGTACATACATACATACGTACATATGTATGTGTGCTTATATGGTAGAGAAGGAACATGCGACGCAATAGCATAGTATAATGTACATATGTATGTATTTAAAACTTATGTTAATATACATACATACAGACATATGTAGACCGCCTCGCCATGTGCAAGCATACAAAACAATAACAAAATAAAGAGCAAAAAGAACGGTGCTGTGCTCATCATACATACATAAATATGTACATAACAGACAACATATATATATATATATATTTACATTCCTGCGATAGTACCCATATCCAATACTCTGTACTCTGACAGACCGGCTCAGCGCATATCGATAAATGTATGTACATATGTATGTATATGTGACAACTTCGTTTAAAGTTCACGCATCGAGAGTAACAGAGATGGCAGTAATGTTAGTCAATTGTGAGGGTTGGAAAGCTAACGGCGACATTAATGCTTGCTGTATTTGTGACCTTGAAATCGTCCAGGCAGCCAGAGAGTTTCATATGAGTATCTCACATACATATGTACTTATGTACATACATACATCTGGGTATGAAAACGCCTACATATGGATGTACATATATCTGGCGCTAGTGAGCAGTACAAATTTAAATATATGAATGCAAGGCTGTACATACATACATCTGTGTATACATCTACAATTGAACACATAAATATGAATACAAACATTGCCAACCACAGACCAGCATTTACATACATATGCATATATGTACATATGCATGTGTTTTTGCATCGCATTATATTTTGCTTTATAAGCATATTACTTTTGGCAGTCTCTTTGCAATAAATAATGGCACTTGCATTCGAATGTAACAACAAACAGAAGCAAAACAAAAACAAATATCTATGTACATATGTATGTATTGCCAATATGGTTTATTTATAGTTTTTATGCTACGGCCGCCGTCTCGCTATTGCTATTGCTTTTGCTATCTTTTTCTAGTCAAGTCTAGTCGACTGACTGTATGCGTATGGTATGTGTGTGTGTGAGTGATCATAACAATGTACATATGTAAGTTAGTAAATACATATGTATGTATGTATATTTGTGGATAGATGGCGCAAGACTTTTGACGACTTTTTACATGCATTGTCAGCTTAATGAGCCGCGTATTATGAATGTATTAACGGAGTTTTTACTTTCTTTTATATTTTTCTTAAAAATTACCGTAGAATATACATATACCGATAGTATATTAATATCTAATTCTAGAATAGTTCTGTAATCAAGCCATACTTGTATTTAATATCAAATATATTTTGTAGTTACTATTCACAATCAATTTTTATTATAATAACTAAAATAAAATAATAAAGAAAAAATTTGTTTTTAAATAAATAAATACTAAACCAAATTCATAATTAAAAATAAATACATAGTTAAAAATAAAAATAAACAGTAAACAGCAAAAAAGAATTCTAAATACTATAATAATAATATATAAAATATAAATAGAATAAAATCAATACAAAATTATTAATTCTCAAAATAATAATCAAAAAATACAAATAAAGAATTAAAAAAATTAATTAATTAAACTAAAAATATAATTATATAGAGGATGATTACACCTTTCCAGTATTGTATCGATCTTTTCACTGTCAACAATTAACTAATTGTTATTTATATAAATATAAAAAAGAAACTTAGTTAGCATTCGCTAATATTCCACTCTTGATATTTTACTTGTGCTTTTCCAGCAGCTGATCAGATCAAGAGCAACTAAATATAACAAGGAGCACAAGGAGTCTAGCACCTGGTCACACAGTACAACTAAGAAAAGAGAGCAAGCTAGATAGAGGGAGAAGAAGCTTCAATTATTGAAAGAGTGAGCGAGACATACCTATTTATATATATATTCATATATATAATACGGTGAGAAGAGGAATACGGTGAGAAGAAACTGTGTTTCTTGCTCTAACTGTTGTTGTTGTGCATTCCAATAAGAAGAAACAGCAGCGAAGAGCATCCAGGATCAAAGGGAACTAGAAGTGAGAGATCAGAGGAAGAAGAAGAAAAACAGTATGGAACTGGAGTCGAATGTCAACAAGAAAGCTAACGGCGACATCGCCAACAATGGTGGGTCCGACTCAAAGGAGAGCTCCGTGGAACGGGAGCTGAATGGCGAGATTGAGGCAGTAGAGCTGAACGGAGGGTCCTCGAATGGCCACAATAACTGCGGGCACATCAAGAAGCCCCTGCCCGTGGGCGATGGTCACGATGGCCGCATCAAACGGAAGGCCAAACGCCTCATCCAAAGACAGAACAGCGGCAGTGGTAATGGCAGCGGAACCTCTGCCACATCAATAACCAATGGTGTCGCTGCGGTTGGGGGCGGCGGGGCTGCTCCGAGCTCCGTCAATGCCGCGGTATCGTCGCTGGCCAACGGTATATTGCCATCAGGCACGGCCTATGTGGTGCCGCATCGTCGCTGGAAGAATAGCCGAAGATCCCGCAATCTGACACGTGGACGAGGTCTGCCGAAGAAGGGCGGTGCCGGCGGCAAGGGGGTTTGGGGATTGCCCGGCTCAGAGGCGCTGGCCGAAGTATACGAGGATGAGAATGATCCCAACTACGACAGCGAAGTCAACGATCGGAATGTGGAGCTGCGCGAGGTCATTACCGAAATCACGCCCGAAGAATTCTTCAAGCTCGCTGAGCCGATCGTGCTCGAGTATTACGAGCATGGGGATACCCACGAGGTGGCGGTCAGCTTTGATGAGATATTACAAAGCCCGCTGCGGGAGTACATCACTAGCATCCTGGTCGAGATTGCGATGGACCACAAGGACTCGCAGCGGGAAATGACCTCGGTGTTGATCTCAGATCTCTATGGCCGCGTCATTACCGGCAAGGACATCGAGAAGGGCTTCAACATGGTGCTGAACAATCTGCCCGATCTCATACTGGACACGCCCGAGGCACCAGTGATGCTGGGCAACTTCATGGCCCGGGCCATAGCCGACGACTGTATGCCGCCGAAGTTCGTCAGTCGACCCGAGGAGCATCAGCAGATGAACGTGTATGCCGAGGAAGCACTACGGCGTGCCGACGCGCTGCTCCACAAGCAGGTGTGGGCCCATCTGGACAACGTGTGGGGCATGGGCGGACCCCTGCGACCAGTGAAGACCATCACAAAACAGATGACCCTGCTGCTCAAAGAGTATCTGTCCTCCCGCGACTTGGCCGAGGCGCAGCGCTGTCTGCGTGCCCTCGAGGTGCCCCACTACCATCATGAGCTCGTCTATGAGGCTATCGTTATGACCCTCGAATCCTTGAGCCAGACCACCGAGGAAGCCATGTGTGAGCTGCTCAAGTCGCTCGATCTAACGTGCCTGGTTCTGCCAGCTGGTATGGAGCAGGTCAGTAAAACGTCTCCATATCTATTTCGATCTATTGTTGTAAAACTAGAGCAGCCAAAAGCAAAACAAAACAATAATTAAATTTAGAATAGATTAGAAAAAAACAGTCGTAAATCGTTGCGCGGTGACCTCTTTGGAAAAATACCAAAAAATATAATTAAAATATATAGTATAATATAAATAGATGTAGCCGAAAAACGTAGATGTAGTTGGGGAAACAGTGGTACGAAACAATCTAAAAGATTTTTTGTAATGTGGAAAAATATTGAAGAAACAGAAAATAAAGAACATATCTGATAAATATAATTAAAGAAATGAAATAGATCAAAGTAGAAAAATATATGATATCTTAGAATGTGGGTAAGATTGTACAAAAAGAATCAAAGAGATGTTCATATATAGAGAATATAGAAAGAGAGCTAAAGATAATATTTGAAAATATAGAAAGAAAAAATGAATCTTTTACAATATATCTTTTACAATATAATCTTTTACAATATATGTATGTAGATTATAGTGAAACAGAACCTAGGATAATAATTGATAATATGGAAAAAAAAATATTA
Source organism: Drosophila buzzatii (assembly GCA_035045845.1). Classification (NCBI taxonomy): domain Eukaryota; kingdom Metazoa; phylum Arthropoda; class Insecta; order Diptera; family Drosophilidae; genus Drosophila; species Drosophila buzzatii. Next base: position 2,570,545 of record JAWNOS010000105.1, on the reverse strand, counting down.
AAGAAACAGAAGCAATGTTATTATTTGGAAATATAGAATATATCATACAAACAGAATCAGATATAATATAAAATGTGATAAATATCGTGCAGAAGAACATATTGAACAAATAAGAGCATTGGATCAGAGGCTTAGCCTTGTCACTACAAGGCGCAGTCATTTAGCGTTGCCAGATTATTTAACTAGAACACTCACTCAATGCTGTGAGAGTGGGTCTGTTAGTATCTAGAAATAAACTAGACGAGACTAGACTAGACAGTGTCTAGTATTGCAATTGAAATAAACTTTCACTTTTACCTGATACGAACGAACGCACGCACATGTGGGTATACATACATATGTATGTATGTATATATGATATAGATATAGCGACATCATCTATATACATAAGTATGTGATAGGTATGTGTATGTAACAACTAGAGCTGTATGCACTCATATCAATGCTTATATTCGTTTGATTTCTTTTGATTGCAGGGCTTCATGCGCGTCTATGATGACATGGCGGATATTGTGTTGGATGTGCCATTGGCGTATATAATACTCGATCGATTTGTAGAACGCTGCAATCGTGCCGGATTCCTAACCGACAAGATTATCAACAATGTGCCATCGCGGTAAGTGTGGGTGTGGGTGTGGGTGTGGTAAAAATACTTAAACATTCTCTCCCTTTCCACCACGCCCCCTTTTAAGTAGTATAAATGTTCGGCTTGCCAATACATACATGTATATGTATATCTTTTCCTTTGTTGTGTGTGTGTCGTGTGTGTATAAGCACGGCCCACTGTGTTTGGGCCCACCTGTAAGACACAATAACAACAGTCGTCAGCCCAATCAAGCAAAAAGGAGAAAAAAGAAAAGAACAAAAACAAAAACAATTTACTTTACGTAATCTCGTCAGTCAGAGGCGGCTCCCTCGTCAACAATATCGTATATAGCCCACTATTTAGTCTTGCTGTTTATTTTTTATTATTGTTTTCTGCTTTGTATATATACAAAACAAAAAAATACATTCATACATGCATATCTATGTATATGTAGAATGCACATACATAAGTATACACACATGTATGTATGTATGCGAACACCCCATCAACTTGTTTTCAATTTTTTTGTTTTTGCCGGCATTTTGCGGCCCCCTCTTGACTTGTTTGTTATTTTGTGTGTCGCCCGTTGCGTCGTTCTTAGCTGTTGTTTTTCTTCTGCTTTTGCTTTTGACTCATTTTCTCAATTTTGTTGGCTGCGGCTAAGCTTGTGTACGTGTCGTCTCTCTCTTGCACACACTCTTTCTATATATATATACATATATGTATTTGTGTATATGTGTGTGGTGTGTTTGTTTATGATATTTCTATTGCGCAGTTTGATTTTTGCGGCAAGACGACGTTGGCTTTGCTGCTGCTGTCAGCGTCAGCGTCTACGTTAGGTTGGGGCAGTCGCAGGCGTTGTTTGAGGGGCCGGTTTATCAGCGCCGGTTAGTTATTATTTTAAAGTATATATGAACAAATACATACATACATACATACATACATCACTTTAGGTATACTCTTTAAGAAATGTGTTTCTTTTATCTGATTTTAGCTGACGATATGGGCAAACAGGTCTAGAAAATTTGTATTTTTCAATTGATTATGTTTTGCTCACTGGAAAATTGAAAACAAATTATGTATATTTTGAAATTCATATGTACATACATATGTATGTATGTATTTATATATTTATTCTTTATATTTTGTATATACTGGAATTCTTATCTATATACATACATACATAAATATATGTATGTATATATTTGTATATTCTGCGAAATATATCGTTAGCTCTTATTGCACTTTTTTCTTTGAAATTTTCAATCTAAATTCTGAACAAATGTAACAAATGAAAAATAATATATTTAGATACATACATACGTATTTAATTCTATATTTTTGTATATGCTGGAAATCTTATCTATATATGTACATACATTTCTGCGGAATATATCAATAGGCTTTTATTGTAAATTTTCCTCATAACTAAATCAATCTAAGTACTGAAACTATAAACATAAAAGCCCATTGTAATGTGTCACATGATCGCCGCAATAGAGTAAACAGTAGTCGGTGTGCTAGGAATGCAATAGAACATGTCAGATAAGTAGTTTTTATTTACTATTGACTTTTAAGATTGCTGATTTTGTTGTTTGTTTACCATGCCAGCACCTGCACTAGTTATTCTACTACTTGTTGTGTGACTCGTTTTCAATTTATTTATAATTTTTCAGTCAAACATTGTAAGTGTGTTTGTGTGTATCTGTGAGTGATTGTGTTTATATCGATAATACATATTGATTGCGTAGCGCTGGGTGCAACAACAACAACGCCAACACTAACACACACTACTGGAGCAAAAAAAAGTTGGCATTGATATCACAAGTTGTTGTTGTTATAGTTGCTGTGATTGTTATTTCTAGGGTGGTGCTGGTGGGGGTTGGTATTGGTGGTGCAACAACCTGCATGTGGCTCAAGATCGTGTGTGCCATGGATAAGGTAAAAATGGCGGCTAAGCGACGGAGACGGCGACGCGACTACAGCTACTGCTGCTGCTGTTGCCTTGGCTCTAGGCACTGTCGTAGTCACGGTTGCAGTTGCCGCTGTTATCGACCTGCTCCGCCACACCCACAAAACAAAAGTAGCAACAACAATAACAAGCTGTCTCTCAGTTGTTGTTGCTGTTGCTGTTGCTAGTGCTGTGAGTTTAGTTGCAGTCGTTGCAGTTGTTGTAACTGCATTTTGCATTCGCCTTGGCTGCGGCTGTTGCTCTTTGGCACTTAACATAGCCACAATAAAAAAAGAAAAAAAGCGCCAACTACTACGACAGAAGCATTTACATTATACACACAGACACACTTAAACGCTACTGTGACAACGTGTCCCTCGATACCCTATACATTTGATATGTTATGTGGTGTATGCTGTGCTCTCAAGATGAAATATGATTTATTAAAAATGAAAAAAAAAGTATATATTTGCAAATGATTAATACAACTATTATATATAATATATATTATATATTTACATATAGAGTATTGCAAAGTCAGACACAAAACCACAATGTTCTCATTTGTTATTTCTTCTATCTGCCGTCGCACTATCGCTCGCTCGCCGCAGCTAACAATAATTCGTTGTCTATACTCTCCATAGTTGATCGCCCAGTCTCCAAATTGAGCTTGCTTCATATTCATGTATTCGCACATACATACATACATACATATACATGTGCATGCAGTGTGAGCAGCAAAAATAGAGCTTTGAAGTTGATGTAGGTTAAAATTTGATACTGGCCTGTTCGGCACTAGATAAACCAGCGAAACAAGTTTCTAGTTGTAGTGTGCACCGCACTCCTCTCACCCACCGCTCCGTTTCGCCCACACACACACACACATGCACATGCACAGGTTAGTCGTAGCACAGCTGTTTTGTCACTGCACTTTTTCGCTCAGAGAGGAGTAAAAAGGGTCAACGGTTGAATAAACTTTGTAGCAAATGCATTCGAGTAGCGCGTCAAGATTTGTTTTTGGGGCTTTTTTAGGACATTTTCGTTGTTATTGTAGTTTCATCTCACTTGCCAAATTCGCAAAATATATTTTCGTAATGCGGTTCTGGTATTTTTTGTTGTAATTGTTTTTGGCATTGCATAATGCGTAATGTGTGCAGTTTTTATGGCACAAGTGTGTGCTTAAAACGTAAATAACACAAAACAGAAAATGACTTTGTTGCCGAAGAAATGAAAATGATAAAAATGGTTTTTTAGGGAGTGGAGTGGAGCATTCATAAATACATACATATGTATGTATATTGTATATTCTTTTCTGATGAAATGAACATACATACATACATATGTATGTACGTACCTCTTAAGTATCTTGTTATTTTATTGATCTATTTATCAATTCATTTTCTTCTATTTTCTATTTACAGTGGACGCAAACGTTTTGTCTCTGAGGGCGATGGCGGCCATGTTAAGCCGGCCACTTTGCCCATGCACGACTAAAAACCAAGGATCGATTGACTTCAATTCGGAGCAGCGGCAGTAGCAGCAGCAGCAGCATATAACAATAAAAATAAATAATAATTTAAAAAAAATAAAAAAAAAAAAATAGAATTGAAAAAAAAAAACAAGAATATCACAAAGTAAAATACCGTTAAACGCGAGCAACAACAACGGCAACAGCTTAACACACAAAACTTAAGAGAAAGAAATAGTAAGAGAGACAGGAGGAAGAGGATGGAAAGAAAGATAGAGAGTATAAAAAGCAAAAGTTGTTTCTTTTGTTGTTGTTGCACATGGAATAATAAAATGAGGACATGAATTACAAGTAACAAAAAAAAAAAAAAACAAAAAAAAAACTACAAATAACAATCAATCGGAAATTGATCTCCGTTTCAACTATATGAGTAATATATACATATACATGCATACATACATACATATATATCTACGTATAAACATAAAATTATTTTAAAGATATTTGTAAAATAACAATGCAACAAAAAATGGAAACAACGACAACAACGGAAACAGCAATAAACACTACATACAAACACTTAACACACAAACTCACACACATACACATCACCAGACACCAGACAGACACCAATACTTTCAACGAGCTAGGAGAGCCTCCGAAAGAGAGAGAGAGTGAAAGAGTGCGCGCGAAAAAAGCTGATGAGAGCGATTTTCGCCGCTGCCGCAGCTGCAGGCTGCAGCAGTAAATGGAACTGCAAACATATTTACTTATACGAAACTGTTATACACACTCAAACACACACACACAAACAATCAAACACAATCACAAACTTAAACACAGACATACACACGCAGAGACACCGTTATTATTACTAGACATTTAACACACAACTAAAATTTATTATGATATATACAACGTAAGTTTAAGAGAAATCCATGCGAGCAAAACAAAAAAGGAATAGTTACAGATTATATTACGATTATTGTGTTATGTTTAAGTTTCCATGCGACAGCAGAGCGGAGAAACGAGCAAAGAAATGCATATGTATATGCAGATATATGTATGTACAACATATTTGTGCAAACATTTCAAATATATACATACATGTATTTTTTATTAAAGTCAGGCACATCGATTTAAATTCCAAATACGTTCAATAAATATCTTTTAACTTTGATTGTATTAAAAAATTTGCCGTTAGTTTATATTTTGCTTGTATTTTACACACACATTTTTACCATTGGAGCAATAATACAAATTGCAAGAGTAGTTTGCTATTTTTAAGTATATAAAAAATAATATTAAAAATAAAAACTCAGCCCAAATTACAAATTATCAAGTTATCATAAATACATAATTTTTTCTTCTTCTTTGTAATGCTCGCATACACTTGAATAAAACATACATATATTTTATGCACATTTATATAAAAAAAAAAACACCAAAAGCTTCCATTGTTTTTTTTTTTTTTTTTTACATTTATTTGTATAACAGTTTGAGAGTATTTGGAAATACTTAAACTAAATTAATGTTATTTCGCTCTGCCTAGAGTTTTAAATTCCGTTTTTTTTTTTTTTTTTTTAATTTGTAAGCGCTTTGAACGCAACTGTACTTTGCAAAAATTGTCGTATGAGAGAGAGAGCAACTTGCACATACGCATATTATAGGATATTACTATACTTATACACGCATATATATATATATATATATATATATATATATATATATATATATATATATATGAATATTATATTATTATATATATTATATACAACTATTGTGTTACAAATACATACAAAATAATGATAAAAAGAGAACATAAATATATTAAAATTTCAATTTCTTCGTTTTAACTTGAATAAGAAAAAAAAAGAGAATTTGTTAACTGGAGACGAGAGCTTGGATCCGCTGGTTATGTGGTATCTGGCGGCTCCAGCTTCACCTCGCATCAGGGTCGCCCCATGCCAACCGTCGATGGCAGCATCACGGAACTGATGGAGGCTGCGGAGCTGGCCATTGAGGCGTGCAGCTGGACGTGCTTGCGATAGTTGGTGAAGTGCTCCAGATACTGCTTGACCGTGTCCATTGGTTCGTAGAGGTCGTTCTGCTTGGCGTGCAGCTGCTGCTGGCCCATTGCATTCATGATGGTCTGGGTGGTGAAGTAGGTGGGATACTCTTTAGGCACGTTGATGCCCAGGAAGCCTTGCAGCATTTCGCGTATCATTTCCCAGCAGTAGGAGAGCGTGATGCATGGCCTGTACTCGATCTCGATGAGGATGCCCTTGAAGTGCTCCATCATGGTGACGGAACCGAGCTTGATGACAAAATCGCCGTACTCAAAGCGGGCGCCGCGCGACTCAATCTTCGTCTGCTTCTTTGAAGTGAATATGGAAGTCATTTTTAGCATTAGCAAATCGAATATGTTGTCGGCCACGATGGCCACTTGCTTGCCGGTGCCATTGTCGATTATAGAAAACGTGGAGGCCGGATACTCCGAGTTGTGTAGTACATGCACGGCTCGAGCCGGCGTTCCGTGCTGTGGCGTCGAGATGAACGTCTCGCAGTCGACCAGAAATTGGCCGGCATGCGATGCGCCCAGCGAGAGTAGGCGCTTGCTGAGATGGTCCATGATATGAGCCCCAGACTTGCCCTCGGGCAGTGGATATGGCTGCAACACGGTTACGCCCATGCTTAAACAATTTCAATCGTCTCCTTTGTTTATTTTCTATAAGCTCAGAATCCTGCAATATGCTGTGTGGTGTGGCCACAAGTTATGAGCAGCTAAAATCTCAAATGTAAAAATACCGAATTACCGAAAATGATAGTATTTCTATATTTGCGGTTTGTCATATAACTTACTGGCAACGCTAAATTTTGATCAATACCACCACTAACCATACAACATGTATGGTTAGTGTTAATACGGTGAAATATGAAAAAATAAGTGTAACATTCTAATTGGTCAAAGTACTCCCAACTCATATTATTTGAAACTAGTAAATGACAATGACTTAAATTATAGCTCCATTGCCTGCGCTTTCGTCTGCATTTCGTCTGAATTTCGTATAAAGTGAGGAGCTCCACCAATAACTTGTTGGTCGCTGATTTAACGATACTATCGATTGTGCCATCGCTTGCTTGCGTATCGGCTTGAGCTGGTTTACCCACAGTGGTCGCTCTTAGCAGAGCAAACTGCGTCGTTTGTTTATGATAATAATAATTTAGTATCATCTAAATATCTCACACGCGTGGGTCGGCAGTGTGATTGGCATCGAACAACCTATATCCAAATCCGTATCCATCATAACCGTGAATATGCCGATGTAAAATGAACGCATTGCGCAATATTTTTACCTCGCGTACCCTCAACTATCTACGCCAGAATGGACAGAATGCGATCCTCAATGCCACACAACAACAGGGACCGGTGTCGCTGTCTGATGCCGATACGGAAAAATCGCTGAATGACGCCCAGCGATCGACGCTATCCATTCCGCGTTCCATACTCGATGCTTGTCATTTTACGGCCAAGCCATTCGAGATTACGGGTCGTGTGGCTGGAGCCAAGCCGAAGGGTTCTTTGTCGCCGACCACGTTGAAACGCTTCCGGCGCATGCAACGCCGTATGGAGATCGTGTACCTTTGCAAGCTGTGCAACACACGCAACACGAAGACCATCAGCGAGGAGGCCTACAACAGCGGCGTAGTCATACTCCAGTGCGATGGCTGTGCCGTCGATCACCTCATCAAGGACAATCTGGGCCTGTTCTCCAATAGAGATGGCAGCAGCAATGCCAGCGGCAGCTGGAATATCGATGAGATCTTATCGAATCGACAGGAGCGAGTGCGCATCATCAAAGTAAATGAGCATGGTGAACTGATCTAGTCAAGACAGCGGTGCAGTGTCGTCGTGTCGTCAATATTTTTGGAAGCGAAGGTGAAGGAGAATGAAGAACGTAGAAAAATAACCGAAGAACCAACTTAAGCCACAATTTTTTGACTTGTTATGTTTTGTTATATACATTATGAGAGCCGACGGCTAAATATAATTTGTTATCGCGGGTCAAACCAGCCATGAGTAACTCAACTATAAAAAATTGGTGTCTTTCATTTACGGCAATCTTAACTATTAGGCGATTGACAATCGATCGTCTGTCTGATTAATGTGTTTACTAGAATTTCAGATTTCCTTGGTATATAAATACACTTTCACACACAGACACATATATATATATACATATGAGCACGCGCCCGCCGCATTGCTGTTTATAGTCGTCTATGGGTGCTTGCATATAGTATATGCGATTTTACGTAGTTGCTTTTTATCTAATTAGAGATGGGCGTAAATGCCATGACACGAAACATCGTGAAATTAAATATTATTATTAAATATATAATTTGTCTTTATAAATATATACACAGTTATTATTTATAAATATATTATTTATTAAATATTTATTTATAAATATATAATTTATCTAATTGACAGTCCCCAATTATATGTGTTAATTTCGTTATTTTCCTATCCTAATTCGTGCCAGTCACGCGCTCATCTCTAATCTAATCCCGTAAGCAAAATGAACGAGTCATCGTGCGTCTGCGCCAGAGGCTGACGAGGTTTCGTTTGAATTCTCTGGCTGGCAATTGCTGCTAATTTAACATTGCACAAACAAATCCAAAGTCCGCGGCGAATGCACGAATTTTGTTAATTGTTGGCCATTATCAGCAGACGTTAATTATTAATGCGAATTCAGATCTTGAATGAAATTGAGGGCAAAAAGTAGGGTTAGGGAGACGTAAAGAACTTAAGTTTTTCAAAAATTTTGCGGTTACATTTCAAGAGCGACTACTGTAGTACCAATATTTTAACTTATTTTTTATTTTCCTTTGGCTTAGGCGTGTGGCATAATTGAATCAGTGTCTGACACACTTGATATTTTTATCGCATACGCCGATAATGCAGATAAAAATGCGTGCTTCAAAATTAATGACAATGCTTGATTTTTTGTTTTTTGTTTTTGTTTTTTTTTTTTTGCCCATTAGCGATACTTTGACATATCCCGCAATCAGCAATAATTGCTGATAAACAATTTGCATTCGGCGTAATTAGGAGATCTAATGGTAGAGGGCCATAGAGTAAGAAGCGGAGCTCGTGCGACAGAGATAGAAATAGGGAGTTGATAAGCTCGCTGTGGAGGCATTACATGTAATTGAAATTCATGGGAATTGTATAGAAGAGCTGTGAATCAATTGAACGTACACCAATTAGACAGAGAAGTATGCAGACGGCGAGAGGTTGAGGAGCGCAGAGATCGAAAGAAGGCTGAGAGAGAAAGAGAGAGAGAGACTAAAAAAAATTTGAGGAAAGTAGGCAATGATAGAGTGAATTATAAACGGAGAGAAAGAAAAGAAGAAAGAGAAAAACGGTTTTATAATGGTAAGATGAGCTTAGGCTTAAATCCATGAGAAATACATTAAAAGTGAGTTAAACGAGTGAAGGTAAATATAAATAAGACAAAGCATGATATATACAGAAGGCGAGAGAGAGAGAGAGAGGCCGAAGAAGCGAGACTTAGGCAGAGGAAGATCGAAGAATACAGGAAACGAAAGAGCGAGTAACAGAGACATTGAATAATACAACAAGAGGAAGATAGATAGATATAGAGGAGAGAGAAAAGCGAAAGAAAGTGTGTGAAAGATAGAGATAGAGTGAGAGGGGGGAGGGGGTGCAAGTGAAAGAATAAAGTATGTATAAAAAGCTGTAAGAGTAGCTTGAATGCATGCGAATTAATTGGAAGGACATTTAAATGCATTAGCCCATTTACAGCCCAAAATGTTGGCAAGGAACATGTAAAGAACATTTTTATTGTTATTGGGTAAAACTGGACGTTTTTGCAAGCGGAAACAAATGCCACAAGATTGTCGTAGATAAAGATCAAAATAACGAAATTTGATTACATATGGTAAAAAAAAACCAAAGTCTGACAAATGTCTCTATAAAGTAACATGATACAATTAAAAAAGTTTTTGAGGAGGGCATTGAACTATCAGAAACTAAGTTTTGATTCAAGAAACAAAATTAGGTAGCGATTGTACTTCAAAATGTACTTTATCCACTTTTGGATTAGCTCATCTTATTGATGGTGTATTAGGGATATATAGGGATAATCATAAGAGAATGTTCTAGTGTCATACACATAAAAACCTTTGAAAAGTTTTATTACGATTCTTTCTGAAATATTTTCTAAATTTTGAAAACAATTGTTAACCCTTTGAATGCGATAATGCGACCCATTCGAATAGTAAATTCACTAATATATATTTATAGTTTTTTATTGAAATTTACATGTGGTAGAAGTTGGCGTTGGAGTTGATAATCTCGGTGTGGTCGCCTTAAATGTTTTTTGTTGTTTGTTGCTTTCATTTGTATTGCAATTGTTGTTTTTTTTTGCTTATCAAGTAATATATATATAAATATGCTAGTAGTTAGGTATATATGTGTTCGTATTTGTATTTGTATTGTTTATAGTTGTTTAATAGCTTAAGGAAGCGCACTTTGTTACGGCCTCTGAAACGAATTCTGGATCAATTCGTGTACAAATCTCTCTTACAGCTGCTGTTAACTATTTCACAAGGTTTGTTTTTAAAGAAAATACAAACAAACATGTTTGTCGTCATTTTAATTGATATTCGCAAGTGCTGTCTATCACCTGCGCTTGTTAATTCTTAAAGCATATGAGTAAGCCAATTATTATTAAAATACTTAATTATACTAGAAGCAACGGTTGCTGCTTTTCATTTTCATTTTTCTTTTACTTTTGCGGTTGCTTTTTTGTTGTCAATTGTGCTAAGTGAACTTAATTCTATTTATGTATGAATTTCTTGTTGCTGTCTTATAAAAGTTCACAATATATATATATATATATATATATATATATATTTCTATATATTTTTTATTTTTGTTAATATGCATGTATTTCTTATTTTTGTGTGTGTGTGTTATTGCAGCTTTTGCATTGATCGTTTTTGATTTGGCGGATGCAATCGCTTATCGCTTATCGATAACAGCAACATCGAGGCATCTGCGGCAAGCAGTTCATAAATGCACATCTCAAACTAACATACATATATACAAGAACGTTAACCAACTACATATGCCAAATTTATAAATGTATGTATGTAAATAGATAGATGGATGTGTGCGTGTGTGATGCGATTGTTCATATTCTTCTTAATCTTTATCCTCACATAGATCAGAAAAAGAAGTCCTTGAATTAGAGTTGGTTGCACGCCACAAATATTATGATAAACGGATACAGATACATACATGGGTACACAAAAACATTTTGGCTGTTAAACAATTTCATGTTTATAATGTATATATATATACATATAAATAGGTGTTTTTCAAATTATTTCTAAATATATATATATGTGTATGTTTATAATGTGCAAATATGTGTATGATTTATAGATGCTACGGCTGCAGCCGTACTTGGGGCTCAACGTTTCACTTATGTATGTATGTTCGCTTTTATATCTCTATGTCTATGTAAACGTATGTATATAATTAATTATGGGTATGTAAATGTATTTTTTCAGATTCAGTCGTTTATGTTTGTTAACTAAAACTAGTTTGATGTATGTATTGTTATTATCCGTATCAATATAATAATTATTATTATTATTTAATTTGTTAATGCAATAGTGCTGAGCTTAGTAACTGTTATTGTTATTGTTGCTTCTTCTTAGATTTTTACTTTATTTTCAAATTTGTTTATATTACTATTCTTTTTTTGTGTTAAATTAAATTGTCGCTTCATTTCAATGGCCCTGCACTTGCGCAATTGCAGTTTATACATTTTTTTTGTATATTTGTTTTTATGAACTCGCACGCACATTTTAAATAAATATATATATATATATATTATATACTTAATTGTACATAGAATACTTTAAGAAATACTTGTTTTTTTCTTCTTGTTGCTGTTTTGCTTTTTGTTTTACACTTATTTAACTAGTGTGGAATGTGTTTGCCTCGTTGCCTCGTCGAAGATCTCAATTCATCATTATATTCATTCACATTCTGCTGGAATTGTCTTTTGAGTAATTAAAAAGGAAAATGAAAAAACTAAAAATAATTCAGAAATCGCATTCGATTCGCTTCAGACATTTCCACCAAAATGAGCATTTCAGCTGCCGTGCGAGCAAGATGGCAGATATCTCTAAAAGTATCTATATCTATGTGTCTCTATGAATATATAGCTTATGTCTTAGATATATTAATGTTCTTGGCTTAGTTGCGGACAATTTGTAAATACTTGTTTAGTTTTAAGTACGATTGTGAACAGCACTTCGTTCAGAGGAAGCGCAATAAAATTACTAACGAAAGAAAAAATTAAAAATAATATATATATATAAGATACTAATTAAATAACTGAAATAATAAAAAATTATTAATAGTAATCGCTTTTCTACAGTGCTAAAAATATACTTAAATTAATTTAATACATCATTCAAAGGAGAAAAAAAAATATAACGCTTTTAAAATAGCTGCCGTACATTGGCATTGGAGGACATTGAAATAATTTAGAAATAATGTGTTTATGTGTCAGTGTGCTTGTGCTTGTGCTTGCTTTGAGGCAACACACATATCAGGATAACCGCTTGGGTCTGGAACGGCTCGCTCAGAGCGTGGTGCGGTTGGAACGACCGCCAACGGCACCGGTGGTGCCATTGGGACGATTGTGACGTCGCTTGTGCAGGTAGAGGCCAGCGGCCTGGGCGAATGCCGAGCCGCATATCTGGCAGACGTAGCGCTTGACCTTGTCGTGGATCTGCTTGTGGTTCTGCAGATTCTTGGTGGACTTGAAGATCTTGCCGCAGATGTCGCATTTGAACTCCTCGTTGCTGTAGTGCTGCTTCAGGTGATCGAACAGGCTGTGGCGGGACACGAACGATTTGCTGCACTGGGGATAATCGCACTTGTAGCAGCGCTCGCGCTCGTCCTGATGCACAATGCGATGTGCGTTCAGGTGGCCCGGCGAGGCGAAGGTGCGATGGCATACCTCACAGGCGAACGGCTTGGGGCCGTCGGGCGGAAACATATCCTCCTCTTCGCCGGCGCCCACAATGGTTGTTCCATCGCCGCCAGCCCCGTCCACATCCCCGCTGGCGCTGTCCAGGATGCTGTGATTCAGAGCCAATGTTGGCAGGAAGAGCTCATCGTTGTGGCGCCGCAAATGTTCATCGTAATTCGACTTCTCTCTAAAGCTGGCCGTGCACAGTTCGCAGTTATATTTGACCTCATGGCCAGCGCCCAAATGCAATTGCTTGTGATTCTCGAACTCGTCCGCATTGTTGAACTGAATATTGCACACGTTACAGTAGTAGCCGCCGCCCAGACTCGGCTGATGGCTGAGCATGTGGAGATCCAGTTCGCGCAGCGTTTGGACAATTTCGCCGCAATGCTGGCACTTGAATGGCGGTATATCGTCGTCCATGAAGCTCATCTGATCATAGTATATATAATTCGGTATGAATTTACGACCCATGCGCTCCGCACTCAGACGCTCGGTCTTCTGCTTGGAGTAATCGAAACGCAGCTGCGAGATTCGCTTGGATATCTGTATGGTGGTCACATCGATTAACTGCTGCAGTTCCATGGCCATCTGTTGCAGTCCCTCGCCCCGTCGCTCCTTGCTCCGATAGTCCGGATCGAAGCGATTGTAAAAGCACTGATAACGCTTCACCATCATCAATAGCTTCGCTGTCGACGTATCGTTCCAAATGGCCGAGAAGCGACGTCTATACGATGTCTCCTGCGAACGGATATGCAATTAGTTAAACGATTATCATTCTAAGGTAGCACAATTGGGACAAATATATATTGTTGTGATAATGTTACTTAAACTAAATTTATTTTATAACTATATAAATTGGATATTATTGATCATAAATGCTAAAAGTATTTTGCAATTAATATAATTAATAAATGAATTTACATTATTTAAATACTCTATTTGAGCTGGATGTAAGATGCGTCTAAAATTTGATTTATAGTACAAGTATAAAACATAAAATATTCCATAAAATTACTTAAAATATAAATATATTTATATAACTCTATAAACATAATATATATTTCTATAAATTGTATAGAGTTCATAAGAAATGTAGTACATGTATGTATACCTCTTAGTTGTGATTGATCTCTGACTTATATATATTATATTGCAAACAATTTTATACATAACATTTTTAAACATTTCGTATAAATTTCAGTAAATAATTAGATCAAACTCTTAATTGATAAATTACAGATTTATCTATTAATTTCTATATGTATTATTCTATAAATAGGATTTTGGAAAGTTCACAATAGCTTTATCATATATATTATCCCTCAATTGATTGATCTTCGCTTTATCTATTATATTTCTCTATTATATTAAATATTAGATTTATCGACAATATAAAACTATTAGAAACAGGTCTAAAACTGGTTGATGACAACATCATTCCACAGTAATTGTTTATCTTGATTCATAAAAAAAAAAAAAAAACAAATGTGAATCATATTTCTATATAATAGTTATATGTATCTATACAAAAGAAATTTGTGGCAAAGATTGAACTACAGATTATTAATTACTTATACATTATACATTAAGATGTATCGGGGGCGAACCAAAAGATTCTCTAATCAGTTATTCAATATGAGATCAGATGAATACATATAGGTAATCGATGCATGCTATATTATAATTGTCGAGTTAGGAAACCTGATGTATTTGATAGTCAGTATAACTAAAACTCAGTATAGCTGAGCGTATTAAATCGCTTGATTAAAGTGTGCTTTGTTTATGCTATTATCATATGTGTTATATATCAGATATCAGTTCTCAGTAGCGAATATAGCCTCACCCGTGGAGTGTTTAGTTACACATTTTTATAAATATCTATAAAGGTATGTGTATGTAGAATACGTAGACTCACCTTGACAACGGCATCGGACATTTTCGAGTTATAGCTATAGACCTCGTTGAGAAAATGGAGTTCCTTGAAGTACCACAGCGTGCTGATGTTTGTCTTTTCGAGTGCCATACGATTGCATTCCCGCTTGTAGACGGTGCGCAAATTGTCCCATTTGCGAGTGATGGCATCCTTGGCCAGGGAGATGTTGAAGCGGTTCTTAAACTCGAGCACAATCCAGTCCAGGAAGCGGGCGCGCTTCACACGATCCCGAAACTGAGTGTGGCTGTGATCCCAAAGGAATGGATTGCGCTTGTACGAGTGTATCAGGAATTGTATCATCTTGCGATCCTTGATGTGCATGGTCAGCTCACGATCGCGCTGCAAATTAAATCACAAGTTGAGTTTAAGAGATTAGCATAGATACAATTGCATGGGACTTACGCCAATGAGAGACTCCTCAACCATTTCATCGTAGCTTAGGAAATCGGATTCACCAGCCAGCGGATTGGTGCCTTGCGCATTGTAGCTGCTGCTGCTATAGTCTTGATACTCGCCGGAATTGTCGTCCACGTAGCTCTGCTCGCCATCGCCCTCGGCTTCGTTTTCGCCGTATTCATCCACGGACTCATCGCCCTCGACAGGCAGGGGCTCGCTTTTGACCTGTATCCTGGAGACTTTGCGCCGGCCCGCATATGCCGCCGGCCCCCTCAGTTTTATGTGCGGCCTGGCACTGGGTGTGGGCACATCGTTTTCGGGCAGTATTGCTTCGCTCTCGTCGTCAACATCATCATTGTCATTGTCATTGTCGTCGGGCACGGCGAGGTTGTTGGCATCTTCCTCCTCCTCGTCGTCGATGTCATCGGCGTCGTCGTTGCTGCTCTCAAGCTCTTGCAGCTCCTGTTTGATCACCATCTGTGGCTCCAGCAGGGCAGTGTCTGCGTCCGTCAAGTCTTCGATCTCATCAAATTGGTGCATGCCATTGTTGGCATAGTCGTGTGGCACATCCTCATCATCGTCATTGGCTACACCCAGCGACATGGACTGGCCCATGGGGTAGGACATGTTGGTGCCAGTGGCGGAGCCAGAGCCTTCCATCGTGCGCTGCACGCCCTCCATGTGCACCGTTTGCATGTGGCCGATGAATGCATCGAAATAAAGAAACTTTTCGCTGCAAAAAACGCAGCACAAGGCGAATGACTGAAAGTCCTCAGTGGCCGTCACAACGCCACAATCCTTTGTGCATTGACGAAAAATTTCCTCATCATTTTTACGTGGATATGCCAACACACTCATCGTGCCCCACACGAGTTTGTTTATTCCGCCTCGAACAGTTTCTTTTCTAGTTTTTTGGCGTCTCTTTGCACGCTGGATATGTGTGAGCACTGCACTGATTTGATTTTTTTGTGGTAACTCCTTTCAACTAAAAAAAAATTGTCGCCGAATTAGTTTCGTTTAGAGATGCGTGCTATGTATTGGTGTGTGTGTATATCGTTATCGGTATCGGAGCCTTATTATTATGCCAGCCAAATGGTTTAACAAACATTTAAACTTATGTGTATATATATTTGTCGCATTAAAGATTTGTTTATAATATGGTAGAATATAGACCACATCAAATACATCACATCCATAAACTCGCCGTTTTAATTACTTAACGGAAGCAAACAATACGCGCAACACATTTCCATTTGCCATGCGACACACATAATTTAGATTTCTACTATATAATGTTATTACAGAATTTTCGGACAACTAGAAAAGCAAACATGTTTTTATTTAGAGCTGTCCACTTGCTAGTTTACATGGCTGAATGGCAGGAATCATTCGATAGCACCACTGATGGTATCGATAGAATAAATCTTAAATTATTAGACATATAACAACATAATAAATTAATGTGAAAAAAACTTACACAAGTTTTAAAAAAAAGTATACTCAATAGAAATAAAAATTACTTTAATATTATTCACCAGTCGACACATATATACATTTTATCTATTTTGTGTAAGCTGCATACTAGCCTATAGATAGTATATCGATAGTGGCACAAACACTCGATTATGAATTGCTATATTCCCTACCCTAGCACAGTCGACTGCATGGTGATTCTCTTTTAACAACTGGTCCGGCGTGTTTGTAGCACTAGCATTAAATTTTTCCAATTTAATATTTGTTGGTAACTGAAATACAGAAATGGCTTCCATCAGCTTGTTGAACCCAAAAGCTGAATTTGCGCGTGCCGCACACGCTTTGGCAATTAACATCAGTGCCGCCAAAGGTCTGCAGGATGTGATGCGAACTAATTTGGGGCCAAAAGGCACAGTTAAAATGTGAGTACTTAAACTTAAATTTACATTTGAAGCATGACTCCTGCAAATGCATTTGGTGTTCAGCTTTTACACAACCTCAGCGTTATAATTAATAAACTTTTTCTGACATCTGTGCGGCCGCTACCCAATTGAGGTTAAAATCGTTCTTGTTGCTTTCAAATAGCGGCATGCGTCATCGAGCAACTGAGATAGCAATATTGTATTTAGCTTAAAAACTCAAGAGTTAAACGCTGGTTGCTATTGCTAAACAGAATTTGTTAAATGAAACTTATGATTAAACATTTGGTTTGTTAAATATTCAAACAAAATTTGCTTGGAGCGTTACCGCACATCGAAGCTCATAGTTTTCTTTTTTTTTTTTTTTTTGCCATTGGCACACCTCACGCGCTCTATGTGCACTAATACACATACGAGAGCATGCAAACATATGGAGTCATATTTTGTTTGGATTCTGGAACATTCGCACATGATGGTATATTTACATCGATAAATCGATATTTGTTCTTGTCAGATGATGGAATTTGAAGTTCGTCAGCAAATACTTAATGCTTATTGGGAGATATGCTAAATCTAGAAATTATAAATATTTTTGATCATTGAGCATAGACGAACTTTAAAAATGTACAAGATAATATAGTTAGTTATTGTTTTATGATTGATAATATCTTCCAGGTTGGTCTCTGGCGCTGGCGATATCAAGATAACTAAGGATGGCAACGTTCTGCTGCATGATATGCAAATCCAGCACCCGACTGCATCGATGATTGCACGTGCCAGCACAGCACAGGATGATTCCACTGGCGATGGTACCACCACCACGGTGATGCTAATAGGCGAGCTGCTAAAGCAGGCTGATATTTATTTGTCCGAGGGCTTGCATCCACGCATTATGTCGGAAGGCTTTGCAATGGCACGCGACAAGGCCTTGGAGGTGCTAGACCAAGTCAAGGTGCCAGTCGATGTCAACAAAAAGAATCTGATGGAAATTGCCAACACCAGTCTGAAGACCAAGGTGCATCCATTGCTCGCAGATCTGTTGACGGAGGTTTGCGTTGATGCAGTATTGACAATTGCCAATGACAAGAAGCAACCTATCGATCTGCACATGGTCGAACTGATGGATATGCAGCATAAGACCGACACGGACACACAGCTGGTGCGCGGCTTGGTCATGGATCATGGCGCACGTCATCCCGATATGCCCAAGCGCCTGGAGAACGCTTACATTCTGACTGCAAACGTTTCGTTGGAGTACGAGAAGGCCGAGGTGAACTCGGGTTTCTTCTACAAGACAGCCTCTGAGCGTGAGGCTTTCGTGCGTGCCGAGCGTGAGTTTATTGACCAACGCGTGAAGAAGGTCATCGAGCTGAAGCGTGCCGTGTGCGATGGCACCGATAAGACTTTTGTCCTGATCAATCAGAAGGGCATTGATCCGGTTTCGCTGGACGCTCTGGCCAAGGAGGGCATTCTGGCTCTACGCCGCGCTAAGCGCCGCAACATGGAGCGTCTGGCTCTTGCCTGCGGTGGCACTGCCATGAACTCATTCGATGATTTGCAGGAAGAGAATCTGGGCTTTGCCGGCTCCGTGTACGAGCATGTTCTCGGCGAGAACAAGTACACTTTCGTAGAGGACTGCAAGAATCCCTTGTCGGTGACCATTTTGATCAAGGGCCCAAACAAGCACACAATTACCCAGATCAAGGATGCCATTCGTGATGGTCTGCGCGCCATCAACAATACAATTTCCGATAAGGCTGTGGTGCCTGGCGCAGGCGCCTTTGAAGTACGCGCTTACAACGAGCTGCTTAAGTATAAGGAAACTATCAAGGGCAAGACCCGTCTGGCCGTACAGGCTTTCGCCGATGCCCTGTTGGTCATTCCAAAGACGTTGGCTGTAAACAGCGGCTATGATGCACAGGACACCATTGTCAAGCTAACAGTCGAGGATAGACTGAGCCCGGAGCTGGTCGGCCTCGATCTGGCCACCGGCGAGCCCATGAAACCTACCGACCTCGGTGTTTATGATAATTACATTGTCAAGAAGCAGATCCTCAACTCCTGCTCCATCATAGCCAGCAATTTGCTGCTCGTCGACGAAGTGATGCGTGCGGGCCTGACCAGTCTCAAAGGCTAGTTCCTGATTAGCTGGTGTTGTCGACTTACATTTCTGAGTTTCATTTAATATTAACCAGTTTAACTTAAACTACACACCCACACTCACAAACACTCATAAATGAAAACAAAGAAGCAAACCTATAAACATGTGCACCCGCAACTACAACACGAACTCAAAAAAGAAGAGATATTTGTTATTGAGGGTAAGATAACGTATTAATATGCGGGAACTGGCTTCAAGGATCAAGCGAAACAAAATATCTTAACTTCATCAAGTATTTCTCTTTTTTTTTGTAACACAAATAATATTTACTCAATACGAACCATTGGTTTAAAAATAAATTAAAAAACGTTTCAACGAGATTTTGACTGGTTTTTGATGGGAATTAAGTTAGATTTTATTTTGGTTGGATTTGATTGGGAACTGATAATTGGAACAGAATATTTCAAGCATATTTAATGATTACAGGATATCCAGAGACGGAGACACGTTTTCGTTTGTATTATCATTCTTTATTATCATAAATAGATTTAAATTAAATAAATGCAATACAATTAAGCACAATTCCATTGTACACACTATGAAATTAGTTTTTTTTTGTTTTTTGCTCGATTTCCGATTGCTTGTTATTTTTGTTGTTTCTCCTCATTTTGTTGATTGCTTTCGATTGCTGTTTTATTGCCTTTAATTGCTTCTTAAACATTCCTTTTTTTTGTAGAATTAAAAAAAATATTTTGTTTATGTTTCTTGTTAAATTAAATAAATGTGAGTATGTGCGTTTGTATTTGTGTGTGTGTGGGTATGGGAAATTAGCAGGACTTGCATGAGTGAGTATGTGTGTGTGTGAGTGTGTGAGTATGTGCATCTGCGGCCGCAGTCTCTATACAAGTTACAAAAGCGAACGATCGTTAGAGCTTAAAGCTCACTCCATATCTCTGTCTTTGTCTCTGTCACGCGCTCGTGCTGTGCTACTTGGCCTTACGATTCGGCGTCTCTTTTGTAACTTTATAGAAAGTACGCGCTCGCATTTCTTTTTCATATGCGTTTGATTTCGCGTTCTTCTTCTTCTTATTTTTTCATTTGAAAAATTTGTTAAATTAATATTCGCATTTAAATGTAAATGTGCAATTTGCTTTCTGCTTGGTCTACTAAACGTTAGGAAATAAGTTTATATAAAAAATAGGCTAAGGCTGGCGCATTCGCCAAACCAGTTTGCTGCAAATTAACTCACGTTCTAAATCTAAATAAATATAAATAAATAAATTGTATATATAGTTATTAATGCTCACAAAAAAAAAAAAACAAAAAATATACGCTTGTCAGGCAGCTGCTCTATGTGTATGTGTGTGTGTGTGTGTGGGGGTGTGTGTGTGTGGAGACTTTCGTTATCTTCTTTGTTCTCAATTTAATTCTCTTCCTCTTCAATTGTTTTTTTTTTTTTTTTTTTTTTTTTTTTTTTTTTTAATTGCAAACCGAAGCTGATGCTCCGTTTCCTGATTAACTGCATTGTTACTCTCATTGCCGGTTTCTCTCTCGTGAGAGAGCGCTGAGCGCTGACAAGCGTGCCATAGGCGAGAGAAATAGACATAGCGTGTGAGAGAGTGTAGGCTTGAGTGTGTGTGTATATCTGTATATGTGTATATCTCTGTATGGAATGGTGACAATTTTTGAGTGTGTTTTTTGTATGGTTTTTGTTTTCCTTTTTTTTCTTCTCTTCTCCTTCTACACATTGCTTGCTGTGCTGTGTTGCGCCTTAACTTATGCTACGATTTTGTGCGGCTGCATCCATTTCTTCATGTAGTAGCAGAACAATGTGGAGATATAGAGCAGGATCATGAGCGCACAGGTAACGGCCAGCGCCAGCACAGACGTCTTCGTGGGGCATGGCTCAATGATGGTGACAGTCTTGTCTGTAAGCGGAAAAGAGATGGTGCGATTAGATTCTGTGTACTTTAGGTGATGAGATTGGATGCTATTTGAGATTAGTTTGGAATATGAATAGATACTGGAAAAAGATATGATGAGCGAATTAGTAATTGAGGCTAGGAGTATTCTCTTTTCTATGAGAGAGTCAGAGAGAGTAGGAGAGAGAGAGAGAGAGAGGAGAAAGGAGAGAGGAGAGAGGGAGAGGGAAAATATATTACTTGATCTGGGGTAGGTATCTTATCTATGGGAGCAAAAGAGATGGTGAAATAGAGAGAGCCAGAGACAGAGAGAGAGGGAAAGAGATATTCCAGTTGATGGAAAAGATATAGATAGATTAGTACTTGAGAAAAATAGATGGTTAAATAAAGATAGGGATAAAGAGAGAGATAGAGTGAAAGACTGAGAGAGAATTTAACAATTTAGAATTTCAAATGACATGAAATAAATGTGATTATAGAATTAGAGGTTAGATCCTAAATGTCTGCATGAGAGCCATGCGTTGACTTTCTAGATTTTCTACATTATATAGTTGTCATAGCTTTGCTATTTACCTTTGGCAAAGTCCGTGCTTGGATCTGCCTTGAAGAATTCGCGCTTCTCATCACCAAAGTCCAAGACCAAAATTTCCTGTGAAATGTTCATATGATCCTCGCTCTTGGTGTTGTTGCTGGAAGTAGAAGAAGAAGAGAGAGAGTGAGAGTGAATAAATATTGCCTGTCTTCCATGAATCATTATCAATTGAATACTCACCTCTCAATAGAACGACGACGCCTTCTGCCCAGAGACTCAAATGATTCCATGTTCCATTCGCAGACGGCCGGCTCACAGGGACCCAGACAGTACTTGACGTTGCACTGGAAGATGACGCCGTAGCTCTCGGTGAAGCGGAAGGCCTCATAGGTCGACTGCAGCGCATTGCCATCGGCGGTGAAGCCGGGGAAGATGGTGGGATCTGTGGGGCAGCCATCGTCATCGATGATCTTGAAGCTGGTGCGTGCATCCTTGGCCATGGCAACGCAGCTGCGTGCGAAGATGCCATATGGAGCTGAGAATCAGGCAGACGGAGGGAGGCATAACATTAGCAATGACTTCACGATTATGATAGGCTGGTCTACTCACTGTCTTCTGGAATTTCGATGCGGAAGTTGAGACGATCTCCAATGCGCACAGTTTCCACCTCGCGCTGGCGTGTGTCCAGAATGCGAATCCTTGGTGGTGGCGCCTCGGGCGACGAGTTGATGTGAATCATGTCGGGATCGCGGATGGGCATCATGCCGAAGGTAATGTTCTTGGAGCTCATGTCATATGTGCACTTCACCTTGTAGATCTTATCGGCCTTGGTCATCACGACGCTATGATGCTGTAGCACCACCGTGTTCGAGTAGACGCCAGTCTAAGGAATACATGGATGAAGATAATGTAGATTAACGGTTTCATTTATTTTGCTTAACTCCTTCTACTTACCACGCTCTGTGTGTTGCAGTCCTGTCCGATCATGGTTAGGTCTAGGCGGAAGGCATCCGAGTTGATGACATCGATGTTGCAGGTCTCCGAACGTCCTAGAGCGTAGATGCGTCCATTGAATGGCTTGTTGGTGCGTACCTGAACGGCAATGCGTGTGTCCTTGCAGTGCACGGAAACTAAATGCGGTGAGAGGGAGGGAGAGAGAGATTGATTGTTGGAGCCCAGTTCAGTCTGATCAGCTAGGTTCACATACCATCATAGCAGGTGCCGGTCTTGTCGCAGTTGACATCGTTGCGCGTCATGTTCGTCAGGTTGGGGTCCTCGATGGTGTCCAGGCTGACGGGCAGAGTGTCGATCTTGTCCAGAGTGCCGGGAGGTGTGCTGCCAGAGCCAGCGCCAGCGCTTGCTGCCGACTTCTCGCACTGATTCTCAAAGTATTGGCCAATGGGCTCGCCGTGATCGATCAGGGGACGCTCGTGATTCAGATAGGTGGAGGGACCATCGGGCAGGGTCTTGTGATCCAAGTGATAGAGACGGCAGTTGTATTGGGCACCTTGGGGCTGGCCCAGATAGAGGAACGAGCGGCACAGGAATTCCGATTCAATTTCGCAGGCCAGACGGCAGGCCGACTCGGAGGTTACCTGGAGCTCCTTGTCCGTGTAGTAGTGCAGACCGACGTACTGGGCAACCTTCTCCTCGGAGACACCCATGCGTGCGTTGGCAAAGGAGCGGGTGTTCTTGCATGCCTGGGCGGGCTTCAGGCACAGATTCTCAAAGTAGTCCGTGCCCTGGGCATCCACCAGCTGGACAAACTGACCCGAGCTGCGGCGATCCGAGTCGCTGAGCACGCACTTCATGTTATTGTAGTCGTATTCCACGGAGCGGCAAATGAAACGTTTCTCATTCAAGCAGGCGGACAGGCAGGCCTCCTTGGTGCTGGTATAGATGAGAGCGTTGTCCAGGCCGCGAATGATCTTGTTGGGCACACGCTCGAACGACCAGGGGCGATGACAGACGTTCTCGCTGCGCAGCTGCAGCTTCACCATGTAGTACATATTGGCCGAGCGCTGGGGCGCTGCTGATGGATTGGCTGCCGACGAGTCGTTCTGCAGCTGGCAGTGCGTCTCCTGAGACGGCGACAATGGGTTCACGACAAAGCTAAAGGCGGCCGCCTGGCAGTCGGCCTCCTCGCGACACCAGCCCTGGCACTCGTATAGCGATAGATTCTTCACGCTGTAGTACGTGGTGCCGGCGAAATCGTAGTCTGTCAGCTTCTCGAAGGCCATGCGGGCCGCGGCCTGGCCGGGCAGGCCTATCAGCATCGCCAATCCCAGTGAGAGGAGCAGCATCCCGGTAGAGATCGTTCTGTGTGTTTTGCTGCGTCGACTCCGATTGCTGCTGTTGCTGCTGTTGTTGCTTGCTGCGCTTTGCATCTGCGAGTGAAAGAAAAGAATGAAGAAACGCCGTTTAGTTGTGGCTGTAGTTCTTGGCCGCCAGGTGGCGTTTGGTGGTGGCGAGCGATGACAGCATTGGAGCGCTAGGCTATACACATCCGCTCTATTACACGCTTAACTGAGCCGCGAATCAGCGAACCAATAAGAACAACAGCCAAGGCTCTCTTCTCTTTAGTTCGTTGCCTGCATTTGCAAAACGTTTAATGAGCTGCCCGGACGGAAATTACAAATGCCATGGAGCAGCGTTCCACTTGTGCGCTCATCTCTCTCGCTCTCTTTCTCATTTCTCACTCTCTCTCTCTCTCTGTTTGTCTGTTTTCTTATCGACGATTTGCGGTTTCGCGAATTCTAATGCTTGAAAGTTGGAAAATGAGGCCTGACATTCCTGCGGCTTCCAGTCGAGCGTGCTGCAAATTGCTTTTTGCGGCTGACCCCCACAAATTGGGCACATGCGGGGGCGCGCACATTGACCTGGCTGGTTGGCGAAGCGGGCTCCCAGCTCTTGCAACAGCACTGAAAAGCGAAAGCCAAATATGCCAACAGCACTTGCCAACTCATTCATATTAATGGCGCAAATGAATTCACGACTCGAGTGCATGAATGATTCAAGTGCGCACTCACACGATTATCACCACTCATTCGCCCGTTCGCTCACTCCTCTCTTGTTGAATCAATCAAGCCAAGCAGAGCTGTCAATTGATTGCAAATACATAGAGGCATTATCCCCATTCAATCAATACAATCATGCGCGCTCAGTCTAACATTTAGCAGCCCTCAGGTGGCTTGGCAGCTGAGAAGACCTCAAAGCTCTAACACTAACTGTTTATACAGCTAAGCTGCCCTTTGTTGGTTGCATTCACTGAAGAGATGTCAAAATTTATGACTAGGCTTTTTTTTTAGCAAGTATTAAATATAAATATCATATTAGATATAATATCCGTTAGTCTTTTCTATGGTTAGACAATTATAATAATGAATAGAATTTTCTTTAAGGAATATACATAGCTAAGCAAGTTGAGCCGGCTTTAGATCAAAGCAAACATAAAATGAAATCATCAAGTGGTAAAGGAATATTTCCAGTCAATTATCCTATGTCAGCTCTGTTCAGTAAGCTCTATCCACGCATAACTCGTATTGTTTATGAAGCATAAAACTCTGTTTAATTCACTTGTTATGCAAGACTATTTCAGCTCATCAAGCAGTGGCACTCGTAACGTATTCATTTGCCTGCAAATGGGTGTATGGCTGCTCCATGCGGAAGTGTATTGACAGCGTTGCCATATTTGGGCGGCAAAACGATATTGATAGCGATGTCGATAACGATTAGCGATGACCAGCTGGCGTTGCGTTTCAAGTGGTATTTAGCCATTCAATTTATGGTTTCTTAAACGCCCCCAATGCCGTTGTTGGTTGCTTGGCTCTGAGGGGCTCTGAGCTATGAGGTTGGGAGCCTCAGTCAGGGCATGCAATTATATTAACATATTCAATTCAATTTGTTTGCTTTGAATTGTCCCAGGCAACTGGGCAGCCCGCCAGCCGGCCAGCCAAGCGCAATTATTTCTACGAAGGAGAGGAGGGAAGAGGAGGAGAGTTTGCCGAATGATTACAGCGCAGGGAACGTGGCTATTACAAACAATATTAACTCAGAGCGCGCACAACGAATGCGAGCAATCGTTGCCGCCGTGTCCAATTGCAGCAGCAGCAGCAACATGGCAAACATGAGCAACATTGACAACGACAACGACAACGACAACAGCAGCAGCAGCAACAAATGTATGAAATAGGTGGCAAGCAGAGGTCGCGGAATGTGTAGCGTGTTCTCAGCCAAAGCGACAGCAGCAGCAAAAAAAAAAAAATAAAAATAAAAAAAAAGTCAGCGACAAGAACAGCAGCTATAAGAGCTGCAACAGCAGCATCAACAACAACTAAAACAGCAGCAGCAATGGGAGCAGCAGCAACAACAGCCATAAGAAAAGCAACAATTGTAGCAACAACTACAACAGCAGCAGCAAGAATAGCAACAGCAATAGCAGCAGGCACCACCATCATCGTAGGGAGTCGCCTCTTTTTTTTAGTTCTGTATTTTTTGTTTCGTTTTGCTGCCTGCTGCTAGTTCGTGTTGTACAATTGGCAATCTGCATGAGAATCCCATCTGCAGTTGCTGGCACATCTTCAGCAGCTGCAGCTGAGAATGAAATGCGTTTGAATCGCAGCAGTGCGCAGGGGAGCCAATTACATGGCCACAGTCGAGCGATCTGCTTGCCCAGATAAAATGCAGAGCGCATGCGTTGCGCATTTGACGTCATTGCCACCGCGTTGCCGCCTAGTTGCAGCTAGCCAACTGGCAACTGGCAACTGGCAACTGGCAACTGGCAAGTGGCAAATGGCAAGTGCTGTCTGCTGCACAGTTCACGATTTGGTTTATTTATAGCCCAAATTGAGTTTATTTTTGGGGCGTCCTTGGCTTAAGCGCAGCTCACATCTAATTTGACTTGCAACCGACAATGTGGCTGCCACATTTCTGCTGCAATTGCTGTTGGCTGTAATTGCAATTGCTGTTGCCATTGCTGTTGCCACTTGGCACTGGTAGCTGGAATCAGCTGCTAAATGTCGCCTCTAGCTGGCAGGAAACGGGCAGCTGCTGCCATTGCAACATCCAACATATGTGGCGCCACGCAGCAGCACCACCACCAAAATGCTTCCAGTGTTCGGACTGTGGCGTTGCTTGCACCACATTGACGCACTGGTGGGCGTTGTCCAGAACCCAGAGCGTTCAATCAGTGCGAATGCAGCTAACACTGATAAAAACAACTAGCGAATGTGTTAGAGATGAGGCAGATACCCTGTATTATGCACTGGCGCCAATAGATCCTGATGAAAGATTGATCAAAGGGAGATGTCTTTAGAAAGAAGTTTAATTATTTTTAATAAAATTTAAAAAAATATATATTAATAAAAATATTGTTTCATAGAAAAGCAATTGAGTATAATCGATCATATAATCGAAAAATGTTTATCGACTCTCGATAACAAAAGATGATAATAAACCAAATTATTTGATTTTAGTTAAACTTTCTGATAATTTGATAAGCTGGCAATCTGTAATGCACCCAAAAAGGCTAAGCTTGTCATCGATATATATCGATTGATCTATACGAATTTATTTACGCAAACCTAACCTATATCAATTCGATTCAAATGGATGTACGAATCAAATATTACAAGTATTTAGTCTTTGCTTAGTGCAAAGCTGGTACAAGCCTCTTTGAATGGTATTGATCGACTTAACATAAATGGCTAGCATCGATACTTATTGATACTACATTGTCAATTGAGTATCTTTATATTTAAATGGAAGCGAATGCAAACATATCAGCACAACGAAAATATATACACCTCCACTGGCTTTAGTTGAATTTCGTGCAGGGTATACGAAGTAAAATATGAGTGCAATATGCGTTGCTTGGCTCGCGAGCGTGAGTATGGGAATGGGTGTGGGTTTTCGTATTGCCATGATCATGGACAGAGCTCGCAGTTGTGAGTGTTTGGAGTGTACTCATCCCAATCTGCTGCTGGCGCAGTTAGCTGCTGCTCGGCTCTGGTCAGTGGCGCGTACTTAGTTAGATGGATGATGTAGAGCCGGGTAACCGGCAATCAAGAAAATTGTACGCTTGCCCCCCAATGGCAATGGAAATGTTCTGGGGGAGGTTGGGAACGGCCGCTTCACTACATTTGCCCTGCCTCCACCTCTCTTCCTCTCTCTCTCTCTCTCTCTCTCTCTCTGCCTCTCTCTTTGACTTGTTTCTGTGAGCTTCGGCGCCCTGTGGCTGAGCAGCAGGCAACAAGCTAAAGGTTATCATTAGGCACGTTTACTTCCTCCTCGCGTATGGCCTCTAATTACGAGGCAGCTGAGCAAGTGAATGCCACAGTCTGTTGCAAGATTGTAGTATAAGAAGGTGAAGAAGAAGAAGAAGAGAAGAATAGCATCAACAGCACATGAGCAACATTAGATGAGCGTATGAAGCAACAAAGTAAAGAAAAGAAAAAAAAAAGCCGCCAAAGGTCACACCGTTAGTCCAATCAAAAAGAAAAGCTTAAGACAAAAGTTCAAAAAAGAGCCGAAAGAAGTATAAGAAACATAAATAAATAATAATAATAGTTCATGAAAAATAAAAAAAAAAAAAAACTCACTGTGAAACAATACAGAACTAATGGAAGAAGAAGCAGAGACACAAAACTGTAAAATAGATTTAGCCAAACGAATCAACGGCGACAAAGCGAATGGAACAAAGCAGTGAAAGTAGTAATATGCAATTAACTCAATTAAAATGAAATGAGAGACGACACTCAAAAATATATTTTTATAGACAACAACAAAAAAATAGCCAACAGAAAAGCAGATAGAAGAGAAAAGAAAAGAAAAGAAATTTGCAAAAGGCCAACGGCAGCTTTGCTTTGTTTAGCCTTTATTTCTTTGCGGTCTCGAGACAAGCCAAACACACAGTAGCCAATTGGCGAGAGAGATATATGTGTTAACACAAGAGAACTTACAGTTTTAATTAGTCTAAGCGACGGCTTTATGTGGCCCTCGTATAAATCTAAATATATATAATTATAAGAAGCGCAGCTAGCCGACCCCTTGAGCCATTCGTGTCAATCACATCGAATTAGAGATTCGATTTATTGTTGCCACTGCCTTTCGGTTTTGATGTGTTTATTGAAGTGAGAGAATGTAGAGAGTCGATAGAGATTTATGAGCTTGTCGACTGAGTCAGGCAGGGTAGCCATTGATAATAGTTGGCATAGGAATGCGGAATTGGAACACGAATTAATATGTTATTAGTTGGAATAGCTTTTGTATTCAGCTTTGATTGTTATTTTTTATTTTTTTCAATTTACTCAACTCTATTAAATGTTACGGTGCCTATGTTAACCAACACTGTCCAACTCATTTACTGGAAATTGGAATTTGCATAGAAATCTTTGAAAGTCTTTAGCGAAACCCTGATGCAGCTGACTTTCCAGCTAACTCACTTCCTTTTGCTTGCTCGCTCTCGCTCTCTCCTATAGTCCTCTCTTTCTGTACGTCTATTCTCCTTTCTTTGTTTTTATTTATTTAATTTTATTTTGCATTTAGCCAACACTCGAAACTCGAGGCTTGACTCGTATCGAACATGCAAACTGTTCTAGTCGTATTCATGGCTGTCGTGTGATTGAGTGTGTGTGTGTATGTGTGTGTGTGTGTGTGTGTGTCTGCATACGGATGTCTGGGCTTTACAGCTTTGGCATTGCAATCTGTTCACCCCGTTGGCCGACTGTCCACTCGATTGGCGGCGGAAATGGAGGCCTTTTCATATTTTTGCAATTTGTTGTCACAACACGCGAGTGTCTAAGTGAATGAGTGCATTTGTGAATGTGCAGACTGTCTAGCTCCATCTCTCTCTCTCTCTCGCTCTCTCTTTCTCTCTGTGTGCGTTTATCTGCGTGTTGCAATTATGCAATTTTCAATCATCGCAGTTTAAAGATGCGCAACGTGCAAGCGTTCAAGTTGAAGCACCTGCCATAAGCTGCGCCTGTCTGTGTGTGTATGACTTTGCGTGTGTTTCGCCTATAGACACGTTGAGTCCCAGTTCCATTGCCCCGTTTCGCAACGCAATAGAAGTTGAATGCAATAATTGCTATCGAACAATGGAGCATCGCAAAACATGTCAAGGCGCAGGCGCAACACCTGAACGAGCTGCCAGCTGCCAGCTGCATGCAACTCTGCCTGTGTGTGTGTGTGTGTGAAAATATTAAAAGTTATAATTAAAAAAAAGCAAAAAAGAAGTGAATAGATGGTAGAAAAGCGTGAGCGAAGCTAACAGCACGAAGCGATCTTTCGCTGATGCAGCTAAATGCTCTGCCACCTGGACCACATGCATATGCCAGGTGAGTGGCAAGAATTCAGTGCAAATTAAATGCGAAGTTCCAGTTGCAGCCTGGACGAAGCCTCTGCTGGATAATGACTGGCAAATTGCATTAGCATTGACATGTAACAGCGACCGAAACTGAGCCAAGGCTGTGACATTGCCAGAGGCGGTGTGCGCTCAAATGGATATGGCTCTCACCTGCCACCTTGCATCTGGTATCTGGCACTGGCCTGGCGAGCAGATAATTGCAGAGCAGCTACTGAGTGCATCTAATTTGATATATTAAAAATGATGGTTAGTTAATATATGAAACATTATTAGTTAGGGATGTAGTTGAGTACGTTGCATGTGAGCTAAGGATGGCACAAGTCTGCCAAGGCCTTTGGCTGTGCCAAGCCTATATCCGCTCATTATCCTGATACGGACAGCTAGCAGCTTCTAGTACTTCCTAAATGGCCTCAATGCAGGGAATGCTTTAACAACTCAGCTACAATTATGAATTTAAGTTCACATTTGAGCATATTACATAAAATTTAATGAAATTGAAATAAATTATATCATATGAAAATTTGAACATTTTTAGAGATTATTTGATACATTTAAACAAAGTTTCTTAAATTTCATAAATATGTCACTTATATTTTCGCAAAAATCAAACGACTTAGAACACAATCTTGTTCGACAGATGTAGTTCTACTTTTCCCCCACTCTCCCTATCTCTTTCTAATGACGTTAACAATTTGAAATGTTTAGTCATTATACTGATACTAACAGCTGGCAGCTTCTTGATCTATGGTGAATATTTAAACTATGTAATATATATAATAATATTTTTATAAATAAATATTAAACGTTCTAATATAATGTTGGAATTTTTCAAATTTTTAATTAAATCATTTTTCACTAAAATTCGCTCGAAATTGCACTAAAATCAAATGACTTAGAACACAAACTTGTTCGTAAGATGCAGATAGAAAACTATTTCTTTCTCTTGTTTTTTCTCTATGTGTGCATGCTATTAAATGCCGTTACTAATTTGTAAAGTTGACACCCACTTAAAAAGAGCACACAAAACGAGTCCAGCTATGGACGGCAGCCTCGCTCCAGCGCTATTCATTATGATTGAAAGAGAAACAGCCACTGACTGGGCTGACTGCCTGCCTGTCATGGACAATGTGGCCTGACCGGGATGTGGCACAGGTGTTGCATCTGGCAGTGGCCGCAGCGTTCAATTTAGTAGCCAACGTTGCGAATTTTATGCCAAAAGTGCAAATCGGAACCGAAAAAAAGAGCTAAATAAAATAAAACTGGCCGGAAAAAAGAGGCGCAGAGAAAGGCGCTGGACCGGGTACGCGGTACGCTGCCTGATTGCCTGCCGCTGGCCAAAGCTATTTATGTGTGTGCGCTGTTGTTGCTATAGCTTAGAACCGGAAATTTATTGCATAACAAGTTGAGCGCGGCGATATCACATGCGCTAGCCTGAATTACTGAGGATGTGGCCAGACGCAGGCTCAAGCTTGAGCACTGGATGTCCCAAGGTTGTTTAGCCACACTTAAGAAATAGGGATACAGCCAGCAGCTGCTGTTAGATGGATCAGCAGGAGAGAGAGAGAGAGAGAGATAGAGATAGAGAGGGATGGCCTGGCCTGGGCTAAACATATTTGAAAGTGCATCGCGCGTTCGTCTGATGCAGGCGCAAGATATGCGGGCAACAAAATGCTAAAAAACGGGTGTGGCATTGCCCACGCTGCGACGGCTACGGCGACGGCGACTTCAACTGCGATACCAAGTTAGGGGTACTCGATGCTGGGTCACACATTTCATAAATTCTTCTTGGAATGGCCAACAGATTGTCTGCACCATGCAAATGCAGCTGTCAGCAAGAGAGAGAGAGAGGGGAAGGTAGAGCGAGAGTGCGACAGCGAAAGCGAGAGCGAGAAGAGTATTGTGGCATTGTGGGTGTGGAAGAGCGCGCAATCGATCGTTCAATTGTCTGGGCGCATGTTTGGCAACTTGATTTCGATCAGCTGTGTGGGCCGCGGCTCATTCGTGGAAGCAGCAGCCAGCACGACTCCACCCCAGCACACTCTGCGCCACTGCCACTGCCACAGCGTGGCCAACTCGGGTACGCGGAAGTTATGCCACAAAAAGCCATTAGCCAGCACCAGCAGCAGCAGCAGCAGGCAACAAAGAACAGGAGTCATTAGAGCGCATTTGAGTTGCGGAATGCGGCAAAAGAAGATGCAGCAGAGTCGCTGCCAGCAGAGAGATGAGCACTTGTGGCAGCCGGGGCAAACTGTGCTGCAAGTGCAGCGTTGCATGATTTATGGCAATTATGATGATGACGCGGCTTCAATGCACTCACAAATTACAATTAATTGCAAACGCTGACCCCAGACCAGCCATTCCTCCTTCCCGCCCTGCGTTTAGGCCAACAAGTGAAACTCATATGGCCTCTAAGCACATGTTATGACAGCCCATTTGATCTATTGAACCAAAGCACAGATCAGCCAACAAATGAAAGTGATTAGCGGCTGCTAAAAGCTGTAACTGGTCGGGTTCATGGAGCGCTCGAAGTGCCATGAAATATGTTCAAATATATGAAAGGGTTGGCTTTGTAACTAGATAATGTGATAATTGAGTAATGTCTTGTGAAGTGGAATGAAATATGTACAAAAATATGAAAGAGCTGCGTCTGTAACTGCCTAATGTATTAGCTGGCTAAGTATTTTACAAAAAAGTCTAATTTTCAGAAGCTTTAGCTAGAAGCAAACTAATTAAGCTTAAGCGTGGTTTTCTCACGCAGCTTACAACTACTTGTAATACTGTTTTCCAACACTGTTTTAGCTGCTATAAATGTTCAATCAAATCTTGACAAGAAATCAAATTTGCAAAGTATTCAGTATATGATTTTAGCTGTATTTGTTGCAATTATAGCGCTTAAAGCTCTTGAAAGCTGTTCGTTTTTCCAATACTGTATTAAAGATTTACTTAATATTAGCTAAAGGTTTGTTCAATACATTAATCAATATGGAAAGCTCTTTTAGACTTTCAGGAGGGATTATTGAACTTATAAAGCTTTATATTTTTGCTTACTATTTGAAGTATTTACTTGCTATTAGTGCTTTTAATTTCTATAATATAAACAATAGCTTTTTATATATATATTACTATTTAAAGTAAGTTTACTATAATAATCAGAATGAAGCTATATATATATATGTCTATACAGATTTCTAATTTACATTAAAACTTGTTGATAGCCTAAAGCTTGATGGACAGTAATAATATCAATAGTGAAAGCTTAAAGTTGATCGGCAATTGGCGATCAAGATTTGAAAGATTCTTGTTAGATTAATGTTTGATATGCTGAAGTCTTAAAACAACTTGAAGCTTGGCTTAAAGCAATTATCTCTAAATAAAGCACCTTTAAGCTTTCACTCAGCATTAAGCTGAATGGATTAGCTCTTTGTGCTCCACAATTGAGATCAGACTGCATGGGGCTAAGCAAGTCGGGCCGCCAGTCGGGCCGCTAGTCGGGCAGCTAAATAAAGCTTGTCACATCAACTATATATATACAAAAGTATTATATATATATAATGTATTTATATATCGAATTGTAATGCAGTTGGACATGACAGCTTGTTATGATAGACTGAACTATGTTATCTTATCTGCTGGAGCTGGCAGTTGTTGGCTTGTTTTGTTCTGCTAGCGTGTATTTTTAGCCAAGACATTGGCTCATTACAACAGGCCCTGACACTTTACCAGCTGCAACAGTTGCTGGCGCTATGGCAGCACCAGCAGCAGCAGCAACAACAGCTCATTAAAAATTGTTGCAATTTAAAGTTGTGGCGGCCTATTTTTAAATGCAAAACTCGCGCGGCCGCACGACAAGACAATCAGGACATGGAAATAATTGAATGCGCCACAGCGCAGCAGAGAGAGTGAGGGAGGGAGGGAGGGAGGGAGGGAGGTGGAGAGTGAGAGAGAAGCTGTGTAACAACGGCAACTTTGGCATTGCTAAAGATGCCACATGAAGATGACCAATTTGCTTGCAACATGGCAACATGCCACAGCAAGCAGCAGCAGCCAGCCAGCCAGCCAGTCAGCCAGCCAGCTCGATAAGCAAATGCGACCAACTGTGCATGTGTGTGAGTGTGTATGAGTGTGTGTGCTACTAAGTGGCCCATTGTGGCTCATTTCGCAGTTGCAATTTTAAAAACCAGCATTTAATTAAACCACAGCGGGATAGAGGGCGAGCCACAAGGCGAGGAGAGAAGCAGATGCAGCTGTGGATGGGGATGGGGATGGAGATGGGAGTTAAATGCCGCACGTGACGCTGCAACTGGCAGTGGAATGGAATGCCATGTTGCATGCTGAATGATTGTGCATGTTTCGTATGTGTTGTGTTTGTTAAGAATTATGTTGTGTGTGATTTTGATGGCATTTTACACACACACACATACACACACACCTTCTTCATTTGCAGCTTGAAAATGTAGCACGCAACGGGGCAGAGTAAAAGAGACAGTTGAAGTTGAAGCATGCGCCGCATTTGATTAAGTCAATGGCGCGAATGCGAAGTCAACAGATTGAATTGATCGAACGACCATGAGATGCCCTATACAAATATTCTCTCTATATATTAAAGTGAAGCGCTGCCACACTACGAGAGTAGCAATTACGACGCTGCGTTATACTCTCACGTAGCCAAATACACTGTTCTACATAAATTTGTATAATTTAGGAACAATAGGTGTAAACTATGTCTCGAATGTCTGATAGGAGAATCCAGCCTAGTAAGCCTATTTCAATAGATCTCGTCGATAGCTAAATAGGCTCATATAACATTAATCTACCTAACTACATGCTCAATATATCTACATAATAACTAGATGTATTATATATTATATAACTATATATATAACAATTTTATAGCTGATATATGTATATAAAAGTATTCTGGATTAGATTGCTCTTCATATACAATCTATGTACTAACTATTATATACTATACTATGCTTTATTTTTATGCTAAATTTATTCAGCAACATATCCTATGCTGCTCTAAGCTCCCTCTAAGTGCTCTTCCTTCACTACATATCATCCCCATTTACAGGGTATGCCCGATGGGTGTAATGGCAACAAGAACATGCTGTGCCATGATTGATCGTAGCAGCAATGTTGTCATTTGCCAATGTGTTTGCTTAAACATTAATAACAACACTCCGGTTGCAGCTGCTGCTGTGGTAAACGAAAGACTTAGGCAAGAAACTTGCGCTGATTTATATATGCTCAGGTGTTTTTTTTTGCACGTTAAATGTTTTGATGGTCAACTGTGCAGCTGTTGCTGCTGGAGCTGCGGCTGCTGGTGTTGCCGTTCTTCATCATTTATTACAATCAAATGGAAATTGCTGTTGCAGCAGCAACTGTTGCTGCGGCTACTTCATTAGGCAGCTATTAGACTCTAATGATCAAAACGAACAAAAAGATGAGCGTGGCCGGGGAAGATTAAGCGCCAAGATCAATGGGTGCGTCGTTTGGCACCTAAAAATTGTTGCTGCTGTTGCTGTTGCTGCTACCACTGCCATTGCTGTTGGGCCCTAACTGTATGCGCTATTAGGCAAATCGGCTTAGAAAGCCAATGTCAGCAATTGGAATTGCTGAAAAAGAAATTATGGGCATTTGTAACAATTATTTGCCATTATCAATGAAATGAAATGAAAGCGCCGCTCGTTGAATTAAAAACATGCCAAAGCGTGCTCCACCCCTTACCCCTTGGCCACTCTGTGGCCCCTGACCCTGCTCGACGAATTTAACTGAATCGAAAGAAAGCGGGAAGAAACCAATAAGAAAATTGAATGTGCTCGTAATGTGCGTAAATTGAGAGCTGCAAAGGGGGAGACTGACACAGAGGGAGAGAGAGAGAGAGAGAGAGTGTGTGTGTGTGTGAGAGAGTCAGGTATGCAGACTGTAGAAGCGGAAGAGGGTGAGTGAGAGAGACTCTGCGACTGAATGAATGAGTGTTATTTGTTTAAGTTGGCTTTAACAGCTTGCGGCCGTTGCCGTTAGTTGACCTGGTTAAGAGCCTGAGATAAGCGTTAGAATACAGCAACAACGGAAATCAAGTAACAATAACAACAACAACAACAACAACACAACAGTAACAGCACTAGCAACAGCAACATGGCAACAAGCAACTAAAGATCTTTGAGAAATGACTGCATAATTCAGTTGCAATCGTAGTCGCTGCAGCCGCGCAGCATCCGCACTGAGAGCAGACAGCCGATCAGCCAAGCGATAGCAGCAGTTGTTGCAGCTTCAAATTGTTATTGGTGCTGTTGCTGTTGCTGTTGCTAGTTGCTGTTTGCTGCTGCCCATCACAATGGGATTTCGATTTGAATTGGGCAGCAAATTGTTGGCACGAAAGGTCGCCACATAATCGGCAGCAGTCAGTGTCAGCGTCCAAAGGCTACGCACGTAGTAGCAGCAGCAGGAGCAGGAACAATTGCAGCATCAACTGGCTGGGGCATAAGTGGACGAACGCGACTGCGAGGGCTGTCATTAGGCGCATCATCATCATCAGACGGCTGATCATCATGATTTGATCGGGGCTTAATGATAATGCATTTGGTATTTTGTTTGCTCAATTCTCGTGATGCTGCAGTATAGACGCAGCATCTTAATGACGGCACAATTGCTGAGGACAACGCTGAAAATATGCAGAGCTTTCGCATAGTTTGTGTGCAAATCGACTCTCTAGACTCGCCAGACTCTATAGACTCTAAAGATGCTTGACACTTTTTGTACCCTTTTTTTTTCATTTTATTGATGTGAACTTCATAGTTTGCCGGAAATGATTTTCTTTTTATGTGCTTTTTCTCACTCTCTAATCTCAAGCTATGTTTCAGCATAGGTTTCACTCTCGAATGAAATAAAAAGTATTTACACGATGATTCTGTTCAAGCGTGCAATATGTGACTTTTATAACTTGTTTTCTAGAAGTCTACACTCAAGTTCTTTACGTCTTAACTGAAATAAATTTACAGCTCAATTCGATTTTCTCTCTAAGCACATAAGCCCATCCTTCAAAGATAAGTCGATAAGTGTCTACGCGCACAACATCATCATCTAAGAACTTCTTTCGATGAATCAATCAACTCAATAAGAGCTATCGATAAATGCTTGTTCAGTTGCACTCAACATTGTCAGCTCATAGCAGAACGATAAGCATTTCAAGCTGCACTCAATCACTGCCTGGGCAAACATTTATCGCTGCACTAATCGATAAATTAACGCAATGTCAGCCATTCGCCGTTCCACTTGGCACTCGGCCCAGTTGGCGCAGGTGTCAAGATAGCGACGATTGATCGCTGGGAAAGTGCGTTGGCTGGAAAGGGTGCGAGCTGCAGCTGCCGTTGACTCTTTCTCTTTTTTTGTTTTTTTCTTATTTTCTTTTTTACTATTGACAGCGTGTTGCAGTTGCATCGATTAGAAGCCAGCACACACACACACACATACAGCGACAACGAGCTACCAAAGGCGGTCACATCACATGGAAGTGGGCCAAGTTCTGTGTCGGCGTTGTCAAGTCACACACAAACGAGAAGCCATTCACATACACAAGCAGCGATACATACTCAAGTGGAAGCGAGGCTTTGGTTCGCTCTCAAGATTCGGGCACAACAGTCGAGTTGCCTGGTCATGCAAATTTGTAAGTGTTTCTGGGTCAGCCGGATATACGAGTGCATTTTCGGCTGTTAGGTTTTCTTTTAGCCGGGCGCCTCATTTGGCATTTGACGCGATCTTGGCGGCCAAATCAAACCAGTTTCGTGTGCAACATGCAAAAAAAGCTTTGATTGAGCTCCCCCTCAAGTCCTAAGCCCGCCCATGCCAGCTGACTGTCAATCAGCAAATGAGTTTTTGCGGTCAAACGTTGAGTTGCTTTAAAAAAAACGGAGTTAGTGTTGTGCATGTATTTATCGATAATCCAAAGTTATTTATGCGCCCTTAGATAAATTGATTGAATTCTATTTTGAAGATATCTATTATATATTATATAATATATATTATTTATTATATATTATATATTATATATTATATATTATATATTATATATTATATATTATATATTATATATTATATATTATATATTATATATTATATATTATATATTATATATTATCTTTTATCTATTACCTATTATCTATCTCGATATTGAATATATATTTATCGATAACCTTTTGGATGATGTGAATGTTGTGCCAATATTTATCGATAACTCGTATACAATTTTATGGGACATTAATTAATTAA
The DNA here is from genome assembly GCA_035045845.1 of Drosophila buzzatii. Lineage (NCBI taxonomy): Eukaryota > Metazoa > Arthropoda > Insecta > Diptera > Drosophilidae > Drosophila > Drosophila buzzatii. The sequence goes on along the minus strand of JAWNOS010000105.1, from coordinate 2,532,042 downwards.
ATTCGATTTTCGGAATTTGTGTTGATCATACATGTATATTTTGAGGAGCTTCACATATTTTTGCAATTTTTGTGCTTATATATTTATATTTTGAATTCAGATTGTTCGATAATTTATCGATAACTGCCTTTCAGTTTATCATATTTACATACTTTCAAGAGTTTCACATATTTTACTGTGTCGTACAATTGCTAGCGTTTATTTTTACAACCCAATTGCGGTCATTCAATTTGTTCAGTCACCTTAACATTTCGCTTCGGTTACCCCACCTGCTCGCTCCGCCTCTCTCTCTCTCCCCCCCTCTCTGTCTCTCTCGCTCACTCTCTAGTTGAAAGTCAAACTGTTTTGCTCTTTGCTCTGGTTTTCACTTCAGCTGGCATTTCTTTTGACTTAGTTTTCTTTTATTTTCTTTTTAGACTCTAATTGCCAAGAGTCTTATTTATTTATTTATTTTTTTCTTGTAAATTTGTCGCTTGACTTTGTTTGCTTTGGCTCTGTCTTATGTGGAGCAAAGCTACATAGTTAACCTGTGTTGCTGCCACGCTGCCACTTATTCGCTGTCTCTCTCTCTCTCTCTCTCTCTCTCTCTCTCCCACTCTTTCTTTCTGTGTATATCTTTTTCTCGCTCTGCAACGTTTGAACGATTTTTATTGAACTTTTCGGCTCACATTTATTAAAGTTTTGTTGTCGCTTGAGAACTTTTCATTTTCATTTTCATAGGCCAAGTTGTTGTTGCTGTTGTTGTTGTTGTTGTACATTATAATGCGCATCGCTGTTGGCACGACCTCAGACAATTTCTGGCCGCGGCAACACGGCGCTGTGTACCAATTTTTAGTTCCAATGTTTGGCTCATTCACATGCCACTCAGCTTGGCCGGCTAAGCGGCGGGGCTGGGTAGGGGGGAGTGGGCCGAGGGTAGTGGGGGCAACAACATTGGCCGGGATCGTGGCTTCAAATTCATTGGCATGCCAACATGTGCTGCTCCGGCCGTTGTCATATGGCCACTGCCCGCCACCCGCCAACCGCCGTCCAGACTCTATTTTATTTAGCACTTGGCTCCACTACAGCTGCTGCCGCAGTTGCTGCCGCAGTTGCTGCCGCAGTTGCTGCCGCTGTTGCTGCTTCTGTTGCTGCTGCTACTATTGCTGCTGTTCCTTGACAGTCGCGACTTTTTTTTTTTTTTTTATACTTTGTTTTTTTTTTTTTTGTATCCAACACATATTCGCGTACATGTTCCAAATGTCTCAAACAAGGCCTGTCCGTCGCCTCGTTCGTGCAAACGTGCTCGACATGCACAGAATTCAATAAATAAAATGATTTCGGTGAAAGCGAAGCGGGCATAGAACGAACCAAAGCAGAAGTCGTGTCGTAGCTAATGGCCAAGACAGCGCCAGAAAAGCCCAACAGGCCAACACCCCCCACAACACCCCCCAAACACAACTTGGGTCATAAAAACTTTGCATAGCTGCCGTTGCTGTTGATTTTCGCTAACGTTTTCCCATTACCTTCGAGTCGTTAAAGCGACAGGGAGACACGTATCCATCAAGATGTTAAATGAGCTATGTGCATGACAATACAAGGCGACGCAAGTGAATCATAAATTCGCGATGCTCTTCAATTAATTGTCGCGAAACAAGCGGCGCAAATCAATGAAATTGTTGAAAGCGAAAGAAAAAAAAGTCGAAAAATGAAAATTAAAAAAAAAAAAAAAAAAACTTTACGAACATGAAATGTTAAACATGCAAGAATAATAAATAACTCTACTAGTCTTTTTTTCTGCCCATTTTTTGTGTATTCATTTTTTTCATATTTTTGTGAACTCACCTTTTTTTTTGCACAAAAGTTTGCTTTCGTTGTAGAATCTGAAAGTAAAAGCAAAAGTTGTTGAACAGGTTAATAATGAGCGAAAATTGATGGACAGCAAAAGAGTTTAATGAAACTTCGTTGATCGAAGCGGTAAAAGCGCGAAGAAAACCCAAACAATAAATTGATATGACAGATCTTAGATGTAATAGATATGTTTGTATATGTATGTATTTAGCTGAATATAAATAGACTCTGAATGATATTCTCTTATGCAGAGCTGAAGCTGAACAAAAAAGATGTTAGATTTGATAAATCATCTTTTGCTAGGTATATTAGATGGCGCGTTTGTCGCTTAAGTCTTTTGTTTGCTGGCTTCTCTACAATTTCTTTTTGTTCTCCGCTTTTTGTGCCAGTCGCTTCTTTAGCTCTAATAAGATCATAAAATGGAAAACAACAGCAAATTGGCATAATAAAAGCATGAGCATGAAATTAAGCCAAAGCCCGCATCATTCTGCCCAGTTACTGTTACTGTGTTTTTTTTTCTGTCTTTCTTTTTTTGCTTCAGGGCAAACGCGTATCGCTTCGGTGTCGTGGTAAATTACCGTTACCTAATGACACACGACACGTACCAGAACGCAGCTGTGTGGAGAAGAGCAGAGGGTAAGGCATATGGGGTATAGAGGGCGCTGGCCCGCTTCCAAACGTGCCGCAGACCCCGGCGATGAGATAAGCCTCACAGCCACAGCCACAGCCACAGCCAGAGTCAGAGCAGCTGAACTTTGTCGGCTAGAAGCAAAAGCCGCCGCTGCAGTTTGGCCAGAATCATAATGGAGCTGCGCGCATAGTGAAAGTTAATTGAATTACCTGCCTTCTGGCTGCCTACTCAGTTGGCCATCAAAATACATAGAAGCTGATGATTAGTTGCTGGAGTGGTGCTGTTCGATTCTTATGTTGACTCTGATCAGAGCTGATCGAGTTTGTCTTTGCAAACATAATCCGTAATGAAGAAGTCGAGTGATATTTCACTTGACGTCGACTCGGTTTACATGTGATCGAGATCAGTTATCAAGTCTAATCGGCAATTGAATAATTGAACTAGATGAAGACATGACCTAGCTTGTGTTCAGTTCACATTAAAAATCTAGAATATGAGCTGAACTGAAATAAGTCTAAATCGAGTTTTATTGGTTCGAAAATGACTCAGTTCAAGTTATAAGAATATTTTATAATATTAAATTTTTGATTTTTTTTTATATATATATGTATATATATATATATATATATATATATATATATATATATATTTTTTTTTTTTTTTTTTTTTTTTTAAGATCCTGCAAATGTTAATAATTGGGGAAGTTCATTTGTCAATAAATTTTGTAGCTTTTTTTTTTGATATCTTGAAATATTATATTTTATATATATTTTATTTTATTTATTTATTATTTTTTATTTATTTATTCTATTTCATTTCTATTTTTAAGATCCAGTAAATGATCAAAATTGATGTATTTTTTCTTCATCATTTTTTAGCTGATTTATAGCCAGATGTATCTGTAACTCAGCTAGTTTGATTCTTGGAATTAGATCTTTAGCTAGATAGCTAAAACTTTCAAAATTTCTTTTCTAGATAACATTGCTAGTTGTTTATTGGGCTTAAGTGGTTACATATGACATCTTTATCACATCTAGTTCCAGCTTTATATATCCTGAATCCAGCTGGTTTCCATTCATTCATGTTCATGTCAATCTCAGAATTCGCTTTAGCTTAGCCTGGTTCTGGGCACATTTTCAGTTCCGGCTAATCTAGGCTCGCATATTTTCCGCTCAGTCCAATCTAACGGCTTTATGAATATATAAATCCCGAGAAAACGAACAATGTTTAACGCATAATCAACTCGAGCAAATCTGGCAAACAGGCCCAGTTTCACGCTAACTTTGAAATCTGTAACCGAATTGTGTTCGCTTCGCATAAATTGTTCCCGCTGCCCAGCAACGGCCACTTTGCAGCTCTTTATAATAAACAAAAAGGAAATGTCTATGTATGTATGTATGTATGTAAGCGGAAAAAAATTGTTATGCATGGCAATTTTCCATTTTGAAGCCTCTGTGCTTTAATGCCATGAATTACATTTGACTCGCAGTTCTTGCCCTCGTCCAGTCGCAGCCTCTTCGCATTGTTGTGGCTGAGGTGGGCGGCAGGGTTAGAGCCAAAAGTGAAATATTTTAAACACCAGCGAGTACGTGCTGCTCAGTGCAAGTGTGTGTGTGTGTGTACGATGATATCTAAGAACCCAAATGGTCTTAGCCAGCTGCTCTTCTTTAGCTTCTACTTGGATGCCATACCAAGTGCTAGCGCTTGGTGTTGCAGTGTCAGTTTTGCATCTGTAAACAGAGCGAAACGTGGCCAAAACACACACACACACACATACAAATATATACATATATATATATATATATATACATACAGAAGTATAGTTGGCAATTGCAGTTGCAGTTGCAGTTGCATTTGGCAGTTGGCAGTTGGCAGTTGGGCGTGGACGCGCTGAACAGATTTGCATAGCTACAGCTGGGGCCTAACGGGGCCCAACCTTTTACCGACCCCAAGGTATTTGGTTACCTTATGCAAATTTTCTAAACAAAATTCATGGGCATTGCCCAACGGATATGGACTATGCGGTTATTACCATTTATAGCGTTCAGCTACGGCTATGAACCGTAGCTGAATGCTGAACGCTGAATGCCAACGGGTCGCAAGTGTAACTGCTGCAGATATCCGGATACAAGATACCAAGGGCTTCTGCATGAAGATTCCAAGCTCAGCGAAAACATTTCTATTGCTTCCACTCTGGTCTTTCTTCATTCAAAGCACTTTGAGTCCGACACTTGAGAAGGATATGAATAAAATGCTGCAGGCTTCAGGCATGAGTTCAAATTGAGCTGATTGCTTAGCACTTGACAGAGGCATTCATAAATTATGTTAGTTGATCTTTTCATCTATGATTTATATGATCTTTATATGATCCCATACTATATATCTATCTATGCACTCGTATTTGCTAAAACTCAACTGCGTGCAGGCTGGCCCCCACTATTATGCTGGACTTTAATGGATTCAATACGAATCTATAGATAGCTCTGCTCGCATTGTGTGTTCCAGCCAAAGGTTCAATTGAGTGACCCCGCCTCGGCGTGCTCCATGCTCCGTGCGCTGCCTCCCTTGAGGCCTGTTTGTGTTGTGTGCTGCTGGTGCAACAGTTGCTCTTGTTAACCCGGACCCTCTACACTACACTACACTACACTACACTACACACAAAGAGAGAGTGAGATAGACGTTGGTTGGTTGGTGTCTTGTTGCACATCCTATGGCAAACAGACAACAGCAAGCGGAATCCTGTACTGGCTTGGCAGGAGCAACAGCCACTCGACACCAAATGGTCGCCATTATCCAAATGGCTGACATGCAACGACATTGATGATGTAGTTCTCTAACCACAGTGACCAGCCCAGCCCCACAGCTCCTCTCTACTTCTCTTTCTCTCTCTCTATCCAGAGGCAGCTCTTCCAGTTGCCAGTTTTGGTCTTGTTGCTGGTTGTTTGGTCTGTTCTAATTGCTGTTTGCCTCGTGTTTTAGCTCGTTCGGATTGGGGGATTTGCCTCAGTCTGTGTGTGTGTGTGTCGCTGGGGTGTTTAACTGCGATTTGAGTCACGTTTCATTACTCGTGATGCCAGACAGTAATCACTTGATTTTCCAGCCATTTGCCGGCCTGTTTTTGGTGTTGACTCTGCCAAAGACAAAGCTGCGGCCAAGTAGATGCCAGAGTCACGTCCAATTTGATTTTGTTTTTCTTATTTTTCTAATTTTTTTTTTTTTTATTTATTTTTTTTTTATTCGGCTAGATGGAGCAGCTCTGTTAGCTGTTAGCTACCATTCTACGTAGCTTGTTAGTTGGACGACTGGCCTATGGCAAATTCTAATTTGGTTCTCTGTGTTTTTTTTTTGTATATGCTTTGATCTCGTGACGCTTGTCATTGCGCTTGAGACGGACGCTGATCTTCATTTGCGCGCGATGTACGCGAAAGGGTTTTAGCGGGGCTGTGGCATTGCAGCTGGAACAGTTGCCATGATAATCAATTAACCCTGGCCAAATGGCTAGTCGCCAGGCTGGCGCAGCTGCAACTGAAGAGAGAGAGAGAGCGAGAGAGAGGAAAAGAGGGAGAGAGAGCGGGAGAGGGGGTAACTTTGATATCGAGTCATTTCGCATTTGGTTTGTGCTCTTTTGACGTTTTGTCTTAGACTCGATTGCGGTTCGTTTTTTTTTGTTTTTGGTTTCTGTTGCCATTGGCGATTTTCAATTTCGCATCGCGGTTAACCTCAAAACACAGCCAGCCATTAACAGCGCATGAAAGCATCTAACAATCCAGACAACACTCGCACTGGCGAAATGCGAAATGCGATACTTGTTCTTCCGCAGCTCTGCTCTTTGAGTTCTTCTTTTCTATTGCTCTGCCTGCCTGCCTGCCTCCTGCTCTTATCATTTCCTCTCTCTATATATAGGCAAGGCTTTTGGTGTCAGCTAGCTGATGGAGTTTTCTAGGTCCACGTATCTATGACATGTTCAGAGAAATCGCAAGAAACTAATTTCAACTTGATCCACGCTTGACAATCTTCAGTTTCAGATCGATTTACAAGCCGAAGATATTTTAATTATCATTAGAACTAAGATTCGCTCATGCGAGAAGCATACCTAGTGATGAGCTCGTCAGTGGGTACGAAAATTCCATTAAAAAAATATATATATATATATAAAAATAAATACTTTTCCGTTTTTCACGAAAAATGCATATTCCGACCAAATATTGTAATTGAAGTTTATAAAATTCCCAAAAAAAACTTGTGAACTGCCTACGACTGCATCTTCATTTTGGTCTGTGCTGAGGCACGTATAAAAGATTTGTTTTGGGCTTAGCTGTATTTTCTTGTTGTTGTTGTTGTTGTTTCTCTTTATTTTGGGAAAGGCGACAGCGTTGGCAGCTAGCCGTGCGGCTAAGTAGGTTAATTTTGACCGGTTTGTGGCAACTGCAAACGCCATTTGGCTAACAACTGCAGCAGTTGCAGTTGCAGTTGCAGTTGCCGTCGCAGTTACTCCTGCTGATTGACTGCTGAGCTGGGCTGCCTTATTAGCCGTCTGTTTTACTGTTTTTCTCTCTTCATTTCTATCTCTTTAATGAAGCAACAACAACTGCTCTAACGATGCAAATGTCAACGTGTCTGTTGTCGCCCTACCGCCCAGTCAGGGCGATCGTCGATCTTCGATCGCTACTCGTTCGCAGATCCTCAATACTTGCCCTGCGCTGACATTGAATTCCTCTATCGCAGTTCGTTCATCTCGTTAATGCCAGCTAAACAGAACCTTGGCCACCAACAGCCAGTCAGCCAGCCAGCCAGCCAGCTAGTGTATTGATAGATGCAATTACATATACATAAATATATATACACATGGAGATAGAAATAGTTGAGCTGGCGATACGATAGATGCGACTATATGCAAATGAGACGCAGTCTTTGCATTGTCAGTTTATTTGAAATATGCACAAGTGTATGTATGTGTGTGTGTGTATGCGTGTGTCTGTGACAACTTTTGAAACTTTGGAAATGACAGCAGCCGAGTAGATGCAGCTGAGCAGCTTGATCACTTCCTTTTTTGGCCACACTCAATATCATTGAAGATGCTCCAAGTCGTTGGCATTTCTCTCGACAATTGCTTGCTTGGACGACGTGCTTTAATGTTAACAATTTGATACAATTTTCAAATTGCGATTGTCTAACGGCAGTATACGGACTGGAATCCGATGCATAAAAGAAACCTAACAAAACTCAAACATTCAATATAGAAAACTTTATAGAAGTATTTGCTATATTTTAACGAAGTCTTTGCTCTTGACAAATATTTAATTCCATTTGCGTTTCTTTCACGTTGGTCGACAAACAGTTTTTACTCAAATATTCAAACTTTTACTTTGAATTGTGTTCCCTTTATATAACAATTTATTCATATATATCTTTCACTTTGATTTGACATTCAACTTCAGCTGCTAAATCATAGCTGCTTCTACTTCTTCTTCTTAATATCTATAATACAGTTGATCTCTGTTTAAGCCTCTTCCTTGTGGTCGCTCTTTCACTAGCCTCTACCTTATTGACTCTTTATAAATGGCTTTCGAATGACAACGTGTGCTGGAAATAAACGATTCGGACAGCTCCTAGTTAATATTATAATCAGTGATCGTAAACATTTTCGTGCTACAGCCAAGCCACAATCGATTAACAGATTTCTTGACGGTTTCATTCAGCCTCAACATTCTCTCTGTCTGTCTGTCCCCTTGTCTGTCTCTTTGTCTGCTTGTCTGTCTGTGCATGGGCTTGTTCTGGTTCGTCTGTCAGTTTGGACAGTTGCCTGGTGCTAAGTGCGTTTTGGCCCTTCATTGATTTATAAACATTGACTGCACGGATCACTCAATAAGCTAGCTCCGACACTTTTCAACTGGGTTCAGGGGTTGCGGCAAGGCAGGGCTCTATGGAACTATTTGCATATATAAATATATATACTTATATATATATATATATATATACTTAAAGCTTTGTATGTGGCGCACCATAAAAGGCCGCCTGGGCGAGAGTTTCGAGTTGAAGCCAAACAAAAGGTAACAATCTTAACTGGCCAGCCCAGCCTCGTTTGGCATGGCCTTAACTGGAGAGCTGCAGAGCTAAAGAGCTGAAGAGCTGAAGAGACGTGCGCTGAACTCGCAGCCATTTGGTGTTGTCGCCGTTGCCAGTGCCGGTTGCGTGTTATCTCTGGGGCCGCCTTTAGCATAAAACATAAATAGCGACTGCATTCAAATGAGTCTGACAAACAAACTAAACCAAAGCAACAGCCATGGCCACAACAACGTTCACATCCACATCCACATCCACATCCACGTCCGAGCTGTAGTCGCATCCATGTCCACATCTACGCTCACGTATCTTGAATATGGCGCGGGGGAAAAAATGAAAAATGCAAATACATGCACAAAAAAAAGAAGAAGAAGCAAAACAGAAAAGAACCGAATACCATGGCGCAGTGGACAGCAGTGAACCTCGGCAGGCCGAGCGTTTGGTTTGGCGGCCGCGTGGGCGCTGCATGTGCCACAAATGGCAACGCGAATGCCGCACACTGTGCAAAAAAAAAAAAAAAAAAAAAACTACTAGGAAAAAAAGCGAAGCAATTAATCGAGCTTTCGCTTTAAGATAGTTTTCAGACAGCTTTCAGATAGCCGAAGCAAAGCTTTAACATGGCTTTAAGATGGTGTAACTCAGATTTGAGCTCTAGCTTTACGACTTTTAGAGATCATAAGTAGATTGAGCTGGAGTGCAAAGATTAAAATGGAATTCTGGCTTATTTTGGTGGAATTGCAGAAATGAAAGGGAAATGAAAGTTAAGTAAGAATATTATGATTAAGAGCTAAAGCGTTGCCTACATTTTTCAAATTATTTAAAGTCCAACTGAATGTGGCTAGATTTTTGGAAGCATTTAATTGAAAGTCTGAATCAAATCAATAAAATATATCACAGATTAATTTCAGACACAAAAATTTAAAAATTTAAAGTTATGTAAAATTGAGAAATTCAAGCAAAAAAATTTGGTTAAAATAATTGACAGTCAACTAGAAAATAAACAAGTGAAATGTAAGTAAGTAGTATATTTTCTCTGTCAATCATAAAGTGTATGCAAAAAGTCTGTCAACAATCCAAAGATTTCATTGCCCATAACTGTAGTTTTTTTTTTTTTTTTGAATATTTCTCTTTTACCTACTAAACGTATATGTAGTTGAGCGTTTTTTGCTAGATGAGAAAATGTTGTAAATCCTATTCAGTGATTCAGCAAGAAATTGGAATGTAATTTGTGGAGCGTTAAGTTTTTTGTTGCAGTGTGAGGACCTGGGGCTGGCGCTGCGTTTGCAGCTTGTTAAAAGCATACACAATAATTGCAATTATTTCTCATATTTTATGAGCACATTTCAATAATGAAGCCAACGGACAGACCAAGTCAAAGCCAAAGCCAAAGCCAAAGTCGAAGCCGAAGCTGCAGTCAAGGCTGTGGCTGCAGTTGGAGCTGCTGTCGAACTGCTGTCGGATGGTCACTGCCATAGCGGGTGCATTTGGGGCGTTTTTAATGAGGCTTAAACTGCCAGTCAGCCGGGACGGGCCAGGCCGGGCCGGGCCAACAGGCTATGGCTATGGCCATTGGCCAATGGCTGCCAACTTGGCAACGTGCAGAACTTGGCAATTTGGTCTTTCATTTATGGCTAAATTGCTAAATTTGGTTGACTCCGCGGCGTTGGGTTGTTATCGCATCGATTTAGAATCGATTGATCGATGGCTGCTGGCGCAACTTTCTCGCCAACGATGGCATTCCTTCAGCAATCTCTGCCCCCATTTTGCCATCCGGCATCCGATAGTTTACCATTTACCCGATACCCGCCAGGCTAATGTGTGTGTGTGCTGTCGCTAATGGTGCGCAGTTAATGGCCAAAATGAAATTTTTATTTCGCTTCTCTGCCCAATTCAATTGCCCAATTGCGTCTAAATTTGCAGTTTGCAGTTTGCTGTTTTCAGTTAGTCAGTTATTTAGTTCTCTTTTAGCCCTAGCAAATTGGCAAGTTTGCTACGGTACTAATACCGTTGTCCAAATGGAAAGCCAAAGCCCCCCAAATAATGGTGCCTGAAGTGTGCAAATCTCAGCCGTAATGAGCCGCAGCAGCTCCCTGACTAAAGCAGCATCTAACAGACCATTAAATATCATTTGTTATGCCAAATTGTCTACGTATGTATTTTAGTCGGAATGCTATCAATTTCGATAGACTCGCTATACAGCTGTGCCTGGGATTTGGTATCATTTGATTATCTCTTTTTTATCGTTTTTTGCTAGCCAAGGCTAATGGCTGTAGATAAGCTATGATTATATGAAAGTTCTGCTAGCCTGAAGCTGTAAAAAACCTATAACAGCTATACGAACGGAAAATCATAATTAATTTTTCACTTTGAGGCTGCAGCAGCTGAAGAGTTAAGCTGGCCATTCCTCATTCAATCTCTAGATTTTCAATAATAGAGTTCGAGTACGAAATATGACCCCAACGCTTAGCCAATGCATATAAGCAATCTTTGCCTAGGTAAATGCTAACATCGCGCACAGCTTGACACACTCGAGGTGTGTGCGTGTGTGAAGTGAATTGTGGTTGATGGCAGCTTTCGGGCCCAGTTGGCAGGCTAGAGGCCGTCAGCGAAAAACGAACAAATAAATGCGATGACAGACATTTGGACTGATTGACTGATGGGCATTAAGTAGCTAAAATTGCATAACATTCGCGACCAGGTCTACACGGCGAGCTTCAGCTAGCCTAGCATTCATCCATCCATCCAAACATCGGCATCGCCTTTGTTTTAGTCTTTGGCTTTAGCTTCGTCTTTGACTTTGACTTTGACTTTGGCGCTGCGTTCGATGTTGGCCTTTGTTTTGTTTTGTTTTGGCCATCCGCCAGCGGTATTGATGGCACTGCCGCTGATGTTTAATGCTAATCCCAGTGTCTGTCAGTCTGTCAGTTGCCAGTGGGTAGGTGCCTGAACAGCAGCAGCAGTGGCAGCATTTACAGCCAGATGAGCTGCACCAGCCAGCAGCAGCTGCAGGCCAAGTTATTGTTACTGTTATTGTTGTTGCTGCTGCTTGCTACAGACGAAGATGAAGCTGGCAGCCTGGCAGCCTGGCAGCTTGGCAGTTAAGCAGCGTCCCAATGCTGGCATTTTCATAAAGTCAGCAAACAAATGACAAGCTGCGAGTGCTTGGACGCTGGCTTCAACTCCTGTATCAGGTCGTTTCTCGACTCCTTTAACAATTACTACTCGATCTCAAGGTTAGCCTAACTTTTTCGTTGGCTATTCAAATTTGCCGAATCATGGCTGCACTTGCTTATGGATGCTGCTCCAGTTCTAGCTTTAGATAAATCTCTCATTTCAGATACTGAATTCCTTTCCCATGCTCAACTTCATCCACTTCATCTTACTTTTTCTTTCACATCCTTTCCATCTTCTGCTCCACTAATTATCTCCAGCTATATCTAGTCACATCTTGCCATTTGTTCAAGGTTTATTTTCAGCTTTTCCTTTGACTCGCGTGTCTTATAAAGCTTTTTCTACGACTGTCATATCTCTAGCTTGATCGCCTCTAATGCTCCCTGTGCACCTACGTTCTCTGCTTCATTAGCAGCTTCCTTTCAAATCTCCCCAGGATCAGCTCTATTCCAATTACTCTTGTTTTCAGTTCATCTCCCTGCCATCATCAACTTCCTAGCTCGTGCTGCGCTCATTAGCAGCCCGAGCAGCGAACTTTGTGTGACAATTTGTACCACACAATGGAACGCATTGTTAGCAAAATTCTTAGATTCTCGCCTCACCCCGTCGTCTTGCCTCACCAGGGCGGGTGTATCCGTTACTTGGCTGTGAGAGTTACCGCTGCTGTTGGCCATTTGTTCTTGTTATTTGTTGGACGCTCAAAATTGCCCATAAAGTACAAAAATGTATGTGCTTGGCCATTGGCAATGACCACAGCAACAGCAACAGCAGCAACAGCAACAGCAGCAACAGTAACAGCAGCAACAGCAACTTAGACAACAAGCAACAAGAACCAGAACAATATTCAGGCAAGTTCATGAAGCGAACACTTTGTCGTTGGCCAAGTTTGCCGCAGTCGTAGTACTTGTTGTTGTTGTAGATATTGCTGTTGTTGCCGTTGTTCTTGCAGCTGTTGTTGTTGTTGCCGCACGCAATTTGGAATTTATTTGCACAATAATTGGCAAGCTGAATCAATAAACGCTCGCGGGCAGCTAAAAGCAATAAATTAACAATTGCCACTTCTAAATGACGATAATGAACACGAGCATCATCATGTTCAATAATGATGATGATGGTGATGATGAGCTTGATGCCGCTGCTGGCCAGAGGGCTCACAGCTCGACCAGCGATGACAAATGACCCAATAAGCCAGGCGAATAAATGAAAACGCATCGCGAGAGGTGCAGAAAAAAAGGGAAATTGAATTTGTAAGCGAAAATAATCGATAAATTGGTATCGATTTATGCGAGATTGTCTTGCTGCTTGCCAGCCCATAAATCAGGTAGCAGCTAAACAATTAAAGCTGAAAATAAAAGCGAGATAAATATGAAATCTCGCACTTATCGATAATTGAACATTGATCGATAAGTCATTCAGTTAATACGCTAATTGCAAGCAAATGTGTGCCACTTTCCCAGCTCATTTATCGTTGACAGCATTCGATTGAACCAGGGAGACTGTGGGTGTGTGGGGCGTGTGAGGTGTGTCGGAGTCGAGCCGTTGATTGCAGCGGTTAACGAACAAACGGCAATGGCAAAGCGCAAATGCAATTTAAGGATTTTATGGCCAACTCGAGCAGGGGCTGGCAAACAAAGCTCAGCGGAAATGGATAGAGCCGAGCTGATAAGCGAGATTAAGGCGCACAGCTAAAGAGCCAACAAAACGAGCCACCAACAATATAAAGCAGTGCTACTCACGAAGAACGGTCAACGATTTGTGGCACACACATGCGACCAAAAGTTGCCAGATACAAGCGAGAGATACGCGCAGTTTTGTGGCAGCAACAACTTCCTCATACCATCACCAGCTAGCAGCAAGCAGCAAGCAGCATCCAGGCAGGCTGACTGGCAGGCAGCTAGAGAGAGAGAGAGAGAGAGAGAGAGAGAGGGCCAGACTGGGGCTAGTGCATAGCTTAATTAGTGCAATATAGTGGCGAGTTCGTTGCCTAAGTCTTTTGTGTTTCGTTCCAAGTCAAGCGAATAGCGCACGTTTGTTGCCAAAGACTTTTGTTTTTTGATGTTATCAAAATATTGACGCCAAGACCACAAATCACAAAGCCAACAGCAACAGCTGCAAGCACCGTTACAGCAAGCGTAAGTTTGTTGCCAAAGTGTTTTGTTTTCATTGATCCAAGTAGTGAGAGCTTTCCAGCTGCATGCCAATAAACCAGTTGCAAGCGGGCTGCCCATGCCTTTGGCTGTTGAATATCAGAATAGTGACAGGTTTCTTGCCTATGCCTATTGTTTTATTCGCTAAAATAATGGCTGCTTTATAGACGCTCATAAACCCAATAGTTGCAAGTTTGTTGTGTCAGTCATTTGATTTAATTCCTGCTAAATATCAGAACTTTGACAAGTTCATTGCCTAAGTATTTTGAATTTATTGCTGCAAGTTTTCTGTATCTAGTTTGTTGCCTAAGTCTATTGATATCATTGCTGCTATCAGAGTGACAAGTTTGTTGCCTAAGTCTTTTGTTTTCAATGCTGCTAGTTATTAGAACTGTGATAAACTCGTTGCCTAAGAGTATTGACTTCATTGCTATCAGAATAGTGACAAGTTCGTTACCAAAGTCTTATGTTTTCAATGCTGCTAGTTTAAGAACTGTGATAAGCTCGTTGCCAAAGTATATTGATTTCATTGCTGCTATCAGAGTGATAAGCTCATTGCCTAAATATATTGATTTCATTGCTGCTATCAGAATCGTCACAAGTTCGTTGCCTAAGTCTTTTGTTTTCAATGCTGCTAGTTATTAGAACTGTGATAAGCTCGTTGCCTAAGTATATTGATTTCGTTGCTGCTATCAGAATAGTGACAAGTTCGTTGCCAAAGTCTTATGTTTTCAATGCTGCTAGTTATTAGAACTGTGATAAGCTCGTTGCCTAAGTATATTGATTTCATTGCTGCTATCAGAATAGTGACAAGTTCGTTGTTTAAGTCTTTTGTTTTCAATGCTGCTAGTTATTAGAACTGTGATAAGCTTGGTGCCTAAGTATATTGACTTCATTGCTGCTATCAGAGTGATAAGCTCATTGCCTAAATATATTGATTTCATTGCTGCTATCAGAATCGTCACAAGTTCGTTGCCTAAGTCTTTTGTTTTCAATGCTGCTAGTTATTAGAACTGTGATAAGCTCGTTGCCTAAGTATATTGATTTCGTTGCTGCTATCAGAATAGTGACAAGTTCGTTGCCAAAGTCTTATGTTTTCAATGCTGCTAGTTATTAGAACTGTGATAAGCTCGTTGCCTAAGTATATTGATTTCATTGCTGCTATCAGAATAGTGACAAGTTCGTTGTTTAAGTCTTTTGTTTTCAATGCTGCTAGTTATTAGAACTGTGATAAGCTCGTTGCCTATGTATATTGATTTCATTGCTGCTATCAGAGTGATAAGCTCATTGCCTTAATATATTGATTTCATTGCTGCTATCAGAATAGTGACAAGTTCGTTGCCTAAGTCTTTTCTTTTCAATGCTGCTAGTTATTAGAACTGTGATAAGCTCGTTGCCTAAGTATATTGATTTCATTGCTGCTATCAGAATAGTGACAAGTTCGTTGTTTAAGTCTTTTGTTTTCAATGCTGCTAGTTATTAGAACTGTGATAAGCTCGTTGCCTATGTATATTGATTTCATTGCTGCTATCAGAATAGTGACAAGTTCGTTGTTTAAGTCTTTTGTTTTCAATGCTGCTAGTTTTTAGAACTGTGATAAGCTCGTTGCCTAAGTATATTGATTTCATTGCTGCTATCAGAATAGTGACAAGTTCGTTGTTTAAGTCTTTTGTTTTCAATGCTGCTAGTTTTTAGAACTGTGATAAGCTTGGTGCCTAAGTATATTGACTTCATTGCTGCTATCAGAGTGATAAGCTCATTGCCTAAATATATTGATTTCATTGCTGCTATCAGAATCGTCACAAGTTCGTTGCCTAAGTCTTTTGTTTTCAATGCTGCTAGTTATTAGAACTGTGATAAGCTCGTTGCCTAAGTATATTGATTTCGTTGCTGCTATCAGAATAGTGACAAGTTCGTTGCCAAAGTCTTATGTTTTCAATGCTGCTAGTTATTAGAACTGTGATAAGCTCGTTGCCTAAGTATATTGATTTCATTGCTGCTATCAGAATAGTGACAAGTTCGTTGTTTAAGTCTTTTCTTTTCAATGCTGCTAGTTATTAGAACTGTGATAAGCTCGTTGCCTAAGTATATTGATTTCATTGCTGCTATCAGAATAGTGACAAGTTCGTTGTTTAAGTCTTTTGTTTTCAATGCTGCTAGTTTTTAGAACTGTGATAAGCTCGTTGCCTAAGTATATTGATTTCGTTGCTGCTATCAGAATAGTGACAAGTTCGTTGCCAAAGTCTTTTCTTTTCAATGCTACTAGTTATTAGAACTGTGATAAGCTCGTTGCCTATGTATATTGATTTCATTGCTATCAGAATCGTGACAAGTTCGTTGTTTAAGTCTTATGTTTTCAATGCTGCTAGTTATTAGAACTGTGATAAGCTCGTTGCCTAAGTATATTGATTTCATTGCTATCAGAATAGTGACAAGTTCGTTGCCAAAGTCTTATGTTTTCAATGCTGCTAGTTTAAGAACTGTGATAAGCTCGTTGCCTATGTATATTGATTTCATTGCTGCTATCAGAGTGATAAGCTCGTTGCCTAAGTATATTGATTTCGTTGCTGCTATCAGAATAGTGACAAGTTCGTTGCCAAAGTCTTTTCTTTTCAATGCTGCTAGTTTTCAGAACTGTGATAAGCTCGTTGCCTAAGTATATTGATTTCATTGCTATCAGAATAGTGACAAGTTTGTTGTTTAAGTCTTTTGTTTTAAATGCTGCTAGTTTAAGAACTGTGATAAGCTCGTTGCCTAAGTATATTGATTTCGTTGCTGCTATCAGAGTGATAAGCTCGTTGCCTATGTATATTGATTTCATTGCTGCTATCAGAGTGATAAGCTCGTTGCCTAAGTATATTGATTTCGTTGCTGCTATCAGAATAGTGACAAGTTCGTTGCCAAAGTCTTTTCTTTTCAATGCTGCTAGTTTTCAGAACTGTGATAAGCTCGTTGCCTAAGTATATTGATGTCATTGCTATCAGAATAGTGACAAGTTTGTTGTTTAAGTCTTTTGTTTTAAATGCTGCTAGTTTAAGAACTGTGATAAGCTCGTTGCCTAAGTATATTGATTTCGTTGCTGCTATCAGAGTGATAAGCTCGTTGCCTAAGTATATTGATTTCGTTGCTGCTATCAGAATAGTGACAAGTTCGTTGCCAAAGTCTTTTCTTTTCAATGCTGCTAGTTTTCAGAACTGTGATAAGCTCGTTGCCTAAGTATATTGATTTCGTTGCTATCAGAATAGTGACAAGTTCGTTGCCAAAGTCTTATGTTTTCAATGCTGCTAGTTTAAGAACTGTGATAAGCTCGTTGCCTATGTATATTGATTTCATTGCTATCAGAATAGTGACAAGTTCGTTGTTTAAGTCTTTTGTTTTAAATGCTGCTAGTTTAAGAACTGTGATAAGCTCGTTGCCTAAGTATATTGATTTCGTTGCTGCTATCAGAATAGTGACAAGTTCGTTGCCAAAGTCTTTTCTTTTCAATGCTGCTAGTTTTCAGAACTGTGATAAGCTCGTTGCCTAAGTATATTGATTTCGTTGCTATCAGAATAGTGACAAGTTCGTTGCCAAAGTCTTATGTTTTCAATGCTGCTAGTTTAAGAACTGTGATAAGCTCGTTGCCTATGTATATTGATTTCATTGCTATCAGAATAGTGACAAGTTCGTTGCCAAAGTCTTATGTTTTCAATGCTGCTAGTTATTAGAACTGTGATAAGCTCGTTGCCTAAGTATATTGATTTCATTGCTGCTACCAGAATAGTGACAAGTTCGTTGTTTAAGTCTTTTGTTTAAAATGCTGCTAGTTTAAGAACTGTGATAAGCTCGTTGCCTATGTATATTGATTTCATTGCTGCTATCAGAGTGATAAGCTCGTTGCCTAAGTATATTGATTTCGTTGCTGCAATCAGAATAGTGACAAGTTCGTTGCCAAAGTCTTTTCTTTTCAATGCTGCTAGTTTTCAGAACTGTGATAAGCTCGTTGCCTAAGTATATTGATTTCATTGCTGCTATCAGAATAGTGACAAGTTCGTTGCCAAAGTCTTTTCTTTTCAATGCTGCTAGTTTTCAGAACTGTGATAAGCTCGTTGCCTAAGTATATTGATTTCATTGCTATCAGAATAGTGACAAGTTTGTTGTTTAAGTCTTTTGTTTTAAATGCTGCTAGTTTAAGAACTGTGATAAGCTCGTTGCCTAAGTATATTGATTTCGTTGCTGCTATCAGAATAGTGACAAGTTCGTTGCCAAAGTCTTTTCTTTTCAATGCTGCTAGTTATTAGAACTGTGATAAGCTCGTTGCCTAAGTATATTGACTTCATTGCTATCAAAATTGTGATAAGTTTGCTGCCCAAGTCTTTTGTTTTCTTAATATGAGTGCAGCTTTATAGTCGCTTGTCAAACAAATTGTTTCAAGTTTGTTGCCTCAGTCTTTTGTTTGTATGCTATAATAATATTGATGTGAAGTGTTGAAGCTCGCGGGTACGTCCAAAACACACATTCACACACACAGCCCACAAATCTTTATCCAGCATCCATGGCTGCAAGCACCGTTACAATGCAGCCTTCAAGCCGTCGAGGCCGTCGCCTGCCCGAACAATAATCAAAAGGCGAATTAAAAATAGACATAGAAATTAATTGCAATGGCAGCGGCCAACGATGTGGCCAACGGGGTGCGGCTGCGACAGCTAAACGCATCTTGGCATCTTTGTGGCATTGGCATAAAGATGCATCTACAGCTGCATCAGATAATGAATTATATGGTGAGAGGCAGGGACACAGAGCGGGAGAAAGAAAGATTGTGAGACGCGCCCTGCACTGGACCGACTATGACTAGGCGCTGATCTTGAACGTTGGGGCGTTGTTTTTGCTGGAATTGTTGCCGCCTGTCTTTTGTCTTGGTGCGGCAGGCTGCTCTTCTTCTTCTATTTTGAAAGCGGCAATTCATTTTCGTTTTGTCAGCAGCAGCCGTAGCAGCAACAAGAATAAGAAGAAGAAGATGAAGAAGAAGAGCAACAGCACTTAATTGTTGGCCAGTCGTCAACAGTTGGTGGTTCAAACAAATCAAAAGCAACGTCCAATGGCCTGTTGGCAGCAACTATTGCTGCTGATGCTGCTGCTGCAGCAATAGCAACAGGAACAGCAACAGTTGCTGCTGTCGCTGTCTAAGCGTTGCTCGCATTACTCAATGTCATTGAAAGCCGCCAACGCTGCCGCCAAAGCTAAACTTGCGGCTGATCGTCAATTAGGTGGGGACCAAAGACCACTGACATTTATCTGCAGCCACGCAGCCCTAATTGTGAAGTATGGCCAGCAACAGTTGCAATCATTGCTGCCAGCCCTGCACCGACCCAGCAGCGGCTCAGCAGCGTCCCAGCCAGCCCATCTAGCTCAGTCAGTCAGTTTGAGTGACTAATTGCCAACTGATTGCAGCGCAACGCTTTGGCTTATAAATAGGCCCAGCAGCAGATCACAGCTGAGCCGAGTGCCCAGTGCCGCCGACGACTGCACCAACAGCGATTAGATGTTGCCGCTGCCAGCCCCCAATAGCAACATTAAGTGTACTGCACTTAATCAACTACAGATCGTTGCAGCTCAGCAACACCTGCCATTGCATTTGAGTGCCAAGCTCAAGTAAAAGCTGCCCAAAAACTGAATCGAGGTGTTGTCTGTGAAGCTAAACTCCAATTTGCGCAGGCTCGATGTGTCGACATCAGGATTCGCATCGGGATGGCAACTTACCTTCAGAAGTTGCAGCTCGAAATTTGTTGCCGAAGAAAACTGTAAATTGAAATGAAAAATAAATAAAAATACTGTTAGTTTATGTTTAAGGTGAAACAAGATAAAATACTAAACACCAAATACTAAATGTTGCCTTCGAAATAATATTAAGCGTAGGTAAATAGCTAAATTTGTAGTGAAATGTATATTGATTCAATAATGGGATATACATATGTATTAAGATGTGATTCTGCATTTGGAATCTATTTTCTATAAGATGATTTGATATACAAAATCATATATACTTTGTAAACTATTTTGCATGAGAATTGATGTGCTCCTATGTTTATAGATAAATTTATATCAATGAATTTACAGACATATGGGCGAATAGCTTCATTAATTCAGCTAGACATATTTCAAGATATTACAAATATTCATTAACCCTTTTCATTCAAGTAAAATTTTAAATAAATATATAAAATAGTTTGTTTATATTTATTTGTATATATTTATGTTACTTAAAAATTAATGTAGTATATAATCAACACACTAAAATATATAATATATATATGAGAATATGATCAATCAAGTCTTCAGCATATTTTCCTGTATCGATATCTATATTTATATATCAAAAAAATAAAAGTCGATTCAACTCTCGTAGTGGCTTTCGGCATTTCTCTCAATAATACTCTAGAGCAAATTAGCATAACAAATACTGTCTAGATGTTAAGGAGTATATTTATTGAGACATGCATTATAAGTGGGTTTTGGTTTATCTTAAACTTCAAAGATATTGCTTTTGCTTCTGTTAGCTTTGTTTTTGAGAGCGCTGAATGCATGTAAAACCCGTATATAAATCTATAAGTCGCATCTCACAGCGTTTCCCCAAAAATAGCCAAACTGCTTCGCTTTCAACTGCCACTCCACAGCAGCAGCAGCAGCAGTCGCAGCCGTTGCAGCAACCGTCGCAGCTTTCTTTGGCTGCAGCTAATCGGACGGACACATCTCGGCCGCATCTTTCAACGCTGCGCGTAAACAATGCGCCTTAATTATTAGTTATTCCCGAATCTGATCATAATAACAATCAGGGGAAATGCACTATGCACACAGCTGGGCAAGCGCGAAGAACGAGTTTTTTCGATTTTCATTTTGATTTTCTGTGTATTTTTTCAATTTTTCAATTTTTTTTTTTTTTTTTAATTTAAGCTACTTTTCTTTCGCTTTGAAGATGAACAGCAGGCGAATGCATATTTGAACTTATTTGATGGTCAGCTGAGAGCGGTTGTTGTTGTTGCTGTTGCAGCATTGTCATCATCATTATGATCATTATGCCGTTGGCTGGCAGTTGCTTCATTCTGGTTTCCAGCAGCGGCAACAACATGTTCTTCGGCTAGTAAACCGCTAGCTAACCGAAGGCCCCGACCCGGCCCGGGTTGGCCCGCTTGCTTTAACTGAAAAGTTGCTGCGTAACGGTATCTACTACTCGCAGCAGCTCCCAGCTAGCGCACAGCTCGTCTAATGGGTTATTGATATACGCGCTGACTGGCTGAGAAAAAAAGAAGCAAAACAAAACAAAACAAAATAACCCAGCAAAGAATGAAGAATTGGAAAAGCGAACAAGCGAACCAGCGATCGAGCGAACAAACGAACGTATTGCCATGCCACGCCCATATCGACCCCTGGCAGGCACAAGGTAATAAGCAGACGGCCAGCCCACCTGGTCCTCTTGTTTGGTGGGGCACTCGCCGCCAAGTCGTCAAGTCATCATTCAATCGACTGCAACAACAGCGACAGCATCAGCAGCAGAAGCAACGAGTGGAAAGTGCAAAAAGAAATTGTTGCGCTGCATGAGGCAGCCGGAGATCGGGTCGGCACATGGACTAGCGGATATATTTGCATGCTACCAATAAAAGCAACAACGACAACAACAGCAACAGCTATAACAACAGAAACAGCCACAGCAATAACATGCTGAGTAATTAAAGTAACAACTACAGCTCGAAACAATTAAAAAGAGAGACAGAGTAAGAGCGAGAGCAAGAGAGAGCGAACAAGACCTGGAGACAGGAACATGACGTGTCGTGTCTTCCTCGAAAGCAGCAAAAAAAAAAAAAGAAACTGCATATGTACGTATGTATATACACAAGTTCATATAAAGTTGTAGCTGCTACAATAACAATAAATGTTTGCTTTCTATTTGATTACTTGACCGAATTTGAAAAACAAAAGACTTAAGACACAAACTTGGCCAAGCAATGCCATGCGGCAGGTTAGTTGGGCGGCATTCCCATTAAGCTTTATGCAAATGTGCAATGCCTGGCTGAGCTGAGCTACCATCAATGCGATGCGGTAGTGCTGTGTGAATAACAAAAGGCACAAGCAGCAGTAGAGGGAGAACAAAAAAATACGAAGCCAGCTCACTGCAGTTGCTCCAATTTCCAAAGAAAATTCTATGGAGCGACTGATAGAGAGAGAGAGAGAGAGAGAGAGAGAGAGAGAGAGAGAGAGAGAGAGAGAGAGAGAGAGAGAGGGAGAGGGCAGTTAGCATTCGCACACTCTAAAAATATATTTTACACACACACACACACACTGACACACAGTTGGAGTGGGGCATTTGCATGCTGCCCAAGTCTAATTAAAGCTCAGACGCTGCTCATTAAAACTACGGGCTAGAGTAGCCCAGCGAATGAGCACACAAATACATAGTTGAACTGGGCTGTTGTCCGCTGGACACGTCAAGTGCAATGATATCATTTAGCAGCGTGTTGAAATCCAAAAAAGAAAAAGAAAAGAAAATTGAAGAATAAGCAGAAGAGGCGAGCACTACGCCCAACTTGAAATGACACTCGAAATGGGAACACTTTCACACGTTGCACGGACAATGGCACAAGTGTGGAAGAAGTGTAGCTGTTAATCCAGCTCCAGCTCGAGCACAAGTGCTTTCCACTTCTCTGGCTCATCATCATCATAAATGTCCAACGTGATGCCGCGAGTCATCATCATTCAATCAAACGCCAGCTGTGAGCTGCTAATCAAGTTAGTTATTTAAATTTGTTTGCTTTTTTTTATTTATAAATATACATATGTATATATGGAGAAGAGAGCTGAGGCCAAAAACGAGAATATTACGAACTCTTTTTTTTGTCATTCTTGACAGAGAGAACGCGAATTATAACAAGGCCAGGCCTTTGTATTTGGCCAAGACGTTTAGCTTAAGAACTTTTGTTGTGGAATTTGTAAAAGAAAAAGTATTTCGGATGTTAAATTCTTGCCTAGCCTTTGTGAGAGAACTCCAAATGGAAATCGTAGAAAGCAGTTCTGAATTTATGGAAATTTATGACTAGCAGATCTTAGGCTGACTCAGCTACTAATAAATTATGCCAAAGCTTCGATTTTATCGCTTTGCTGCTTACTAATGCAAGCAAAGCCCATTTGTTCCCAAAAATGCTATTTTTATATAGTCGGCTTATAGCGGGTCTTGGCTGGTCTTTGTTTAGTTAAAGTTTACAAATCGAAGAAGACTTCTGATGCATCGTCCATTCTTACTTTTCCTTGTCTTATTTTCCCTATTAAGAATACAATTTTTTTACCTAAACTATTTATGCAACTCCTACAAAAGTTATTTTAGCTAACAATTTGAATTTATACAGTGTAATGCCAGTCATTAATATATATATATATATATATATATATATATATATTCCCCATCTAGACAAGGACCTCAATAACTGCCCTCATATAACATTTCTCATTCCATATTCTTTCTCTCAACTCGTCTTCGACTCACACCCTCGTCCAACTATTGTGTTTAGATTCTTTGTTGTGCGTTGAATAATTTGATGGCCTAATTGGGAGCTGTTGTTGAGAGTTGAGTCAGCTCAGACAGATTCTGCGACAATCAAATTCATAATGGGAAACGCGAACAAAGCCAAAATGTAGAATCTTTCAGCTGGCTTAGAGGGCGAGCCGAGTGAGCGGTCAGTGGGGCGTGCAGTAAAAAAAAAAAGAAAAGAATAATAATAATAATAATAAAGAAGCAGAAGAAAGAACCGTTGACTAGCACAGATTCCAGCTAGTTCCCCCCTCTAAAAGAAAACGAAAATATTTGAGCTGGAACCAGCCGAAAAAAAAAAAACTGCCAGCTCATCATTTGCAGCATTTTGCGACTCGGAATTCGGAATTGGAACAGGCAATGTAAAAAAATAAAATAAAAAGGAAAAATGGCAAAGCAGAAGTTGCAATTCAGCGAGTGTTTAAACGATTTGAGCTTGAGTACTCTCATACACACACACACACACACACACACATAGTGGCGCACACACTCAACACATGTATCGCTGACCATTCAACAGGCTCTTGAAGTGTTCGTCGTTTGAAGAGCTTTAAGAACTGGGCTCAAAGTGTTTCGCCAGCTATTTTACCATTTATCCAATTGTATATTTGTACATTTCTTCATTTGTCTAGTTATTTGGCCCATGCTACGCGAATCAATTGTCGCAACAGGTGCTGGATTCGTGGGCTTAATTTGTTCAGAGTGCTTCAACAGCTGCTGCTGCTGCTGCCGCTGTGATTGCTTTAGTTGCTCTGGCTGGCTGCTGCGCTGCTCAGAATGTGGGTCAGCGCCACAGCAACAACAATGCCAAAGAACAACTCCAACTACAACTCAAACAGCAACAGCAACAACAACAACTCTTAACTGTGCCACAGCGCATTCAGTTACAACTGCCGCAGCGAAGCGGCACCAAACCCGAAACGAAATGAGCCGCCACAGCCACCAAATGGTTGAGCCACTGATGGCCGAAATGTGAGACAGGATGAACAAGCATCTTGTTGTTGCTGTAGTTGTTGTAGTTGTTGTAGTTGCTGTTGCATTTTCTTTTTCTTCTTCTCCCTACCTAGTGGCAGTGGCTTGTGTGTAGGCTGTAGACAAGTTCTTAGCCAGCTTTAAAGGAAGAAGAAGAAGAGGAAAAAAACAAACTGGCAACAGGCAAAGAAAACTTCTTGCAACTGGTGCATCACATTTTGCATAGCTGCTGCGCTTAGATGGCGCACTTAGATATGAATATGGTTTTTCTTTTTTCCACTTAAAGAAAGCAGCCATAATTTGTCGAATCTTGGCTGGAGTGAGAGAAGGCTAAATGGATTGTGCTCGTAAGTACAATTTAATGATATGTGATTTAGCATGGAAGAGTCGAAAAGTAGAAAATCTTCAGAGTAATTTTGCATCAAATACAATAGGGCTACAAACGGGCTTTACATGAAATTTCTTTATAAAATTTAACATTATATTAATTCTAATTTTTCTATTAATGCGTTTGGAAGTTTGAGAATTAGCACGGAAAAGTAGAAAATCTTCAAAGTAATTTAGTGTTGTATAGGTATAGTGTATATATATATTTATATATATATAATTTTTATATTATTCAATTAGATAATACTTGAGGAAAACAAAAAATGTTTACAAAATCAAAAATTTGAGTTGCTTCGTGTCCTTGCTTCTAAGCTATTTATTTATTTATTTTTTTTTTTTAATCTTATATTTATAATTTATACTTATTCATTTTACTCTTTTAATATTGCCATTTATTGAATGTTTTTGGCATTACAAACAACCATATATATTATGCAGTTAATACAGGTTTAAGAAATATTTTGTTTATTTATTATATACTCGTGCTAAGAGTCCCTCTCAATTATAGAATTTGGAGGGTCTTGCATTTTCTATAGCTTAAGCTGCTCTCGATTCAATGGACCCACAAATAGCTGTGCTTGAACTCAATCTACATTTCGTTTTCACAATTTATCTCTGTTGCTGTTGTTGTTGCTTTTATTTGTTTGTATTCTAATCTAATCAAAATCGATTTCATCAATTTCCGCTGCGAAACTTGGCAACTTGATTGCCAGCAAATGAAGTGAAACACATTTAAAAGTGGGCCAAGAAAAAAAAAAGCTTTTAGCGCTTAACGTTTAGTTAAAGCTGTTGTTGTTATTGGCATTTTCTCATGTAGTTTTTTGGTTAGTGTTGCTGGCTTTCTTAAGCCTCTGGCAGATTTGGGTCAGCTTCGTAGCAGCTCTCCACCCCAACGGCCCACCCGCCCGACACGCATCTCGTGCAGATGGCGACGCAGAATGAGCGACAGATAACGACAGAGAAATCTTTTCTTGCTTTTGCAGTCAGTGTTGGGGAGTGGGGCTGTTTAATGTTGCGGGCGGTTGGTCGTAATTTGTTTGGTCTCGTGGTCTGTGTGGCATGCTGCAATTAAACGTTTTTCCACTTAAATGCAAATGCATTTCGCTAGCAAGTTCGTTGCCCAAGTCTTTTGTTTTGGGCCATGCAACGCGTACCGTTTCGCTCTAATGTTAAACCGCTTTTATGGCTGCTATTCTCTATTTCTGTGGGGCTCTTTTACGATTCGATTATAAAGCAACAAGTCATTTTTATACAACATTATTACGTTATTTCCGGGGCGGCACAGCAACATGTATAGGTAGTGTGTGTCTGTATATGTCTGTGTGTGTGTGTGTATGAAAAAACAATAAACTTTAATTTCAACAAAGTCAACTCGCATTTTTTGGCTTCTGCTTAAGATGTGTTCACATATGTATAT
The DNA here is from genome assembly GCA_035045845.1 of Drosophila buzzatii. Classification (NCBI taxonomy): domain Eukaryota; kingdom Metazoa; phylum Arthropoda; class Insecta; order Diptera; family Drosophilidae; genus Drosophila; species Drosophila buzzatii. The sequence continues at coordinate 2,505,868 of JAWNOS010000105.1, read as the reverse complement.
GTGTGTGTGTGAGTGTGTAAAGCTATAAAAGTAAACGCCGGTCCGAGTGGCGCAGTGGGTAGGTGCAGTGCACTGCTCCATGTGCTGTTGGGAGGGGCGTGGCGGGGCAGCTAGTTATTTCTTCTGGGGGCTGCTGCTGCTGCTACGCATTTTAGTTCTTTTTGCTGCGTGCGCTTTTTTTTCATATATAAACATTATTTTGTTGTTGTACATTTTTTTAAATGCGTTTCTCATGCTCTCGGCCCGTTGCTTTTTGCTTCTGCTTATCGCTGTGTGTGTGTGTGTGTCTTTCTTTTACACTAAATGCTTTCCTAATGAATTGGGTGACCAGCAACGACGCTGACGACGATGGCGGCCCGGTAATAACGGTTAATTGCGTTAATGACTTTAACAGAAAATATAAAGCGCAGGCATTAAAATAATACAAAAAATAAGTAAACTAAAGTAGCCAAAGTAGACAAAGACAAAAAGAAAGAGCATTAAATGTGCCATTGCTGCGAGCATATATGTATGTAGAGAGAGATTGTGTTTGTCCAGCTGGGTGGGTTTAGACTTGGTGGGTTTTGTGTCTTGCCTGCATTTTCCAATGAATTGAAAATGGCCCAAGTTGTGCAAAGCCGAAGTCGGCTGCTTCTTCCTTCTACACACACACACTCGAGCTATACGCATAAGTATGTAGTGTGTTTTTTTTTTTTTTGTTACATTAGTACTCAAGTTTGTTGCCTAAGTCTTTTGTTTAGCGCCTGCATACGAACCTAAAGCACAAAACTGTGCCCCGACTGAGCTCAGTTCTGATTTGAACTCTACCTAGGCTGCATAGTTTCTGAACACGAACTAGTATGAAGTGCTTTAATATGTATTCTTCATAAGATGCAAGCTTTTTCTTTCTACCTTATAATTACGCAAGTGTAAATATTAGCTTCCATGAGAAGATCAATTTCTCATATAATCCTCATCTATCTATAATCTATCCAAGCTCTAGCTAAATTAGGAAGGAATACGAGTTTATCTACCAATTTCTTAAATATTATAGAAAATCAATGAGAATTTGGCATGTTTTTATTTTTATATGATTTTAAATACATTCTTAATACACTTTATTTACTTTAATATTATTTTGTTATTTTTATTGATTTATATATATTATATTAATGTATTTATCAATATTATATTTTAAATATTTGAATTTTATTTTTATGTATATTTAATTTTTATATTCTTGGGAAAAAAAATGAAAAAAAAAAGATTTTTCATAAACGAACGATCAAAGTCTCATAGAAGTTTGTCAAGAAAATGTAAAATGATTATTATATTTATATTTTTATATTACTTTATATATATCTCCTCTTAGAAGATTTAGTTTATAGATTTTATCATAAATTTGATTTTTTTTCAAATATATTTTGACTACTTATTTATTATTTTTTATTTTTCATTTAGATTTTATACTGATTATATTTTATTTAATTATTATTTGACATTATAGTAAATATGATTCTGAAGGAATTTTACTTGTTTGTAATATTTTTGTATTATCTATTTATTTATTTTATTTCGTATAAGATCTAGTAAATATGATTCTTGTGAAATAGAGCATTTACTAAGAGATCTTTAGCAGCATTTCTCATAACTGTTTAATTTACCAGTTTGCTTTCGTACGACTTTCGTGTACATGTTTGGCATTATATTTTAAGTTTCCATTTTCTGAGCTGTTCTTTTTTTTGTTTCATTTCGGGTTTTGCAACACTTCTTAAAATTACGGAATACCATAAAAAAAATGTGTAAAAAAAATTCAGCACTTGTTGAGTTTTGAACTTCGCAGGCGTTTATATTTTTTGCTTACCTTCGTTTATGTTTATATTGCACAATAAATTGAATTAAGAGTTCTGTTTGTTGTGATGTTGTTTCTTGAGAAGTTTTTATGTTTTCGTTGACCTTCTTCGGCTTTTGTGTGTTGGCTACGAAAATCCTTTCGCGTGTGATTTTTAATTTTTTTTGTTTCGTTTTGTTTTTGAATTTTTTGATGGATGAACAGAAAAAAATGCTTGCACTTTCACACTTTCGGCACTTTGTGGAGCGGTGTGGGGCACAAGGAGGTATCTTGTACTTGAATCCGAATGCCACCAAATGTTGCAATCTTGCACACTACCAAGTTCACTAGGAGCACACAGAGTTGTTAAAAAAAAAAAAAGTATTTAGTATGTCCACGCTAATGCTGCGCTGCTGATGCTGCTGCTGGTGCTGCTGCTGTTGCTGCTGCTGCTAATGCTGACTCGACTCGGCGCTGTTGGCACTTCAATTGCATCACGCGCAATGGCTGGTGGGCCAGCGAGTGCGCCACTTTTATGCTTTTCCCAGAGGTCTCCACAGCGAAGAAGAACCAGCTGGGAGAGCGCACAAGAACAGCGGCAGAGAAAGCGACGCCAGCGTCGTCGTCATCATGTTAAGAAAGCTATGCAGCAGCAGCAGCAGCAGCAGCAGCAGCAACAACAACGGCAGTAACGGCAGCAGCGACAGCGATAGCGTCAGCAACAACGGCAGCAATGCAAACGCACGAAGCAGAAGCGAAGAAAAGCGCGAGCCCATTTCTACTTCACACACACACACACTCACATACACCCGTACACACACATTTACATGGGCACTCACACAGACACGGTCGAGCGAGCGTTGCGCCTCTTCTGCAGAACAAGAAAGAGTTCACAAAGCTGAGAACCAGAGAGCGCGCTCTCCAAACTTACAACAACTATAGCGCACGCGCGCACACACACTCTCCACGGAGAGTTGGATTCGAGGCGACCTCAAGCTTAACAGCAACAGCAGAGCCAGCAGCATTAACAGCGCTCACTGCTCGTATCATTGAACTTGAACAACAGAGCGCCCACTGTTGCTGTGTGGCTTCGAGACGATCAGCTCACATGCCGCTCTCCGCTCTCCGCCCTCCGCTCCCCGCTTGCCTAACATTGCCGTTGTCTCGACATTACATGCTGAGAGACAACGGCACCTGTTACAGCGCATCGATTTGCATGGCTACCGTTTGGGGCGTTATGTGGTGTGGCAAGGGTAGCGGGCGAGCGGTGGGAATCGGTCGTAATCTTGTCAGCATCTGTGATGCTGTTGATCTACTATTGACCGATAAATATGCTAATGAATTATGCGCAGTCACTGCAGCAGCAGCAGCTATGGCATGTTGTGTAATCAGGCAGCGATGCCAGCCCAATGATAAATATGGGCGTACTTTATTGATGGTCGTAAATGTAATGAACAAACATCCAGCAATCTACACGTATTTCCATTCTAACTGTACTCGAATTTAGAATGCATTTTTACTTGTTTCTCAGAAGACTCACAACTATTGACTAATTGCTGCTGACTCTTGGCTGAGTACCTGAATATCTTACTATAGCGTATTACCATAATCAAGTTGAATTATGGAATAATTTTAGGTATGCTATGTGTACTTAAAGGGCTTGAAAGTGCATCTGGATTGTAATTGGAAGCCCTTTAAATTCCTCTCTTGCATGATATATGGCCGTATATCATAAGATATAATTATTTATTTCCCATTTTGGACTAATTTGTTTTTTTCAAATATCTGAATAAAATTCCTCAAGCTTATTTACCTCATTATTTGATATGATATTAGTAATTAAATTTAAAAATTGAAAAAAAGACGTAATGTTGATTTTAGATTTATTGTTTGTTTTATTTCTGATTCATTACCTAAATATAAATATAGTCTGTCATATAATATTTTGTCGTTTATTTTCCATTTTAGCTTTGGAAATATATTTCATTTTCTATGAGGAGTTTGGTTATATGATTTCCGTTCACTAAATAATGCACATTTCTATATATTTCAAAATAATTGTTCACTAATGAATACGTCCTCATTCAGCTGTGGACATATTGTTTATCCTATATGTATGTATGTATATATGCACATGCCACCAAATCACAGCTAACATAAATAAGTCTTAGCTCGGGTTTAGAAAGCTGCAGTTAGCTTCTATAGAAATAAATATTACATTTTATGTACATCTGGCATGTACAATAAACATGGAGGTCTCTGACCAATGGCCATGTGAATTTTTCAGCTTTTCAAGTATTTCGTTTCATGTTTTTTACTGTTTTGCTTAGTTTTTTATGCGAATAGAAAGTGGTTGGGGTACAGCATATTTTGTTGATATTATGCCAATTAAGGCAAAGGGTGACAAATTCTGCGGCCGTTACGTCCGAAATATGTTAAGTAAAAATGTAAGAGAGAAAGAAGAAAATCAGCTGAATCGCTGGCCGTATTTGCATTAAACATTAACGGAGTTGCCTGCGAGGCGCAAAGAACTAACAACAGCAATGGCAACAGCAACAACAATAAACTAGCTGGAAATGAAGAAAACAAATATTAAAGTGGCTGCCCGTTTTGCGGGCCAAGGTAGAGGCTGTGTCTACGGAGACGTCAGCTGCGACGCTGACTGCGGCTGTGGCTGTGGCTGCGGCTGCGGCTGAGTAATGAGAATTTAGCCAAGTAAACTCTACGCAGTCGCAGGTCATTGCCATGCTGCTAATGGCGCAGCTAGCAAAAATGTTAACTGCGAGCCTTAACAGCGCCCTAACAGCGCCCTAACAGCGCCTTGTAGAGTTACCATAGACAGGAGACTGTAAATGTAATCATAATTCATTAGAGGCGGCATCAATTGAGCAGCAGCTCGCCTTGACATAACAGCAGCTGAAAGAAACGAAAGATGAAAATAGAGATGGAGTTGGCAATGGAGATGGAGACTTGGCTCGGAACTGTCTGACTGACTGCAAGCGACAATAATTAAGATCGGAACGAATGGTGAACGCGTTGCTGCTGCTGCTGCTGCTGCTGCTGCAGTCGACGACGCAGCCGCAGTCGTTTTATTGTAGCTGGAGCAACCGCCGCGAAAGCGTAAAGAAATCACTTAAAATAAGAAAATTACTTGACGCTTTGGGTTCCGCTTATTTAAGATGTCGCCGCTTAGTGCACAGAGCAGCAGCCTCACTCCCACCAGCTGCAGCCCAGCTCACAGCGAGACCCACCCAGCACCCAGCACCCACCACCCCGTACCTCCCACTGTCCCCTGAGAACATGTTCTATGTCACAGCTGCAAAAATCCAAAAGCCCCGTTGTTCGCTGTTGCAACTGCTCCGCATTGCTGTAACTGCGGTGTTTTTGGGCGCCAGCTATCAGTTACCTCATATGCCAGCGATGGTCGCGTGATACAAAAATTCAAAGAATATTGAAGATAACAAATATAATACAATGCAAAATATATAAAAATGCTATACAAATAATAAATCTAAGAGTAAATGCGTGAATATATACCTAACACTAGAAATTGCCCTCTTTAAAATGGCATTTAAAGATTTTCGATTTCAAAGTTTGTGAATTATAACAAGACCGATGCACTGTATGTATATACGATTATTTTTAATCTCAATTCCATTTATAACAGTAGATTTTTTGGTGTTAATTTAAGAGTTTAGACTAAGAACCAGGCATTTTATACTTAGATACTTATTAACAAACATGACATGATCAAAGCAAATAGAAAATACCAGGATATTTATTAGAAGCTAAATTAGACACTAAATAAATAATAATTAAAAAACTACAACAACATGTCTAAGTCAGGTCGTTTACATGCCAATATAATGATTCATGAAATTTGTTATTAAATTTTTCATCTGCATTGAATATTTAAGATAAGCTTCAAAATATACGATTATTATTTATAAACTCTTGATGCTTGTTGCTTGTCACATTGGTGTCTTCCCAGGACAATATATCGAATATAACTAATTCGAAAAACATATGTATATACAAATTATCCACAGTATGTCGTGCCTTGGCATGTCACGAGCTCTTCGCTACTTTATATGATTTGTTATAAAGTAAAATTATGATTTTATTTAATTTTTTTGTTTTGTTAGGTTTTAGTAAGTAAAGACTCGAATGAATTGCAATTAATCTATTCTAATAATGTATATAATATTTATAATATTACAAAATATATATGTATGTACATATATTGTAATATTTAATTTGATTGTACTCGTGAATGAATAGTTTGTCTAACATAAAATCTACAGAAAGGATAGAATTTTCTACATAAATCTATACTTGCCTTACGATATGTGCTCTACGGCTAAATTTCTTGCCATATCACTCTGCCAATTTATGATCGTTTCGTGTCACGCGCTCAGCTCTAACCATTGGCGTAGCATCTCCTGCAGTCGCCTGGCATTCCAAGCAGCTGTTATGACAGTCTTAACTCACAGCTGACGCAGCGCTTTTGACCAGTTTGCCACACACACACACACACACACACACACACACACACACACACACACACACACATGCGCACGCTTGTGCTGTGTGTCGTTTTGTGTTGTTTTTGGTTCTGTTCTAAATATTTGCACGGCTTTGGTCATTTTGTGGACGAGACAGCCTTTCTTTTTTGCTCGGCTTTGGCGTGGCTCTCCGCTGGTCAGCTCAGCTCCGCTCGGCTCGTCTATATGGAAGCCTTTTACTTTTTGAGACGAGTTCAGTTCAGTTTAGTTGCGTTGGGCTCGGATTGCTTGAACACTGTGTTCCGGCCTTCTCCATCGACAACGATGCCGGGGCGACAAAAAGATGGCCAATGCAAAGTCCGCATAACCTTTCACTTCCCTGGGCAAATAGTTAATCTTGTCTGTCCGTCTGTCGGTCTGGCCTGTTTGTTTGTTGGGTTGTTGATTCGATTTGATTTCTAGCTAATTAGTTGTTATCATACATGCCAGTTAATCACAGGCGGCAGCCATTAACCGTTAGCTTTCCAATGCGGCCAACGAGTTTTCGATAGACAAAGCTCTTGGTAAAGCGTTCGCTGAGGCGGCCGGAAGTCGTCTCGGAGCAGGCGGCGATGATCTGAACAGATTCTAAACACGAGCCCAACTCATCCCAGCCAAGAATTTGTGTACAGCCCAAAAATGAATTTCATAATGGCCAGGCGTCTGGCTATTACACTAATTCTACTAATCTCTTAGCCTACCAAAGACCCCTTGTCCAATTTATAACCCGCTAGCGGGCGAGATGAGCCGTGGCAGATGAAGTAACTTCACAAAGTGAAGTTCAAACCTCAAAGAAATAAAAGTCGTTATACTTGAGCATATTATGAAAGCAAACCGCGGCAGCTTGAACAAAAGAATTCTCTCACAGATCCACAAAGCAACTTTTTAGTAGATAAAACATTTGTAGCTATCGATCAGTCTGTTTAACATAATGAAAAATCGTTGGACACATATAACTATGAACAATGAAGAAGGCTAACGTATTGGAATCAGAATATATATATCATTTATAATATGCATTTAGGTGTCTTGCGATCAAGCATAGCAAAGATTGACAGAGAAAGCATCGCATCATTCAGGTGCAGAGATCCATTCACAGAGATCTATTGCTTAACAAATCACTTACTTGTTGCAGCATCTACATTAAGTTAATGAAATTTCAAATCTTGATACGTACTTCCCAGCAGTAGTGCGATACAGAATACTTAAATGAAGTGAGGCCAACACCAAAAATGCTGATTATTCCCTTCTCTCTCTCTCTCTCTCTCTCTCTGTGTCTCTCTTTCACACTGACTGCTTTGTAGCTGACGATCTTAAAGAGCTCTGGGAGAATGTTAATTTATAGAAATTAGCAGTTAACACACTGAATTCTTTATAGCGGGTGTTGATCATGTCCGCTGAGTATGTGAATTGCCCACTGAGGTATTTGCTGATGCTGCTCAAGTTCGGAGGTACGCAGAGCTAATGAGCTGAGCTGTTGCTGACTGCGCGGGAGGGTTGGGGATAGCTCATTTGGGGCTGTGGAGCTGCCGAAACTCAGGTGCCTCCTTGGGCTTTCAATCAAGTCGCGTCCAGGCTGGACCTTCACTTGGCCCATTCGCTGTCAACAAGGCGCAAGAAGTTCGCTGCCAGTCACAGAGTTGGCAGCAATTCGTAGCGTTGGTCGTGGCGGTTGGCCAGCCCCAAAGCGAACGCAGCTAATTAGCGCCTTGGCTTGGCTAACAAGATGCGCTGCCAGCAGTGACGCCGGCCGCGCAGCTGACTGCAGAGACAAGCATGGTCATTTATTAGGCTGATTGCACAGCCAAGCTGAACGGCCGGCCGAGCTGATTAGCCAGGATTGCCGCAATGCCCCAGAGCAAGCCAGGGCAGAGCAAGGGAGGCTGCAATCGGCTGCAGTTGGCAGGCGAGGCCATTTAGTCTCTAATTAATTTTTGCACAATTCTAAAACGTGCTTGACATTTATCTTAATAATTTTTGGCAGCGTCTGTCGTCAGCTTGGAGCTTGGAGGCCATTTGCATTTGGCCATTTAAATGCTGACAGACAGAAGAGGCGAAATGTTCGACGTGCCGCATTTGGCCGCAGCGACAGCGACATGCGACGCGCACATCGATCATCATTTGCGGCACGAAAAAAGTGAAATGCCTGCAAATGATCGGGAGAGGGGTGAACAGAAGAAGGGAAGGTTGGACACAGGCCGCACCAGGCAGAAAGCAGAATGCAGAAGGCAGCACAGGCAGCCCCGCCGGTCACACAGACGCTGGAATTCTGATTTTCTCGCTGCTGCTGATGATGATGAACGTCTCTGTATGCGGCTGCGTCTTGGTCGTGTCCAACCTAGCTGGGCATTAGAATTAAGCTGTAACTTTGCATCGAAATTAAATTTATAGCTCGAGCAGCAACTGCCAGCAAGAAGGCAACAACGACAACAGCAACAACGTCCATAGCCATTAGAAGAAAATCAGCAAAATTGCAAAGGAGAGAAAAAAATTTGAAAATCAGAAGAGGAAGAAGATGAAGATGAACAAAATGCCAGTATAATAAACGTAGCGAGACATTAACTCGAAGCGCCCAAGGGTGGGGGCAAATGGGCCGAGTAGATCGCTTGGGCAGGGGGCGGGCCGCTGGCAGCCTTTTTAACGGCTGCGGAGGCGGGGCTGGGGCGATGACGGCAATCGTCAGACATCACATTCACATGTGAAAGTTGTACAAAAACAAGAAAACTTATTGAGTTTAAACAAAAACAGAAGATGAACACCAACAACAACAATATATAAAAAAAAAAAAAAAAACGAAACAGAAAACAGAAAAAGCAAGAAGAAGAAGCAGCAGCTAAGACTGAAGGAAAACGCGCCTGTCGATTGGCTTGCATGCTCATCTCCAAAGATCATGTCATGTGCCGCTTGTTATTATGAACGATAATTATGATGATGATGATGATGGCACCATCGGACTGACCCAAATCTTCAGCTAGATGTAGCTATAAAACGAGATTAAGCTGCAGATGAGCGACAGCTATCCTAACGAAAAGATATCCTACATGAGTTGGAGATAGTTTTGAATGCATTTGACATAAAAGAGCGAAACTCTTTGACACTCTATGAGACTGTATATGAAAGTGTTTTAATACGATGTTATTAGCTTTTGTTATTTCTTAGCATATTCCAAGATAAGCTACTTGATAGAGTAGTGCGATGTGATGTGATATACTTAATGATATTATTATTAAAATTAGGGGTAAAGGAAGGCTACTAGCTAGTATGTCAATGTGAGAAATTAACATATAAGCAGCAGAAAGTTATTGTTCAAGAGCTATTTTAATCTTACGAATATTTTTAATTTAACATAATAAATTTGAAAGAGTCTTAGAAAGCCAGGGCTTATAAGAAACGGATGAAATACTACAGCGTCTTCGATATGAAGGCAATTGAGATACAATTGGAGGATTATTATCAAATAATGAAACCTCTAAAGTGGGATGATATATATATATATATATATATCCTCCGGGATCTCGATACAATTGTGATGGAGTCATCATTCGGAATAAGATAGTTTACAGAAGGTCCTAGAAGTGTTAGGAAAATTAAAATCATCCAACACAAGAAACAAATCATGATCATTGGAACATATTTTTATTCATTATCATATTATGAAACATATTTTGAGTAAGATCTCTTCAAAATGCACTGAAATATAATATGAAATATAATGTTAAGTATATAATAAATATTTTAATAATATAATAATTAAGTAGTTAAGCTCTGCTCAGCTCAAGTATTCAAGTGCCCCTCGCTAAGTAAAGTAAATATAAAATATTTGCACACTTCACCCGGATACAATATAGTATCTATATGCATAAGCAAAAGCTCGCATATATCAAACAGTTAATTTTTCTTTTTCAGAGTTTTTGCATTTTCGTTTTGCTTCTGCAGTTCTGTTTGTTCGATCTTAGGGTTTCACCTCGACTTTTGGCTGCGCCAAATGTAACCTCTTTGGCCATTGTCCAGTGTAATTTGCATCATGTTCTAGTTTCCATTTATGTATATATTTGCTTTTGCTTTTCGTTTGGGTCTCTGGTATTTTCTAACTGCTTTTGTTTTGGAATCAAATCAGAAAGACAAACACAAATACAAATTTTGTGGAAAGAGAAAAAATAAAATGGAAAAGCAACAGGAACAGAAAAAAAAAAATGACTTTAAACTTCTACAAATAGTGCAAAGTTTGCTGGTCATTGCCGAACCGTTAGTTGGCCATATATAAGTATATCTAAATAACATATTTGGGCTAGACTGATGTGCGCGTGAGCGGGCCGCGCGGGGGCTAAGCACGCTGATAAAGCGACCAGTGGAAGAGCAAACAAAAGACTTAGGCAACGAACGCGACGCAGGGTGAGACGAGGCGAGCTGAGGCCAGTTTGCGGCATCTTAAGAAATAATTATCGCCTCTGTCCATATTGTTCTAACGTGAAAGTAAAAACCGTTAAGAATTAATAACTATACAAAGTTTTTGGCCAGCAAATTTGCAAACGCAACATCAGCAGCAACAGCAACGATAGCTAAAAGAGTGCAAAAACTGCCAGAGGAAGGGGCAACAAAATCTTATAAAAATAAACTTTTTCTTTTACTGGGTCAGCTTTTTGTTGTTGCTGTTACTAATGCTGTTGTTTGGCTTTTACGCTTATAACAGCAACAACAACAATAAATGAAAACAAATAACAGTCAAAACGAATCAAAGAACTTTATTTGATGTCTCAGCGTCTGCTCGCATCGCTTCGATATATGCCATAAAATAATAAAAGCACTTCTGTGATTTATTGCGATTATCAATATGAAAGTGATACGCGACCCAGAGACCTAGAGAACACGCAGCGCTACACGACCTCGCCCACTTCCAAAACCCAAAACCCAAAGCCAAAAGCTAATTCATTTCCATAGCCAGCTAGAGCCATAGAGGTCGGGGGCAGATCTTCGACAACTTACTGTGGGCGTCGCTCTGAGTCAATTCTACAATTTTGGCAAACATTTCTCGAAATTGGGTCCACCCTAATTAACGTGCAAGTTACCCAAAACGACTGATTAATCACTGATCGGCCATGTCACTGCTCATTTGATGCCGTTGCCTGCTGTCGCCTGGGAGGTCTGCTATGCTCTTTCTATGTATGTACTATATGCATATATCGCTTGACATATAATTGCTTGAGATATAATTAATCATGGAATTGTCTTTAATTTAACAGTAATTTGCTGGTAATACTATCAAACATTCCCCGCAGTCTGCCGTTCGGTTAGACTTTTAGACTGTTCAGTTAGTGGACAGTTGTCAGCTGGCTGGCCATCATTATCGCTAGCGCGCGGCCATTATCATAATTATCATTATCATTAGCATTAGCATTGGCATTGGCTGAGCAACAGAAGCGCGACAACAAGCGCGGCAGCAGCAGCCACAGCGACGATCACGACAACGGCGCAAAAACAACTGTAAAGCAGCAGCAGCAGATACAGATACAAATACAGATAGAGATACAGCTAAATTTCAAGATACAGATACTCAACTAAATATATCCATGAATGAACAGTCGCAGACGTTGACTTTTCACTTCATTGCTGAACTTTGTTTTGTTTTGCTTCTTTTTTTTTTTTAAATAAATTTTGCAAGCAACTGAGAGTCTGCCTGATCTTATCTTAGAACTTTCTTATGAAACAAGTTAGGTATTTAAGTTGATTACCTTTTCCTTTTTAATATCGATGTATCAGCATAAAAAGCACTAGCTAAAATGTATAATTATTAGTGTATAAAGTATTGCCTACGACTTTCATTTCAACAGAGTTTCAAAGAATTCTCTTCAAAGACTTTATAACCATTCTACTGCTGAATTAAAAATCTATTAATATTTGGAGTGATGCTTACATTTATTTGTAACTTCTTATAAACTTAGTCCATACAAAATATGATCCCTGCTCGTGCTCATGGAAGCCTATGATCAAAATGAAGCCTAAGGATATATCAGCTAAGTAGTCCATTTTCAATTTTATAAAAACTCAAATAATATCCAGCTCGACAATATCTAAATATTTAAGTATCTCTTCAAGCATACAGCTATCGCCTCAGCAAAGCAAACAGCTCATATCTTCAATCTATTTAGCTGAAGGTCATTTAGCGTAGGCGCCTCTGTAGACTTGAGCTGAATTCAAGCAAGCCGTTACCAGCCAGCCAGCTCTCCCCCAACATCAAAGCCCATATCAAATGCCAATTCCGAATAGTCATTTAGGCCAACATACTCGCCGCAGAAAGGTAAGTAGGAAAAAAAAGAGACTAAAACCAAAAGCAGTTGACCAGGCAACAATTGACCGATTTCCATGGCCTGCTCCTGGTCCACGGCTGGCTGATAAATGAATGAGACGTTGGCCAACACCATAACCAACCGAGCAGCATCGCTCCTAGTGCTAGTCGCTGACCTAGAATGCAGCTTTAGCTTTTACTGTTGTCTCTGCCTGTTCCGTAGTTGCTTCTGCTGCTGCTGCTGCTGATGCTGTTGTCGTTGTTGTTGCTGCTGCTGCTGCTGCTGTTCTATGTTCTATTCTCTCTAGTTTATGTGTCGTCGCTTGCAGCGCTTTGTGTCCATGAGTTTGGTTACCAATACCGTTTGCTGGCAACTTCAGCGCCAACTTATTAGCATAATCTCAGCCAATGCATTCGCATTCGCATTCGTATTCGCAGCCGCCGTTGTCGTCTCTGTCGCTGTCGGAGTTGACGTCGCAGTCGCCAGCTCTCATTATGCCTCTGACACTGGCAGCGGCTGTGGCACCTCATCATCGGCGGCATCAATTCGCCGCTTGATGCATCGCCAGTCAGCGTGTGAAGCGAACCTGGCCAAAGCCGGCTAAAAGCTGCCTACTGCCTGCTGTCTGCTGCTCTTGCATGTTTAGCATTCCACTGCAGCAGTGGCAGCAGCAGTGGCAGCAGCAGCAGCAGCAGCAGCGGTGGCAGCAACAGCGAATGAATCAAATTCAGATTTATTTCCTTTGGCTCGGTTTGTTTTCTTATGCTAGAAATTGGAAGAGAATACGCTGAGTAGCAGCTACTGCTACACTGACAGAAAAAAGGGTGCGCAAGGCACGTAATTGTTTTGCGTAGGTTCATATATGTTGATTATCAGGAAATTACGTTTTAAAGCAGAGTTACAATTATTATAAAGCGAAAAACCTAAAAAAATTACTCTTATTATTCAAATAAGTTGTTATCGATAACTTGTTGAATACATAAATCAATTGAAGTTAAAATGATATTGTTAACTTACATCAAATACCGATTAGTTACTTTACTATCGATTCGAAATCAATATCGATTAATGCAAAATAACTAAAAAATTACGCCTATCAACTATAACTTCTTGATAACTAGCTCATATAATAAGCAAATATATTTATATCGAAAAGGATTTTTGGAATGTTATAGCCATAGCATCATTAACGATAACCAGAGTAATATATATCGATTGTACTATCGATATCGATTGTATAGTACATCGATATAGCCAAGTATATCGATATAGCTAAGTATAACTGTGTTTCTAATGTACACTTAAACATAAATATGCCTTTAATAATATTTCAAAGATTTCTGCTTAAATGTATATCTATAAAGCAATAATTGCTTTCAAGTACTTTTTAAGATGTGCAACTGCTGAGTTTACTTCTAGATGAAAAACTTCTATTTTTGTTGGTTTGTCTCAGTGCATTCGTATGCCTAATTCTGTTCGTGTTTGTATTTATATTTGTATTCGTGTTTGTATTGGCATAATTTCTGGCATTCATGCGGTCTGTGTGTCTGTGCGCCATAACGGCATTTATAACCTTTTCATTAGCTTTTTGATTTGAAACTCAAATCTGCCTCACGTTGTGTCTCTGCCACAGACTGCCAGCGCTATCTGTGCCCCCTTGCCCCAACATTTGTCGAACAACCGTCGCACGCCATTTTTATTTTATTTTATTTTATTTTATTTGTAATATGTTGACAATTCGTGAGTCAAACTAAAGAAAATTAAAATTAAAATTATATAAACATAAAGCCTAACCAGAAGTACAAAACGTTAAAATAACAATAGTATCACCAACCCGATGGAGGTGTTTTATTTGCCAGACCGGCCAGCTATGCCCCAATTCACAGCCAAAAATGGTCAGTGATACTATTGAAACTAAGAAAAATAGAATGTGTTAATTGAAAACTTAAATTAGAATTATAGGTTCTCTGGCATGATATTAACCTAACAATTTATAATAATTTTTAAAATAAAAAAAATATTAGTGAGAAAAAGGAAAATTAATAAAAATACAAAATTAGAGATGAAGAAAGAAAATAAAGATAGGAATAGAAAATATTAAAGTCAGCAGCATCCAAACTCAACTCAGGGCATTTCGAGTAACTACAGTAAGATGAGCTGAAAGCAATGATTTTATTAGAGGAAGAGAGAGCTCTGAGGAAAATACGTGATAATATTTATTATAATTAACACATAAGACATGAAAAGCATAATGTAATGAATAATCCGTGGTGCACTGTGGTAATTGTAAGGGGCGATAGTTCCTGGTAATTCGGCAAGGAACAGAAAAATGGAGCCGCATTAACAAGCTGGGCGAGTTAATGTTACCAATGATTAAGTTATGTAGGAATGTAATACCTAAAATTGTCCTACGATTAACCAGTGATGGCAGGTCAATAAGTAGAAGCCTACTATAATAGGAAGGTAAACGCAAATTGTTGTCCCAATTAATATCCCTTAAAGCAAAGAGTAGAAACTGTTTCTGGACCGATTCAATGCGATCCTGATACAGTTTATACTGCGGAGACCAAATAACTGAACAATATTCTAAGATAGGGCGAACAAGTGAAATAAATAACTGCTTCGTAATAAAAGGATCTTTAAATTCCTTAGACCATCGTTTAATAAAGCCAAGCACACATTTAGCTTCATTTGTGATGGCGGAAATATGCAAATTGAAATTAAGTTTAGTATCAAAAAGAACGCCAAGATCTTTAACAGTAAAAATGCGTTTTAAGGAAATATTATTAATATTATAGTCGACAATATGTGGTATAGTTCGACTGAAGGTCATAGACATACACTTAGAATAATTTAAGTGCAATTGATTAACCTCACACCAGCATTGAAACGCATTAAGGTCATCTTGAAGGTGTGCATGCTCAAGTAGACTATAATATGAGAGGCAAAGTTTTACATCGTCTGCATACATAAATATAGTTGAATGAGAAATACAACTTGGCAGGTCATTTATAAAAAGAGAAAAGAGCAAAGGTCCTAAATGACTACCCTGAGGAACCCCCGACGTAACAGAGATTAGTTTAGAAATTGATGATCTCAGCAAAACTCTCTGCGTTCTATCCTTTAAGTAGGATGAAATCCACGATAAAAGTTTAGGGGAAAATCCTAAGCGATCCAGCTTTAAAATTAACAAGTGATGGTGAACTGAATCAAATGCTTTACTGAAGTCAGTATAAATAACATCAGTTTGCATTCTATTCGAAAAACTGTCGTTTACTAGGGAAGAAAATTCTAATAGATTCGTAGCGGTAGATCGATTTTGAAAAAACCCATGTTGCGATGGGTGAATAATCGATTTACAAAAATGTTGTAAGGATGAGGTTATTATTTTTTCAAATAACTTCGGAATAGCAGATAATTTAGCAATACCTCTATAATTGGAAATGTCAGATCTTCCGCCTTTTTTATATAACGGAATGATAAACGACTCTTTCCAACTTAAAGGGAAAACCGAGGTCTCCAAAGACAAATTAAACAATTTTAATAATGGTGACAAAAGAGCAGCACTACACTCTTTAATCACACAACTTGGAATATTATCAGCACCAGGAGAGAACGATGATTTCAGTGTCCTAATGGCTGCAACCAAGCAATCTGCTGAAATCTTAGGAATATTAACTGAATAAGATTCAGAAAAGGAATATGTGTTTGAGTAATTAATTGAATCAACGGAAGAATAAGTTGATTGGAAAAATTTTGCAAAAAGATCAGAAGACTCTTGATCATCACAAGATTTTTCTAAACCAAAGAAAAATGAGGTTGCCAAACCGGAAGATTTACGCTTAGAATTTACAAAAGTGTAAAATTGTTTCGGATCCCGAGAAAACTGGCGTTTGACACGTATAAGATAATTCTCATAACAGCGAGAATTTAAGATATTAAAGTTAGACTTGGCTATAGAATATTTAGCCCAATCAACAGCCGAACCAGACTTTTTAAAAATTTTAAAATATTTTGATTTAATATTTCTTAAATTAGAAAGCATCTTAGAAAACCAGGGCGGCTTATTCCGAACAGGCGAATTACTACTGAGGGGAACACATACATCTATAATAGAATCAAGAGTTGAGTAAAAAAGCGATGTTGCTAGATTAACATCAACCGACTCATATAAACTTGACCAGTCAACTGAACTAATCAATTCGTTTAGCAAGACAAAATTGCATTTGCGAAAGCAACGTCTACGATTTGAAGGTGCTTCTGATACAGGTAATGGATTCCTAACAGATAAAGAAACCTCTAAAGTGGGATGATAAATATCCTCTGGTAAACAAAAAGGGGCTGATCTCGATACATTAATGATGGAATCATTATTTGTGAACACAAGATCAAGCGAGCGATTCTGATAATTAGAAATAGAGTTCATTTGAAGCAAAGAAAGGTTGAACAATTCATCAAAAAAATAGTGATCAAGTGTCGGAATAAGGTAGTTTACATTACAAGGTAAAGACCAAGAAGTATTGGGAATATTAAAATCACCCAACACAAGAAACAAGTCATTGTCATTGGTATGTCCATAAATTTCTTTAATACTAGTTATGTGATGCTCATAAACTTGTAAATCAGAAGAAGGAGGAATATATGAACATGTAATAAATAATGAGCACGATGGGAGAGTTAATTTAACACCTATAATCTCCACATCATGAAGGGAGGAAAATGTAAACAATTCCGAGAGGATACCGGACTTAACAGCGATTAAAACTCCACCTCCTCTACGGTTTAAGCGATCAAGTCTATAAATAGTGTAATTACTTGACAGAATTTCACTATTATGAATACTATGACTTAACCACGTTTCTGTTAACGCAATGAGATCAAATGAAGAACTGAAACTATTAAGGAATATGCTTTTAAGCTTAGAGTTTATACCCCGAACATTTTGGTAGATTAGGGACAATTGAGAAAAGACTAATTCATTTCTTAGTTTTTTGGTGCAGTTTTTGATGAAGATTGCACCGAAGGTATATTCAACGCTACAGGAGTTGATCTATTACTATTCTTCGGTTTGAATTCATGCACAACTATATGTGGAGGCCAAAATTTGGGATCACATATAGTTGTGAAATATTCAACCGGTACATTTAACTTAAACGAAGAAATTTCACGAGGAGTCGAGAAATTAAACTTCGATATGGAAACAGAAACACTCACAGAGGTCTTAGAGCAAATGTATGAAGATATTGCTTCACATGTTGTATCCGCCGAAAGCCTAGATAAAAAAACTTGCTTTCGAGGAGCTACAACGCATAAAGTGGGAGCAGTAATATTCGAATTGGTTACCGTATTACCATTCTCTGTATGCACAACACTTGGAGGAGGATCCAATTTTTGAACAGGGACAAGAGATTCAGTAACACCATCAACTGCTAAGGCAGTAGCAGGCGGGGGAACACAAATCGAGCGAGGGGATGAAGACAGAACAGAAACACAAGGTGAGGGAGGAGCAATCGAGTTGGGAGACAATGTTAGTACAGGAGGAGGTACTAACAAAGAAGGATACTCAGCTTCAGATTGAGGGTCATCAAACTTAAAATTGACTAATAAATCTTCAGCAGCTACCAGGTCACTGGATAACTGCTTAGAAATTTTATTCAATTTAAAAAATTGAACCCTCACAGCATTATACATCTTTGAAAAATTAATTTGTTTTTCCAAGCATGTCGGACAAGACCAACGTAAGCCACCACTACCAATTTTAGCAGTGGTCATAATCTTATCGTAGTCTCGCCCAGTAAGTCCAGCACATTTAGTGTGCATAAGATTTTCACAAAGCCAACAATTAATAAATTGGGCCTGTGCCGAATCAGCTGCTTGTCTAGCAGTGCAACCTTTTTTGCAGCAGCTCATATTCACAATTGGGATTCAAAAGAAATCAGTTGGAAAAAACAAATAGTGATAATGTTGCGAGAGCTAGTCACAACAACAAACAATAGCGAAAGTGCAAAGGCAAAAACAAAAATAAACCGTACGAAAGAGCAACAGTTTAAATTTGAGAGCAAAACTTACCCAAGTAAGGGAGAGCACTTATGCATACACGTACACAGTCAAGTGTAAAAATAAGAAGAGATGGGGAGCGCGAAAAACAACAAGAGACGCTAAATCAAAAATGAAATTACTTCACTGCACCAAACTGCAATTCAGTAACAAAACGAAACACAGTGAACCACGGATCAAACTATGCAAAGAAGCAATGAACTTTGCAATATAAAAACAGACCGCAGCTGTGTAAAATTTAAATAAAATAAGTAATCAAATACAAAAATAAAAGTGATCACAGAGCGCAAAAAACACGTCTAACTCATTTAAACTGAGAACTCTCTCTCGCATAATTTTCGGTTAGCCAAGTTTTTTTTTTTTTTGCCAGAGTTGTTTCTTTTTCTCGTATTTTTCTCTTTGTTTTTGTTTTTTTCTTTTTTGTCTGACTGGGAGTCAACTCGATTCTCCGCTTTAGCTTACGGCCAGTTCTTCAACTGTCTCTTCTTGGCCATGTTTAGTCAGCTAATATTGAATGAGCGGTTCGCCGGCTGTTTGTGCAAGTCTTTGGCGTTTTCTATTTGCCAATTTTGGGACAATTGCGAGTGCAAATAATTCCAGATTGAGTTCACTGATTATACGTCAAGTTCTGTCTGCCAGTTGAACTCATTACTGTCTATTTAAATATGCTAAGTGTAGTGGAAGACCAGCAGGTAGCTAGCTGATCGATAAGTATCGAGTATTAGGAAAGTGCACCAAGACAGTTGAAAATGCTCTATAAACAAACAAGGATGCAAAACTATACGAAATTATGAGTAAATCGTTTTTATTTATAGATCATTATTGATTGATCAAGTTCTCTCCAAAAAGTACGCATACTTTTGTTATTGTCGATTGTTAATATCGAGAAAAGTATGCTCAGTGTAGAAAAGTGAACAGAGTGAAAAGTTGTTTTTTTTTTTCGTCGATAGCTTTGATTATATATCGAACGTCGACATATCGATAAATATGCAAATAGGTTCTGTGAGAGCCTGATTGAAGTACAAATATTAATCTCTCATCTATTGATTACGGTTTAGTGCCAATTATGACAGCGGACTTGATATGCTTGACAAACTCACGGAGAGCCTTCGGACACACCCTCCTGAATCATATCATTTGGACTGAATTCATTTGAAGCCTCAACCCATAATTCTACCATTTCAGCAACGCGCCCAATTTCTTCCTCAGTCACGATGAGCTCTGGCACAGTATTGAGTATTAATTGAAATACATCCATTCTCATCTGCTCCATTCGGATGCCAATTTCCTGGGCACTCATTACATCTGCCTGATTATCCGAATCGCGTGCCCTAATATAGCGTAGGCCTAACACCCGATGCTCCCGGAGAATATTCATCACGTTTTCCTTAACGCAGTCCAAGTACATCAGACGATTCTCGGGCGCGCTAAAATCCATGATAAATTAGAAAAAATTTTTAAGCTTATTACAGAAACGTACTCGGGTTAATCGAACTTAACAAATTGAGAAACCAGTCAAAGCCTATTTTTCAAATCACATAACAGTTAATAATTATTTTCCATTGCTAATTTGCTTACCCCTAATATTTGGCTAATCCTCAGGGATCATCTTCTCTTTCCTCGTTATTATTACATATCTGTGTGTCTGCTTCTTCTTCGTTTTCTTCTTCAATGGTAAAGTCCATTTCATGTTCAGTTTCTGGCCGGCTGTTGCTTGGCTGTTAAGTACATGGCTTATGGGACATGACCAGTTAGATACTGCCCCGCCTGGGTGATCCCAATCATTCAACTTCATAAAGTGCCGCCAAAAGTCAAAAAGTAATAATACAAAAAATAAAGAGACAAAGACGGAGACAGAGAAAGAGACGGTGCTATCGAGGGGCAACGAGAATTAAAGAAGATTTCACTGTCCAACGAAAATGAAAACGAAATTTATTTCACAATTATAGCAATTAAACGCAAAATAAATTGTGTTTTAAGTTGCACTGAACGACAATGAGCCGCTGCGGCCCTCCTCACATCAACCCAGTCCCTGGCTCTGGCTATACCCCTGCCCCTGCCGCTATCGCTGCTCGTTGCTCACGCAGGTGCCACACGAAAGAAGCAGACGCATAGAATATGATAAAAGCGGAAAACAAGTAATGATCTACGCACTTTTCATTACCCGTGTCCGACCCTCGTCGCCGTCGCCGTCGCGTCGCTGTCTGTCCGCATCCCTGCCCACTGTCCATTGTCCACTGTCTGTCATCTTTATTAAATTCCAAAACTTTTCGTACGAGATCTGATTGACTAGAGCATTTGGCTTGTAACGCTTTGTGGAAAGTTTTTTTTTTTTTTTTAGCTTAAATTTATTAATAAGCTGTGCACATGCGTGTGGATATATATGTATGTATATGCATGATAATTTCAATTACTAATAATATTTTTTCGAATTTTTTTTTAAGTTTTTCATTAATCTTGCCTACTGCATTATATATATAAGTTTTATTTAATGTAAATTATTAATAATATTTTGGTTTTTTTAATTTTGTCAGGTTTATCTTGTATATTATGCTTAATTATATTATATGTTAGCTACAAACTTCTTCAAGCTGTTTTACACAAATTTTAGAATTTTGTAATTTTCATAATTTGCATTATATATTTTTCAGTTATATGCCTATTAATATCAAATTAAAGGTATAAATATATTTACATATTGTTCTCCTTAGTGGAAGTAAGGGCATTCAAGTTTCGCTTTAGGAGCTTTGCTTTGCTTTTATGGTCTTTACGTTTCGTGGACTTGTTGCTCGCTTTTCATGTGGCGCATTGTAGACTTAGTGCCATTGAGGCAAAATTTCACTTCAAAGAAAGGGCACAAAAGTCGCTTCCGATGTCGAGCCGCAATGAACTGAACCAAACTGAGCAGAACTGAAACAAACTGCAATAATACGAAAACTGGCGGACTCTGGACGCTGGACTGGTGGACGCTGCTTTTCTTTCTTTTTATTTGGTTTCGTTTCATTTTTTATTTTATTTTTTATCATTTTTTCGTTGTTGTAATTTTCGTGTTAAGTTGATTTTATTTTAATGTCCAGCCAGACTGTAGTCTGCCCAAGCGACTCGAGCATTGTTTATATACACATAAAGCTCGCATATCTGTGAGGCTTTGTCGTCGCACTGCACGTGTCGCACGTCTGCTTTCTTGTCATGGTCATCGTCGCTCATTGAATCTAATGGGTTTTACTTTCATTACAATTTTGACAAATGTACATCCAGAGCCAGTTGTCGCTACTGTCGTTGATTTCACCTGTACACTGAGATAATTTACACGAAGCCAAATTAAGATCTCTGTGTATGTGTGTGTGTGTGAGTGTATGTCTGTGTGGGAACCGTATTAATGCATGTCTTAATGAGTCAGGTGCTTGTATTCAGTAGTCATTAGGCTAACAAGCTGCAGTCGATTATGTATGAAACAGACGTATTCGATGGGCATCAATCAATCAGTCCATCCATCCATTCGCCTGCCTCCATTCTTGGTAATGAAAATTCCCACTGCTTTCTTTTCTTCCAATCAATGAATTTTCCAGCTCTGTTTAGCACTCGCTCCTGGTGAAACAATTGAATCACGTCTTCTGGCTAGCATATCATTATGATTTCTTTAGCTTTCTTATCGAGAATTCAAACTCATGTGCATATGTATGTATGTATATTCGATTAAACACGTTTCTCTCTCAGCTTAAGAAAATGCTTAGAAAATCCAAATCGGTTTAATGACCAACTTCTTCGGCTTCATCTCAGAGATGAAGTTTTTCACTACGGCCACAAATTTAAGTTATTAATTGGAAATTCTTAGCATGCTTCCACATTAGACAATAGACAACGATCATAAATTACGAATTTAAATAGAATCGCATTCTGTATAGCCTGCGACGATTTGATTTATTCCATTAAGCTGACTGCCGACAGCGCCGGACAAAGGCCATGCAGCTAGCGCTCTTAGCCATAATCTGGTTCAATAGGTGAAAGTGCTAAGCCGTAGAAAAATGACATCGGGTACAGACTCGGACGCGACGTTTATTGTTTCGGCAACGGCTTTCAGCATCGTTTGTAGCCGGCGACAGCTTTTAATACACTTTAGAACTTGGGATAATTGAGATACAATTCGGGTCTGGCCGACATTTGAGTACCCTATATGAAACAGATATGAAGCTAATTTATGCGAGTTAACTGTTATGAATTTCTATTAGAATATGAATATTTAATAAATTATGAAATAAAGTATTGAAGTTTAGATTCAGTAACTAAACAAAATAATAAGAATTTAAGTATATATGATTATTAAAGATATATGAATATGTAAAAGGTCATTGAACTTGAGTTCGTCTAATTCCAAAATAAAATTGTTGTTACATGTAATAATAGGAAAATTAAAATATGTGTATATAAATAATTTTCCAAGTATTGATATTTGATTATCCATTTTTCTGTAAAACCAGATTAAGCTGTCACTAAAGGCAACTTTAAACTTGTTAATAATATATCAAGATTTTTACAAAAATAAAAATAAATTAATAAAAAAAAAAATAAATAAATAAAATAAATAAAATAGTTAGTCTAAAAAATAACTAAATTATGAATAAATATTGTGTTTACCTAATTATTTTATTTTCTAATTAAATTTGGAATTAATTTTGGAATTGGCATACCTAAAACTATGAAATAAATACATTTTAATCTATATCTGTTAGTCTTAATAAATATTACATTAAGCGAACATTAAAAACAAAATAATAATTTTAAGCTTTTATGTAAGAGAAAAAAGGAGTTTCTACAGTTATTCTTCGTGTTTCAACACTTAAATGCTATTAGACGTGCAATCTATGCTCTTATAGTATTTATACCCTGAGCCCATTGAAAATGGGAAATCAGGGTATAATGGTTTTGTTAAAAGTATGTAACAGGCAGAAGGAGGCGTGGCAGACCCCATAAAGTATATATATTCTTGATCAGCATAAAAAAATAAGTTGATTGAGCCCTGTCCGTCTGTCCGTCCGTCCGTCCGTCCGTCCGTCCGTCCGTATGTATGAACGCGTCGATTTCCGAAGATACAAAAGCTAGAGAGTTCATTCTTTTTGTGTTAGGTCCGTATATTGCACGCGCAGTACGAGTTTGTTTCAGAAATTCGATAACTTGTATATTTGAAAAGTTATCGATGAACGAATTTATCGGGACCCAGTTATAAAATTCTAACTAATTCATCTTTAGAGTTAGAGTCTCCAAGTCTTCTGCATATATATAGATACTAATTTAATACAATTTCGGTTTTTGTCAGATTTTGGATTCCTATCCCCACTTCGCCCCACCACCCCCAAATGTGAAAAAAAATGCATTTCAAATACTAGAGACATGCAGTTTGGTTTAGCATATAGATATGAATATCATAATCATACCTTGAAGATATCAATACGATTGTCCATCTAGAAACAGAATTATTAATCATCAAAGTTTTCTCATCAAAATCCATGCGGCGCAGCAACAAAGGCAGAGAGAGACAGCAAGACGCTTGCAATGCTTACACACATGCATACACACATACATGCATACAAGCGTAGATCAAAGTTTGCATGTGTGCAGAAACGAATTGAATAATTCTTGGAATATTATTCGTTCGAAGAAGGGCTCAGGGTATCTCATAGTCGAGCCGTCTCGACTAGAGCCTTCTTACTTGTTTTCTCATGTAGTTACTAATAGACGTAAACTACTTTGACTTACAGATCCACTGGTTGCATGGCTATAAATAGAATTCAGCTTGGACAAGGTGTCCCTCCGAGCGGGGGTATATTCCTTTATAGTGAGACATTATGCAAATGCCGCCTAGAGTCGTTCTATAAATTAGGCAGCGCAATCGAGTGGAGCGACTAATAGAACTACTAAACTAAAAGATAAGGGAACGCCTCTTGGGCACCTCTCCTTCAATAGGAAAGAGAGAGAGAGAGAGAGAGAGCGCAGCAGATCGGCAGATAGACTATCTGTGGCACTATCTTTGAATTTAAAACTTCAAGTTTTTTACTGTGAATCGTTTCGTTTAAATTTAGATACCGATTCAGGTTGTGATTCTGGTTCTGGTTCTCGTTCTGGCTCTCTCTCTATATATATTTGTGTTTCTGTTTCAATTTGTATTCTATTTCTATCTCTGCTTTTAGATTTTCTTATTTTTTTTTTTTTTTTTTTTTTTTTTTTTGTAATACGCTCTAAGTAATCGTAATGGCCGCGGACACCATCTGCCCCGGCACCGGATATGCGGCAAGAGAGACAAAACAACAATAAATTCAAAGCGGCGACGCAGTCAAGAAAGTGAGAACAGTTATGTAGTGTAACTGATGCCGTTAGATAGCATTTTCCACATACAGCAGCTAGAACAAAAGACCGAAAAGCCAAACGGAGCCAGAGACGGGCCGTCGTCTTGAATAGAGCCACTAAAAACCAAACGAAGCAAAACCGAAACGAAAAAAAAAGAAAAAAAAAACGAGCCTAAAACCATCTAAAAATGTCCAAAAATTGTGGGGGCCTAGCAAAAAAAAAAAAAAAAAAAACTAAAAATCACAAAAACTTTCTTCGGTAATAATGGAAAATAAGAGAAAAAGTACCAAAAATGATTCTAAATGCTTTTGTCGCCGTTGGCGGGCTCAGGCATCTTTGACTCTGGCCCTGGCGAAAAGGCTGTGAAAAATAGTTTTCGATTTTCGTTATGGTTTTTCCGCAGTTCGATTGATGGCTGCGGGGCTCACGTTTCTAGGTTTTATGTCTCGTATACCCTGTGCTCATTGAAGGCCCGACAAGAAAAAGGAGTGCATCAGTAAAGATGAGCTTGGGTTTGATTGAATAAGGGTAAAGATAAATCAGCTGCCCAGATGGGCAAAGCGTGGTCAAAATTGCAATGAATATCATCAAGAATATAAATAAAATGTAGTATATAATATATCGAGTTATAATTTATATATAATATTTATAAGGAAATCTACGTAGATATCATGCAAATTTCTGTGAACTTTAACTAACCTTTAGTAAAATAAAATTTGCCAAATATTATATTGACATAGTTGAATGTATGAAAATTCAGTCATATTCAGTCATATTCTAGGCAAATAATTTCATATTCTGAAATTAATAAATATCTGCTAGTCGATCATTTACATTTTCAAACTTTGCACAGTCATCTTTTTGCTCATTTGCGCATTCCACTACATGCAGTTTCCCAACCAGAGAATGAGCACAACCTGAGCCTGCGACCATGTTGGAGCCTAGATCTGAGCCATGAAAGACATGGATGTAAGCCACACAGACAGACAGAGATCATCTGCCGTGCCAGGGAAGAAAGTGATTGCCGATAATTGGGCGCTGCTCACAGGCGGACAGTGAAAGCCCAGACACGAACTGTAATAAACCATATAGTATTTCTATTTCTCAAATTCTCATATTAGAGAGAAGCCCCACCCAGAGACGAGCCACAGTCAAATTGTAACTGCAACTGCGACTGCTATAGGTATAACTTTAGCTGTAGCTGCTGCAGCAGTAGAAGCCATAATTTGTGAACAAGCGGAACCATCAGCCAACCGAGCAAATCCATGGAACGTGCTGTGACAATTGACAGTTAGATGCGTTTTGTTCAGTTAGAAATCAGTTGGATGCAGTTGCCGCCACCTCAACCTGCAACAGCAACAGCAACAGCTACTGCAACTGACATTATGATGTCATCAAGCCCAAGAAGAACAGAAGCAACTCATGTGAGTATATCTTTGGGTAGCATTCTCTGGCAATTTTCCTAGGCCTTGACTCGAAACCGTGCGATCTGCGATTAACAACAAGAACAACAGCAAAGACATTGACATCGAATACACTTATCTGGCTGCCAAGCATGAAGATGAACATTCCTCATAGATAGACTATGTGTATACATATCTCCCATGCTCCATTCCAGTCGTCGGCATGTGTTTATTAACTGTTAGAGTTAACTAACTAAATCGGAGCGACAGAGCTTACTTAGGGCAAGGTTCTGGAACCAATTCCAGTGTTCAGCCTTTCAAACCTAAAGACAATCAACTTACGCATTCATATAATTATGAATGCGATAAACGAGTGCTCGTTCACAGATCTCCAAGTGCATACGCAGAGGCTAAGCAGTTGGCTAACAAATCTCTGATATGGCCGATGAATTGAAGCAGTTTAGATAATGATCATGATCGAGTGGCCTTTATATTGTTTGCCTTAAGGAGAAGCTTTTAGAAAAGCTCAGCTTAATTTTTTTCAGGCTATGGTAGAGCTTTCATAAATTCTTTTGTTCACCAGAGCAAGAAAAGAGCCATTGGGGTTAAAGTTATTAAAGCTCTGCTTAAAGCTTACTTTAGAAATTGCTGCAGAATCTTGATATGAAAAGCTAATTTAATGACTCTCTGTCTATTTCTCTCGAAAGACAAATTTGAGTATATACAAAAATATTTGTAAGATTTCATTTTTCTTTTCAAAAGTTCTTTCTTTAACAAAGACCTACCTAGACATTTGCTTTTCTTCGTCCAAGCTTAACTTTACCTTATTTCTGCATTAGGCAGAAGCATTAAGTTCAATTTCCTTAGAGCAGTTGCTTAACCAGATTTGGTAATAGCCCAAAAATAGTTAAGTGCTTATTTGTAGCTACAATAAGTCGAATGCTTGGCCCCATCAATCATGTGGCTTGCGGATGAGGAGGGCCCAGCAGCAGCGAGGTGTGAGGGTGGCGGCAAATAAGGGATTCGCGAATCATTAAACATTGTCAAGGCAACGAAATGGGTTAGTTCCTGCAATTTGTCCATATTCGAATGCAGTCAAATACTCAGCTCTTGGGGCAACGTCAAGTTCACTTGCAACACCAAGTGGCACGGTTCGGCCGTCCGTCCGTCTGTCCGGCCGTCCGGTTGCCCGATTGCCCGATTGTGTGGTAACCAAATATGGGAAATATCAGCGACACCTTTAGCAGCAGCCGTGGCAGCTGCAACTATGCCAGTGCAGCATGTGGCATTGTGTGTGTGTGTGTTGTGGAATCGACACCAGTGCGCCATCCACCACTGACACAGTTATGTGCAACAAAAGATGCGCGGGCCATAGAGCTATCCAGCTGCAGCTCCCAGCACCAGCCCCAACCCCAGGCCCAGCTCCAGCTCCAGCTCCAGCTCCAACTGCAGTTCCATGGCCATATCCACTGCCTGACGGGATGCAACAAAGGTTTGCGGCTAACACGCAACTGGGTCAGCGTCATCATCATTACATCAATGCCTGATCTGGGGCCTAGGCAAATTCACTGACATGCTAGTACACATACATAGTATATATAGTGTATGTGTGTGTGTGCGTGTGTGTGTGAGCGTGCTTGGCTTCAGCGCGCGTGAACGAGTGTCACATTTGCCTCGCGGAATTGGAGCAAATGTGCGCGTTAGGGCTGACACAGCGAACCTGCCAAGCTGACAAGGTGCCCCCCTCCCCCCCTCCCATCATCCCTAGCCCCACCTACCGCCTATCGCAACCCGTCTTCGCTGCTGCGTCCCCATCATGACCGTCTCCATTTGCTCTTATTATGCGCGCTCTCGCATTATAACGGTTCGCAATTACCATTCACCGCTACCAACGCAAAGCGCGCCCCGTTTGCCGCTAATGTGGTTGCTGGCAGCTCTGCCTTCCGTCCGTCCGTACGTCTCTCTGCTTGTCTGCCTGCCTGCTGCATAATTAGTCATTTTCCTGGAGCGCCTCCCGCGCCATTGTTGTCTCTATTTGTCGCTGTGCTCGTTTTAATATGGGACTGATTCGCTCTCCTAGATATATATATATAGAGATATATATGTGTGTATACATGTATGTGTGTCTGTATGTATGTTGGCATGTATTTGCAGCTCGTTGTGCTTTGTTCTTCTCAATTCTAATGGGCTCTTCACACGCCCCCACTAAAGGCGGGAGACTGAAGAGTGAAGACTGTAGACTGTAGACTGTGGACTGAGTACTTCAGCATCTGCAACCGCAACAACAGTTGGAGGAGTCAATTGGCTCAATTGCAGTCTTCAAGCGTGACAGAAATGGAGCACAGCAACAACCAAGTGACATAAGAACAAGATAGAGAGCGAGAGAAAGCAAGAGAGAGAGAGGGAGAGAGTGAGCGAGAGAGAGAGAAAGGTAGATGGAGGGCAAATCAGTTAGAGCGAGACGAGAATCTGATTCTGATTCTGATTCCAATTGTAATTGTGATTGTGATTGTTATGTTGATGCGCTGATTTGGTGCCCAGGTCTCTGATGAAATCATTCCAAATAGTTGCAGTTAAAACACACGTAAGTGTTTCCTTATGCAATCCGAGTGGCAGGTACTTGGAGGGCAACTCAACTTGGAGGAGTGCTTGGTGAACCGTTAACTGCCTGCACTCGTGCATCATTCATGATGCGACTCATATTAAGCAGAAGTAGTCACAATTAAACACACACACACACACACGCACACACGCACACCCGCGACCTACATCTTTGGCGGACTTAACTGCATGGCAAATACTTCGTACTAGAGAGCACTTGACTCTTGCTTATCTTTACGAGGCGAGCTGCACTGATAATAAAATATGAAAAGAAGCTCGTGCAGCCGAAAATAACGGTAACTGGCTGCATTTTATATACTGATGAAATCAGCTATAAAGAACAAGACCTACATTGCATTCAACTCCACTTACATATTCACATAATTAGTCCTAGATGATTGTCTTTTGCATTTTGAAATCTCTGAAGACAAGTTTTTAAATTCTTTGTAAAATAAAGTTCATTAAGTGACTGTCACGCATACAAAAAACAGTAAAGAGCGTGATCTATATTTCCTTCAACTCCATCTCCATATTAGTCGTATATATTCGTCTTTTGCATTTTGAAATCAATATTATGTGTATGCAAAATATTTTATGATATACCTCAGCTCATTTTTTGTGGCTTATTTTCAATCTTATGTTGGTATAGTTTATATATTTCAAAATTTTGACGCTTATAACTCCATTTCTAGATGGACAATCCTAATGAAATTTAGAGTAGATTAAGAGTATCTAAATATATCTATTTGCCAAATTTCAAGTCTCTAGTATTTGAAATAGTTTTTTCAAATTGGGGGCGAAAGGGGCGTGGCATCCAAAATTTGAAAATTACATAATCTACATATCCATAATATTTATCTAAATATAAATTTGTAGTCTCTAGCACAAACGATGTTGAAGTTATGCCCAAAAAACCTAAAAAATTTAAACGAATTTTCGATTTTTTATCGATAATGGAAATGGGATGAGTTATCGAAAAAAGAAAATAAACCCGTACTGCGTAACTAACATACGAGTGTTCATATGAAATTTCAGCTCTCTAGCTTTTGTAGTTTCCGAAATCTCGACGTTCATACGGACGGACGGATGGATGGACGGACGGACAGACGAACAGGGTTTGATCAAAAAGGGTTTCCAAAAAGGGAAAAAGAGTCTATTGGGTTTGTGCAATGTCCGTCTTGCTGTCCGTCCATCTGTCCGTCCGTCCGTCTGACCACTGTCTGTATGAACGCAATATTTTTCGGCACTATTAGAGCTAGAGACTTCAAATTTGGAATATATACTCATATATGCTCCCGAATTATAAAGTGTAAAAATTTTCCCGATCCGCCCACTAGGGGCGTGGCGAATCGGGAAAAACGTATCTTCTACGCCGTTAATGCTAGAAAGCTAAAATTTGGCATGTTAGTTAATGTTATGATTCTATGAAGATCGCCAAAAAGTTTTATGTCTACGCCCATTGGGGGCGTGGCAAATCGGACCTGAATATATAGTGATTATTCAAATTTGGCTATATTTTGAACACTACTAACACTAGAGACTTGAAATTTGGCATGTATACTCGGGTTGACAACCCAAGACCACCCAACAAGTAAGAAGGCTCTAGTCGAGACGGCTCGACTACGAGATACCCTGAACTCCCAAAACAAAAAAAAAAAAGTCTTCTTCTTTACGAACGTATGAGCGCGAGCTCTGCCAACCGCGCAGTTGCTGCCGTTGCTTGGGGTGGGTTGGGCTGAACTTTGGACGCTTATAACTCCATTTCTAGATGCACGATCTTAATGAAATATTCAGAGTAGATTAAATCTATATGTATTAATTAATGTAATGTATGTATTAATTAATGTATTAATGTATTAATGTGCCAATACATTTATTTATTTATTTCAATATAATATACGATCTATACGAGATTTTCAATGAAAGATCGACTTATTAAAAGGCTCGAATATGAATAGCTTAGCGTCATTTAATGTTCATCTGTATATCTCAATGTTTATCAATCTCTCAAATATTGACTAAGAGTTTATAACATTATACGATTTAATGGAAGATATCTGAATATCTCTGGGTTTGATGAACTTCTCAATAATTTGCATTGGAGCATTTGCAATTGTGCTAAAGGCGGATATGGAATGAAATTGAAATATGTGCGATAAGCACATGGAGTACTTGAGGAAGGCAGCTTTGGAAAATCATGTTGCACACTCGAGCGTGGACGAGTCTGGTGCCACACTCAAGAGTTGTAAGCAGCAAGCAGCAAGCAACTGCGGTTCCATTTTTGCGATAGATTCCAATCCGATTTGCTAGAGCTGGAACTGGAGCGGGAAAGGGAGCGGGAGAGTAAAGAGACTGAGCAACGCTTGGTCTGAGGCGTGCTGTGGTTCCCATCCCAGAGCTTGGCAGCCCAGCTAAACTAAACCCATTTCCTTCCAAGTTGATCTGCAGCATGTTTGCTCGTCCGCATTTCTCGTCTCGTTTGCTCATTTGTCGCTTCGCTGATGTTCGCTGACAGGCGGCGAGCATTGCGATTCCGACAGCGATTGTGCTCACACTTGAATCAGTGCATCAATCTGTCCATCAGTCAGCCATTCAGTCCGTCAGTCCGTCAGTCAGTCAGTCAGTTAGCCAGTTCGACTGCGACTCGAGGCGTTTAGTGTATGCACTCATAGTTACATGACTTCTTCTTTTCTGGCTTCATTTGCAAACGATCGAATCTTTAGCAGCTCTATCGAGCCAGCATCCCAGAGCCAGACGGACAGACATGCCAGCAGAATGCGTGAATATTCTTACAGATCTACATAGATTGCCACAGTCCACTCCACTTCAGAAACAGACTCAGTCTCAGACTTCAGCTCCAACTCACACCAGTCCAGTTCAGTCCAGTGGACTCGATGCGGGTGCGGCGGGCGTTCCAGGTCCAGGCCGAAGCCAAAAGATGCCAAGGCATACCATGATGCTCTGCGGGCAAAGATAACCAAAGGCAACTCATGTAAAGACAACATTAACAGTCCACAGAGCAATAAAACGAAGCTTTAATACCCTGTTTTATAAACTGCGCTTGGGTAGTTGCCCCAACACACACATTCAGTGTACTTGAACGATTGAAACTAAATACATTTTACAACGACAGCTACACTAAAAGTGTCTCACTTCGTCAATAAATCCATCATTCATGACAGTCGAATGATATTAGGGAAATGCCTCAGGCTCGAATTCCTACATATGCTCATATCTATGATGATCCCTGATGATACTAAAGATATTTATTTCGACTGTACTCGAAGTCTCTGTGCTAAAATCAAATATACTTCAAACTTTTCGAATCAAAAGCCCCTAGAGTAACACAACTTCAATAAAGATCATCTTTGCCATTGATTGTTTTTTATTTCATTCATTTTTTTTTTTATTTGATGAAATGCCATTGGGTTGACAAATTAGCAAGCTCGCATAGTTTACTAATCAACGAATGCCTCCACATTCAATTAGAATGACACATTCATCGATGGCTAAAGATTTTTGTACATACCAATCGAATGGTACGTTATTTCCAGCATTCCCACCTTGACAGCGTTAACATGTGAGTGACAATTCAACAAACGCTGCGCAGGCGCAGAAAAATTCTGGCTTGGACATTGATTTATGGTGAAAATACTCAAGTGAGTCAATCGCCTCATTCAACGCATTTTACGCATGACAACGCTAAGAAATAATCAAATGGCTGAAGAAAATGCAGAAAAAATGCAATTTTATCTGCAATCGATTGACGAAATACTTAAATTTCTATCAAAAATAGTTGTTCTCACTAAGTGGAATATTCCTCTGGCTGTACTTGCCATCGCATAGCATAGGGTGACGTATTGCATATGATCGATAAATAATCGATATTATATTCGAACTTTCGATTTACATGGAAAATGTTAATATTGTACTTATTATTAAACTTATTAATAATTATTTATAGTATTTTGTATTGAGTATTTGAAAGTATTATTAAGTATTTAGTACTTTAATGTTTAGTCGGAGTTAAGACAACTTAATTGAATTTTAATTATAATGTAATTATACATTAAAAAAATCAATTAATTTTTCTAATAAATTATAAATAATTTAATAAATATGACATATGTTAAAAAATCTAATTAACTTTTATTTAGTTCCAATTATGTAATTTAAAATTCTTTTATTATTATAAATCTATAAATATTATATTTTTAATAATTCTAATAATTTAGAAATAATTTAATAAATATTAAGCTATATTTTTATTATTATTATAATTACAATTCTATAAATAATATATTTGTAAAAAATCAATTTACTTTTCTTATAATGTAATTTTTTTTAATGTAATTCTATAAATATTATGTTAAATAAATCAAATCAATTATTTTAGCTCGATCTATTAAATTTTAAAATTATTTATAATTGTATATTCTATAATTATTAAATATTCTATTTTATAAATATTATAATGAAAAAATGGTATTTAATTTTTCTAATAAATTAAACCAATAATTTGATAAATATTCCATATGTTAAAAATATCTATTTAATTTTTTAGGTCCACTTATTTTTCTTAAAATTTGTATTCTCTTTTTAAATCAAAAGTACGATTATTTTCCCAAACTCATATCAGATTTAGTTTAGAAAAGAATTCTTAAATCGCGAATTAACTGGGCAACAGAAGTTTATAAAAGAAATATTTCAAATAATTGCAGTTTTTTTCGTTCTTTCTTTTTTCTTTCTTTTTGATTAATTTGTTGTTGCATGCAGCGTTAACACCTGGACAGGTGGACATATTTCCATCAGCAAAAGCTCATCAATTTTCAAATTGAAAATTTGCCCAAGCTGATGGGAGGCGTGGTTGTAGATATTGCTGTTGTTGTTGTTGTTGTTGCTGCTGTTGCTGATGATGTTGTTGATGGAGTTGGCCAAATTGTTGAAGTAAATATCTAAGCATTAGGCCGCCAGCGCCCAGTTCAATTCTTTAGCTTCAGTCTTCCATTTTGTGTGAGTCTTCTGTGATTGTTGTTGCTGGTGGTGCTGGTGATGCTGGTGTTGTTGTTGTTGTTGTTGCTGTTGTCGTTATTGTTGTTGTTGTTTGGGTCATTTAGTTGCCAGTTTAGCTAGAGAGTGGCTGTTGGTTGTCTGTCACTTGGCTTGGCAGTGAGGCTTTTGATGCCACGATATAATTTTTGGCCTAATGAAGCATAAAATGGCAACAACAACATCAGCAGCAGCAAGTACAACCTCATCATGAGCATGAGCATTCTGAGTGGCTGGCATTGTCATTGGTAGCAGCAACTGCGTTGCAAGTAAATTCTTTAGCCAGTTGCCGGTTGGCAGTTGGCAGTTGGCAGTTGGCTGTTTGTGAAAGTCTAAAACCGCAGATCAAGTTGGCTGGGCAATCGTGTTTACCCTAGAGTAGGAGTCGCTAGACATGGCCAATGCGCCTGCGGGTCTGTGAGAGAGAGGGGGGAGCAAAGGGGCGGCGCGGATGAGGGAAGAGCGAGGGCGATGTTGCGGCTTCACTGGTTAACTGGCATTTGCAGACGGCTAGCTCTAGCGCACTTGAATTTCGATTCCCATAATTTTGCAAATTATGCAGAAACATTCACGCACACACACACATACACACACCCATAAAGGCAGACACACACAAGACATAGATAAACGCAACAGATTGCGGTCTCTGTGAGTGGCCCAGGAAATGGACATTGACGACATCACAAGACGTCAGCGGCAACAACATCTCTGACCAGCATGTGGGAGAGAGAGAAAACCTGACCATGTCGACCCATAAAAATGCTCGTTATGCCAACAACAACAATAGCAAACAAAAGAAATTGCATTTTGTGGCATTTGGGCATCCTTCATCAAAGTCAGTTGAGCGCAGTCATCATAATGTTATACGCCTATATATATATATATATGTATATATATATATATATATATATATATAAATACATATATTATATATATATCTATTTCTATATAATATGGAGATATATAATAATAGTCATAATCATAGTCATAAGCCATAGGCAGCAGTTGCTGCTGCTGCCGCTGCTGCTGGGAAATGATGATACTCTGCAGGCAGCAAAAGAAAGTGTATATTCGTTTGTTTCAATCTGCATTCAGATTACTTGGAATACACGGTAATCTTATGGAATAACGGGTATACTCGGCTGGTTTATATGTATAAATGGTGTTCCTTAAACTATCTTAAAGCTGTTTAATGAGCATTTCAAAGTCAACTAGAACGAGTCATCTAATACAAAGTTAAAGTTAAGCTGGACTACGATCGATTGAAAACAGCTTATAAGTATGGTTCAATCATATCAAAGTACTATAACATATTCATAGTCCACAAAAAATACACAAATTATTACAATAGTATCACCAATCCGATGGGGATATTTTATTTGCCAGTCCGGCCAGCTATATCCCAATTCACAGCCACATATGGTCAGTGATAACTATTGAAACTATGAAAAGAAAGTGTTAAATTAAAATTTAAAATATAGATTATAAGAGATTAAGTATAATTATTAAAACTACAATTATAATCATTCTTAAAATTAAAAAATAAATAAATAAATAAAATAAAATAAAATATATAACATAAATAAATAAAATAAAATAAAATTAGTAAAGAACAGGGAAGGTATTAACAATACTGAAAGAAGAACAATAGGAAATAAAAAGAAAAGAGTAAAAGAAGAGCTATTATAGAATATTTGATAGGATTGAGAAATCACTGCAAGCAGCAATAGCAACATAATGTGTACTAGAGCTTATGCCTGTGCATTGCGAGTGATTTCCCTAAGGTGTGCTAAAAGCAACGATTTTATTTTAGGAAGAGAGAGAGCTCTAAGGAAAATACGTGATTATATTTATAATAAAAATTAACACATAGACCATGAAACGCACTATGCAAAGAATAATCCGTAGTGCATATAAAATATTGCTCATATGATATATAGAAAAATACCTAAATTTCATTTACATTTTTTGACAATAGCTGATTCCTCACGATTGAAAATAATAAATATAATAAAAAAAATATAAATTTACTATATAAAAATATCATAAATCTTACATAAATAACAAATAAAAAATAAAAAATTTAAATGTAAAATATTCAAATATAATTAAAAAACTCAAATCCAAATTCTATTTTAAAGGCTCTCACGTAAGAAAAAAGCTCAGAAAATTATTTTAAAATGTATGGCATATATAGCATTATTATTTATAGTGTGCTTTGTTCAATGCTTTTAATTACTTCAAAGAGCTCTGTTCACTTTTCTCATGTCATCATCATTCAGTCAGTCTCATAATTTCCAGAGTATCTTCGAGTCGTTGGCCAGCCGCCCACATAACAATGTAACTTGTTATCTTTGCTTTTGAGTGGCAACAATTGCTGTTGTTGCCGCCTGTTCTGACCCTCTCGTTGTTTGTTGAGGCCGTTTGAATGGAGCTTGTCAAAGTGTCAACACTTTTGAACTTGGCCTTGAACTTGGCCCCAAAAGGAATCATCTGGCAGTGACTGCAGCCCAATCATTCTCAGCATGATCATCGTCATCATCATCAGCAACAGCAACATCAACTATGATCTCTGGTGGACTACTGTGAGGCAAATTGGCTGAACATCCAAATGCATTTGATAGTTTTGGATGCTGTCAGCTGGCCTGGGCCTGGCCGTGCTTCGCACGCATTTCCATTAGGAGCGGCTGCCATCTACT
This sequence comes from Drosophila buzzatii, assembly GCA_035045845.1. Classification (NCBI taxonomy): domain Eukaryota; kingdom Metazoa; phylum Arthropoda; class Insecta; order Diptera; family Drosophilidae; genus Drosophila; species Drosophila buzzatii. The sequence goes on along the minus strand of JAWNOS010000105.1, from coordinate 2,469,079 downwards.
CATCTGGAGGGCACAGCTCAGCACATTTCAGCATAGTGCTTGCCATTACCATTAAAGCCAATCAATTCCGGGCCTAAGACGTCCATCAAAATTTGTAACAAGCGCCCGCGGTGCACTCTCAGCTACAGCATCAGCTCCACCTAGGTCTAGGTCTGGTAACTGCATCGAGAACTGGATCTGGACATAGGGCTGCGGCTGTTCCTATGCCTGAGTCCGGGCCTGGGCGAACAGGCAGCTGGGCCATTTGACGGCGCTTGACGCGCGAAATGATTAACATGTTGGCTCAAACAGGCGCTGGCGGCGTGACGAAAGCCGCCAACAACAATCAGCTAACAAACCCCTCAAATGCTGAATCACTGCTGCATCAGCACCAATAACACCAACAACAACACCATCGCCGCAAGCGTCCAAGTCTCGTCGATGGGCGGCAATTTCCTTACGCAGTCGCACTTGGCTTGGCAGGTGAGTTGCGGCCCCATGAAACCTATTTGCATGTCTTGCCCTGTTGATCAATTGATGTATGTACATATATCTATTAGCTGGGTAGCCTCCATGCAAGGCAAATATATTGTATAACACAATTGTAAAATATATTAACATATTTATAAGTTATATATTGGCGTGATTTCGATGTTTGCTAAAATAAATTTGAATTAATTTTATTTATAATCTTTGACACATTTCCATTTACATATATATGAAAATAGGTTTTTACTTTTCCCCTCATAAACAGTTTAAATTTTAAAGTAAGACTACTCTAGACGCAAGTGAACGACTAGGAAATACCCTAATCTCTGCGAAGAGCTGTTAATAATGCTTCCTTGATGAATTTTTATAAGCATAATAATGACATAACTAATTTAATTCACTGTATTATTATCGATCATAGAGAAAATAAATCGATGTTATTATCGAAAAATACTTAAAATTCAATATTTGTGTCTGAAAAAAAAATATATATATGTATATATATATTTTTTTTTAATATTTCTAAGTTTCTATTAGGCATTTATAACAAGTAAGAAGGCGCTAGCCGAGAAATATATAATTTGGAGCCACTAGTTCAATCGGAGTAGAAGCTAAGACTAACAAGTAAGATGGCTCTAGTCGAGACGGCTCGACTACGAGATACCCTGAACCCAAAAAAGGTTATACTCTTCCTCTTTACGCACGTATAAGCGCGCCTCTGCTAACCGCGCAATTGCTGCCGTGGCTTGGGGGTGGTTTGGGCTATATTTTGAACGCTTATAACTTCATTTCTAGATGGATGATCTTCATGAAATTTTCAGAGTAGATTAAGAATATCTAAATATATGTGCCAAATTTCAAGTCTCTAGTATTTTTTGCAAATTGGGAGCGAATGGGGCGTGGCATCCAAAATCTGAAAATTACATAATCTGCGTATTCATAATATCTATCTAAATATACAAAATGTGAAGTCTTTGCCTAAAATGGTATAGAAGTTATGCCCAAAAAAACGTAAAAAATGGAAACGAATTTTCGATTTTTTATCGATAATTTGGAAATAGGATGAGTTATCGAAAAAAAATAAATAAACTCGCGAAGCTAACATAGGAGTGTTCATGTGAAATTTCAGCTCTCTAGCTTTTGTAGTTTCCGAAATCACGTTCATACGGACGGACGGACAGGGCTCAATCAACTTATTTTTTATGCTGATCAAGAATATACATATATATACTTTATGGGGTCTTCGACGTCTCCTTATGCCTGTTACATACATTTTCACAAAACCATTATACCCAGAATTCCCATTTTCAATGGGTTCAGGGTATAGAAACGTAAAAAAAGAGTTATCGAAGAAAAATAATTTTGATCGATAATAAGGAAATGGGATGAGTTATCGATTACTATCCATGTAAAATTTCAGCTTTTTTATAGCATTTATACTTTACGAAGTCCCTGCGTTCATCGACTCAGTTCGATCGCGCTCATGAAGAATAAATATACTTCATATACGTCCCCTTCTGCCTGTTACATGCACTTTTACAAAACCGTTACACGATGAATTCCCATTATCAAGGGGTTCAGGGTATAACTATGCTCAAAAATACGCTAATTTGATTGATATACATATGTACATTTTTACTTATACACATCACTCTTATTATTAACTAAAATTGATCAAGTTTAACCTAATAGGATCCTCAATACACATCGAGTTCATATTATGTCTATACGACTCTGAGCCCCGTTTATAGGGTAACAACATTCACTTAACAACATTAAAAGTAAATTATACTTCTCTTTACAGTTGGCATATTCAAATGCCATGCCGACAAATGGCATAGACTTTCGCATACTCTAATTAAGCACAAATCATTTAAGAAGTGAAAACATTTTGCAACACTGTTATTTGCTCCCCTCTGCTTTCTCGCCTGCTTCGTGAACTCCATTTGGCATATTTTGGTTATTTTTAGCATTTTGCCGAATCATTAAAAATAAGTAATTGAAATGAATTGGAGAAATGCAAGAGATGGCGGAATTGCACTTTTAATAATGAGCTGCATCAACAGCAGCAGCAGCACCACCACCGAGATCAACCACTGACGGATGTGGCCATGCAGGCTCATTAGAGATCTCGCCATGAATGGGGGATGCAACGTCTCATCGCATCTCATCGCATCGCATTGCAGCGCGACGCGTCGCACGAAAATTCAATTAAGCCAAATTACAATCTTAAAGCCAGGAAAGTGATTTGCTGGCCAAGAATGAAAATGGGCCCGCAGCTCGAGCCTCACTGTTGCCCCCTCCCCCCACGAACGCCATTCCAAAGCTCATCCCAGTCTAAGCTGGTTGAGTTGTCAAAAGGTTGAAATTAGCATTGACCCTCATGGCCATTTGGCTGGCTAATGGCCCGCTGGCCAAAAGGTGCCAGCCTCAATTTACCGTTGTTAGCCGCCAGCTCCACATCCTTGACAAGATGGGGCATGCTTGGACGCCCAGTCGCCAACAAAAAAAAAAAAGAAAAAAAAAACAAAAAAGAAACGAAAAAGAAAATGAAAAACCATTTCCCTCACCACTCCAGAGCCGCTGCCCCATGATGATGGAACAGAGATCCAATTAGTTAGCCGCGTTTCGTTTCTCCTCGGGGAGGCTTGTTAGTGAATTCATCGTTTTAACTACCCGTAGAAAACGGCAAACAATGACAAGAACAAAACGTAGCAAAGCGAGAGAGAATGAAATTATGATTAAGTGCTCCACGTTCGCTGAGTTTTCCAGTCTAAATGAAAGTTACCTTGACGAATGACCTATTTAGCCACAGTACCAAAACACACACCACACACCAAATAGAAAAAAGGGTCAAAGATAAATGGCGTGCTCCAATCTAACTAACCAAATAAAAAACAAAATAATAAAGATAAAAACTTAAAAAAAAAAAGAATCTAAATCTCACAACGGAGCATCAGAAATCTAGGGATCGCTGATCAGCCGCCCCTTTAATTAAATTATCATTTCTGTTTACCTTTGGGGAACTCTTTCCAAATGTATATTAAATTCAGTGTACTTCCCCCTCTTTCTCTCTCTCTCTCTCACTCAGTGTTTTCTGTCTTACGTTTGCACAGTGAAGTAGTTAAAGTTAATTATTATTATAAGTAACATTGAGCTCATTGTGGTTAATGAATTAAAGGTTTTCCTGCATTCAATATACTCTTATTAAAATATCATTATTGTATATGCAGCTTACATTTAATGAATTTATCATCTGTCAATTGAATGAAGTTTAAATATTATAACTTATATAAGAATATTACTTGATATATTAAATTTTCTTTTTAGAAGTATTCCATAAAGAAAAGTTCACATTTAAAATAATATAGATTTTCCCTAGAGTGAATTGAAATCAAAATTAATTAACTAGTCAGAAAAAGCTACTTAACATGCTTCTCCACACACAGCTTTAGAGTTTGAGTTAAAAAAAAAAATTAATATAAATGCATTTTTGAGTGGATAACTATTTTGTTGATATAATGTCCCGAAGCTAATAAACTTGCGATGGAACTGAGGGGAAGAGAGAGACGGAGAGAAAGATAGAGGACTAACGGAGCTCATGAAAGATGTCGAAATTGAGAATGCCCTTGGGAAAAGAGGAAGAACGGCGAGAGAATGAGATGGCGAGAGAGTAAACGACTGCTAGAAAGAAATCAAGATTGAGCTCGCCCTGGGTTGCATTTTGTGGGTTGCTGCCGAACCATCTTGTGCTATTTCGGGGGCTTTCCATTTGGTATGATTGAAACATCAAACGGGGCATAATTATATAAATTAAATAGCATTTAAAAATTCAGTTGTTCTAATGACCCACAAATCGTAAAGAGCTATAGTAGCGATATTAATCTCGCGTTTACCCACATTTTCGAATAAAAAAAACAACAAACAAACACATGCTTCCCACAAAAAAAAGAGATCTATGCCGATTGCTCCAAAATGATGGGGGCAGTTGGCCAACGCGAGCAATCACTGCAAATTGTAAGCTTTTTGTTGAAAATGAAATCAGCTCTTAGGAAATAAAATACACAAAATTGTTTAAAAACAGGAAAAAAAAAAACGAAAAAACAACTTTTACAAATCTGGGTTAAAAGAACGCACAGCATAGGTTCTACGGACGTAATTTATTATGTGGCTCAAGCTACATTTATGTACTTAAGGGGAAAGTAAAAGTTAAATGCCTGAGCGAAATCTACGAGCTAAAAAAAGAGCTTACATTTCGTAAAGCTGAGATAGAATCGCAGAGAAATGAAATAGATCAATTATTTTTTAAATTTTAAGGTTAAATACTTTCCGTTGAGGCAAGGTAACCTCAGCGTTAATCATGAGCTGAAAATAAAAAAAAAACTGACCTAAAGTTCCGGCAACTTGAATATGTATCTGTGGGTTGATCCAAACATATTATCTTAATATATATATATATATATATATATATATATTATATTATATTTATATATATCTCGGTCTCTCCATCTAATTCTCTATCTGTCTCTATCAATCTCTCTCTCTCTCTCTCTCTCTCTCTCTCTTTGTTACTTTATAGGCTAATATATGTTATTAGTTATTCATACGATCTATCCACTTTACAATTAACCGAAACTAACTTTATGACAGCTGGGGAATACTACGCATGTGCGAGTGTGTGTATGTGGAATGAACACCTGCATCGCAAACGATCCTCTTCGGATCGTTTTCAATTGCCGCTAATTGTGGATGGCTGGGCGAAGAGAACCGTAGGGACAATCTGCAGCTACAAATAGCTGTAGTTCAGCCAATTGCCGTTGGCTGGCTTAACGAGCCACAAAAGAAGCCAATAAAACAAAAAAGCAACAAAACAAAGCTCATGTGCATTTCTGGTCAAGGAACAAGAATTCCAACCGTTATGTTACCATAAAAGCCAGCACACAGATAAAAAAGGCTTTCTTTCCCAATTCTTTTCCCATTGACGAATTGACCTTTTGCATCAGCTGAAAAGTTGAAATGCTGCAACAGTCCCGGCCCAAGCTCAAGTACTTGTTTGTCTCGGCCCTGTGCGCTCTTGGCCAAAATGCAAATGGCCATTGTAAGTCCCAGACACACAGGCTGGACATGATCACTGCACACGATTGCGTCTTGCCATGCGGCTTCCTATCGATTCGTGTCGCTACCTTAAGCTCCGATGTAAAGAAGATCTTACACAGAAACAATTATTCTCGACTAAAATCAATATCGGAAAGTAGTCGTATACAAGATTTGGTCTTGTGTTTGACTGGCTGACTGACTGATCGATCTACTGATTGACTGACTACCTAATCGACTAACTAGCTAGCTGATTGAATCTCCAACTAACTGACTGACTGACTTTCTATGTAAACGTGATTGGTTGACTGACTAAGAGGCAGACTAATGGATAGATTGATGGCCTGATTGATAGACTCAGTCACTAACTTACTGCATTCTGATTGATTGACATATATATATATATATTTATGTAACTAACTGGTTGACTAAATTCTTGACTGCCTTACCTATGTTTATACAACTGTTTGACTAATCAATGCTTACTGCAACTAACTTATATAACTCCTTAAGGATAACCTTGCAACAAATTGTTAACCCATTAAATGGAGTCGGATAACGCTACTACGCTAGACAAAAGAAACATTGCTGCTGATAGATCTCACTAATGGCAGTTCAGAGACTTGCTATAATCTACTTTAGCCCGACAGAGGCTTCATTACTATCTAAGTTATTTTTCTACCTATACCGCCATTATATCTATCATAGAACTAACACATTCATCGCTTACAAATAGATCAGTTCATTCATTGTTATCATTAAGTCGTTGAACATATACTTAAAAGAAAGCTTACTCGATGATGCATCACCGAAAAGTAAAAGTTATTGGACACCTACGCATGGGAACTGCGGGGTTAATAACCTGATTGACCATTGACCCTCTAACCCCAGCCGTACAAATAAAATTGCTATTGTTTTTTTTTTTATTTTTATTTTGGACATTTCTTGTGGGTCAACTGCCGCTATTCCAACGTGATCAAATCAAAAATTCTTGTCATTAACATTGTTGTTGATTATTTTCGCAGTTCATTTGCGAGCACTCGAGGCCCCCCTTTTGAACACCTTCGGACCTTTAGTGGTCTGATGATGTGTAAGTAGTTTTGCGTATGTTTTGGCCTGATGATGATTGCCTTTGCCGCATTGCTAATGGCTCGTGTACCGTTAGACATTAGGCGCTAAAGCGATCATAATTCGCCAGCGCCCGCTGTTCAACATCAAACTGTTGCCAGAGACGCACAACCAACGCAAGCGCTTATATATACACACACACACACACATACACAGAACATTGTGGGCAGCAGTGAACAGTTGTTAGCATTTAGTTAGTCCGGCATTTTAGAGTGTCTCATTTGAATATGATTTTAATATGATCTAGCGGAAAGACATCCGATCTCAGATTGTAGAGAGCAATTTTACAGAGAATAATATTGTGTGGGAATGCGAGAGCCTCAGTCCAATATGAACTAATGACAAGACATCCTATTAGACACATTGAGGACAAATTCTACCGAGGATATTACCATATATATAATATAACCATATCACATAGGAATACTAGGCAAAGAAAGGTACAAAGAGAATTATCATATGGGAATACGAGTACTTCCCTTGAATATAATAATCAATATGAACTATTGGAATAACATCTAATTATACACATTTATGGAGGAATACTGTGAAGTATGGCAATGCAAGTTAAAATTATTTCTTTGATGATCATAGACGAGTCAATATAAATGTCTACTTTTGGGAGCTTTTATAGCACAGTCATCATTCATGAATACCAAATGAGGAGAGACTTCCATTTAAGAAAAAATGTATCTAGTTTATTAAGCAATTTATATTTCATGTACGACCATAAGTTCATAATTCCGATCCATTGTCAAATCTGTTTACAAGTCAAGCTCATAATATACTTTTATTCAAGAGCCAATCATACTTTTGTCAATACTTAGCTTCTTGTCACACTAACTCTTAATGTAACTACACTTACCCTTAGCTTAGCCCTTTGTATTGTTACAGCAAAATCAGTTTGTTGCTAATTGGAATACACTTGGACTGAGCGTAATGTTGGAAGACTGAGATTTTGGTCCTTAAATAAAAATCAGATCGGCGAATAATTGGATTTATGAAAAATCGATTCATCTTAAGTCGGCTCAGCAATTGACTATTGTCTATTTTTAATATATTTACATATGTATATGGCATGTTCAAAAAACAAGTAAGAAAGCTCTAGTCGAGACTGCTCGACTACGAGATCCCCTGAACCCTTCTTCGAACGAATAATATTCCAAGAATTATTCGATTCGTTTCTGCAAGCGTAACAAACTATACAGGCACAAGTACGTACGCACACGCTGATATACGCTTGATTGCATGTATGTGTGTAGTACACACACACACTGGGTACGCGTTGCAGGCGTCTTGCTGTCCCGCTTGCTCTGCCACGCGGGTTATGTTGCGAAAAATTATTTGACTAATAATTCTGTTTCTAGACAAACAATCGTAATCAAACTGTCATATTATGGCAATGACATTCATATTTATATTCCAAACCAAACTCGGGCTCTAGTATTTCTCTATACATTTCTTAAACATTTGGGGGTGTGGGGGTGAATTGGGCACCGAAATCCAAAATCTAACAAGACCCGAAATTGTATTAAATTAGTATCTATATATATGCAGAATACTTGGAGACTCTAGCTCTAAAGATGAACGAGATATAATATTATAACTGATTCCCGATAACTGTTTTTCGATAACTCTGGAACAATACAAGTTATCGAATTTATGAAACAAGCTCGAACTGCGAGTGCAATATATGATTTCAATTTCAATTTCGAAAGTACACGGTGCGGAAAAGAGCGAACTTGAAATGTACCGCAGCTTGCCACAAACGTCTTGGGAAAGCAATCCAATAGTTTTTTGGAATTCCCATAAGGGGACTATGCCAGTACTATCAAAGATAGCATTACGATGTCTAACCACCCCTGGCAGCTCAGTGTCATCAGAGAGACTTGCTTCGACAATCAAATACATTGTTTGCGACTCCCGAAGTCGTATGACGGAATCTCACATAGCAGAACGCGTTTTTTTAAATCCCTAAGTACCGAATATTGGTCTTGGTGTTTTTTTTTTTTTTTTTTGGTCGGATTTTAAATTTATTGTGTGAAAAAAGTTTGTAAAATATCGGAAACATATCGATATATCGATATCAAAACTTAAAATATCATCGATACGATATTATATATACTATAAAATTTATTCACTTATTGAGCGACCCTAGACAATATGTTCCCTAATAAATAATCATTTTCGCTACCAAAGCAGAGATGAAACCAGCATAGAGAATAAGCAATCCGATTGCTCTAAGCGCCGCCCGAAAGTATTCTGGAAAACCATTTCGTAGTGCAGCTAAGAAGTATGCAACGACTTTTGCTTAGTTGCTGCAACTAGCTAAGCGATGCCAGAGAAAAAAATAAGAGAAAGAAAAATGCATTGCCAAACGCCGTCGCATGCCACTCACGAGTGCATTTCGCTGACAACGTCTCAGCCGTCGACCCGAAAAAAATATGGAACTCGAGTCGTCTGCGCATTGGGGCAATCGGCAATGGAGCCAGCAGCTTGCAGCGATTAATATGCGCATTGTTCCCGCAGCTCAATTGCCTGGCTGGCGGCCTGACTCGCTGACTGCCTGGCTGGTTGGCTGCTTGGCTGACTATTTGGCCAACTGCCTAGCTGGCTATTTGGCTAACAGGCGGGCTAGCGTAATCGCTGAGTGCCGAATTGCATCACAATGCTGGTTAGCCAACAAAAAATACACTTCAACAGACTCGCGCACTTTTTGGCACACTCACTTTATGACGACTATCGCCAAGCGCCTGCCCCTCCCCGACCCGCACCACCTCGCCTCCGGCCGCTAGCTCCACCTGCCTCATGTGCTCAGTGACTGAAACGGCGGCGCTTGCCACAAAATCATATAGCAAGCTCAGTCAGGCTGCGGCTCGTGCCACAAGCTACACTTGAAGAAATTGTATAGCTGATACGAATTGCGAATACATTTTTAATGTATTGTAGCATAATTATATAGTTATATCCTGCACAAAAATTTATTGAAATATAATCGACACAAGTCTTCACATTGAAGCCCTCGCCCTGCAGTTAGAGAAAACGATGGATGACTTAGCCAATAAAAATTAATAATAAATATTTAAATAAAAATAGATTATTCTAATTATTCCTAATATTTAAGGTTCATTTAAATTAACATATCAAAGAGCCTTCATATTCTTCTTCTTTTCTCTTTTCCATCACTCAATTTCATTTCTCATTCAGTTTTGCTCTCAGTGCAAGAGACGCCTCGCTTGTTTATCCAACACAAATACACTTTCTTCAAATATTTTCTTTGTGCTACTCTTCGGAAATTTGTTTGGGTACTATCCTGAACTGAAATGAACTCTGTGGCAAGTATGGATCTCGGTGTTTATGTGCTGATGTGCTGCAGGCGCTACGAGGCCAGGGCTCGGCTAGAGCACTGCCAATAGGTTGGCCTTAACTGATTTACGGCCATGACAAAATACACATACGTATCTGTATCGAAAGTTTCAATGTATCCGTATCTGTATCTGTATCTGTATCTGTGGCCAAGTGCAAAGCTAATGCACAGACATGAACAAGTTTTGCCACACGCTGTTAAGCCGTCAATCGTCAAGGTTCGAGTCGCATGCAACAACATCTTCTGACTTAACTAAGAGGCGTTACCTTTCAGCGCAGCTATGACTAACACTTGCAACAACTTATTTTTATGAATAATTCATTTTCAGTAACTGGCTCATAATTTGAACAAAAACAAACAAAACTTGGAGACTTTAAAAACGAAATATTAGTTAGGTCTAGCTAAGCATGAGACCGAAAAAACAGCAAACAATTTGGCATGAGTTGGAAAAAAATCAGAGTTGCAGAGCTAATTAAATGTATGAGAAGTGCACGGAAGGGCAATAGCTACATAAACAACTTGACTTGACATAGATAATCAATCTACCTAGTTATCTATATAGGACAGAAATATATATAGATGTCACCAAGATTGGGCTACTTCTTTGTAGATTTGTCTTTTAATCTGCATTGCTCTGTATATTTGAACAATAACAATATTATGTAACTTGAACTGGCAACCCACTCTCACAACACTTGCGTATCAAATTTACAGCCCATTCACTTTATTGATAGATGTCTATTCAAAAAACTGCTGCAAGCTTGACCGATAATATGCCAAAGTTTTGCAATTGGTACGTGAACTAAATTCATAAAAAAAAAATTTTTGCTGTATCAAACATTTTTGAAAGTATTTGGAATTTATTCACAAATATTTCGGTTTTTCGAGTTGGAAATAAAAATTTACCAATTCGTGATTTTGTTCAAATTATTGTAACAGATTGAAGAAGAACTTTTTAATCCCATAGCTATTGCGGTCTTAGCCTGTTTGACATTTTAAATTTCAAAATTCTATTTTATCGAAACTAATAAGAACACGTCACTTGACATTTCATATGTAGGCTCTTTTGTAGATATGGCAGATGTGGTTTTAATAATAAGATTCGATTCGGTTAATATTTATATTTTTGTGAAATTCATTACAAATCAATATTTTATTAGTATCTTCTATCATATATATATATGTATATATCAAGTATTATTGCTTAAGACCAGTCATTGGAATGTTTTCGGCTAGAGTTCTTTTACTTCTAAATTAAAGACTAAAATAAATTAGCTTGGGGCTACTAGGATGTATTTTTGAAAATAAATGTACTACGGATTCGCAATTGCATCTGAATTAACCAAATAGATGTACTTGTTATGTATTAAGAAATCATTTGCAAATACATAAAACTCATTTCAAGTATTTGAAATATATTATAAATATTTATTATATTATTATCCTTCATTGTCTCGCTTGCAGCTTGCATTCCCTTTCACTAAGCTTTGCTTTGGGCCCAAAATACTTTGAGATTTGCAGCACATTCACAAAGCATTCGCCTTCATTCATTTGAGCTGAGAGCTCGGAGGAGGGTGTGGCTGCCTCGAGTTTGCTTTTTATTGTGCGACTGCCACTGAACTCTTTTGCTCTGCAAAAAAAAAACAAAATCGTAATGTTTCTGTGACCATATTTGTTGGATTGCGACAGTTTTTGTTGCTGCTGCTGAAGCTGAAACTAAGCTTGTTCTGCCAGTTGCATATCAGGCTGTGGTGGAGCTCTGGGGGCCAGTGAGGAGAGCATTGGTAGCTACTGGTTCGTTTCACCTGGTAGCTGGTCAGTGCGCTTAGTTCATGGCTTGGATTTACAATTTACTCGTTTAGCAAATGAGAAGAGTATATTGGTTTTAATAGTGCGTTCGATGTTAACAATGCGTTCGATTGAATACAATATATTGGATATTCTTAATATTTTTTATATTAGAGGAGTAGATATTTAACACGAATATCTGAAATATTCAAAAATAAATAAATAAACTAATTTTGAAAGTCGACTTCTGTATACTCTTCTATACTGTACATCGTGACATATGCATATATGAATATAGGTTTTTTACTTTTCTCAGATTATCCAGCTTACAGTTGATCATATTTAGACTTTCATCTCTTTAATCTTTAATCATGATTGAACTTCTTTTTCAGTGCTTTTGTGAACGAGCATTGATCAGTCGTATATTATTCTTAATGATTTTTTGTTTGTATAATTATTTGTTTTTCATTTCGCGTCTGCAGCGTGTCTATCACGCTTTAGTGCCTGTCTCTCTTCCTCTCTCCACTCACTCTCCACTCTCTGTCTCTCTCTCTCTTTCACTCTCTCTTTGTATATGTATATCTCTCACTCTGGATCCAAACATTCGTTTTCATTTGGGATAGCAGGCAAAGAGGCAGCGTTGGTCCAAGCTGCGGCCTATCCATGGCAATTGCATTTGCCTGGTTTTTAGTGCACATTATGGCTTTTGCTTGTTTGCTTTATTGCGCTTTTCCACGCACACTCACGCACGTCAAGACACACTCACGCACATTCAGTTACGACTCTTGCACTTGCGAATGCATTCGTCGTCTTTGTCTTCAGCCTCTCCCTTGTCTGCACCTTCGTTTGGTTTAGACTTCGTCTAGCGCCTGTATTTGCCGAAGACGCTTCGGCACGGCTCGGCTTTTGAGGCCGTCCATTGGCTTCCAGCGATGGCAGCTTTGGCGGCGCCTGATCAGTCGCGGTTTTTACTTTCATCGCAACGGTTGAGCAGCGGTCGTCATCCAAGTCCTAAACAGGTGGCCGTCGTGTCCAGTTTACAGTTGTGTGCCTCTTTTTTACAGTGTTTCTGTTTTTTTGTTGTTGTTTTATTTGATGTTTTTTTTTTTTTTTTTGTTATTATTATTGTATTATGTTGTTGTTTACTTCTTCAATTACCACCCAGCGCGCACCCATCACACCCATGGCAGACCTCAGTCCCCGCCACAACATAGCGTGGGCTCACTGCTGAGGCAGTTGCTGCTGCTATTTCGATTGGCAAACAATGGAATTGCAATATGTTGCACCACTTTGCTTGCAGGTCCCCACCCGGCCATAGCTCATGTGGGCTGCGCATTTTGAATGTGGCAAATGAGTCCAAAACTGTTCGAATGGGCGGGCGATTTGCAAAGTCAGTGGCTAACAAGTGACTAACTAAATCTAATTTATCTTGAGTTGATGGAACGAACTTGGTCTGCGACGTAGACTACTTGAAGGCCCATAGGGCATTGATTGGGATAGGTAACTGTAGATCTTAGACCTTATTTGATGATGCAATGATTTGAGATTCAAATTTGCTAGTCTGTATTTAGTCAAGATAAACATATTGGTATTGGGCGTATATATCTTACACTTGTACTTAGTCATTTAAGTGATATTCAAAAGCAGCTATCCAAACTTGTTTAACTGATAAATAGTATAGTATTTGAGAGATATTCGAGAGAGGCTTGAATATCTAAACTTGATGAAATCATAAATAACAAAAAATAAATAAATAAAGAAATCAGTAAAGTGGCTATCAGTTGAATCAAATTTCATTTCAATATAATTATATTGAACTAAATTCGTGTAAGCTGAGTCAAAAGTCGCATTATTGGATTATCTGCTTTTAAGTTTAAAGGAAGCTTTAACATTTGAAAGATATTCCATAATATAGTAACTAATCAGTGAAAAGCTTTTGAGAGCTGATAACTATATTACATATAATTTGTAGAGCTGATAATTATATTCTGAAGAAAAATCATAGTAATAATTATAAATATAATAATAATTATAATTATAATTATTATATAATTATATATATATACATATATATATATAATTTTAATAGTGTAGCTCAGTGATCAAGCGCCCCAATGCTAAGGTTTCGGGTTTGAATACTTAACTAGCTAAATACATATAAGTTAAGATCTGCAATTGACAACGTAATAAAATAAGTAAGGGGAAACAGAATAAATGAGGTTATTTTGTGAATGCGAGTAAAAAGAGTTATATAAAACAAGTTCAACATCGACTGATATTATATGAGGTATATTTAAGAATCCATTTCACTTCACTAAGCTCTAGTAGGTAGTAGTAGTATTTTATTGATTAGTATATAATTGATAAAAAAAAGTAATGTATAAGCCCTGATATGTAGGCTACAAATAGACGAGATCATCTTGTCAACTAGCTAGTAGTCCCTTTATAAGCTTAGTCTATATTAATTCTGCCCATTTGGGCGTGGCGGCTAACATAAATTAGCTTTTACAATTGACTAGCATAACTCAAGTTAGTCTCTTGTCAACTTAGATAATATATAGATGTATATATATGTTATATATGATAATAGCATGGGTTCTATTCTACAATATACTGAAAAATACAACAATTTTTGACTTTTAGAGAAATAATATAAAAGTGTATAAAATAGGATATTATTAGATGCAAATTTTAGATACATGCATCTAGATGGAATTTGCTATAATGAAAACTGTATTGTATAAATCAGATAAAGGACTCTTTTCATAAAAACATATCTAGCAAATAGTACTATATACGAAATTTCTTCATTAGTGCCTTATTCCAAGTGTTATTATTATCTACTGAAGCTCAGTTAGCAAATCAATTACTCAGATCGCAAAGCGAAAGAGATCGATAATGGGCTAATGATCGGTGGTAGTGCTGGCCGCATTGGCAGCCAATTCAAGCGATCAATATAGATCATATAGAAATTGCACAATAAGGTGAAAACTGCGAACTCCGCAGCCGAAGATCATCATCATCGCACCAATGCGAATCGATGGCGAGATGCGGAAGTTATGTAAGAAAGGCTAACTCGAGACATCAGTAGCAGCAAAATTTTCCCGCTAAGAGCATTCGGCACTCGGCTCTGGCCACAGCCAACGACCGACCGACCACTCAGCGCTGCCGCAACACGTTTAACAAGTTTAACCAGGAAATTTTGTAATTTTCCTCTGGCTGCTTTCACAGCAACAGCCGCAGTAGTCGCAGCAGCTGCCAGGCTTTGGCAATCCGAGCAACCTGCGCCCGCCTAGAAACAATTAAAGCCATAAATGTGCAAACAGACGAAAATGAAAAACAAATCAAAATGAAAATGAACAACGAATCGGATCATAAACAACTGCCCAAAGTTTAGGTCCGAACGGAGGGGGGGTTGGGAAATCGATAGATATAAAACATATGTTTATTGAACTCTAATCTGTAATCCTCTTCAATATATAAGAAGATATCCATTGACTAAGTCACATGAACTAAATACTAGAACGATGACAGCGAGAAGTGAGATTCGCAACTTCAAGCAGACAGAGAATAAAACGTGAAAAACAGAAAGAAAACAAAAGAAAAGAAAATGCAGGAGAGTGTTTAGAAAAACTCAACTGCAACAACATCAAGCTAAAGTTTAGGCTCGAGTAGCAGTAAGATCCAAGTGAGCAGTTGTGCAGTTGTGCCAGACACGATGTCAAGGACATTTGGACTTGGCCTCCCAACTGTGGCCTTGTTGCTTGAGCTTGTGCTCCTGTTCGCTGGCCCACTGGCTGCGGCGGTCAATCAAACGGAGCCTCAAGCCAAAAATAGCTCGGATCCAGTCAAGGCATTGGCCTCCACAGCGCATCTAGGAGACTTTGCGGCACATCGCTTCACTAGCCGCAACAACATAACCATCTTGCATGAGGTGGTTGACGAGGAGGAGGAGGAGGAACCACCTCTAACGCTCAACACTCACGAAGTGCTGCCACAGAAGCCGCTAAAAAAGAAGCCCTATCTGCCGCTGGACAAGCTGCTGCCTACCATTGAGTATGTCAAGCCGCATCCACTAAAGGAATACGAACTGCATCCGGTAACATTTGACTTTAATTTGGGCGACCTGGAGGATCTGGAGCATGAGGTGATCAAGAAGGGCGACCTCAGCAGTGAGGAGCAGCATGTCCTCAGCAATGGCAATGCACCTGAGCTGAGCTACAAGCCCTCAAATCCCGATGACAACGACACTGTCGATGTGGATATATCAGCGCTGCCCGAGTCTAGTTTTCAGCCAACCACAACGGCAGCCACAACCACCACAGCAACAACCACAACAGCTGCAACAACAACAACTATTGCAACAACATCCACAACAAGCAGCACCCACATACTGAAGATTTTGAAGAACAAACCCTCCGCCAAGAAGGGCAGGGAGCTGCTAAAGCAGAGCGACGACGAACTGCAGCTGAAGACCCTGGGCAGCACCATCAATAGCATCAGCCACTATCTGGGCAGCAATGGAACGGCGAATGCGAACAGCAGCACCATGGCCGAGAGTCTCTATGGCTCGGCCAACTACTTTCAGATCGTGACCAATCTGTATGATCACTTCTACTGGCAAATCTCCGAGATACGAACCAGCGTTCGCACCGGCTGCGGCCTCGAAATGCAGGCCTACCTCACCGGACTGCACTCCAGTTATGAGTGGGCACAGAAAGGTGAGATCAAATCGAAACTTAATAAAAACAAAACAACAACGAATGCTGTATAGATATGTAAGTCTCTTGCCGAGTGCGCTAAATTGAGTTCAATATAGAAAACTTGACTACAATTGAAAAGAAGTCAAGCTGAGTCTATTAACTTGGAATTATTTTGAACAGATCATACTTTTATATTACACATATTCCAAAAGGTTTAAATATCTCTACCTCGTTATACTTCATTGATCTTTCACAAAGAATATTTACTTTCCGATCTTAGAAATATTCAATCTTGAAGCTAAGATTTCTGATAAAATGTGAATAAGAATGAATTTCCTTTTGTTATTTTAGACTTTTTGCATATACCCTAACATTCTTTTTATTCATAAAAATAATCATGTATTGATCAGTTATTTTAT
The DNA here is from genome assembly GCA_035045845.1 of Drosophila buzzatii. NCBI lineage: Eukaryota > Metazoa > Arthropoda > Insecta > Diptera > Drosophilidae > Drosophila > Drosophila buzzatii. The sequence goes on along the minus strand of JAWNOS010000105.1, from coordinate 2,452,112 downwards.
TTTCATTTGAAAATAGATTTATTAGCTTGAGCTCTTTCACATTTCTAGCAATACAGCATATTTTATCCTTCCGATCCGTAACTTCATATACTGTTCTGATCTGATCAAATTCTCCTCTATAATCATAGCATACGATGCCTCGGGACGCTACCGTGGCCAGCTGCTGTTCGGGAATGACAAATGGCTGGGACAGCTAACGTTCTGCCTGGAGCTGAACAGGCAGCTCTCTGGGAGCGGGGAGCGTAAGCACTTTGAGCTGGAGTTCTATGTGGCGGATATTTCGCTGCAAATGCCACGCCTCAATCGGACGGTAAGTTGAGCTACACAAATTGAATGTCTGCAATGTTAAAGTGCACATACAGCAGCAGCTGTTGAGCCTGGGCGAGTGCCTGCCCAAGTCCTGCTCGGCGCACGATGTGCAATCGATACTCGCGCTGGATCCCTATGCACGGATGCTGACCATGCTGGGAGCGCACAATTCCAGTGCTCAGCAGCCGGCACTTCAGGTGCTACGCGTGCGCACCGTCCCTGGACTCTACAGCCATTGGCGGCAGCTCAAGTTCCAGGTGTTCATGTGAGTAGCATCACACCTACTTGATCCGACTTGGGCCAACTTTGTCTCTCTAACTGCAGAAGCTTTCTGCTTACCCTGCTGCTGGTAATGATCGTGGCCACCTACTACCAGATGCGCATCGATGAGCGTCGTCTGATCGCAGCGCCAATACCCGCGATCAGCGCCAAGTGTGATGCCGCCAACAAGAGCGGGGACTACGAGGCGGCCTACTACGGCAAGCCCTTCGAGCTGTTTCAGATGCGTCCGCTGAGCAGCAATGGAATTGTGGCCACGGACTCCTCACTGGACGCGCACATCGATATGAATGGCAATCGGCAACGCCATCTAGATGCAGCAGGCAATTCGGCGGACGCCATGCAAAGCGAGAGCACTGCCTCCACGTCAGTGGGTTCTGCAGTGGGCGTGGCGGGCAAACAGGCGGAAAAGAATGAGATGACGGACTACCAGGTGGAAACGGGCAGCTGTGCAGGCGTGGCGGGCACCTACGAGGCCGAACAGCCCATAGGTATGTGTCAAGGCTAAGCCGTGATTATAAACAGTCTGTAAGAGTTGGAATGTAGATTTTTCTCCCTTTCTTCAAGTAATTGGAAGAGTCTTTAATAATCATACTACTTACTAGTTTATTAATTCGTTTGAATTTGTTTAAGCTTCACATTTCTGCATTATGTCACGTATTATATATTAGGGAAATTCATTGTTATCAGAATGTTAAATGTATGTTAGTCGAGCTCGAGTCTAGTCGAATCACCCAATATCAGACCATTTTCAATATTATATCCCATTGCTACAGCTCTACATCAGCAGCTGTTGCTGTGCTTTGCCCTGCAAACGAATGCCAAGGCCATATTGAACATAGACAAGACCAAGGAGGTGAGTCCTCTTATATCTAACTATCAAGAACTTTGACACTCCTCGCCCCCAATCCACCTCAGACACACACATCTTGTTTGCATGGCCTGCGCGTCTTTTCGGTACTCTGGACCATGATGGTGCACACGTATTTACAAATGTTTGCAATAGGCGAGAATAAGGTAGAGTATTAATCATCCCCAACTGCGGACGTTCCTCTAACGTATCTCTGTCTGCTCTTTGTCTTAGTTCGAACGCGTCATCACGGAACGTTCGTTTTGGTATCAGATCATTGGCAATGCCACCTTCTCCGTGGACTCGTTCTTCTTTATCAGCGGCCTATTGGTCACTCTGCTCTATGTGAAGCAGGAGCGCAAGCCTGCAGCTCCACCCTGCACCGTCTTCAAGCGCAGCGTCGTGGACACTATGATGATGTTCTTGTATCGCTATCTGCGTCTAACGCCTGTCTACCTCTTTGTGGTGTTGTTCAACGACTTTGCCGTTCGTCAGGGCCTGGACTCGTCTGTTTTCCAGCCGGCCAAGATCGAGCACAACACCTGCCGCATCTTCTGGTGGCGGAACATTCTGTACATCAACAACTTCTTTCCCCAGCACGAGATGTGCATGATGTGGAGCTGGTATATGGCTAACGATATGCAGTTCTATTTCATGGCTTGTCTCTTGTTGGCGCTCTCCAGAAAGTGAGCAAGGATGCCTCTTACTTAATCTGACTTAAGTTAACCTAAGGCTTTGCCTCTTTGTAGATACATCAAGGCGGTAGCAGTGACGCTGATTGTCTTTCTGGTCAGCTCGTGGAGCATTGCGGGCATTATTTCATTGCAGCATCAGTATACCCACAAGGTGGCGCTACCCTTTGAGTCCTTTGACTTTCTCTACGACAAGCCCTGGCAGCGTGTGGGCTCCTATATAGTGGGTAAGTCCTAGTCCAGCCCATGCACGTCAGTATCTTCAAATGCTCCCTCTCTCTCTTTCTCTCTTTCTCCCTCTCCCTCTCCCTCAGGCATGTTCACAGGCTATGTGCTGTATAAGGTGAAGACACCGCCGAAAATCTCTAGACGTCTTAATCTTAGCCTCTGGGCCTGCAGTCTGAGCGTTCTATTCCTGGTCATCTTTGGCGTTTGGCCAGGTGAATTGAGCGCCGTAAGCACCGCCTTCTATGTGGGCGTTGGACATACAGCCTTTGGTTGCGGCCTCGTCTGGATTGTGCTCTCCTGCTGCTGGGGACTCGCGCCCACCGTCAATGCAATACTCTCCTATCGCGCGCTCTGGCCCCTATCGCGCCTCACCTACTGCGCCTATCTGATCCATCCGATTATTATGTTCATCTGCTCGTCGCACATGAGCGGCACCGTTCATCTCAACAATCCCATGATACTGACCACGTTTCTGGGCAATGCCGTTGTCTCTTTCGGATCAGCCTTCGTCATCTCCGCACTATTCGAGGCGCCAGTCATACGCATACTCAAGATCTGCTTCAAGAAGTGAACTCTAGCGAACTTTGCCGATTTGTTGTAATGAAATCTAGTTCTATTTCTTTCTTTTACGTGTCGTAATTTGTATTGCAAAGTGTACATAACTGTAGATATACGAGTCCGTTCCCATAAGTATATCGACAGGTTGCTAATGTTTAATATTAACAATTATGTTTAACTTTATCATTATGTTATGTTTCTAGTTGGTTTTCTGTGCGAGTAGAATGTTCAAGTTGTTTGCAAAATATACATATTGAAATATGAAAATCGAATTAGATATTTCTTAAAACGTTCAGAGAGCTAAGATTGGTAGGCGATGGAAATTTAAGGGAGTATGAAATCCAGAGAATGAAGTTCATAGGATCAGATATTGAAGATCAGTTAAAATAATGTGAGTAAAGCTCGGGATCTAATAGCTTAGCAAGCAGCACGTAATGACTGAAGCAACAAGGAGCAAGTAAGATGACTCAAGTCGAGACGGCTCGACAGAGAGATACCCTGATCCCTGCAAAAAAAAAGTAATACTCTTCTATACGCGCGCGCTCTGCTAAATGCGCAGTGCTGCAGTGGCTTGAGGCAGGTTGGGCTATACTTTGGACGCTTATAACTCTATTTCTAGATGGACGATCTTCATGAAATTTCAGAGTAGATTAAGAGTATCAAAATGTTTCCACACCGGTAGAAGTTATGTTCAAAAAACTTTAAAAAGTAAACGAATTTTTATCGATAATTTAGAAATGGGATGAGTTATCGAAAAACAAAACAAACTCGTACTGCGTAACTAACATACGAGTATTCATGTGAAATTCAGCTCTCAAGCTTTTGTAGTTTCCGTAATCTCGACGTTCATACGGACGGACGGACGGACAGACGGACGGACGGATTGACAGACAGGCAGACAGAGCTAGATCAACTTATTTTTATATGCTGATCAAGAATATATATATTTTATGGGGTCTGCGACGTCTCCTTCTGCCTGTTACATACATTTTCACAAAACCATTATACCCTGAATTCCCATTTTCAATGGGTTCAGGGTATAAAAAGTGAAGGATAGACAAACGGACGAGCTATATCGACTCAGTTCGCCGCCCTAATCAAGAAAATATATACTTTATGGGGCCTGTCAGGCCTCCTTCTGCCTGTTAAATACTTTTAACATACCCATTGGAAATGGGAAATCAGTGTATAATAAAGCCAATCGAATTAGGCTAAATATGTAAGGCTAAACGTATTAGGTAAGAGAAGTTTTTCCTAAAAACTAAAACTACCCGATCCCTTAATCAGAAGGTTCAGGGAATTACTCCAATCAGTTCATGCTCCGAAATCAAGAAATAAGCTTTCGTATATCCCTCAGCAAAGTACATAAATATTCAAGAGCGTTAAGATCACAACTCATCCAACAGAATGAATTTTGAAATGTGATTCGTATTTATTGAAATACAGTGTAATACCGTCCTCAATAAGAATAGTCTGATGCGCAAACAACTTTACGATTTTGTTTTATTTTTACTGGGGATATCAGCACGTTTGGGATACAATAGGCTCTCCAGGAATGCATCTGTTACATCAAAATTAACGCTGGCATAGCCCGCGGAGTTCAGTTCGGCCTCCTCGTCGTCAAGCACAAAGTAAGCATCACTGGCAGCCAATGAACCCAGCTCGTACTCTGGATAGAGTACCTTGGTGGAGTCTCGGCAGAACAGGCGTATGGCCGCCTCTGCCATGCGTTTCGCTTCCAGACAGGAACTGAGCTCCTGGCCAGCATCAGGCCGATGTCCAAAAGCACGATCAAGTTGAGCCAGCAAACGGCGAAAGATAAAGTTTCCATAACGGCGTCGGTAGCTTTCATTCAGCTGCTGTCGATACAGAGTGCAGGGCTTAAAGTGGGCCATCACAATGTAAATGAGGAGAATCAGCTGCATGAGAACTAAAAAGCCAAGAGCCACCAATAGCGACGCCTCCACACTGTCATCCCAATCCACGGCGAATTGGCTATCATGCGGATATATTGGTATTAGATACGTCACCGCCATTATGGAAGCTGTCAACTCGGTTCGCTAACCAACTTAACCCCAGTCAAATTTAAGAATTTCGAATTGAGTTTGTGCCCGAAATACAACGACACACACACCGCCCAAAACTCGACAAGACTGATAAAGCAGGCTATGCGAACCGAGTGACAGCTCAGCATGTGCTAAAATAAATGCTAACTCTGATTCAGTGCATGACAATCAATCAGAGAGTTACTGGAAGTTGAATTTATCTTAGCCCCGTCTTTATCCCTTTACCGCCAAGGAAACTGTTAGAAACAACTCGTGCGATTGTCTTTGGCTAATTGATTTTCGTTCCTGAACTCTCAGCTAATCAACTCGACGCGTTTTTCTAATTTCGTTACACTGATAAGGCGTCACGACTTCCATTTGACGGCAAAGTATAAAGGAGCCCTACAAGCGAGTCTCTTGCACATAGTTTCATCATGACTGGACGTAGAACAACCACCTGGCTGCTGGTCGCAGCAATGACTTTGATCTGTCTATGGAAGGGCAGCCTGGCCGGAGAGCCCGACTATTGTAAGCTGTGTGCGGATGGCGCGAAGCATATAGCCTGTGGCAACGATGGGGTGAGTGGATCGGCTTCTGCTGCCGTTGATAGGTTGCATCTTGAGCCTCTACTTGCAGAGTTTCTCCGACGAGTGCCCGGCAGACGCAAAGCTCCTGACAATAGACAAGGAGGCGCAGGAGGCGCTTGTTGCGGCGCACAACGAGGTACGCCAGCAGTGGGCCAGCGGGAAGGGAAATGTCAATGTCAAGGCCTGTCGCATGGCTACCGTCAGATGGGATTCAGAGCTGGCGAGTCTGGCGGAATTGAATGTGAAGCAGTGCTACATGGAGCACGATGAATGTCACAATACTGAAAAATTCAAATACTCTGGTCAGAATTTGTTCCTTGAGGGCTACAGGGGTATGGATGCACCCGATTTGTCCACCCTCCTACGCAACGCAGTCGAGGATTGGGCAAAGGAAGGCAAAGACGTCAAGGCCGCATATCTAGCCGAATATCCCAACAACTACAATGGATCGTAAGTTATGCAACCTACATACTATATACCATAAGAGTCATATAAACTACTCCGTCGACAGCACCATTGGCCACTTAACAATGGTAGCCCATGAGCGGAGCATAGCTGTCGGCTGTGCCGTAGCCAACTTCCTGAAATACGGTTTCAACACGTTCTTGGTGGCATGCAACTATGCTACAACCAACTTTATAGGCTGGCCTGTATATACGGCTTGCAACAGGGCTGCTGAAAAGTGCGAATCGGGCAAGAATCCCAACTACTCAGCGCTGTGCTCCAGCAAAGAAAATGTGGATTACAACTTTCAGGATCGTGGATTATAATGTGGCTTATCGCCGGAGAAGAATACTGTAAAAGACTTGACTTCTACATAACCAAGTTATTGCTTTTGCTTCAATATATCATATATACATTTGAACATTTCAAGTCTTTTCGGGTTTTAATTCATGTACATTAATCAGTTTAGCTGAAAACCATTAGGAATTAAGATCGTATAGTCGCACCTATTGAAGGTTCAACAAGGACTCCTCTTCGACGTCCGAACGACAGAGCTTTAGCACTGTACAGTTCGCTTCGATTATTATTATAGATTGGATATATCGATTACTTCAAAAATAAATAACAAATAATTAAAATGCAAATTTTAATTGAAATATATAAAGAGTTTGCACCAAAATTTTGATAATTGCAGCTAGATTAATAATTTTCGGATATTCGATTACAGGCTATAAAGATTCTAAAATTTATTGAGGTTGTGTATGTGGCACTGCATTTGATGAATTTTTCTCGAAAAAATGTTCAGTTGCAATCATCTGTAAAATGAATAAACATTTCTCCATCTCTTTTAACAATTGTCTAAAACTAAAGAACACGGAAATTTTTGCAATTATACGATCAGATAAGCGATTGATGACCTAATGGATTACTAGATACTAGATTGGTTGATTACTTGGCAACGATCGTTTTAAAGACAGTGGGACGCTTATGGGCTGGCAGCTGGCTATAGCAATAGGACTTGATTGTCTCCAGATCGACATCGGCATCGGGCGATAAAATGCAAATGACGCCCAAACGATGTCCCCACAATTTGTTGGGTATGCCCAGGACGGCAACATCATTGATGCTTGGATGTGAAATGAGAGCCTTTTTGATTTCCGATCCGTAGATCTTATATCCACCCACATTGAATACGTCCGTCGATTTGCTTAGAAAGTTGAAGCTGCCGTTGCGATAGGCGCAAATGTCACCGGTTTTAAGAAACTTCTCTGCGGACTGCTCCATGGACGCGACCTGATCAACCGTCGCTGTCGGTCCTACCTTCACTGGGGTTACCTGCAGAATCGCATTGATCTTTCGAGGAAATAGATTCGTGCCAGCTATCTCCAGTTCGCCGACAACCGTGTTCAGGACTGGCATGCTCTTGGGTTTCTCGTCCAAGTCGTCGTTGTCCTCCAGGCTGGACTCACTCTTGCAGCTAACCAGTTGATCGCCTTGATTGTTAACCAGGCGGGCTGTCACACCGATCAGCGGTGAGCCGAGCGTGCCCGGACGATAGTCCGCATTGCTGTTGGCCGATTGTTCGTCGAGGGCAGGACCCAGCACCAGGCCCGTCTCCAGCATTCCGTAGTACTCGTAAATATTTTGCCCAGTTATCTCGCGCCAGCGGTAAAATACAGACTCCGGCAGCAGGCCAAAAGCCGTGGCCATCAGCCGTATCTTCTGCTTGCAGTGATTGATTATGTACTCAACCATGCGCGAGTCCTGGGCAAACATTTTGTCATATTCGGCAATGAGACGTTTGTAAATGATTGGCATGGCCAGAAAGATGTTAACGCGCTGCTTCGATGGGCTGTTGATACCTAGCAGCGAACTCCAAGCGGTATGGCTATCGAATTTCTGCTGCAGCAATATGTTGCCACCCACGCCGAGCAGCGCTCCAATGGCCGCATGCATGCGATTCATCGAAATGAGAGGCAGCATTGAGTCGGTGGCCTTCAGGTGCCAGCTGGCGACGAGGCAGCGCATCTGCGCCTCGATATTGCGATGCGTGAGCACCACACCGTTCCGACTATTCGAAGAGCTGGGCGTATAGATCAGCATGGCCGGCGCGTTGGCATAGTAGTCGTTGGGCAGCGTGCTCTCCGGTATGAGAGCACCGTTCAGGCCCACCAACTGCTTGGCATACATGGCCGTGGAGGCGACGCTCTCGGACGTGGGCACAAAACTGTGATCCAACACAATGCTGGCCGTTTGCAGTTTCGTTGCCAATTCCTGGGTGATGTTCTCGCACTCAGGGGTGCCAATCAATAGCTTGGCTTTGCAATCGGTGGCCTGGCTAAGCAGCTCATCTGCCGCTTGATTAGGCTCCAGAGGAACAGCAACCTGGCCCGAGATCCAGCAACCCCACTGAATCACAATCCACAGCGCATTTGTGGAGCATAGGAAAGCAACGTTTGACTGCGAGGCGCTGCCTACAACAAACAAATTTGATATGAGTACAGTATGAAGGAATTCTCAAAGGGATGCACTGGAATTACCACAAAAGTTGGATATCTGAATGGCTAGCTTTTTGGCTGTTATGTAAAGCTGAAAGTATGTAAATTCTCCATTCAAGTCCTTGATAGCGATCTCATCCGGAAAGAGCATCGCCTTCTTGAACGTCGGCACCACAAAATTGTTACGCTCATCCTCAATATAGCTGTTTCGCAGTTTCTCTATGAAAGTGTCCTAGCACACAAATATTACAAGTATTAGCTATAGAGTCTATATGAAATATATGACTGGGATGTCACTTACTTTGTGTACTAATTCGGCCGAACAGAGGCGCACCAATGGCCGCCATTGAAATCTATGCAAACGTCTCAATGACAACATTTTCCCGAAATTTCTCAATTATTTGCTCTTTTCTCGATGCTCAGTCAAATGATTTGTCGAACTTCAATGCAACAAAAACAATAAAACTAACTGTAATTCGATTTTGTTTAACTCACATTCCGTTGCCTACTGTGTGTGCAACGGCTTGAATAGTGTTGAACAATTCGATATTATTTTGACTTTTATACTCACTCATTATGGGAAAAGTAGAGTATATAGGTTTTGGGTAATATCCCTCTTGCTGTCTATCCATTTGGTTTTCGTATGAAGGGAAACTATTGAAGAGACTTGAAGAGATTTGCAAATTAATATATATATATAATATTTTCCCGCTAATCTTACTGAAGTCGAGGCAAATCGCAGAATACTATGTATATCTGAAATAAGACAAAAAAGTAATTTATTAGATTTACTTGCGTTGACAGCCCAAGATACATGTATCTAGTGTTTATATCTACGTTCATTGAAGGTATGTGAACTCGGGTAAAATATTCTATTCCACAGATTCACAGCTATATCTCCTGTTAAGTTACTGTAGTCTCAATGCTCGGATCGACAACAAATTGTTTAACTACTTTTGAAAAGTAAACGAATATTCCGTAGCTGTTGTATCCGACTGTAGCATTGACATTAGTTTTTGAAAGTTACATTTCTTGACAATAATTTGTACTCAAATTTTGACAATTTCTATTAATTAAAATGAACATTTCAATAACGAATCAATAATTAATTAATTTTAAATAAAACTTTTTAAAGTAAATTTAACAATTCAAAAATTTTTGTATGATTTACGATTTAAAAGTCATTCAACTTTAATGTAAGCCACAATTAGATAATTAATTTGCCAGTTGAGCAATTATCACATTCACAAATCTAATACAAATAATATTCCAATAATGAAAAATAGTTTTGCTCGTTTTTATATTAGTTTTATAAAATTTTTATTATAATTTTTCGTTTACTTTATTTACACATAGGGACAATAAAAAATGTTTTATAAATGTTTATATATATGCATTTACATAAACATAAAAAAAAAAAAAATTAATATACTGTTGTAAGTATATATAAAAATAATCAAAGTACATTTGAAAAATCGTCACAATTTTGGTATATGCACAAATCGAAATACCAAATGTCGTTTACAACGACACCCAACAATGGCGCCACAGATCAAAGCCCCCGCTTTAACACAATATATGTGTGTATAGATACATTGGTATATGTATTAATTATATATCTATATGTACATGCAAGTAAAAATTGTTGCGGCTGCTGCTGCAGCTAATGAGAGAGTTTGCTCAGTTATTTATCTCTAATTACAATAGAATTTTTAATGCTTTCGTTCACATTCTAGTCTTGTTTATATAACATCATAAAGATCTTATTCAAGCTCAATACAGTAGAAACACGTTTCAAAAATGCAATTAATAATACATTTCATAATTTTCAGATTTGAATTGGAACCGTTTATACTTGAATTTTAAGATATTAGGAAGCCCAGAATTTAGATATCTTTACAATTAATTGATTTAGTAACGTTATGGCAACATTCTAGACTTTAGTCGATTTTAAATAAGTTACATTTTCACAAAAAAAAAAAAGAATGTTGTTCACATTTAGTACATATATGTATAGTATTTCTGATACAAAAGGTATTAGAGGAATACTTTTACGGATAAGACTCATAAATACATAATATATAAATGAGTTGTTGAAATTAAAACAGTGGTATTATTGCACGGCGGATCAGACGAAAAGAAATCTGCTTAAAAACTAATTTTTTGAGATTGATTAATGATAAAAGATATCAGTCTAAGTAATAGATTTGTGACTGCAAAACATTTGAGACAAACAACAGAATACATGATCAGTTAATATAGTCTAAGATGGTTATAATACATTCAGTTATAATAGGTTTAGCAGAATTAGCTTACATACAAGTTCTTGAGGAATACCCCTAATGTTTTCTACTGTTCGTTGAGCACGTTCTACAACTCTTTCACTTTGTGAGTGATATCATAATAAATGAAATATGTTGTTGGGCTATAAATGCAACGAGAGCTCTGGAGATCCACTGGTTGTATGAAAATGATTGCCTAATAGTGCGCACTACTCGCTCGCTTTAGCTCCCTCTCTCTCTCTGTCTCTGTCTTTTTCATTAATATTTTGATCGTTTCTATTCGAAGTGCGTTTGGGTTTATATGAGAAATACAACTTTAATGTTGTACACTACTCTTCTCTCTTTCTTTCTCTGATTTCCTCTGTCTCTGTCTAACTATCTATGTCTGTATGTGTCTGTCTGTGTTCTCTCTCTCTCTCTCTCTTGTGCGCGATTTCACACGCGCTTGGGCTTGCTGACGATCGTATAGTTGAGGCCGTTGTAATTGCGGTGATCGAGGGCGGCATCGTTGCTTAAGTTCGTTGTAGGCGTGGCACAGTGGCTCGTGACATTGCTGCTGCTACTACTACTATTGTTGTTGTTGTTGGTGTTGTTGCTGTTTGTGGCGGGCAGTATTGTGTTGTTATTATTATTAACATTACTATTATTATTGTTATTATTATTATTTTTATTATTATTATTAGTGTTATTGTTATTATTATTATTATTATTAATATTATTGTTGTTGTTGCTGATGGCAGTAGTATTGTTGGCGGCTTTACGCAGGACCCCATAGCCCAGATGGCTATCGTCGGCCTTGCGAAAACTTTCTGTATCGGGACTAGCAATCAGTTCATATTCATTCGGCGGCGGCGGACTGCAGCGTATACGATTCGCAGGCAGTGTTACATTCACAATGGTCTTGTAGCCGCTGGAGGTTTTATTGTTCGGCGACAGAAAGTCTAGGCGATCATAGTTGGCATCGGGCGATACCAGCACGCCCACGCCCTCGCCAATATCAATGTCAATAATCTTGGGCGTACTGTTGCCGCTTGTTGGGCCGCTGGTGTTTAGGTCCTTGCGTTTGTCGCGCTGCGACTGCGAACGCTGCCGCACAAAGTTGCTGTCACAGCTGAGCGCTGAGGGTATGCGCTCGCAGTGGCGCACATCGCCCACGCCACGCGTTTTCCACGCATCGGTTATATTCTCAATGGACTCATAGTCACGCTCCAGGGCTAGCTTGTTGCAGCAGCTTTCGTTCCTCAGCGGCAAGTCGGGCGGACTACCGCCGCCACCGCCACCGCCACCGACGCTGCTGCCACTGCCGGCACGCAACGGATCTGGGGAGGCGGGCTTCAGTATCACAGCCGAGCCGCTACTCTTGCCGTTGGCATCCGATGGCGACGATGTGGTTATGGCAACCGGTTCATATTTCAGAAGATTCTTATATTTATCACATTGAGTTATTGTGCCAGTCAGCACAGCTGGTGCAGCTGGCAGTGCACCAGCAGCCACAGCTGCCGCCGGGCCCATATTGAGCTTCTCTAGCGGCGTGGGCAGCTTGCGCGGCGGCTTGTTGGGAATGTGTTTGCCGGCAGCTTGCGATGGCACGGACAGACTGATGCTGTTGGCGCTGCCGTTCGCCGAGAAGTTGTTCAGCGAGTCATTGGAGCTGATGAAGCCGCGCAGCGAGATGCAGCTCTGCGTTGAGTTGATCTCGAATTCGCCGGCATGCGGATTGCTCGATGGCGACGGTGGCAGCGGACTGCGCGAGCCGGGCTCCATGCAGGCGGCGGCACTGAATTGATTCTCGACGCACTCAATGCTGCTGAGGCTGTCGCCGCTGATCAGCTTCTTCATCGACTTCATTTTGGCGGACATGCAGCGAAAGACCTCCTGCGGATTCGTGTGATCCAGCGTGAAGACGCCCTCACCCGTCGTGCACTTGCGTCCCGCCTCAAACTGGAACTTACCATCCCTATAGCCGTATTTGCGAATGTATCGATACGGCCACATGGCAATTGTCACATTCAGATCCTCTGATTTCAGCTGCAGCTCCGTCGGCGTCATTTGAAGCATATATGTGCGCGGCTCGATATTGCACCGTATGGACGCCTCCGATGGTATCAGAGTTATAATAAACAATCCGTCCTGTTGAATAAACCAAATATACATATATCAGTATGCGAAGCGATCATTATGTAGATTCTATTCTGCGTTTGCCAGCTGTGTTTTCTTTACGAAATCAAAGCTTTCAAAAGAAGAGAACAAACCAGAAGAGGCAACCACAGCTGGCTCGTGTTTGTTATTCTAAGCGATAAGCGATAAGTTATTAATATTTATTTTTTTTTTTCGTAACTTGCGTATGCATTTGTTTATGGAACTTTTGAAAAAGTAAAGAAAACAGTTGTGTTATTTCTTCTTATCATATTCCCAAACAAAACACTATGAATTGTTTTCTTCTTTTATCATGTTTCTCTTTTTCTTTTTTTGCATTGCGACATATCTGCAAAAAATAGATCTATCTAAATAAATAAAAAGCTATATTAAAGAATATCTTTATATATTTTTAGGGATCTCAATTCCTGTCTACCTAACATACTCGTTCCATAGTTACGGATGATACAAATTGTTATAGAATTCCCATATTCTGTGCTTCGATTCCTCTCTATCTCAATGTCTCATCTGCTTCTTACTATTTTTCTTATGACTACTTCTCTTTGTATTTTATTTTATGCCATATCCACAGTCGTTATATATAGTTTATATAATATATTGTCTCTTTTTTCTAGACACATATACTAATTTCTATCTTTCTTACTGTCTTATCTGCTCCACTCTGATTTTCTTATTCTATCGCTTTTTATTTGGCTTTTTATTTGGCTTTTAGGAATATTATAAATACTTTGCGAACATGTGAGAAAGGCATATTTTTGGTTTAGTATATAAATCGATTCATCTGCCTCTAACTGGGTTTCTTAAGATTCCTCTTTGTAGATGTCTTTGTGCCCTGTCCGCAATCATTATAAATAATTTTTATAAAAGCATATTTATGAATTTTCTAGGTATATCCATTTCTATCAATCTCTCTTTTACTTTTGATGTTTTCCATCATTTGTAAACGTTTTAACCTTTGTGTTTTTCGACGTTCTTTTTGAATTTTCCCTCTCTATTTGTCGACTTTCTAGTCATCAATCAAATTCATACGTTATTTGAAATTTGGATTTTGTATCGAGTTGCTATCAACAGCACCTCAGCTAGCTTTGAATATAAATTTAACACAAGTATTCCTTTTCGAACACAAACTAGTTGGCATATGTGCTGAAAAGAGACTTTTTAAAATTTTAAGCAATCCCGATTGTTGTGTTTATTTTTATATATTAAGAGACTTTTTATATAAAAGAAGTTTAGTGCCTAGTGAAATATTTGCAAAGGAAAATTCGAAATTTCGCGTGCGTAGAATGGATCCACCAAATACCAAATTATTTGGATTTCAATTGAAGAATTCCGATTTGAAGAAAAAGACGAAAAAGTCGAAAAGGTCGAAAGATCTCTGGATACCGCTGCGAGCACTTTCAGAGGACTGGTCTAATGAAGCGGAAATTAAATCAAAGCGTGCTGCGGATCGTGGTAAAATTATTGAATTCGTAGAGACCCAAAGAATACTGGGCGCAATGGACTCCGACTCCGAAGAAGAAAGGGCTAAACAGTTAGAGGAAGAAAAATATAAAGAGTCGCGCATAATGGAAGAGGAGCTGGAGCTGCGAAAAAAGATTTTCGAGGACGGCATCAAAGAGAAATCGCGAAAATGCTATAAGAAATATGAGGATTCGCTCAACCTTGAGCTCAAAATTGTTAATAATTCGAGGCGCGAAAATGTCTTCCATCATAAACTCTCGCATCCCATACCAATTACAAAATGCTACACTGGTAAACATACTTGCGACGAAACTCTCGCAACTTTAGCCGATGTGAAGAAACAGCAAGCCATTGGTGTGCCCAAATTGTTATTGCGCGATTTGCTAACCGAGCCAATTGCCCTATGGGCGGTTGAAACGCTGCCAAAGAGGAAAAGTCTAGTTGAAGGCCTCTACCATCTATTTAGTCAGAACATTGGACCTACTCTTTCCGTTGTTGTCGATGGCAAGCCGTTTCAATGCCATTCCCTGCTATTGGGCGTGATCTCTGAGCTCTTCAACAATCGCAATTTCGCACATAAACTCTATTTGCCCGGCTCGAGGATACAGTCTCGCACTTTTGTCAACATCTATCGCTGGTTGATCGAGCCGATTGATGCGTTAAGGCTCAGCCAGCTCGTTGAGTTGTTGCACGGCGCCCAGTTCCTGGCCATTAAGGAGCTAAACGAACAACTGTGGGACCTCACCCACGAGACACTCAAGAGCACTCAACGTATTATCAGCATGTATACCTTATCGCACCATCTGTGCATTAACGCTGAAAGGGTATTAACCCCATTTGTGGGCCGAGTTTGGATGCAGTACGTGGCCACCGCTGAATTCACGAAACTGGATTTTAAGAAGATACAACAGATGCTAACATTGGACACTCTGTCAGTGAATTCAGAAATTGAAGTGGGTATAATCCATTGATATCAATTAAGAACCAATTATTATCATATTTTCGATTCGATTGCGGCAGGTGCTTTATTCAGGTGCACTCTGGCTGCAGTCTGACTGGCCGGCCCGTAAGCGCTATATTAGCGGTCTAATACGTGGTGTACGCTTTGAGCTTATGCCATATGCGTTCCTGATGATATTCCTCGTATGCAAGGATGGACCCCCGGCATTAAACGCCATACGACACTGTGTGTCGGTGCAGGAGCAACTATATTTCGGACTCCTAAATCAGTGAGTATACTCTAGAGGCTAGTTATAGGCAAGTATTAGTCCATGCCGCTTCCCCTTCCATATTAGACGATACAATAAGAGAAGGCTTCAAGGTAACGTTGGGCTCCATCCTCGTCGATGGATCTATGATCCGTTTTGTTATTATCATCATGGCCATGAATGCAAAAAGGTACGCTTTGTGACCTACCGCGACTTCATCCATTATCTCAAGATGCTGCAAAAGAACGGGATGACAAACTCAAAGCGTTGGAAACCTTACGATTCCGATGACATTATCTGTTGTTAGAACGAATGACTAGAAAATCGTCTATAGCGTAAACGAATTTTTACTAAAAATTTACTGCATTTCTAGTATTTAATTTTTACTACAAATTTACTGCATTTTTAGTATTTAATCAACAATCTTTTAGCTGAGCTTACTGATTAAATATATAGTAAAATATACAGAATTTATGGATAATGCTTTTGTTTCCGTATAGCCTATAGTCTGACTCGTGATAAATGGACTTTACATGCTGACTACATTCAAACATTATCAAATTTCGTGAGACTTCATTATATGATAACCTCTTCTCTATGAAAATCCTCCGATGTTCACAGCATTTCCTATATCTAGTTAAGTCTTTTTCTCTTAACTAAGAAATTCGACTAAATTCGATTCTAATATATTCAGCTACATTAAAAAATTCGAGCTAGCTTCGGAAGATCTCTTTTTGTCTCTTCTTTCATTGATCTCTTTAGGTTTTGTCACTTACAAATGAACTGCAATATAGATCATTATCCTCTTCGATGGCACCGTGGGCGGCATGAAGTCCGCTGTTATCGCAAAAGGCAACCGTTTGTAGTGCTGTCACCCAATCCTTGAGCTCCTCATCGCTATTCGTATTCAGCGTAAGTTGAACATTACGCTTGACAATCTGTATGAGATTCGCTGGCGGCGGCTCCTGCGTGATCTTTACACAATTCTCTAGTGTAAAGATCTTTGGATTCTTGTCGTCCTTATTCTCGCATATCTCCAGGCGTGCGATGCCATGGCGACTGGCTTTGAATAGGAGACAATAGCGGCTGCATGATTTCTGAAATATGGAAAATTTATTTTTAAGATATTGTAAAACTATATATGTACATATCTCTATCACATTGTTAAGGTCTCTGTCTAGCATTCAAAGCCATCAATATATGACATTTGTATAGGAATATACAGAATATATGTAAATATCGATCTTCAAGTTTAAAAATTTGTGAGTTGAGCTTCTATACTTTATTAAGTGCACATTTCATAACTTTTAGATATTAATCTTTTAATTAGTCTCCATTATAAAAAGTAATATATTTTTATTGATAGAGTTTCATATATTATTGACTTATATTTTGCTAACTCTTCGAGTGCATCTCGGAGATTTGTTGTTTATTAATTTGGTATTAGCCTCGCTCTAACCATTGTAAGATCGAGTTTTAATGTTGTGCTAATCAAATTTCCAACGAAAATTCGAGCGTTACTTACATAACAAAACAACAACAATACCAGACACAAGTATTTGTAGCTGGGCACGGCCCCAATCCTCAGAGCTCAGAGAGACATGGAGTCGCTTAAGCACACTTAAGAATTCCCTGACATATGGAAATATGTTTATATATATATATATATATATATATATATATATATATGCTATATGCATGGATGAATCCCAAAAAACAGCCGTCATCGCGAGCATACATACATATGCATATAAGCAGACACCATATGTGTGTATGCGAGTGTGTATGTGTCTCAGGCGCGCACACGCAAATCGAAAATATGTTCGGCTCGCCGTTTGGCATGCTTCTCTCTTTCTCCCACCTTATGCTACTCATTTGTATGCAACAAGTATGCAGATGGAGATATCTATACACACACACACACACACTCCCATGCATACATACTCACACAAAGGCACGCATTTCTGTGCACACATGCATACATACCTTCACACACGCACACACACACATGCACATGGCGAGGGTCCTGTTGTAATACGCAATTGCCAAATATATTAAAATTGCATTTAGAATATTTGAGGGCATTGCACATTTGTGCAGTTAATGTGTTAGTTGGTAAATAAGCAAGTACTTTGGCAGGCTCTTACCTTTTTCGAGATACGATTTAGCGAAAATCCAGTTTGTGTTGGAACATTAAGATATCCAGCCAAAACAGGTATTTCAACATCCATTCTGTTGAGGCCCGTTGCCGATGCTTCTCGTTTTTGTATTCAATTGGCCAATAACAAAAGATAATCTCTTCAGTTTTCATATATGTTTAATATTTTTTGTTGCTTGACGAATTGCAATTTGAGATTCACACTTCATATTTACATTTGACCGCAACAAAAATAAACGCAACCGCAGGCCCACAATTCGAGTAACTTTATTTATTTATGCGCTCTCAGAGCTGCATTCTATATGTTGCAATCGAAATCGAATTATCACACAACCTACTGCTGGAGGCACTATCGAATGCGCTGATCGCCAACGATCATGTTCTTTTAGAATTCATCGATAACATTTTAAGTCAACTTATGCGATGTGTAATATTGTTATAGTGTTTATTGTAGTACTTGTTATTCAATACACAAAATAAGTTTAAGTGCCCAACATAATGTAACCGCATTTTAAATCAAGCACTTCGCCGCCATTAGTGGTCATATTCATTGCGATAGTTATTAAAAGAACCACCATACAAATTCGTCTTGTGGGCAAATACGAGCCGACGATGTATCGATATGCTGCGGGAATTGGCTCTGCCAACCTGTTACATAGTTTACTGTGAATGGCAAAAATAATAACATACGGAGCCGTGCAATAGTTGGATTTTGTGCAAAAATATATATAAACAAATCATGGCACACGATCGAGAGGTGCTGCGTATGATATGGGAGGGTCAAATTGGCATTTGCTTCCAGGCAGACTGCGAAGAAATTATCGGCCTTCGACCAGAGCCCTTCTATCTGATGGTCTCACGTCTCAGCTACTTACCCTTGGTCACTGACAAGGTAAATACAACCAACAAAAAACAAAAACAAACCTTTTAATTGTATGTGAACAAATTCTATTAACAGGTGCGAAAGTATTTTACCCGCTACATAGCTGCCGAGCATCAGGATGGGGCTGTTTGGTTCGATTTCAATGGAACGCCACTCCGTCTGCATTATCCAATAGGTAATTATAAATAGGCGGCGTTATGGGCGTGGTAGCTCGTATCGTAAATTTAAATATTTTGCAATGCTCAGGTGTGCTGTACGACTTGCTGCATCCAAACGAGGACGGCACACCCTGGTGCTTAACCATACACTTTTCCAAGTTTCCCGAAGAGACGCTCGTCAAATTAAACACAAAGTATACAAGAGATATAATATATATCATACTATATATATTATTGCTATAGTATGATTGATAGCTAATGAGATCTATTAAACATTACAGAGAACTGCTGGAATCGCATTACTTGGCCTGCTTAAAGGAGGCCGATGTGCTGAAACATAGAGGTCTTGTCATCTCAGCAATGCAAAAGAAGGATCACAATCAACTATGGCTGGGTCTGATCAATGATAAATTCGATCAATTTTGGGCGATCAATAGACGCCTGATGGAGCCCTACAACGACCAGGAGTCATTTAAGAACATTCCAGTTCGTTTCTACTATGACGATGTGAGTGCAAATAGTCAAAAGTTTCTGATTAGGTTTGAGTTTGCATAGCCTGTAATTAAAAGTTGGAGACGTTAAAATAGTGTGAGCTTAATCAATAGCTGTGATCAATTGTAGTTGAAGCTAAGTCTTCTTTTTAATTAAACAAGAAGAGGAGGAAAATATGTTATATGCACAAGAGCTTAAGTACTGGAAACTAAGAGGTTTTTTGGTAGTTTTAGTAGTTGGGTAGTAGGACTGGGAGATACTCACAGCTAAGGTAGTAGTAGAACAGGACATACTAGGATTAGTAGTGTTAGTAATAGTAGTATGACTTATAGCAGTATTATTTAGCAGCAGAAATTGCTATTGGCTCTGGCTCAGTTATATTCTTCACCTCGTGAAAATGTACAAATTTTGAATAAAAAATGATTAGGAAGCAAAAGAATAATTACTTCATAGATATCACATACACTATCTTAATTTTCAAAGCAATTTCTTACCTTTATATAAACGAAACTTTATTTATAAAAGTAAATTGAAACTACCTAGACGGTAGATATTTGCAGTTACTTTGTAAAGCTGAATCATAGATCAACAAATGATATTGAAAATTCCTCTTAACTTGCCGTCAGCCACATACATATATTTGCAATGAACAATGTAAGCCCCTATTATATACCTTTCCAATGTAATTGGAGTATATTGGTTGGGTGCCATGTCCATTATTATTAGACTAATTCACCGAAATTGATGGTTGTGGCTGCAAACATTTCGAGAATATATACTCGAGTATCAGCTAGTTTTAGATAATTATAAAAAGTATGTCTACCAATGGGAAATATGCTTCAATTTTATACATATATATATATAGTAAATATAGTATTTCGCGTATAGTTTATATAAACTTATCAACTAGGTAATTAGTAACAAAGCAAGGATAATTCTATAGAGTTCTGTAGCAAATCTTATTGCTATCCAGAGATTAAATAGTTTAGGTATATATATATTTATATAGACAAGCAGGACATATACAATCTAAAGGCTTTTTATGGGTGTGCCTAGGCTGAGTACATAGGACATTTATACCTGCCCCTGTTTCTCATCTGGATTGCTGTTCATCTCCTTTACGGACTTTACAGCCGCAAGTTGTAGAATTAAATAACTTACTTCATTTTACCCAATTCATGTACCCAATTCTCGATCAGATCTATTCATGGGTATACTTACCTGGTAAATCTAAATCATCTAAGCTTTGTGCTTGTTCATAGTGATGACATTTTCAACATATAGGCCTATAAAAAGTATGATTTATCCAGAAAAGTATCGATTTAATAATCAATTATTCTTAACCATTCCCGAGAATTCCAAAGTCATTCACGACCGCTCTTACATGTTGGTTTTAATACATACATATGTATATGTTAGATACATTCTTATTGTCAAGATGTTATGGAACACCTATTGGCGTTATAATTGGATATTTCTTATTGCACTGCCAGGTGGCAACTCTCTAACCTAACTCAATGGAAATATAATGGAAGAAATCTCTTTTAGCTCTTGCATATATTTATTAATTAGCATTAGGTAATATAGTAACCTCATTGTTATATCTTACGATATAATATTTCTGGACTACGTGTTGACATTCTATGCAGATCCTTTCACTGCCAGATGACAGCTCTGTTGGCCATATTAACCTAACCTCACTCAGTGAAATCGAATATGAAATAATAAAAATATTAAAAAATAAGTTGATTTAGGCCAGGTTTTATAAGAAGGCGCTATTTGACTAATTGATTTTACGACAGCCATAAAGCTTATTTCACGGAGATATTTTTGGAAGAGAGACGTGTTAATTATTATATGATATTGACGCATTATATGTAGATTGTGGCATATCAAAATTGACGTCGTCTAAACCCTATCTGGCACGTGCAGCATACTCAAACTGAAGATATACATAGAGATAATCACTAACTCTCTCTCTCTCTCTCTCACTCTCTCTCTCTCTCTTTGAATAGGATTTTACGTACATGCAGAAATTAATATCACCGCTGAATGAAGCTGGACAAAAGAAGAATCTGGCCGACCTGATGGCCGAATTATCGACACCTGTGCGCAAAGCAGGTGAGTGCACATACATATATATATGTAGACCATATCTATTATAGAACAATAATGTGTATATATATATAGAGTAGATTTTGGGGCATTTGTTACACATGCAGCCAGCTATCAATTAGCTGCAGCCACTCAAAGCCATTTGCTCTGCCATTCTTATAGCAACATCCTTAACAGCCAAGTCTTTGTCTCTCATCCCACTCTTCCTCTCTCTTTCGGGCTGTCTCTCTCTGCCCCTTTAGCATCGCATTCATTAGAAAAGCGGCCAAAAAAAAGGTGCCAGTCAGTCTGGCCGAAACGTCGTCTTGTCGGCTCTCGCTGACTTATTTATTTTTCTATTGAAGCGCACACAAAACGAGGCAAAGCCGCTGGCAATGCCGCCGACGACGTCGACGTCGCCGCCGCTGACGTTACTGCCAATCATTCCTCAATTCATCAATGTCGCACTGCAACAACAACAACAAAAGAACTAAAAATTATTGAACAATAGCCCCAGGCAGTCCACGGGACTCAAAGCCGAGAGCCGTGCAGGTTGCCTGTTGGATTTTTTTCTTGTTTTTTTTTTTTTGTTCTCTTCTCTTTTGGCCAAGTGTTTTTCGAGCCATTCAGCTGCCTAGACAAATGAGTGTGCGAGTGTGTGTGTGTGTTTGTGTGCGTGTGTGTGTGTGCTCAACAATAGAGTGCGTGTGGATTTTTCGTGGCAAGCGAACGTTGCAAGAGTCGCTGCTGGATTCCAACTGACCTGCGGCGCCGGCGACAGAGGACGCAAGTGAGAGCGAGTCAGCACATAGCTGACTGAGTCTGCGTGCACGTATGTATGTGTGTGTCTCTTTCTCTCTCTGTATGTGTGTCGTGTCGCAGTGGCTTAGGTGCAATAATAGCATTGGGAATTCCATAGCTAGACAAAAGGCGGAACTAAATACCTGCGGCTGGGATTTACGAATTACCACGTGAACAGCTACACTATAGCCATGCACATATATGTGTGTTTAGGTGTGTGTGTGTGTGTGTGTGTGTGTGTGGAACAGTAAATGCCATAGCTAGTGCGCAGGCCTCTTTCATTGAGAAGCACATCGAACACTCGACTACAACAAGTATGCACTCTCTTCCCTCCCTCACTCACTTCTCGCTTAGCTCTCTTTATCCTTGCCAGCTAGGACACCTTGTGGCATCTGTTTTCGCTTAGAGCGAACAGCAGGTTGGCCCTCTGTGTCTTGTGTCTACGGCGGGTATTTCCCCGGACTACAAGGTGTGAAATTTTTATTTGCATGCTTCGCCCCGCACTTACTTTGCGCTGTTAGCAACATTTTGTTTTATTTTTTCTCTCTTCTTCTTTGGTCTTCTGCTATTTCGTCCTGGTCCTGGTAATTCCCATTTGAAAGGTGCGAGATTTGCTGGTGAACAAAAACCGATCCTTTTTCGTCCAATGGATGCCCACAATTTTCTGGCCGTAACACGTATTTTCCCAAAGGTCATCCAACGTGACAGTTGCAATGCATTTCCCTTGTCCTTGATGCTCAGTAACACACACACACACACACACACACCACATACACACTCACACACTCATTGGTAGCAGCTCTTAAGTCTGGCTTAAGTGGGCCAATGGATCAGTCCAATGCCGTGCACTTACTCACAAGTTAATTCCCGATTAGGTCAATTGAGCGCCCCCAGCAAAGTGCAACCCTAAGAAAACCTCCTGCATCGATATGCTCTAGGTATATGTATATAATTGAGCAATTACTTAGCTAAATTGATTGCTATTCTTGATTAGCTTCATCACTATTGTTGGGATTATAATGATTATGATGATCATGTTTAGCATGACTATGATTTTTTTAGTAAACTTATTGTTGTCATAATAAATAATAATAATTATGAATGCATATATATATCATTATAATTTATCGTAGTATTATTATTAATCTTAATATTTTGGAATTAATATTCTCATTAGTATTATAGTTGTTGTATTATTGTATTGCTTTTATTATGATTATGATCATTATTATTATTGCCATTAATAGCAATATCATGATCATCAGAAGAAGTTTATAATAATCATTATCATATATCAGCATGATCATTGTTATTATGATTGTTTATGGTTATTGTGACAATGATTATCATGATCAATTTTATCGCCTTAGTATGATCACGATCTTTATCATTGTAATCATGCCTCAACATTATTAACTTCAACAACAATTTGATCTTGATCATTATAATAGTAATTTATGTTAGTTTCATTCTCGGCTATAATTATGATCATTACAATTATTACTGCCATAATCATTATCATTCATATTACAATCTATTACAACCTATATAAATCTCAGGACTTGGTAGCAGTTAGTATTATTGTTATATTATCATTATCATTAAAGACTATATTTTATATAGACTATATGAGCCCTAAATGTTGTAGAGCATATAGTCTTCATATGTAGTCCTCATAAAAGGTGTACAAAGACACACATTTATATGCTTAGTTTTGAATATTTAAATATAATAACTTGATATATACATCTCTGAAAAGGTCATTTTTCAATCTATTATTTACCATTTTAGTTAATTTTACATTTTTAAAATAAATAAAATAAAAATCGAATATTAATGTGATACACTTTATATACATATAAATATTCATTTAAGCAAAATATTTTAGCAGCTCGTCTTTCTTTATCAGACTGAACATGTGTTTTGTTACCTCATATCGAAACATAGGTTTAATCGATTCAATTTAAATTTATCTGAAATATTATTTAAAGTATTTTGATAGAGGTTTTTTCATGAAAATAGTAGTACAACTGAACACCATTCAATTTAGTGATAAATATAACATTTGGATAATAATTCAAAAGGAATTTTAAGATTGACATATTTTTGTTAAGTTTTTGAACACCTTTAGAGCATATAGAATTCAAAAATTGACAAACAAAATTTTAACTAATTTTAGTAGTTCATTATAATAGTAGAGCTAGAATAAATATACTGTACAAGAAGGCTCCAGTCGAGACGGCTCGACTACTACGAGATACCCTGAACCATGAAAAAAAAAGTGATAGTCTTTTTTCCGCAAATAAGCGCTCTACTGATCGCTCAGTTGCTGCCGTGGCTTGGGAGTATGTCGGGCTATACTTTGGAGGCTTATAACTCCCTTTCTAGATGGACGATTTTCATGAAACTTTCGGAATATATTAATTGCATTCAAATGTGTCTGTTTGCCAAATTACAAGTCTCTAGTATGTGAAATGTTTTTTTTTCAAATTGGTGGAGAAGGGGGCGTGGCATTCAAATATCTATAATATCTACATATCTAAATATATAAATTTGAAGTCTCTAGCTAAAACTGTGTAGAAGTTATGCTCAAAAAAACTTAAAAGAAAGTCAATGAATTTTCGATTTTTTATCGATAATTAGGAAATGAGATGAGTTATCAAAAAACAAAATAAATCGTACTGCGTAACTAACATACGAGTATTCATGTGAAATCTCGACGTTCATACGGACGGCTGGACACACAGACGGACGGACGTAGCCCTATAGCCCTATCAACTTACTTTTTTGTACTGATCAATAATATATATACTTTATGGGTTCTGCGACGTCTCCTTCTGCCTGTTACATACATTTTCACAAAACCAAATTTCCCAACCTGATTTCCCATTTATCATAATTTACTAGGGAAGGCTCTACTTTTATATCTTTGGTTCATACCTTGCATCTATAACTTAGGGCAATGTTTATACATACAGTGGCTCACAGCTTATATCGTGCAGCGGAATAGTATAACTTTAAAGACGTATTCCCGCTAAACCAGATATGTATGTATATCGAAAACTCTTTCAATTTCTTTCTCGGTAAAAAGTATTTGTGTATATTGTTGCTCTTATTAATATGCGCCCCACTGTGATTATCTAGATCTTTCAATTCTCAGTAGAAACAATGAACTAGTCATTTATGAAAAGCCATTTGACATCGATGGAAACAATTTGCCAATCAAGGAACATTTCTTCTCTCTCTTTCCTTTTTTGTTGCAATTTATGCAAAAGTTCAGCGAATCGAATATGAACATTGAACGCCCCCAAGAGCCTAAGAGTTGGGTATGCTCCAGGCAGACCGAACCGAACCGAACTGAACCGAAGAACTCATTCAATGGATATGTTTATGAACAACACCGCCCCCAGCCCCTGCCCCAAACTCACATGCATATAACACGAGTTGTTTATAGTGTGGGGGACGGGGCCTCACTGCGTCTAGCTTTGGCTGTAATGATGATCCGTTTAGTGGTGGCCCCATCCAGTTGCTGCCCCTCCATCTTAGCCAGTCTCTTGCCAATTGCAGTTTTGGTGTTAAAGAAGAAAGAAACGTTTTGCCGCCACCGTTTGCATCCGCATCCGCCATTGAAACACCCACAAATCACATTCAAAACGTGGTCAACTGTCAGCGTCTGGACGGGGGAATGCGGGGGCAATTGCACGCACGTACATTTAATGTGTGTGTGCCTGTGTGTGCGTGTGTGTGTGTAATGCGTGCATTTTCATAGAAAATTTGTATTTAAATTGAAATGAATTTCAAATATACAATGCAGTCGTCGTGGCGGTTCAAAGTAGATGCCATTCCGAGAAATCAAAAAAACCAACCAACAACAACAACAACAAGAATAGCAACAGCAACAACAACAGCAACAACAACAGCTAAAGGCGGCCCGAGAATCTAAGACGCGTCAAAAATAAAGAAAACGCATTTCTGTGCGACTGCGCTGCTGCGTCGCTGTCGCTGCTGTCTACTTTTTTTTTACTCAGTGTGTTTTTTTTTGCTTCGCTTTTATTTTTTGTTTTTTGTGCAGTGCGCACGGCATGGGGAGCAAGCGGCTGACGGGAGCCCATAGCACAGGCGCTTTCATGATTTGCCGCCGGCTGTGAGTGGCGGATCTGGCGTTCACCGGAAAGCAGCGTCAGCGTCAGCTAAAGCAACAGCGTCGGCGTTGGCGTTGGCGGCGGCGTTTTGGCTTTTTGAATGCTCACACACACGCACACGCACGCTCTCTTTTCCTCTCTCTCTCTCTCTCTCTCTCTTGCTCTACTCTCTGCTCACTGCTCTCCCAATTTGTGTGTGCGTACGTGCGTGCATATGCTGAGCTGCATTTGTATGGGTATTGTTTGCGTGTTTGTGTGTTTGCTAAGGCTGCTCTCGAATGTGTGAAAAGGAAGTTCTGAGATATCACCTCCGCTTATTTGTATTTACACCTCCACCTCCGCGGGCAGCTTCAACTCCACCTTGCCCGTCGCGGAAATCACACCTCGCGCTAACAGCAGAGCCAGCGCTTGTATATTTAACACGTTGCTCTGTCGCCCCGTCTCAGCCTGTTGCTCTACAGCTAGTGCTGTGGCTGCATCATATCTTTTATGGTCAGCAATTTCGGCTGCTGCTGCTGTTGTTGTCTCTCTTTGCCATTGTTATTATTATTTTTGTTGTTGTTGTTGTTGCTGCTGCTGCTGATGCTGCTGCTTGTTGCTGTGTTGCATTTGCCACCTTTGCATTTGCTTAGTTCCATTTCGACACATTTTCGTTTGCATTTCGTCAATCAGACAAACAATGCACAATGCAATCAGGACGACCCTCACCCTCGCTCTCGCCCTCACTAGTGCTCTTTGTATGTGTGTGTGTGTGTGTTTGCTTGACAATTGTTTGAGCCACGCCCTGGCATTTTGGGTGGGCTGCTTGGTCCGCAAAGCAGCAGCTGCAAACAAAAAAACAAAAAAAAAAACAAAATCTAAAATGCAAGCAACAAGTTGGTCCTTTGAATTCATTTTGTCTCTACAAATTGTGTATGAAATCCGCTTAAGATTTAACGTTGTTTCCACTGGAACGACACACTCACACACACACACACACTGTAACTAGCTGGAAAGCTCCTCGTCACATTAAGCTCGCTCACTCACTCATTCACTCGCTCGCTCACTCACGTTCTCTTGCCTTTAAGCTGAGCTTTCGACTTTTTGCATCGGCTGCTCTCTTAGCCTCTTGCCGCTCTCTTCGCACATTTGCTGCGTTCGCTGTTTTATCAGCTTTTGACTGTTTACATTAGCGCCTTACAGCGAACCGTACTCACATCCGAATTATGTTCTCAATCAATTTGATCAGCCCCTCTGTCTATCTGTATACAAACACACACACACACGCAGCACGCCACAGTCAACCAGAGCGCATATCCAGCCAGCCGGCATTCGGTCGTGCCGTCTCTGTCTCTCTCGCACCTCCATTTCCTGTGCTACGTTTTGTTTATGTGCTTTTTGGCGCAATCTGCCGAAAAAAAAAAAAAAAAAATGCCCCGTCAACAGCTTATTTACGCTTGTATGCGAAAGGGTAGCTGCGCTTCGCATTTTAATAAAATGCCATAAAATATCGAAAAACAAACTAAAACTTAAAGAAAAAAACACGAACTATATAGTTTATATGGAAAAATATCGATTGAGGAATTCTAATCAGCTTATTGTTTATAGGGTATTTGCTCGTTGCACATACTTTAGTTAATTACATTTCCTGCTGCTTCAATTCAATTCAAATTGAATTTTAATTTTGTCTTTGGCTTTTGGTTGACAACTTTGTTTCTCAATCAAAACAAACTAAATGCAATCTGATCAAGTAGAACTTCAACAACCACAACAACAACAACAACTTGCAACAATAAACACTTACAACAACAAATAACAATCCAATAACAACCCAAAAAGTCAGACTATCATAATCAATTTTGCAGCTTTATTTGCGTCAATGAACTGAACGACAAACAAAAATATGCAATCGATATGAATGGTGTCTTCTTTCGATCGAAGAGGACCGGAACTGCCGATCGCCGGCGCATTGCGACAATGAATCGCTAAACAAAGATACTTTATCTATAAAACTTTCGAAATGAAACATTAATCAACGCCTAGCAATACAGAATATTCTAGTCCATAAAAGAAGTTCTATATTCAAAGAGTTTGCAGAGAAAATTGGGGCCCGATCTTGCAGGTGGATATACAAGATTTAAGTTGAGATGCAATGAATGGGCAGAGATAAGTGGTAAAATGAGCTACATTTAATATAGGCATATGTCTATATATAGCTTATATCTAGTAATCAAAGAAATTGTTAGCTAATCTGCTAATACGATCTGATATAGAAGCAATATATATTACACTTTATAATATATAAAGAGATTAATTGAGTATATGATCTATTCAGCATGATCTACAGATATCTCTTAGAGTCGAAACCCTAATAAATATTGCAATAATAGACATTATTAACCGAAATATATATAGATCATAGATCAAAGAAAGAGAGAGAGAGAGAGAGAGAGAGAGAGAGAGTAGTGCCTGGCTATATGTTGTTGGATTTTATTCGTTTATAGAGCACAATCTATAAAATTATTATTATGATGATTGGCTTTCTTATCAGATACGTTGAACATTCACGCTGCAATGGTTTATTTTTAGGCATGAGCTATGCGCCTCCAAGACTTCAGCACGCCCCAAAGTCAGCTGAATCGAACAGCAAAAACAACAACAACAACAACAACCAGCAATGGTTGTCGTTTCGTCAATTGTGACTCAGTTGTTGTTGTTGTTGTTGTTGTTCTCGATAATAAGACTGTTTGGCGCCATTCTTTGCATTGGGCTCGTGTGCGATTCAAAATGTTCAATGGATTTTCATGTTCATTATTCATATTATTACTGTTAATTGCTGCATTAGTTATTGGTATTACTAATCGTTCAAATTGCAATCGCAGCACAATTACCATAAGAATTGCTTTTTGCCTAAGCAATGGCCTGCACATTAGTGTAAGTATTGGCAGGTGTAGTTAGATAGATTTAGATTAGTATCAGTGTTAGAAAAAGCAAACATCGGATCATTAGCTTTAGCGTTAGCACTAATATTAATATTAGCATGTTCATAGACTGTATAGTTAGCATTAGCATTGCTATTGACATTAACATTCATATTAGTCCCGTGAGCATTATTATATGTCTATTCATTGATATTGTCATTAGCTTTAGCATTAGGAATAATATTAGTATTCGCATTATCATTAGCATTTGTATTGATACTTGTATTAGCATTAGTATTTGCAGTATCATAGTTAACATTAATCATTAGCATTAGTCTTGTCATTAGCTTTAGCATTCATTTTATTGTCAATAGTTATCAAGATCATTATCATGATCATTATTATTGCTATCAGCATTAGCATTAGTTCACGAATTTCAAGAGTTTTTTAGCTCACACTAAAAAGAGATTTCGTATATAGCATATAATAGGTCCCCCCATATAGTATCAGCTGAGCATATATCACGTCAAGCTCCTTCCTCGATCTTTGGACAACTTCACTTGACACACATTCAACAATACAATGCGCTCTGTACTTATTTGCGTAGTGTCTAATGCGTTATAGTCCACACATATGTACATACAGACATACATATATCATCATCATTCATGGATCACAGGCATTTCCATTCGGAGGGTTGACGGAGGGCAATTGGCGGGTGGGCGCGTTTTATAAATCGAATCAAATAGAATCGTATCGTACATCGCTGTGCATTTAATACGTATGCGTCCTACTTGAACTCGGGCTCGTTGCACAAATCTTATCTCTAGTCACACTCGTTCCTCGCTCCTCGCTCCTGGCTCTTCGCGCCTCGCTCAATCGGCCGCTAGCCGCTCTATGTAATCAGGCATTATCAGAGCTATACTAGACCATATATGTATATTATATATACTTATATTGAATGCGATAGGGTCTGTGTGCGTGTGTATGTGTGCTACTTACTTGCTTGTGCATACCCTGTAGTCAAGCAGGGGGTATTATCGAACTGTGAACATTACGAAAATTTCAACATTCATAGATACATTTATGTTTGTGAATATTTACTTTTGGCCCGATCTCTTTATGCCTATACAACATATTATTTATTAATTCTGATTAATAATTCATATATCATACTCTGGTATATATACATATCTTGTATCATATCATGCTAAATATTGTTTGGAATAAGTATCTTTATATAAAACACTCTTTAGCGATCGCATAGTGTTAAGTGATCATTCCTAGAAGATCACAGCCAAGAGATGTTACTCACTATGCACTTAGATAGACATAGACAGTCGTTTGACTAGTCTAAATGTGAATCAGCCCCAGTTTATTCATATTGATCGAAGTAAAAGCGCTTCTGACTGATCTTACGAGCATCGAAATGCCTGAGGTGTTTTTTCATTCCATTGGGCATGTGCGTCTGCAGTTATGGCGCACTGTGCTGGTAATCTATAATTACAATATGCCTAGCTATAATTATAAATGACGAAAGTCGAAGCCAATGATCGAGCCACTTCAGAGCGTTGTTGTTGCTTATCGATTAACGGTAACGCCTAACCAAAAGCCTTTGCCCCATGGTCGATAATGTGTGCCGTGATTTATATGGCAATCAGATGGCAGGAAATACTCATATATGGGCCTATATATAGTCGCAGATTATGCCAAGTGGGCGCCATTACTGATTAAAACATCCATAAAGAGACACAGAATGGGGAAAAAATACCAAACATGTGTAGATCGTCAATCGATAAACTAACGATAACCTAAAGAAATCGATAAGCGTAAAATTCAAGAGAATTAGAATGAAGGTCCTATTGAACTGAAAACTGAAATTAAATTTAAAACAAGCTTCAAAGAGTTTTAAGCATAACAAATATATATGTTCTATATATTAATCGGTCCTTCTTTTGCTTTCTCTTTTCAGTTGGCTTTCGCACTCATGGCATCGGCCTGCCGGAGGAGACGCAGCTACAATGGATGTCTGAGCATATGAGCTATCCTGACAATTTTCTGCATTTATCTGTTGACTATAAGAGCGAGTGAGAGACAGAGAGAGAGAGAGAGAGAGAGAGAGAGAGCAATTACAAATTGGAGGGAGCTGCGTGGAAGTGCGGCAATCCAATGCTTTAACCCAGGGCCGATCTACAAACGGATCGATTTACACCAATACCAATAACCGTAGCAACTAATTAATTATTAAGTTCAATGTACAATACATTAAATATTTATGTACCATATATAATATAATAATATATATAGCTTGATTTAGCATTTATACAATATACAAGTACATCCAAAGCAAAATGGATTTGCACTCTGTCAATTCATCGATCATGCCGACTCGTAATATTTATTCGCGCATTATTCTCTTGCCGGCCAACCGGCCCGGTTCGTGACGTTCTATTTATAAGTCCACTATACTGAGGTTCATTCAAACGGGCCGGATCGAGTCGGACAGGGCCGGGCCCTAGGAACTGTAAACAACGTGGCGAAAATCGTGCCATAAATGCTTATCAATTTCAAAAGAAAACTCAACAATGAAACAAAAGACGAACAAAAAATACCCTGGAAAACTAATATAAGCAGCGGCTGGTATATTGAATCAATTGAGTTCCAATGCAAAATGTTACGTCGGAACTATGCCATATAGAACATTATTGAGATCAGTTGTATTACCTGTATTTATATTATATTTGTGAATATTGATTTGAATAAAGGAAATGTGAGAATTATTCTGCTTTAATCGCTACCAAAATCTGACTAGCTATATCTATTGCTTGAGCCTAATCAAAATCAGTCAATCAACACTTTGTATATATATATGAAAATTCCAGCTAGAAAAGAAGAAAATAAGAGATTGACCGAGTGAATGCAAAAGTAGAACTGGGAAATCCTATTTCCATTCAAAGGAGCTTTGATAAATCCATATCTATTTTAGTCACACATGTATAACTTTATCGTTATTGCTCGATGGCTTTAACAATCTTCCAATTTGCTACAGGGTATCCAAAGATCGTATCGAACCAAATTGTACGCGGCGATTGGGTTCATTGATTAGGCCACTTGCAATTTTTATCCGCTGTCAAGATAACGGCGACCTTACACAATATTTCAGCCAACTACACATTTTAGCGATATTTTATTCTGTTTCTATTTTCATTAATTATTTGAAGAGCATCGATTTGAAAATGTCAACTTTCTGGCTGCTAAAAATAGTGAACGCCACTTGAGAATGATTAATGCGGTGATAATTATATATACATATATGTATATATATTATATATATATATATATATAATATATGTGTTTATTCGATTATTATTCATTTATCTAGGTCGCTGGGTAAAATGGAATGAATGCCCAACCCATTGTGACAAAGAAGAGAGACAAAAAAAAAGGAAGTGAGTTTTGGGAAATTTATAGCTTGGTTTTAGTAAATCGTTTATGACAAACCACTTAATGCTCAGATATGGACATTATCAACATATTGATGGATCTATGCGGACGGGTTTTGCTTTTTTTTTTTGTGTTCTTTATTTTTTAAAAGCTGCAACAAACCCATAGGACGAGAGACGTTCCGTTTGGACATCGATGGAGCATATATTTGTCCATTTGGTCATTGATCGATCCCCTCACTTTGCTCTGTCCAATTGGCTGTAGCCCAGTCGTTTGATCGGCAGACGACACTCTCGAGTGGAACCAATAACTTATGCCACAATAAACAATCGATTTATTTGCCAATTGTCATGAGCCCGGTCATGCATCAACTGCAAACGATCCTCGTCGAGTGCTGATCAGGCCGATCCGATAACTACGTGAACTCATACACCTAGACCCATATATGTATATAAATATAGTTATCTTGATCACAGATCCTCTTCATTAATTTCAACAGCGAACCTATCACTGATCACTGATTCTCTCTGGCCATTCGAGATTCATATTGTTGCACTTTATGGTAAGTTAGTTGAGCGATCTACAAGTAATTGTCAGATCATAGATCTGAACCCAACTCTGATCACTGATCAGTGATACTCTCTGGTGATCTATATTCATATTGAGGCACTTTATATTACAGCCAAATCCTATAATATTTTTATTTATGCTACAGATTGCATATATTAATAAATTATATATATAGAATACACACTTTTGAATACATCGAAGTATCACCTGTAGGATTTTTAAGATCCCCTTCCTAATTTCCTACATTAACAAGAATTTATGAATTTATTATTGGTCTTTGCTTCAGATTTATGAGTGTGTTCCAGATATAAAATGATCCCAAGTTGATAAGGCAAAGATAAGTCAGATATCAGTAAAATATGTGTATGTATGAATCAGAGTAAGAATTGCAATTTTTTTTGTTTTGTTAAAAACGTCATTGGATCGCATGTTGATGAAATATTTATTGTGTATTTCCCCCTCTCTATGCATGAGCTTGATTTGCTACTGCAATATAAACTGTTATCGTATTTTTGCATTATAACTATTTTTTTCCTTTGGCGAAAGTGTTTTTCTAATACGTAAGCAAATCGCAATGAAGGGGAAAGCTATGCAGATCGAATTATA
Source organism: Drosophila buzzatii (assembly GCA_035045845.1). NCBI lineage: Eukaryota > Metazoa > Arthropoda > Insecta > Diptera > Drosophilidae > Drosophila > Drosophila buzzatii. The sequence goes on along the minus strand of JAWNOS010000105.1, from coordinate 2,418,266 downwards.
TATTATATATTATAAATTAAGGAATTTCAATTAGAAATAGCTGAACAGTTTATATTTATACACTTTATGGGTTTTTATACGAAATAATAAAAATGTTTCAGAATTGTGTGAGATTTCTCAATCTTTGACTGACTATTTCACTGACTTGGCTAAGCACTTGTTATAATGTTCCTTAAGTACCTAATTACATATATCTAGTCTATAAGTCTGCCAAAACTTAAAAAGAAAAATCCGAAAAATATATTTTATTTAAAAAAAGAAACCTGTAAAACCTTTCACATAATCAAAATTAAGCTTAATTTGAATATTTATAGAATTGACATAGAATTCTATAATGTGTACAGCAAAGTTACGGCCGCACAACGCCGGGCAATCCCCACTCTGTATAAGCTCATGTGCACGAAACGCTAAATAATAAAATATATATATAAACAATTGGATGACCTTGCCAGATGCACTCAGGTGTGCAGTGCAGCATGCCGCACATCAAGAGGAACGAACCCCTAGCCATTGGCGCACAGTGCACCAGAGAACGGCCACCCTAATGGCCACCCTAGAGACGGACGGCCCTCCGCCTTCCGCAATCCGCTTTCGCCTCGAATTGCATTTTGTTAACTTTGTGATTTTGGCTGCAGATGATGTTGCACATGATCAACAGGCGCTGCTGTCAGATCAGCTGAGTGGCCGGCTCTGTGGTGCGGGTGGTGCACGGCGGTGCACGGTGGTGCTGTTGCTCTGCGCAAATCGTCTATGTCACGTGGCATTACAAAGAGTCACAAGAATTTCACTCGCACAGCAACAAGAAATAAATCAAAGAAATTCGCAAAAGCAAGCAACAAAACGAAACGAAATGCTAGAAAAATAGAAAATGAGCCACATGCCCAGGGTATCTGGGGGGCTACCAAGGGGACAGCCGGCTGCTGGCCGGGGGATATAGTTCTTTTCGATTTGGATGCTACCCAGATTTCAAACAGCAGCCAGCTAGAGCCACACACAGGTGTAGTCTCTCCCCCTCCCTCCCTCTCTGTTTCTTTGTGCTGCCATTTCAAATATTTCAATTATCAGCAGGAAGATAATTTTCAGATAGTCTAGTAGGTATTATGCAACAGAAAACAAACTTCATAGAGCATTGCCTTAACTAGCTAAACTCTATGTATCACTTTTTACATCTCCCCAATCGATATATCTACACATTAACTGATTCATTATTCCCCCCGTATCGCTCCTACGTATCCCATATAATTTATTGTCACACAAATCTATTCACATCTTGCAGTCGTTTTTCATTTTCTCAAACAATTCATTGCCTCTCTGTATACTCCAGGCAATATATCTATCTGTATTTTCTAAACGTTGCAGGGATAGATGTGTCGCCTCAAAGATACTTGAGCAATACAGAGAGAGTAAATGCTGAATATATACGTAATTCCAATTGATATATTTTCTCGATCTCCCGATCGACATATCTATACTCTAAACTTTCAGATAATGCATAATGCGATCATATTGCTTAGGTATAGTTTATCTCCATGGCGATTCATGATCTGTCCATAATGAGTTTTTGCTGTTGTATTACCCATGTCTGTATAAATGATATATACAATGAATATATCTGAAAGACGACACTTGCAACAAAAGTCTTTAAAATTATAAATTGTATGCTGGGTGTGTGTGTATGAGCTTTATGAACTTTTTCGATCCAACAACAATATTGATTTACCATTCAAAGATAGAAAGAAGCTAGTATGTGATCAAACATTATATGATCTTGGGCTCAAACATTATATGTTGAAAGTGATGCTTGTTATTCTTATCGTTCGTATACACCTATTAGAAAGTGTTAAATTTGCAGGTGCTAAAATCCATTAAGAAATATTTATTCATTTAAAGTAGACAATTATTATTTAATAGGAAATATTTATTGGATCTATAGTACCTTAAGGTTATCATAACTAAGTAGATAGTTTATAATCAATTAAATAGGATTTATATACTCGCTCAAAAATAGCAATATATACCCTATGTTTTACGACCCACAAATATCAAGTAAATATTTATAAACAAACTTATAGATCAAAATCGTTAATGAGGCTGAAGCTGTTGCTGAAATGACTGTAATGGAGACAAACATTTGAGTGAATCGAAAAGCAGTCGAAATATATATTAACCAGCTAATATATCAATTATGATCCTCACTTAAGATGGGTTAAAGCATCTTAAGGTCATTCAGCTCTTACCTTATTGAATGACGTGCTACGTAGGCAAGGTATTTGATATGTAGAGTATTTAGATAGTCATTTAGGTCTAATCATTATGACATCGAAATGGCTCGTAGCATGGGTAGGTTATTTGTTATGTAGAGCATATTGAGTTCGACAAAGCTCTCTCTAAATATCGGGTACATTTAGAGTATCTGAAAGTCATTCAGCTCTCATTCTATTGAGAGACTCGATGCGTAAACAATGTATTTGCTATGTAGAGTATTAAGATAATCATTTCTAATCAAGATGTAATCAATATGACTCACTTTATAGGTAGGGTAGAGTGCCTACATCGATAGTCTTACATGTCTGCACACATAGAGTATCTAAAAGTCATTCAACTCTCATTTCATTGAAATTCCAAGTTAAACGAGCAGTCGAAATGACTCGATGCGTAGACAGGGTATTTCTTGGTCTCTTTCGAGCAACTTCTTGCACGTCTTAGCGAAAAATTCTTTGGCAGCAAGCAGAACCACAGCACACACACACATACACACACATTGGTGTTGGGTGTGCTATGCAAAAAATATCAACTACGTAAAATATAGTGAGTGGCAGAGCAGCGACTGCGACTGCGACTGCGACTGCGACGACTACGATGGCAGCAGCGGCAGCGGCAGCGGCAGAGGCAACGTCAACGGCGACAGCTCTGACCGCCGATTGGCGCACACATTGGCAAACGAGAGCACTTTATTTTTAAATGTTTTAAAAATACAAGCATTATAGAATTTAGCGGCTTAGTCATAGCAGCGAGCGCTGCGCGATAGCCGAAAAGAACCAAAATATGCTATGCGAATTGACCAGAACTGTGCTATGCGGCGCGCAAAAGCGGGGCGAAACGGAACGGAATGGAACGGCAGAAGGCAACACAAGAACACACACACACAGCAGTTGTCGAGATGCTGCTGATGAGCTGGCCAAGATGACACACGCAAGATCACGAGATCATACGAACAGAGAGAGATTCATCATGGAGCGATCCGAGCGAAAGCCAAACGAGCTTTTCTTGTCTGTGCAGTGGGAATGGTGTGGAAATGAGACAAGGTGTGGAATTAAGAGATAACTGAAAGTATTTAAAGTATTCACGAGTTCAAAGCGAACAGCGATCTTAGATGAAACGATCTAAGTGAAAGCCAAAAGGCTTGCAATGGAATGGAATGGAAATGAACTGAGGTGCGGAATGAAGTGATATCGAATTAATGTATCATGGGAAATCGCTTGCAGAGCAAACAGAAATATTTTATGAAACGAACCAAGTAACAGCCGAAAAATAAATACATGGATGGCATGAAATGGAATGGAACAGAATGAAGTAGAATGAAAATTAAGTTAAATGCGAAGTGAAGCGATATCGGATCAATGGATCATAAGATATCGATATTAGAGCGAACAGAGATGATGAAACGAACTGAGTAAAAGCCGAAAGCTCATTGAATGGAATGAAATGGAATGGAAGGGTAATGAAGCGATATCGGAAATCGATATCAGAGCAATCAGAGGAAATTGAATAAAAGAGCGAAGAGTTACTTGGCTGGATTGAAATGGAATGGAATAGCAATGAGCTTAAGCGCGGAATCAAGCTTTGACTAAAGACAACGTTAACCATAGGTTGCAAGATATCGTTATCAAAAAGAAAAGAGATTCTCGGCGATATGATCGAACAATCTGAAAGAACATTTGAGTGCTTAAAACGGAATGAAATGGAAATGGGCTAACGATATTCAATAGACTAGCAGATATCGATTTCAGAGCGAATACAGTCAATTAATGGAAAGATCTCAGCCAAAGTAAACGGAATGGAAATGAGCTTAAGTGCGGAACGAAACGATATTGGATAAATACATCATAACATATTGATATTGGAGCAAAGAGAGATAATTGTTGGAACGATCTCAACAAAAAGAACTTTTATTAGCTGAAATGAGATGCAATGGAATGCAATAGAACGGAATGGAAATGAGCTGAAGTCTGCAAACAAGTGTTAGCTGACGAATCTCAAAATATCGATCCCCAAGGTTTCCTGGTAAGAGTGAAAAGAGATTTTCAGAGAAATTATAGAAGTGAAATAAATCTCTTCGCCTTGGAATGAAATGGAAACTAGCGAAACTTTGGAATCATGCGATTCTGACTAAGAATCAATAGATCAGACGACATCTATACCAGAGCGTTAATGAAACCTAAGAGAGCTTTTCTCTTGTCATATGAGACAAGCTCTGAATGAAACAATATCGGAAATCAATAATAACTGAAATTATTCATAGAATCTCGGCGATCAGCGATCAAAAATGATATCATGAAACCATATCAAAGAATCAAGTTAGTTGAAATGTATATTCCAGCGAAAGCGACAAAACAAATGGCAGACAATTATAAAGCCTGGTACCAGGAACAACATCTGAAAACACGACAACTGTTCAATTCAGTGGATGGATCATCATTTCAAAGAAAACAGCGCTTCTTGATGAGCCGCTTTCAGGGAAAGACAACAGTTCCTAGCGGGCATGGAAACATATGTGGGAATGGTGTGGAAACGAGGCAAGGCATGACAATATTTAATAAAAACTAATAGGCAATAGATTCAAACTGTATAAACAAAAGCCAGGTTGAAATCTGGTTTAGCACTAGATTATATCACATTGCCAGTATAGGCAAGTACGGTTGCTCATAGAGGACTGACTATAGAATGTACATATATTGAGCAATACACAAAATCTCTCAGATGTTCCAAGACATGGTCTTACCATAGAGCGATATAATATATATATTGCCTATTCAAAGTGTTTGCTTTCCCACATATATTATACAAATTTCTCATTTAATAGTTTATATACATATATATATATGTATATGGAAAATTTCGAAACAAAGAATAGAGAGCTTTCCCGTTGGAATATATAGTGCGGATATGGTATATACTATATAGTATGAGCATAGAGTGTGCGATCATCTAAGAATAGGCCTATATAGATATGCTAAAACTTGATATATCACTTCGCAATGCAATGTAAGCTACCTAGTCTTATAATGGCTTTGCAGATTTGACTGGCGATCTGGCGACAGGTATAATAGGGTTATGACTTGTCTGTCGCTAGCTGCATATGCATTAGCATTTCCTCGCTTCTTCGATGAATTGTATAAGAGAAGAGAGTGCAGTCGAGAGGCGTGGCGAGGCGAGGCGAGGCGAACGGAAGGAAGAGCAATAAAATAGTGTAGCAGTGAGTGCGATCTGTTTGATGTGATCACATAATACCTGTTGAGTAGCGTGATCGGTGATCAGCCGATTGCCGATTGCCAATTGCGAATTGCGAATTGCCAATTGCCCATTGCATAAGGGCCTGGCGAGCTGTTTACTGATTGTTGTACAAGTGCCAAATGATTAACACCCCCGTCAACAAAATGGCGGCGGGCAGCCGTGCGTTTACGAATCGGCGCAAAGAGGATGGGAGAAAAAGCGCTTCTCAAGCGAAGAAATCAATAAAAAATACTTCAATCTTTATGTTTTTCGTTAAATGAATACATTTTTTTTATTTCTTGTCCAGTTTTTTTGTTGTTTTTTTTTTCAATCTTTTCTTTTTTCCTTTTTTGTTTCAATATATAAAAATACTGTTTTAAATATATATATATATATATTTTTATATATATGTATATATAGGGGCACGTATGGATATATATATATATATAAAGTTTTGCGCAAAAAAAAAAACATTTCTCTTGTATATAAATATATATATTGTATATATGTATATTGTATATAGATATAATATAGATGTTGTAAATATAGATATATATAACTAGATATCTATATAATTCTTTATATGCATACGCAGTTTTTAACAATTTATTCAAATTTTGTTTTCATATCACAAGAATTTTCAATTTACCAAAAAAAAAAAAAAATACATTTATATAATTAGTGCATATATATATATCTATTCTTAACAATTATGTATATAGAAGTCTATATATGTTTATCAACTGTAGATGAATTACACATTTGATTAGTTCCCGTTTTGTTAACTCAATTCGCTGTGGGCTGGCCACGCCCACACTTCTTTTCTTAGCCATGACAACAAAATTCGTATATGTGCATGTGTGTGTGTGTGTGTGTGTGTGTGTGTGTGTGTGGTGTTTGTTTTTCTTTTTGTTTTGTTTTTAAAGCTTTTTCCAACAAACTTCTGCATTTCATTATTTTCAACTCAGTTGCAGTTGCGTTATTTCGAATACCCTTGCAGCGAGCATTTAGGCTAGAGCAGTTAATATGTAACAGACATGTATAAATATATATTTACATACATACATATATGATAGATATTGCCATAGGAACAATTGTCTTTCAGTTTAAAAAATATTCGAAAATAAAAATAAAAAAAAATATTTTTTAAATTTTAATTTAGTTTTTTAATTATTTTTCTGTATAGAAATTTTCATTAATAAAGCAAAAAAAAAACAATTGTTCCTTAAATATATCAATCCAAAGTATAAACAAATATATATCATATATCATCCGATTTGCTGCAAAGCATTATTCAAAAGATTTCAACTCGTTTCATTAAAAAATTTAGCGTAAAATTCTTAATTAAATTTCTGCTTGATTATATTCAATTTTTTTTTTTACATAATTAAATTAGTTATTTACACAAACAAAACTAATAAAAAAAAATCTTGCGCTTAAAAAATAGTAAAAAAAAAGGAGCTTAAAATTAATTACAATAATTAATAATTAAATGTTTAAAGTATACAAAAAAAAATAATTATAATAATAATGGTTAAATGTGGCTTAAAAATAATTTGTGGCTAAAAGTAAAAAAAAAAATTGTTAACTTTAATTACAATTAAAAATATTTTGTTTTTATTTTGTTGCTTTTAATATATGACAATTACTTAGGTATATATGTGTGTGTAGGTGTGGGGCGGGGCTTGATATGTTTTTATATTTTTTATTTTTTTGTTGGCTTTTGGAAGTAATTTTTTAATTATATTTGAATTAAATTTAACAATTAAAACAAAAAAAAGTTTTTTCTTTTTAGACTTTTTCGACTTACAAGGCCCAGGATGAGGCCCTAGGCCACGCCCCCAAACGCTTGCTAAGGTGGGTGGTTCGATGGCTGCGGCCGTGTGGCTGCCGCTTAGGCCAGCAGCGTGATGGGCGCTGCCCGGCTGTTGCTGCTGTTGCTGCTGGGGGGCGTGGCTATTGGTGGCCCGCCCGCCGCAGCGGAGTTAAGACGTGCCAGCGCCTCCTGGTCGAGCCAGCGCTGCAGCTGCAACTGTTGCTGCTGCTGCTGCTGCTGCTGTTGCTGGTGCTGGTGGATCAGGTTGTCGTTGTAGACGGCATGCAGCTGCAGGTTGAGGCTGTAGCCGTGCGTGGAGGAGGAGCTGGCGCTGGGGCTGTCGCTGTAAGTGGAGGAGCTGCTCTCGTAGCCGGACACGGGCGAGCCCTTGGGGCAGCAGAAGCCGACGGGCGAGAGCGCCGGCGCCGAGAAGGGGCTGAGCACATTGATTGTGGGCGTGGCGGGCTTGCTGCCGCTACAATTGCTGCTGTTGCTGCTGCTGCTGCTGCTGCAGCTGTTGCTGCCTTGAAAGTGCTGCTGCTGCTGCTGCTGCTGAGGACTCCCGGCGTGAAACGGCGGCATCGCTGCCGTAGCGGCTGCATAGGGCATCAGCAGCGATGGCGGCGGCGGTGACTGAAAGCAACTGTTGCTGCTGCTGCTGCTGCCGCCGGCAAACGGATGATTGCTCCAGATGATTGGCTCCCGCTGCTTGGGCGTCACGCGCTTCTTCTTCTTGCTGCTGCTGCTGCTACCATTGAGCGTGGCATGCTCCTCATCATCGGCATCCGCATCGCACTCGTCCTCAACGCGCAGTTCCAGCTGCTCCTGTTCCTGCTCCTGCTCCTGCTCCCGCTCCTGGGCTGCGCTCTCATCCAGCAGATAGGGCTTGAAGAGCTTCACCTGCTTGGCGGGCAGCTTGTGCTCGGCAACAGTTGCTGCTGCTGCTGCTGCTGCTGCCGTCGCCGCTTCAGTCTCTGCCTCAGCCTCCGCCTCCGCCTCCACATCGATGTCCACATCGTCGTCCGCCTCGTTGTCGCTGGGCTCGCACTTGATGGCTTCCAGCTTGCTCAGCTTGTCCGCCGGACTGTTGTTGCTGCCGCTGCTGTCGCCCTGCCACAGCGTTTGGGCCGCACGCTTGCGGCAGCCCAGCGGCAATGATTGCTGCTGCTGTTGTTGCTGCTGCTGCTCTAGCTGCAACTGTTGCTGTTGCTCGCGCTGACGTCGCGCTGCGCTGCTCAGCGACAGATCCATGGGCGCGGGTAGTGTCAAATAGTAGGCATAGGTCAGTGGCTGTTGCTGCTGTGTTGCATGTTGCTGCGGTGCGGGCTGAGGAATGTGCAGGCTGCTGCTGATGCTGTTGTCTGTATTGTGATTGCTGCTGCTGCTGGTTATTGGCACGGCATTTGGCACTTGTTGCTGCTGTAGAGTTGAGCAATATGGCAACGTAGTGGTGCTGCTGCAACTGTTGCTGCTGTTGCTGCTGCTGCTGTTGTTGTTGTGGCAATTGTTGCTGCTGCTGCTACTGCTATTGTTGTTGTTGGCAAAGGCTGCAACCACAGCCGCAATTTTAGCCGCTGACAATGTGTAGCTGCTGCTGCTGTTGCTGCTGCTGCCACTGCCGCCGGCAACAATTGCTGCTGTGCCATTGCTGTGGGGCAGCAGGGGCGGCGGTGGTGGCGGCGGTGCCAATGGCGGGGCGGCTGCTGCTGCTGCTGCCGCTGCTGCAGCTGCTGCGGCCAACTGATGGGGATGCGGATGGGCGTGAGGCGTGGCAAAGCCGTTCGCCAACATCTGATGGGCGCGCGCGGCAGCAACAGCTGCTGCCACAGAGGCGGCCGCTGCCGCCTGATGATGATGGTGATGATGATGATGGTGGGCGGCGGCGGCCAAGGCATGGGGCAGCTGATGGAACTGATGCGGCTTCATTGACGCTGTTGGCGGCGCCAACTGTTGCGGCGGTGGCTGCAACTGTTGCTGCTGCTGGAGCAGATGTTGCTGCTGTTGCTGCTGCTGCAATTGCTGCTGATGTTGCTGCAGCTGTTGTTGCTGCTGCTGCTGCTGCTGCTGGTGGTGATGATGATGATGTTGTTGCTGCTGCTGCTGCTGTTGCTGCTGCTGATGCTGGTGCTGGTTGTTGGCCACCGACGAGCGCAAATTGGGCTCGCATTGCAGCCACTTCTGTATCTGCCGCCGATGGATGTTGTACTTGCGCGCCGTGGCACGCTGATTGCCCTTGCAGTCGTTGTCGTTGCGGTACGACTCCAGCACCTGCAGCTTGAATTGTGGCGTAAAGATACGACGTGAGCCCATTTTGGGACTGCAGGCGCTGCTATTGCTGTTGCTGTTGCTGTTGTTGGCGCTGTTGGCATTGCCATTGCTGTGGCGATCAGCAGCAACTGTTGCTGTCGAGTCCTTGACAGGTCGCTTGTGTTGCTCCTGTTGGTTAAAGCTCAATGCGGCGGCTGCTGCCATGGCTGCGGCTGCTGCTGCTGCGGCGGCAATGCTGCTGCTGCTACCGTTGTTGTTGCTGCTGCTGTTGTTATTGTTGTTTATCGAACTTTGTTCGCTGTTATCCATTTTAGTTGCTCTGGCAATATTTGCCTTGTAGTTTGTAAAACGTTTTGTGTATCAAAAATAGTATTTACAATATGAATTTATATATATAAATATATATTTATATATATCTCTTTATAAATATATATAGTTAGTTTTCAATGTGCTTTAAAAGTTATTGTTGGTGTTGCTGTTGTTGTTGTTGTTGTAGCTGTTGCTACTTGCTGGCGACGCTGGCGACGCTTGCGCTTTCATAACTCGCGATCTGGCAGCGCTGGCACTGGAAACAAGTGAGCGCAACAACAAAAACACGTTAACGTTGTCGTCTTGGAAAAACAACGAGAAACCAAAAGTTGTTGCTTTTTATTTTATATTTTACTGTTGTTCTTTTTGTTGTTTTTTCCTTTACTTTTTTGGTTGTTTGTATTATTTTGTTTGAATTTTTAAAATTTTTGTATTGGCTGTTGCTTTGATATTATTATTTGTAATTCGCTTGTGGACTGTTGTAAATGTTAGATGAAAGAACACATGAGCACAACACAAAAAAAATATAGTATATATATGTACATATGTGAAATTTGTTGCTTGAATTCATTCGCACACACAGAAAAATACACAGAGAAAATATTGTTGCTCTTGTTTGGCAACGCGACGCGATCCGCAACCGCACGGCAAGGAATCCAAAACACAATTGTTCTGGCTGCGTTCTACGTTCTAGACTAACTGGCCGCCGTCGTTGTCGGCGCTGCTGCTGCTGGCGCTGCTGCTGCCTACTCACACACACACACACACACACACGTACACGCGCGAGAACGAAACGAAACGAAGCGAACTGAAATGAACGAATGAACGCAGCAATAGCACACAGCGTAGAGCTCACGCGCGCCTCTCAGTCTGAGAGTATGAGTGCAGTCGACGCTCTGTCTGCCTGTATGCGTCAGTGTGTGTGTGTGTGTGTATGCCTGCGAATCTGTGTGCGTTCTAATAGCTCATCAGCCGCAGTCGCAGCAGCAACAGCAACAGCGCCGACAGCGGCGCAGCAAGTGTGCGTGCATCTGTGTGTGAGTGTGAACGAGTCAGACACTTGGCGGGCCCAAGAGTCGCCGCCGCCGCCGTCGACGCTGCCAGACCAAACCAGTTGTTGTTATTGCTATTGTTGTTGTTGTTGCTGCTCTTGCTGTTGTTGCTATTGCTGTTGTTGCTTTTGCAGCCAAGCCAGCAGCAACAGCGCTGAGCGTTGCAGACAAACTGACGACAATCGTCGGCGAGGTGTCTGCGCTCCTGTATTATGCATGCACATACATACATACATGTGTGTATGCGTATGTGTGAGTGAATATGTTGAATGAATGTGTGTGAGAATACTTCTTGTTGTGCTCATGATGGAATTATATATATATATATATATATATATATATATATATATATATATATATATATATATATATATTTGTGTGTATATATATATTAATATAAATATAAATATATTATTCCATCATGGTTGTGCTTCTTGCGACCGCGGCGCTTTTGTGTGGCTGATGTAGAGTTGATTTTCTGCTCCGACCGACGAACGACGCATCGGACAGAAGGGGACGGACATGAACGACGATTGCTGGCCCTGCCCCGGGCACAGCCCAGCCGCCTGCCTTACCACAGGCTGACTAACTACTGACAAGCGCTGTGTGCTGGCTACTCAGACTAAATGGACAGCATGGCAAAAGCAATTTGTATGCAAAGAAAAATAATAAATAAATAAATAATAACTACAATAATTAAATAAATGTAAATAATCACACAAATTTAAAATGTCCTATTATGATCTGTGCAAGAATTAGTTGCTTGTAATATATTATTAGAACTAAATAATTAATTTAGCAATAATTTGAAATAAATTATCAGAATTCACACACATTCTACTGTAAATTGTCATTAAAAACATATTAAATAATTTAAAATGTCATAAAAATATGCATACATTTTTTTTTTTTTTTTTTTAATTCAACTTTCTATTAAACTAAACGCTTTGACCCACTGTGCAGTTGCTCTTGTGGCTGTGCGCCAAAGGAATAGCAGCTTCGACAGCGTCGACTGTAAACCACGTTGCGGCGACTGCAGCCAACTTGCGCTACAATTTCGCTAGCTCTGCCAGTTTACACGGATACACAAGCACACCCATACTGACAAAACAGAGTGCATACACAACGTGCGTGTGTGTGTGCGAGAGTGTATGTGAGTCGTGGCTGCCAGACATTCTGGCACTAGGGCTCGGCCCGACCGACATGTTTAGTGCTTTTGCTTTTGCTCTGTCGCCTCGACGCAGCGTCAAATCGTCACATGAACTTGTTGAGCGCTGCCGTCGTACGCTTTGTTGTGTGTGTGTGTGTTTGTACGAATGATTGGAAAAGAGGGGGTTGAGTGCGCGCCATGCCATTTGCCGCTCTGACTCTCGCTCTCTTTGCTTATACTCAGTGCATGTATACATGTACATGCTAGTGTGTGTGTCCGTGTGTTACGTACACAATCGAGATTCAACTGTTGAATGTGTAATGCGCTGGTGTGCTGCGTTGGCTCACGATGGAATAACATGTTATTCCATTATGAAAGCGATGCATTTTTTTGTTGCTGCTGCTATACATGCATGCATATAGGTATGTATGCATGTGTGTGTTTTGTGGTTGATGTTTATATGTATGTATGTATTAGTGTGTGGTTGTTTTTGGCTGTGGGTGCATTAGGCGTCGCTGTTGCCATTGTCGCTCCCTATCGCCTAGCGATGCTGCCGTTGCCGCCACCTGACTAAGCTCAAAGACAAAAGGGCATAGAACGAACGCAGCGTGGCATAAGTACAACAATAATAAGATAAGCGCAACAGCATAGACTAACAGCAACAGCATAGTCTAACAGCAACAACAACAACAGTGGGCTGCACTTGTTGCAAATGACAAACTAAATTCGCTGTCCGAACGCGCAAAGACAAAAATCTGCGCTGTTTTGCTTGCTGCTGCCGATGTCGCTGTCGCTGTAGTTGTCGTTGTCGCTGTCGCTGTCGCAGTCGCTGCCGGTACCGCAGTCGCAGCCTCTGCTGTGCTGATCGTCGTCAACTGGAATTCATGAATGAAACACATATGCCAGTGTGTGTGTGACTTAGCTGGCGTTATTGTTGCTATTGCTGTTGTTGTTGTCGCTGTGACGACTGCGTGTGTATGCAAATTCATAAATAAATAAAAAACTTTTCTGTCTATGGCAAGTTGTTGTTGTTGTTGTAGGCAGCATCATTTGCGCGTGCGATATTGAAGAGCAGTCGAGGCGAGGGCCCAAGCAAGCTAAAACGAAGCATAAACCGAAAGAGTCAAAAGACTCACGCAATATGATTAGAGGTGCTCGTCCAAAGGCACCAACAGCAACAACAACAACAATGTCGATAAAAAGCATTGACTCACCTAGTAAAAGCAACAGGCGACGCTCGCTCACTCGCTTACTCTCTCACTCGCACACTCGCTTACTCAGTCACTCGTTCGGCTTGCTGATGATGGCCGATGATAGATCGCTGTTACTCAGCAAAGCGCACGCCTAGGCGTGAGCGAGAAGGGGCGAGCGAGGCTTACAGGCAAGAGAGGACACGGGATGCTGCATAGATTCCCACGTCGTTGCCATTGCCTGAGCCTGAGCCTGTGCCTTTGCTTTGCTGTTGCTTCTTCTTCTTCTCGTTGGCATCCCAACACGCCCCAAAAAAAGTAAAGAGTACGACGCGTTGTCTGGCAACGTTGAGCGCTGCCGCTGCGGCCCCGCGCTCGCCCACCCCTTTACCAATACTTATGCGACTCCGACGCCTGCACATGAAAATGTTTTTGAATTGCATTTCCAAGTAACAAACAACAACAAGAACGTCATGCGCCCAAGGAATAACAAAAAGCAAAAACAAAACAGAACGAAACGAAGGAAAAAAGTTGAAAAAGAACGATAACTTAAAAAAAGCAACAACAACACAGGCAACGTGTGTGTGTGTGTGTGTGTGTGTGCGTGTTTAAAATAAAATCAAAAGAATTCCACTTTTGTGGCCCCGTCGGCTTCTAAATCGATTTATCAAAAAGAAGAAAAAAAAAAAAACAAGAGAGAAAAAACACATTCAAGTAAAAAGCGGAAAAGACGCAGGCAAAGAGATAAAAATTGAATATAAAAAGGTAAAGGTAACGTAAAAATCGAAAACCTATACACACAATAGATGCACACACACACACACACACACACACACTCACGCAGACAGAGACAGACACATGAATTGATTAAAAAGTTGATGGAGAAAAAAAAAAAAACAAAACAAAACAAAACAAAAAATCATTTGGTCAACGCAGAAGGCGGTGCGCAGGGGAGGAGCAGAGGGGGAGCGGGGGTTCTGCGGGGCAGCCAACATCTTGAAGCACAAAGGGCGCGGTGCGATCGTGTGGGCAGCGAGCGGCAAGCGGTGAGCGGAAACGGGGCGACACATAAAAGCGACAGCGCAAGAAAGAGAGAAAACACGACAGAGAGAGAGAGAGAGATAATGAGCAAAGGGGGAACGGAGTGCGGGAGCAAATGGTATTGGGCCCGAGCCCGACGCCGTGCTGTCTGCCTGCGAATGCGGAGCATAAGCCCACACAGACAAACATCGAGCTATATAAACACACATGCATATACAAATATATACATATATATCTGTATATATAGATATATTGTTGTATATAGAGAAACGAGTCGGACCCGTGGAGTGGGCAGGGGCAACACTTGGAGACAGCAACTCAAAAGATCGACGCGCACGCGCAACCCAATCCCAGCTTAACTAAGCCAAAGCCAAAGCCAAAGCCAAAGCCAAATGAAACCGAATCGATAAGTCGACGCATAATAATATTATAATCTTTATACGAAAACATAAATGTGTAAATAAATATATATATGTATATATGTATGTTAATATACGCAAGCAAGATCAATCAGATGCGATCAGGTTATATTATCAAGTTTCTATATAGCACAAAAATAGTTTGTTAGGGGAAAGATGTCTGGAATATATCTAGAGTAGTTCAACTTGCATATTAGCTTAGCTTAGATTATAGATATTAAATATTTTATATGATCCAACGAATATCAGCAGTAATGGAAAGATATGAAGCGTAGATATGAGCTGATCGAACGAATACAGAATATATCAGCCTGTATAGATAATATCCATTGTTCCTTCATCACTACATATATCAGCTTATATAGATATTAGATGTATCATAAAGTACGCGCAATTAGCTAAAGAAAATATATCAGAAAAGATATATGCGTTCATTGAACAAATATGTATATAATTTATGTAATAGACAAATATGAAACGTTGGATATGAAAGTTATTTTAAAAGAAGATATGATTCCTTCTTGATCATTTATCATATAATATTCCACTCGTGACAATACTCTTTTTCATATATGATCCATCATATATAAGACTTGTTTTAAAGAGAGATAAAATACTTAATTCCTATGTCTCAATTCACAACTAAAACATTCGTCTGCCTCAATTGACTATGTCTATGTTAATCAGATACGGATATCGTATACTATTTTGGATGTCTATGACTGAAGCATTCTTCTAGTGCAATCGACTGGGCTATACCAACAAATTTATAAAAATAATAGGTTTTACTCCTCAGATAAGATCCATTGCATGTGAGAGTTATTTTAAAGGAAAACTAAATTAAATCTATAAATATCAGTTATTGTAAAAGCTTTAGATCTATAGTTCCATTGAATACTCTACAATCTAGTCAATGCTATACTTAGATTACTTAATTATTAAATTATTCCAATTGGATATTGGAATAATTTAAAGGAAAACTATAGTTAATTCCATGATCAGTTAATTTAAAAGATTTAAGTCAAGCATTGGCGCTGGCAATTGCTCACATGCATTGCTCATATGCACAGCATTTCACATGATGTCATATAAATGCTATACATGTATATAAATAGCCCATTATCAGGATTAACATCTATATATATATGTGGGTATGCTCTAGATTAAAGTCCGATGATGATAAGCCTTTAAGTGGTTCATGTATTACTTTTCAAATGCAAATTAGATCACTAATTAAATGCATAACTGATATATATATATATGATAGGTTTTACCGATATCGTGGCTTACCTGTGATAACTCAAGAATAAAAACAAAATATATATCATAATACACAAATAAAATTAATCAAATAAAGAATGAAGTTGATATATGATATGTATGATAAAGCTATCTGAAATTTACATATGTAGATTATATATCCATCTATTTGTAATACCCAATTTTGTTTACCTTGTGTCACAGAATCGTCTTTCAATTGTAATTTGAATTAGTTCCCGTCGCCCTTTTATGACTAATTGCGAATCCGATATACAACTATATATATACATATACAGTAGCGTTACGAAGTAAAAATTGGATGAGCTTGCCATGGGTTTTTTTTATTGTTTCGGGCGATAAGAGCCCATAGAGTGTAGCTAAACTCTATGCGATCAAAAAAAAAAAAAAAAAAACTATAAAAAACTTTTCAAATTATATTATTTCACCAGAAGGTGTTATATGGCTATATAGATATAGATATTTGTGGACATGCCATTCGACTGATACATTTTCTTTTGTTCCAAGATTGTCCAAATATAGATAGTGCACACACACACACACACACACACACACAAGCTCACTCAGATACGTACGTACAGCTAGTTATCGTGGCTAACTAATCAGCTTGTAAGCAAGTAGCTTTAAACTATAAGTGGAACAGAAAACAGTTCAGTTGGGTATCCGATTTGTATACCCTATATATATTAAGTGCTTAGTAATATGCATATTGTAGACTACATGTAGTTCCATCTGCAGTAACTCTCGAAATATCAAGAATCATTTTACAGTTTTTAAATATATGCTAAATTTTTCTAACAGAGCAACGTTATACCATCTGTAAGAACTACGATATATCAGCTAATAGAAATAGACTATACCATCTTTATGAATAACGAGATAACATCTACAAGAACAACGCTATATTATCTATTAGAACTGGGCTATACCCTCTATAAAGGCTACAAGATAAAATCTACAAGAATTACGAGATACTATCTATAAGAACGATATCCCATCTATGGGAGCTACGATATATCATCTGTGCGAACTAGGCTATACCATCTATAAGAACTACTATATACCATCTATAAGTATTACGAGATACTAGATATATTTGCTTACCTGCTCAATGGGTCATTGAATCAACAGTTTATATTTATATATATATATATATATATATATACCACTTCTTACAGGGTATTTGCTAGTCAGACTTGTGTCTTATTTGACCTTGTTATCACCCGCCCACTCTCGCCCCCTTTGCACGTGGCTTAATCACGTTTACGATATCGAAAACTCATACCCATTGTAATTGGAGCGACTGTTCCGAGTCGGTTGACTCAGACTCGATCCCAAATAGTGGGCACCCGACAATACGACGTAATACCCAGGCCTCCAGTGCAATTTGATATTACGCAAGCGTTTTAATTGCAAACGTGATGTGTCCGGGCCCAGCCTAGACTCTGTGGCTGTCGTAGCGCAGCCCTTGCTCGCCTAGCACCCCATCCCACCCCTTCTGTAACCCTTTCTGATCGCTTGAACTCGAACTGCGATTATCGGCAATCACGATCGACGGCGTGTGCAGGCAACCAGCGAATCTGTCTAAACATTTATTCATTTATGCACATAATCCCAAATTAACTCGATGTAAATCCCCATGCCCGAGTTTTATAGCCCTCCCATTTAAGCCAAGTTGGCTATGTGAAGGTTTTCAGACCAACTCGAAGATCAATAGATAAATATCAATATCTTCGAATTCAGTTCATCAATAAACACTTCTTTTAGTCATGTTGTTTAGCTTCTGCTCCTTCTTCATCATTATCATCATCAGCATCATCGTCATCATCATCATCTTCTTCTTCTGTTCTGATCATCGATTCGCATTTCAATTCAACAATTGCCAAGCTGATAAGCTTAAGTCAAAGATCATTTGATTGTTTCAATCAACTGATTTAGTCATATATGTAATCCAGATAGGCCTATCTATATATGTATGCATGAAGGTATATATGTATATAAAATTGTTTGTTCAGATTGAGTGAGTGATTTACTGACTGATTGACGTTTAAGTTTCGTGTTGTAAGTGCAATTCCAGTGCGATTACGTCCGAGAGCGGTTCCACTCGAAACCCTGTAAAAAGCTATAGAAATTAATTATTAGTTTAGGCATTCTGAGTGATGTGAAAGAGGAATTATAATATTCAGGTATAAAGTTTGCAGTCGAGTTATAAGTAAAGATATTGTCCTATATCTATCGATCTATGTATCTATCTATCTATATTTCGATCTATCTACGTCTCAAACTATCCGTCTCAAACTATCTATCTATTAATCTATCTATCTGTCTATCTGTATATCTTTCTATCAATCTATTTCTCAATCTATCTATATATCAATTCTTATAAACGACTATCCTCTATTTATATATCTATTTACCTGTCTATCTTTATGTCTATCATTATATTTTTCTATCCACCTATCTATATATTTATCTATCTATCTATATACATACATATCTGCCTACCAATGTATCTATGTATCTATCTTTCTGTCTACATAGGTATGGGTGTATATCTGTATATTTATATATTTACTAATATATATAGTATCTATATATGTCAATTACAATGATTCACTTGATCTTGTTTCAGCTCGAACTGCATTCAATTTATCAATTCAACGCTGATAAGCTGCTGTCAAAGAGCGAGTCGATCGTCTCGATCAACCGATTCAATAATTTATTTTTCATTTCATTCTCAAACCTTTAGATCGGCGACTATATATGGTATATATAATATATATGTACAAATGTCTGTGCATTCACTATGCATCTAGAGTTTTCATTCTGTTAGCATGTTCTACATTTTCGACGTTTCTTCTCATTTCGAAGCTCCAGCGAAGATCGTTACGATCGATGCCTGGAAATTTCCGCAACATAAATATTTTTGAAAACCGAGCTGAAGGTAGCCCCAAAGCCCCAAGTCGCTGGACTGCAGAGTTGTTGCCAGCCAAAGGATCATTTGGCGATCGTTTCATTTACAGCACGATCTTGGCCAATTCCAGGTAAACACTGTGCCCGGACACTGGAACTCTGGGAGCTGCCAGTGTAGCCAGGCTGGAACGCTGGCCGATCTCAGGCGCCTAATGGATAGTTCTTCTTGGAAAAGAAAGCGGCCTGCCTTAAAGGAACGTGGCTGGGGCCCATGGTCAGTCGCGTCTCAGGCATGACGAGGGTTTCAATGCTATACACACACACATATATATATATACATATACATATAAAGATATATATATATATTTATATATATACATTTATGTATGTGTGTATGTCTGCCTCTGCTATAGCCAGAGACAGAGGCAGACATTGGGCCGCCGAAGCTGGAGGCGCATAAAAATGCACAAACATACATACGCACACACTTACATATATAAACATATATACATACACACATACATACATAGGTGTGTGTGTATGTGTGTGTGAAAGGCGGCAACGCGCGCGAAGGCAAAACTTTTATTAACTTTTCCAAGAATTGGAATTTCTTGGATCCTGTGTGCCTGTTGCTGTTTCGCTTCGCTTCGACTGACTTTAAATGCGGTTGCTGCTCATGCGAAGCTTCGGCTCTTCTCCTCGCCTCTCTTCATGCACACACACACACACACACACCCATTATCGAGTGAGCTTCAGGTGTTGTTGGGTTTCGATCTGGCATCTCTTTGCTAGTTAACAAACGCCGCAAAAGTCGCCGTCGCCGTCGCCATTGCCGTCACAGTCGCAGTCCCAGCATTCTTTAGCTGGCAACTGACCTGACGTTAGCCGTTGGCTAGCAGGAGTAGAGAGGAAGGGAGAGGGAGAGAG
This sequence comes from Drosophila buzzatii, assembly GCA_035045845.1. Taxonomy (NCBI): domain Eukaryota; kingdom Metazoa; phylum Arthropoda; class Insecta; order Diptera; family Drosophilidae; genus Drosophila; species Drosophila buzzatii. The sequence continues at coordinate 2,398,410 of JAWNOS010000105.1, read as the reverse complement.
GGGCTTGGCGTTGCCACCGTTGCTTCGAACGTCGTCATCGTCGTCAATTTGAGTCAATTTCTGTTCGGTGCCGCCGCAACGAAATGAATCGAACGAAACTGAACGAAAAGCGCATAAATAAACGTAAAACAAAAACAACAGAAAACGACAACAACAACAACTGTCGATTTAGAAGCTGCCCGGGAACGGGGCCCTCCAACGCCAACACACACACACTCACACACATACATACAGACATACATTGAGCCAGACCCGCGGACGCCTACGTGCAGGCAAACGGGTAAACTGCAATGGCGCTGCTGCTGCTTCTGCTGTGGCTGCGGCTAGCACTGTCAACGCAGCGGGACAGCAGCAACGGGGGCGACAACGACTGGCGCACTGGCAGACACACTGGCAGCCGTTGCTGCTGCTAAAGCGCCACACAGTGCATACACATAAGTGTATACGTGTGTGTGCGTGTGTGTGTACTCTGAGCGAGTTTCTTTTCATGTTACGCTCTCGCTCTCTTTTGCTGTCGCTGCTGGCGTTGCTGCTGCTGCTTAAGTGTAAGCGTTTGCTTTGCTTTGTTCGTGTCGTGTGTGTGCGTATGTATGTATATATCTCTGTGTGTGTGTGTGCGTGCGTGTGCTTGTGCTTGTGAGGCGCATGTATTTTTAGTACAAGATTGTTGTTTAAACAAACAGGTTTTTTACACCGCAGCAAATAACTCGTCTGTCTGCCCGCTGCCTGCGCCTGCTGCCCGCAGCGCCACTGTATATATGTATGTATGCGTGTGTGTGTGTGTGTGTGTGTGTGTGTGTGTGTGTGTGTGTATGTGTGTGTATGCATGCCGGTTCTGTTGCTGCCGCCTCCGCCTGCAACGCTGCGCGCTGTTGTCGATTTTCAATTGAGGAGACGTCGACAGCGACAACGGCAACGGCAACGGCAACGACAGCGACCGCGACGGCGACGGCAGACAGAGCGGCAGCCAGTTCCAGCTCTTAACTAATTTTCCATGGCAGCCCTGGCGCCAACAACAACAACTACAACAACAACGACAACAACAAAACCAGTCGGTCGCGTATCGCACATGGCGCACATGCAACCCTGGCAATGTCCATGCCCGATGACCGATCTACAACAGGTTGTGGGGGCTATGCGACGCGTCGTACAGGAAACTGTGCGCTGCCCGCTGCTCTGCTGCCTGCGAGCTGCTTGCGCAATTCGTCGACAGACATACATGTATGTATGTGTGTGTATGCTTGTATGTATTACGATGCTTTTTTGGGTCCCCAATGATGCTATGCGCATTTTGCGTCGAAATAAGCGAACACCTTTGGTGTGAAATTCCATTGTAAATAGCTCTGTGTATGGTAAGTAGCGGACAGCGGGCAGCGAGCAGCGATCAGCGTGCAGCGGGCAGCGCATAGTGGGGACAGCAGCGCTGCGTTCACGTAATTGCAGTCGCGCTCAACGTATTGCACGCCAGCACGAAAAGCTTTCGGCTAGCGAGCTTTTGAGCTGCATTATGTGTAGGATGCTCCTCAAATTGGCCAACCCAGTTAGAGCGAGCGCTACGCGGCGAGAGCTTTCGTGAGCAAGAGGCAGCTCATAAGCTTTTGCCACGTACATACAAATGAAAAGAGCTTTCGAATGTTTGATACATTGGCGGCGCCTCAACGTCTGCGTTGGCGGCGACGTAGCTGTTGCTGTTGGCGCACATACAGTGGCGATCAGGCAAGGTGTACCTTAAACTAATGTTATTTAATTTATTTTTGTATTCACACGTTTCGTATCTGCCACACCACACACACTCATACACAGAGACAGTTACATGGGTTTTGGGAACGGGAGCTAAAGTGATACGGCCAGGGCAAGTGACAAACGTTGAGGTGAGCGAGTCCGGCAACGGCAGCAGAAACAACAACACCAACAACAACAAATGGCTATAGCGAACGTGGGCAGCGACGACAACATGAACAAGCGCCAAAAGCAGTCGTCGGCTTAATGTGCGCCACTGTGTACGTGTGTACGTGTGCGTGTGTGTGTGTGTGTGTGAGTGGGAGTTGGTATGTGTGAGAATGAACACAGAATGAATTCTTAACTCGCTCGCTCGCTCAGTGGCGCTGCTCTCGCCAGGCATTCATCCGATACTCATTTATCGTCGTCGCTCTGTCTGCGCCCGCTATGTGGATGAATGTGTATGTGTGTGTGTTTCTGCTTGTGCCTTTGGAGTGTGGTACGTTCGTTTGTTCGTTCATTCACTCGTTCTCTCACCCATACACAGACGGAGACAGAGACAGAGATACAGGTACTGCGGCTATACGAACTAGCAGCTAGTGCGCGAGCTCATGCTCATGCTCGTAGCACTCAACACACAGACACACAGAGCATACTATAGCGTGTGCGCTGCTCGCTCTGAAGTACGGCAACAGCGCATTCGATCGGCACAGACAGAATGTCGCCAGTTCATGCTACGCCGCCAGACATACTGTCGTCGTTGTTGTCGCCGCTGCCGCTGCTGCTGCTGCTGTTGCTGTCGATGCCGTTGCCGTTGCCGTTGCCTTTGCCTTTGCTATAACGCTGCTCTGCCTCTCTCACCGTCATCGTCGCCGTCACCGTCATTCCCGCTGCCGCAGTCATCAAATCACATTTCACACGCTGCGCCCCCCTACCGACGCTGACTCTGCCCTAACAACACGATCGCTGCCGTTGCCGTTGCCGTTGCTGCAGCTGACCTGCCGTTCGTTCTGCCTCTGACTGCTGCGCTGCACTTTTTAAATTATGTTTTTTTTTTTTTTTTTTGTTTTTAGCAGCATATGCAGAAGCTGCACTGTTCTGGCCCCCTTCCATGTCGCGCTGATGAGTTCACTAGCTCCAAAATGAACCAACCGACAATTGGCACACACACAGATGCATGCGATTCTCTATAAACTATGCGTGTGTGTGTGTGTTTTGCTTGTATACAGTGCGACCTCGACTTTGGCAACTGATCGATGCGAAAGCCAAGCATATAACCAAATACACAAACACATTCACATGCACACACTCATACATACATACATATATATATATGTAGATATTGTTCATTTGATCTATCTTCAAAGCCAGCCTGCAATTTCCTTAATTTTGCTCAAGTACAGCACAATATTATCTATGTAAATTGAAAATATCCTTGAATATATGTAAATATTGTAAATATAAAATGTGTTTTTTTTTTTTTTTTGTGAGATTTAAGCAAAATACATTGTCACGATAGTGGTTCATTAGCATAGCTTTCACTGTACATACATATATGCATGCACATGCATGCATGTTTGTATGTGCATATAATTCACACTGTATTTGGCTCGATCGAAATAATTTCGTAACGCTATCGCATTCTGAAGTGCTGCCCAGTAATTTTCCACACATACAGACCCATAAAAGCTTAAACGATCGATTGGACTTCAATTTGAAATGTTAATCAAATAAATCCATATAACTAGTATATGGCCGATATCGATGTATTATACTAAAGAAGAACTATAAATTTTGGTTGTCAGACTAAATGGTACCAAATGTGAATCAATTAGTGAACTAAGTTAGAGTTATTTTCCTTATAGAATTTTCGATCTACATCTGATGATATAGAAGTGGTATATATGTAGAAAGGATGTCATAATATTAGTGATATATGTAAATAACTATAAAATGTTTTTAAATCTAGCTTTCATGATGAATAAATGAGAGATGCGATGAACATGTGTGATCTGGTATATGTATACATTTGAGTAACATTTAAAAGAATACCTCTCGGAAGCTAGAGTTAAGAGCATATACATACATATAGACGACACCTATACATATATATTACAGTTTAAAGTTTCTTCAGACTCTTCACAACATGCTCTACAACTCAGCTCCACTCGAGTTTTTGCACACTTTTAATGGGCTCAAGGTTTGCCAATGGAAAAAATATCAATTTCGGAATGCCATTATAGTTCAGTTTATATGCTCGTAATACTGCTGAGAATAATATTGTCGAGCAGTTGTGATCAGCTCGCTGTAATATACATATTTAATTATATATACCTGAGTTGAGTTTAGATGGACATATATGGGCCAGAACTTACTCTTTGGTATTTCCAATTAATCCAATTCACTGATCTGATTGTTTTCCGCTGGGCATTTCCTAGTCAACATGATGTAATCCATCCTGAATGTGCAAATGCATTGATAACCCAAAGTTTTTCGATTCATGAGTTACGAGATGTGTTTCAGTTTAACATTATCTGTAAGTTTCTTTAATCTTTGATATATTAAGGTCATCATTCAGAAGTGGCTGGAAATTTCAATTTAACATTAATATCAGACAATGTAATATAGAATAGAATTTAGATTGAATTCGAAAAGTTAATACTCTGGAATATACATATATATACATATGTATGTATATAACATTAGACTTCAAGACTTAACCTCTAATATAATTAATAAAATTACCTAATATATTAATCTATTAATTATTTATAATATTTATCTCTATTTATTATCTTTATAAACTTTCGAATTTATATCTTAGGTAATAGCTATCAGCCCAAAGCAGTGTTATTACTGTGCAGTCAAGCCTATATAGCAATCTTTCAAAGAAATTCCTCAAAAATAGAACTCTATATATCATTATATATTACATAACAATAGGGATAGATGTACTGTATGCATTGATTGAATGTCGATAAAAGAAAATATTTCATGCAGAAATGTGAAAATTAGATGAAAATTACAGTACTTCCAGTTTGATCGATATAACCTCAAAATGAAACAGAAATCCAGATGCAGCGAGAATATATTATACTATATATACATATATATATTTACATAGTCTTGCACACTTCTGAACAACATTTTGTAATATTTTTTCCCCCATTCGCAAATTTTTGCCACTCTTGGCAGTAAATGTATTTTTGGGGACTTTTCTATATAGTTTAATGGCCTCAAACATCCGCCATGCCTGCAATTCTGTCCAGTCAACAGAAAGATCTATAAATATATATATGTGTATATACTATATGAAATATATGTATAAAATATACGCCCACAACTTGTTGTAACTAAAAGTTTTGGAACTGCTTTGACACGATCAGCATTAAATGCCGCAAAAAGTTGTAAGTCGAAAATTTGGCTCATTTCTTTTTTAAAGACGATTCAGCTTTATGTGGGAGGGCGAAAATCCAAACTCCAATTCCATTCGACTTCAAGTGGTATTCGTAGTATTTGTAAGCCCTATCTGATTAGTTTTTGGACTTTCTTTGCGTTTGCAAACGTAGGCAAAATAAATAAAAATACAAAATTATTAAAAGAATAAATTTCAAAAGGGAATGACATATATATGCTCATATATTATTATACAACTTAGGTATATACACACAAATATATAAGAGGTTTATCACCTATATAACTATAACTATATATATATATATCTATGTATCTATTTATTATAGCTATCTATCTATTTATCTATAGTCTATAATGTTTATGTATCTATATCTATTGTTAACCTGCCTGGCTTGGTATCGCCTGTATTGAGATGGTGGCATAAGTTCTCTTGAATTGGTTGAACCTGTAGCTGAAGTGGCCTGGCAAATGCCACAACATGTGTTGGCCACCGGTCAGCTTTAAAATGGGGCTTTCCCGTACACCCGATCGACAGCCGGGCCGAGCCCGTAAACCAATCCGCATTGTGCCTTCGCCTCTGCCCTCGCCTCTGACATTGGCTTAGCCAGGCCACAAAATGCGGCTCAGGCCACGAACTGGGCTCGAGCCCAGCCACCGAAGCGCAATCTAAGCATATATCTGCGAGTCAGTTCAATAACACCACACACCCACACGCACATACACACACACGAACACGCCATCCGGCGGCATTTGTTTTGGATTTCCCGTCGGATTAAGCAACTTAGTGCACAATCCGTCGCATCGTTCGCGGCGTTTTGTTTCCTTCAGTTCCGCACTTTGCGCGAAGGTAACCTAGGCGATCCTATGTCTGTCCGCCTGTCCGTCCCTCCGCCCGTTCTCGTCATGGCTGCCTGACCGCCGTTTGCTCGCCTGCCTGCCTACCCGGCCGTGGGAAAACCCAATCAGACGCAACACTTCGCGCTTTCCTTTTTATTAGGGTTCTATATTGGCGTAATCCAGATTTCGCATTTTATGAACCGATCGCATAAAGAACTTGGCTTCGCATTTATGACCAAGATCAGCGCCTAGTCCACCCTAATCCCAAACTGAACGATCAATATTCTGACTGCACTTAGAACTACCTCCCGTCCTGCCTACCCGAACAGCACTTGCATTTTAATTAAAGTAATCATTACTATACGATCCGTTCCGATCCATTGCGATTCGATCTGAATCCAAGGCCCCTCGATTCACTTCCCTTTGCTGCAGAACTCCATGGAGCGAATCGGCGTGAAGTGGACAATGTCTGTGCGGTCTGCGTCGAAGTCTTGCATACCAAACACAACCATTTATCATATGACCCACACTATATATCATATATCATTCGGCTGCAGGACCCTTTGACGCTTGGTACGTGCCGACGCCAAGAAATTATCATTAGATCTCGAATAAAATATTACTAAAAAAAACAAAGAATTCTTGAGAACTGTGATTATTAAAGGCGGCATATGCTATAGAACGGTTCGGAGGATTTTAAGACTTGTCTGAAGAACCTGTACACTATATAGTAGAACTGACCAAACCTGACGTAACCTATCTGTAATAGTATTTATTATACCCTGAGCCCATTGAAAATGGGAAATCAGGGTATAATGGTTTTGTTAAAAGTATGTAACAGGCAGAAGGAGGCGTGGCAGACCCCATAAAGTATATATATTCTTGATCAGCATAAAAAAATAAGTTGATTGAGCCCTGTCCGTCTGTCCGTCCGTCCGTCCGTCCGTCCGTCCGTCCGTCCGTCCGTCCGTCCGTATGTATGAACGCGTCGATTTCCGAAGATACAAAAGCTAGAGAGTTCATTCTTTTTGTGTTAGGTCCGTATATTGCACGCGCAGTACGAGTTTGTTTCAGAAATTCGATAACTTGTATATTTGAAAAGTTATCGATAAACGAATTTATCGGGACCCAGTTATCAAATTCTAGCTATTTCATCTTTAGAGTTAGAGTCTCCAAGTCTTCTGCAAATATATAGATACTAATTTACTACAATTTCGGTTTTTGTCAGATTTTGGATTCCTATCCCCACTTCGCCCCACCACCCCCAAATGTGAAAAAAATGCATTTCAAATACTAGAGACATGCAGTTTGGTTTAGCATATAGATATGAATATCATAATCATAATCTGAAGATATCAATACGATTGTCCATCTAGAAACAGAATTATTAATCATCAAAGTTTTCTCATCAAAATCCATGCGGCTCAGCAACAAAGGCAGAGAGAGACAGCAAGACGCTTGCAATGCTTACACACATGCATACACACATACATGTATACAAGCGTAGATCAAAGTTTGCATGTGTGCAGAAACGAATTGAATAATTCTTGGAATATTATTCGTTCGAAGAAGGGCTCAGGGTATCTCGTAGTCGAGCCGTCTCGACTAGAGCCTTCTTACTTGTTTTATATATATTAACTAACTACTAACTACTAACTACTAACTACTAACTACTAACTACTAACTACTAACTACTAACTACTAACTACTAACTACTAACTACTAACTACTAACTACTAACTACTAACTACTAACTACTAACTACTAACTACTAACTACTAACTACTAACTACTAACTACTAACTACTAACTACTAACTACTAACTACTAACTACTAACTACTAACTACTAACTACTAACTACTAACTACTAACTACTAACTACTAACTACTAACTACTAACTACTAACTACTAACTACTAACTACTAACTACTAACTACTAACTACTAACTACTAACTACTAACTACTAACTACTAACTACTAACTACTAACTACTAACTACTAACTACTAACTACTAACTACTAACTACTAACTACTAACTACTAACTACTAACTACTAACTACTAACTACTAACTACTAACTACTAACTACTAACTACTAACTACTAACTACTAACTACTAACTACTAACTACTAACTACTAACTACTAACTACTAACTACTAACTACTAACTACTAACTACTAACTACTAACTACTAACTACTAACTACTAACTACTAACTACTAACTACTAACTACTAACTACTAACTACTAACTACTAACTACTAACTACTAACTACTAACTACTAACTACTAACTACTAACTACTAACTACTAACTACTAACTACTAACTACTAACTACTAACTACTAACTACTAACTACTAACTACTAACTACTAACTACTAACTACTAACTACTAACTACTAACTACTAACTACTAACTACTAACAACTAACTACTAACTACTAACTACTAACTACTAACTACTTACTACTAACAACTCTTCTAACTAACTACTTACCACTAACTAACTACTAACTTATATGTTACATCTTATATCTTATATCTTATATCTTATATCTTATATCTTATATCTTATATCTTATATCTTATATCTTATATCTTATATCTTATATCTTATATCTTATATCTTATATCTTATATCTTATATCTTATATCTTATATCTTATATCTTATATCTTATATCTTATATCTTATATCTTATATCTTATATCTTATATCTTATATCTTATATCTTATATCTTATATCTTATATCTTATATCTTATATCTTATATCTTATATCTTATATCTTATATCTTATATCTTATATCTTATATCTTATATCTTATATCTTATATCTTATATCTTATATCTTATATCTTATATCTTATATCTTATATCTTATATCTTATATCTTATATCTTATATCTTATATCTTATATCTTATATCTTATATCTTATATCTTATATCTTATATCTTATATCTTATATCTTATATCTTATATCTTATATCTTATATCTTATATCTTATATCTTATATCTTATATCTTATATCTTATATCTTATATCTTATATCTTATATCTTATATCTTATATCTTATATCTTATATCTTATATCTTATATCTTATATCTTATATCTTATATCTTATATCTTATATCTTATATCTTATATCTTATATCTTATATCTTATATCTTATATCTTATATCTTATATCTTATATCTTATATCTTATATCTTATATCTTATATCTTATATCTTATATCTTATATCTTATATCTTATATCTTATATCTTATATCTTATATCTTATATCTTATATCTTATATCTTATATCTTATATCTTATATCTTATATCTTATATCTTATATCTTATATCTTATATCTTATATCTTATATCTTATATCTTATATCTTATATCTTATATCTTATATCTTATATCTTATATCTTATATCTTATATCTTATATCTTATATCTTATATCTTATATCTTATATCTTATATCTTATATCTTATATCCTATATCCTATATCTTATATCTTATATCTATATATCTTATATCTTATATCTTATATCTTATATCTTATATCTTATATCTTATATCTATATCTTATATCTATATCTTATATCTTATATCTTATATCTTATATCTTATATCTTATATCTTATATCTTATATCTTATATCTTATATCTTATATCTTATATCTTATATCTTATATCTTATATCTTATATCTTATATCTTATATCTTATATCTTATATCTTATATCTTATATCTTATATCTTATATCTTATATCTTATATCTTATATCTTATATCTTATATCTTATATCTTATATCTTATATCTTATATCTTATATCTTATATCTTATATCTTATATCTTATATCTTATATCTTATATCTTATATCTTATATCTTATATCTTATATCTTATATCTTATATCTTATATCTTATATCTTATATCTTATATCTTATATCTTATATCTTATATCTTATATCTTATATCTTATATCTTATATCTTATATCTTATATCTTATATCTTATATCTTATATCTTATATCTTATATCTTATATCTTATATCTTATATCTTATATCTTATATCTTATATCTTATATCTTATATCTTATATCTTATATCTTATATCTTATATCTTATATCTTATATCTTATATCTTATATCTTATATCTTATATCTTATATCTTATATCTTATATCTTATATCTTATATCTTATATCTTATATCTTATATCTTATATCTTATATCTTATATCTTATATCTTATATCTTATATCTTATATCTTATATCTTATATCTTATATCTTATATCTTATATCTTATATCTTATATCTTATATCTTATATCTTATATCTTATATCTTATATCTTATATCTTATATCTTATATCTTATATCTTATATCTTATATCTTATATCTTATATCTTATATCTTATATCTTATATCTTATATCTTATATCTTATATCTTATATCTTATATCTTATATCTTATATCTTATATCTTATATCTTATATCTTATATCTTATATCTTATATCTTATATCTTATATCTTATATCTTATATCTTATATCTTATATCTTATATCTTATATCTTATATATATTATATCTTATATCTTATATCTTATATCTTATATATCTTATATCTTATATCTTATATCTTATATCTTAAACCTTATATCTTATCATATATATTCTATATCTTATATATCTTATAAGATAAGATTCTTATATATCTTATATCTTATCTTATATCTTATTATATAATAGTTAGTATCCTATATCCTGCATAGAGACAAGTTCTTCTCGAGTCGGAGAGCTGTGGATCCCGATGACAGTGATATGATGATGTATGGATCCATATCCGGTATATGGAAAGGCGAAAGAATGTACGTGGGTGACTGGAGGAGGTAGTGAATCGCATTGCAGGGGAATGTCAACAGTTTTGGTAATTCATTCAACAGGTGTCCATTATTTGGCTTATTTAAAAGTAAAATCAGTGGCAGGTGATACGAGGTGCAGACGCGTGCGGCATATGGAATTCTCAGTTTTCAAATATTAATTATTGTCTAACACATAGCCATGGGGATCGCAAACAGTAGCCAGACACAGCTGTCCATAAATCGCTCAAACTTATATAGATATCGGCCGAGAGGGGTGGGGCAACAGGAAGGCGGTGCGGGACAGGTGGCGACCCCTGAATAGTGTCAATGGGTACACCTTCGTAATACTAATTAGTGGCATGCAGCACCCAGCGCACATAGCGAGGCAGCGCAGTGCGCTTCAATGCATTAGATATGTTATGTGTGTGCATGGCTGAATGTAGATATATATAATATATACATATGGCCATAAATCAGACAGTCGGTTCCGTTTCGTAGGCGTTATATCGCCGCCATATAGGATCAGCGATTGCCAAAGAGGTGCCAGAGATTAGTGATAAGCATCTGACATTCGAGGCGCTGCCCCGCATACCAAAACCAAATGAATCCATGCGCACCAGCATTACGCGGCGCGGACGGGACCCAGTTGTCGCTTTAGTAGGCTCTGTGACAGCCCGCCAGTCGTTAACTTGTTTTAGAAACTTAAATAGTGCCCATTAGCGGAGCAGACTAGCAACCTTATAGCTCTATACACATATGTATGTACGTATATATCGATAGAAGATATGTCTCTGATAAAGCAACACGTCTTTTGAGCTTAACACATTTACTTTATGAATATCTCGGATTTCTGGAAAAGATATCGATATTCAAGGTGTGCATTTTTAGGGTGATGTTCCTCCTCCCTCTCATTAAAGTCGTCGTGGCTGGATAAGCTTGGACAATAAGGTAAAAATTATTAAAACCATTCTAGCACCAGGCCTGTTCTACGTCATCCAAGTTTACGGAATGCCTGTTTAGATGCGAGTGCAATAACCAAATAGGAATATCACTGGGGCTCTTTGGTACATGAGAGCGAGGGACATAGAACTTCACAAAGTTGGAAATATATGTATGCAGATGGTATCAAAGGGCATTGAATCATCATCCTGGCCAGATCTCTAGGTACATTGCAGGTTACAGCTCTCTATATATATTATTGATTTATACTATTATATATTAATTAACTTACGTTTAAATTAAGTTGCCTGAAAGCTAGCTGTATGTTGACCAGTAAATAAATTCTTCTTATTCTTCTTATTTACCACAACGCTATTGCACACTTCTCTTGCACATCTGGCAACCTCGTAAAAGCTAACTACCGTTAAGAAGGTCTATCCCAATAATACTATTAACTCCTACGAGATTCTGGTAACTTGGGCATTCTCGGGTAGCCAATTTACTCTTATCGACCATACTATAACTTTAAATCATTATAGTTCAATTTCAATTCTAAATTCTTATTAAAAGCTTTCCCTACTTCTCATTCTTCTTGTATAATAATTTAATTAATTATATATAACTGACAGAAGCAAGCGTGACTATATAAAGACTATACATATATGTATATGTATGCATGATCGGGGCGATGAGCCGAGTCGATATAACCATGTACGTTATTATCGTTTCAGTGCTATCGATTAAAAGCCATATAAAAACAAGTAAGAAGGCTCTAGTCGAGACGGCTCGACTACGAGATCCCCTGAACCCTGCAAAAAAAAAAAAAAAAAAAAAAAAAAAAAAAAAAAAAAAAAACTCTTCTTCTTTACGAACGAATGAGCGCGCGCTCTGCTAACCGCACAGTTGCTGCCGTGGATTGGGGGTGGGTTGGGCTGAACTTTGGACGCTTACAACTCAATTTCTAGATGGACGATCTTTATGAGTAGATTAAGAGTATCTTAATGTATCTATGTGCCAAATTGCAAGTCTCTAGTATTTGAAATGCGTTTTTTTTAAATCCAAAATCTGAAAATTACATAATATGCGTATCCATAATATACAAATTTGAAGTCTTTAGCTAAAAAGGTGTAGAAGTTATGCCCGAAAAACATAAAAATGGAAACGAATTTTCGATAATTTGGAAATGGGATGAGTTATCGAAAAGAACAAAATAAACTCGTACTGCGTCACTAACATACGAGTATTCATGTGAAATTTCAGCTCTCTAGCTTTTGTAGTTTCCGAAATCTCGACGTTCATACGGACGGACGGACGGACAGGGCTATATCAACTTAGTATTTTATGCTGATCAAGAATATACATATATACTTTGTGGGTCTGCGACGTCTTCTTCTGCCTGTTACATACATTTTCATAAAACCATTATACCCATTTTCAATGGGTTCAGGGTATAATAATTGTTAGAAAATTAAGTTTGCATCTATAAAGAGCTAGCCTAGCTCTAAAGCTAAAGTCTCAAAATGTTGTCAATAGGTTTATATATATTTATATTTTATAGAATTTGTATTTAGTTTGCATTTCGGATACCGACCCTAAATCCTTCCTCATCCATTTCATTCATTCATATATTAGGGAATTGTGGCCTTTTGTGTGTGTGTGTGTGTGTGTGTGTGTGTGTGTGTGTGTGTGTGTGTGTGTGTGTGTGTGTGTGTGTGTTTATGCACGAGTTGTTTGCTATGTATGGTGAAAGGGACTAGAATTCTTAGGATATTAGTTCTTCGAAGGATTCAGGGGATCTTGAAGTCCAGAAGTCTTGACTAAAGCCTTCTTTCTTGTTAAATCTTAAACTATTAATAATTGCTCAATAATGTTAAAATTATTCGCCAATTTATTTGTCGGCTAAGGCTATTAAGATGCAATTTGCCATTTTCAATCTAAATAACAATAAGAGTTATCGATAATTTTTAAATAAACTCAAATTGCACGTGCTATACGATATACAGTATGCTATATGCTCTACGTACGGATAGTAGAATCAAGTCAGCTCGTCGCGCTGTGCAAGAATATACATATATGTACAATATACTCTGTCTCTATATATCAGACACGCCCCTTTTTGCCATTATAGCCTGATCTCCGAGTATAATGATTTCTATTCCAACACAGGAAACTAAATTTGCATATGTCTGAGTCAAAGCTTCTCGATCTAATACAACATTGATTCTCATGCAATTGCCTGGTATTACATGAAATAATTTCCATTACTTGCGTTATATCATCTAAATACGTTAGATATTTCAAATACCCTTCACACATACTACCATTCCTATTTATCCTCTTACCACTTAGCAGATGTTTCTTTCATCAAAGAACATGAAAAACGAAAATTAAAAGTAATTGGAAAATTCTCACCTCGCATCAGCTTTCTTGCCTTAAGCCAATCTACCATATATAGCTCCGGTTGCTTCAGTTCCTCCAGTTACTTCAGTTCCTCCAGTTGCTTCAGTTAATCCTGTTGCTTCAGTTTCCCCAGTGGCTGTAACGTCACTTTGGCAAAGTCACCGGCGCAGCCTGCAACGGTTATCGCCAAAGTGCTTGAAATATCATTATGAATTCCTGAAGATGTTGCTCCTCCTTTAGAGTTCGCATTTGTTCTTTTATTTCTCTATACGAGAATCGGATCACATTTCTGATGTCGATTATTTATTTAGATTAAAATAATTACTACGACATTTATATTTGGCGTTCTCCTCCTCTCGCTTTCGTACACTAGTCTCACGCATCTGGCAACCTTGTCCTATTTTAGTATTTATTAACATCTCATTATATACCGATATAAATATCGATAAGAAGCTTTATGCCAATAATAATATTATTTGTCACTTGTATATAAATAGTTCAAGTCATCTACATATATAGTTATTTAGTATTTATTATTATTTATTTAGTATATATATATAACTATTTTAATATACATCTAGACATTATTATTATTATATATCTATGGAATTAGCAGGTTTAATCCAACTATGCGCTGAATATTAAAAATTAAAAATCAGGGCATAACATTTTTGTATAGTGGCAGAAGTATATGTATATATTCATGATCAGGGAGACGAGTTGAATCGATTTAGTCCTGACCGTCTCTCCGTTTACCTGTCTGTCAGTTCGCCTGTTCGCATAGATCTCTTAGGTTAACTCGACTCATGAAGTAAAGTAAATATGTATCACGGAAACACACTTATTTACATATATATGTATATTGACTGAGACTTAATGCTTGATATATACATACATATGTATGTACATATAGAGCTAGAAAAATCGAGTGATGTTGTTAACCTGATCTATGGAATTTTCAAAGTTAAAATATAGATTATTATATAACTCTGGCAAATCGCATAATAATAATAATAATAATCGCCTTACAATAATTTCGATCTAAAGGTCGCAAGTTTTTGCACATAAACAACTGTTTTTCCGCCTCAATTATTATATATTTACTTGTTTGCTATATAATCACGAAGACCCAATATAAATACTTGATCTGAAACACCTTTTTAAAAAGCCAAAAAGGATTCTTTTAATAAATAAACTCGAATACAGCTTAGTCTCGTTTATTTTGGAATGCACTTCGTATATAGAACCTATATAAATTACCATATATGTGAGAGTGTGAATTTTAGTATCAAAATTTTGTTTTTTAAGATGAATTAAGAGTATTTCTGAATTCCAGTTTTCGTATAGCTTGTACTGCTTGAGATGTCCCAGTTATTAATTAATTATAATACATTTTGGAATTGATTTATTATTGCATATGTACATAAATACATATGTATGTATGATTGTCCATATATGTATGTGGTATATTGCATATAAATATGTATATATTTATATAAACAAATTTAGGTTTTTCAAATTCTTCAGTTGACCATATTTTGTGTTTTATACTATGTATATATATATCTGGTATAATAGATTGACATGTGTATATCAAGAATAAAACAGTGTTACATATAGCTGATTTTTTAGCCAAGATCTTTTGTTTAGAGACATATGGATAGGATATGTATGTATACATATATATATATACATATATATAATACATATGTATGTATATGCTTCAGTATATGTACATATATATATATATACATAGAGATTGGCTCTGTGTGGCAAATGAGCTTCATTCTGTTATAGAGAGGATGCACTGTATTTATTTGAATGCTGTTAAGGCCATGTTTGAACTTGCTTTGTGCACTATCGGCTGGAAGTGCGTACAAATAGACTCAGAGCTGGTCAAATGGACAGACAAATGACATTTCTCTCCCTCTCTCTCATTTTGGCTGTGACTTGGAAGTTTAGCTGCAGCTTTGGGCAATTCATTCAAAGTAAATATTTACGAGTGTGTGTGTGTGAGTGTGTACGCCTTGTAATGCCTTGCCAGGCCAAGCAGAGTCACCGCTGCAATCGACGTTTGTTTATGCATTGTATATGAATATACATGCATACATACATACATACATGCACATACATATATATATGTACATATATGTATGTAAATATGTATGCAAGCTGTGCATGTGTCGTCGTCGTTGGGATACCTACATTGCATACACACACACACACACACACACACAGACATGCACATGCACGCTGACACGTTCAAGAGAATCCATATCAGCACGCCACACCAGCAACAACAACGAGAACAATTATGCCCTGCCAAACGTATGAAAGTTCAAGCACACACACACACATACACATACAGAGAGAGAGGGAGAGAGAAGCTCATGCATGTACAGAGTTGCCATATAAAGGCAAACAAACGTATGGCGACAGAGACGGCGACGACGGAGAATGCCCACAGGCCAGCCAGCCAGTCAGCCCAGGCCGAGTCGGCAGAGTCGAGCCAGACAGTCTGTCGCCAGAAAAATCTACACACAACAACAACACATACAGAGCAGCAGCAGCAGCAGCAGCAGCAGCAGCAACAGCGACGACAACGACGCCGACGACAAGAGCGCAAGCCGAAAAACGAGGGCATGGGCGGGCAGTGGTACGGGCGGTGTTGTTGGTGGGCGGGGTCGGCGCGCGGGCGATGGCGTTGGCGATGACGGCGTTGTTCAAGTCGTTTGCGTCGCTGTTGGCGTCGCAGCTGGCAGTGCGCAGCTCTGTATCTGGTATAAGAAATCGTTCCAATGCGCAGAGCAAAGCAGAGTAAAGCAAAGCAAGGCGTAGTGATGGGAAGGCGAAGTGAGGACAAGGCGAAATGAAGCTAAAGCCAAAGCCAAAGCGAAGCAGAATTCCATTTAGATTATATGCTTATTTTTTTGTTATTCTTGTTGTTGTTGTTGGCGCTTTTGACGAGCGGGCAACGTGTTGTGTGGCAGCTTGGTAGGTGTTACAATACATAATGCATACACGCACACACACACAGACAGAGCGAGCCCCATGTGCATATGTGCAGCGCTGCCAATGCGGACGACAACGACGCGCATTGCCAGACCGTTCGGCGGCGCGCACAGCCGTCTCATAACGTCATCGCCAGCATTGAAGGGGGCCTGCAGCGGGTTTGCGGCATGCACAACAGGGGGTGTTTAATGTTTAGGCTGCCTATGCTGCATCACACACACAGGCATACAAAGCGTGTGTGTAAGTGCGGGTGTGCGTGTGTTAGCTTTATGTTGTCGTCGTCCACCCGCCCCACACAGCCCGCCCCTTTTAGCTACTCGCTGCGCTTACGCCCCTGCTCGCTTAGCTGTTTGCTTTTGTAGGTCTGACGACGCTGCGCGACTCGACTCGACTCGAGTACGAATTTTATCGCCCACGATTTGTGTTGTTTGTTTGTTTGTTTTTGATACCCTGCCCTAGCCACAGCGCGCACACACACAAGCAACAAGCATTTGCACACAAACACACGCACACATGGGCCACTTAACTGCATTCTCTGGCAACATGAGGGGGTCGTGCATGGGGCAGGGTTGTCGCCATTGCCATAAATCGCCTCGCTTTCGGCTGCAGCTAACTAACTAGCTAACGTGTGTGTGTGTTTGTGCATGCACAACAACAATCTAACCCAACTAACTAACCCACCCCGCACTCCTGCTGATCAACAGTTTGCTATCCCTATAGGCAAACACTTGCATCCAAAGTTTCCAAATCGAAAATGAAATTCAATTTCGATACTCTGCATACAGTAGTCTCTGACTAATTACAACTTGGACAGAATTGTTACAAAGTTTTTAATTTTATTTTTGATTTAATATATATGTAGGAAGGGAGTGAGAAGAATTTACTGATTTTAGATTAAGATTCTTAAGTGTATTGTGCGGCTTATATTTATAATAATTTATTGTATATACTTACAGTGAAACATTTCACTATATGAGTGAGTTACATATTTTATATATTTCATATAATAATATATAATTTCTGATTGTATGAAATTGAATTTTGTATATATTTCATATATTATAAAACATATGTATGAATTTATAAAAAATTACATAACTTCTGATTAAGTGAAACTGAATTATCATTAGGAGCTGATTGGATTTATAAAAATTAAGATAAGATCAAAATAAGATTCTTATTGCATATATATTTTTTCTTAGATTTTTTTAAATATATATATACGTTATGTATTTATGAAAGAGCTTTGATCTAGTTAAATTAATTTATAATTAAGTGAATCTGAACCATTAGTAAAAATGAATTGGAATCTGTTGTAAAATAAAAAATATAAATAAAAATAAATAGTGTATTGTACTTTTTTTTTATACACACATAAAATTTAATTTAATTTTGTACTTATACATATATTTTTTTTAATTTATTATTCATTACATATATCAATATCAATATATATATACATTTATTTAATCGAAATTAATTTTTAAATTTAATTATTTTAAATTCCCTATAGTGAGCGAGTACTGTAGGCAAATTGGACGTCATTTGCATTTCCTGCTTAGCCAAAAATTGCCCAAAATTTGCAACTGTGCGTGGAAAAGAACCGCAAGGAGCTGGCGACTGAAATGCGGTTAGAGCTTCCAGGATAGCGCAGGCACCAATCCGAAAGGGGAGTGAGCGAGAGGGCAGCGAATTGGCTAGAGACGTGTTGCGGCAAAGGCGGCGATTCGCTCGGCATTGAGAATCGGAATCGGAATTGGAATCGAAATCGGAATCGGGTCGCCTCTCGGGCAGTTACAGTCAACTGTACTAAAGATAGAAGCGAGCATGAGAACACGTTCTCACTCACTCACACACAAATGCACACACACATGCATAAGCGCATGCACACAGCAGGCGAGCAAACACACAGGAAACGTGGACGCCAAGACAAAAAAAAAAAAAAACAACAAAATAAAAACAAAATCACAAAAAAAAAGAGAAAATGTTATGGGACGGACGCTGAATAAGTGCATCATGATGTGGTCTGAAACCCAACACTGTTGCCTGGCTGCGAATATTAAAATACCCACTTAAGACCAACAACAACAGCAACAACAGCAATGGTAAGTAGTACCCTTACACATACTCACTCACACACACACAGGCTCGCGGGTTCAGGCTGATCAACAGACATTGGCGCCCTTAGCACTTTGGCTGTTGTTCTTGAGGCTAAGAATAAATTATACTTATGTAGCTCTTACGGCGTGAGCGCAGATGCTGCTGGCGCTCAAGTAGTTGGTCAGGCAAACAGTTGAGCCTTAGTCAAACCTAACATATAGACACAATTTGAAATAATAGAGGAAAAACTCAAAATCATTTGGTTAAGTCTGAAATCTCAACAATTCAAATTGCGCGCCCTTTTAACAAACAGTGTGTACACACTACAATGACAGCAGCGCAACATGAGAGTTGCAAAGCTATCGATAGCACCTCATATCTATCGATTAGTTAGCCAATTTTCCGCACACTGTCCTCGCTATAAGTGTGTGCGTGTGTGTGTGTGAACGCGTTGATTTACAAGAAAATACTTCAATAAACCAAAAAAGAAAAAAACACCCACAAAATGTCAACAAATTAAATTGAGTTGCATTTTGCCATAGACAGGTGCTAAGCGGGCGAGCGACTGTAGAAGGCAGCAACAACAAACAAACATACACACACGAGCAACAATAACAATATCAAGCAGCTGCTGGTGGTGGGAGGCATTAAAACAACAAAGGCAAACACTCGCTCACACACACACACTCACACGCACACACTCACACACAGACTTACACACATGCACACATAGACCAGAGCCAGCGCAGGAAAAACAAATACAAAGGCAGCTTTTCCAGAAATTGGGTCGCGTTCTTTTTTTTTGTTTTAGTTTTCTTTTTGAGATACGAAATTTATTTTGCTTTCGCCTTTTGTTATGGAAACTTTGAGCACATGTTTCGGTTAGTTGCCCGTGAATGCTGAAAATATAAATAAAAATTAATTAAATGTAATAATAAAATTGCATTTTGCTTGCAGCCTGAAGCACAGCTGGACCCAGTAGAGCAAATCCCCTCCCTCTCACGACTCCAGCATCGAGCGAGCGAGCGCCATGAGCGTCGTTGGCAAGCAACTGAATCCTGTGCAATCGAATTCGGCCGCCGCAGCCTCCTCCACAGCGGCTGCCGTTGCAGCGGGCAGCAGCAGTGGCAGCAACAGCAGCAGCAGTGGCGGCAGCGGCTGTGAGTCGAACAGTGCGAGTGCTGCGGTTGGCGGCGCCGCTGGCATCGGCATCGGCGGCGGCGATGCCAAGCGCAAGGAAGAGTCCAATGTGACGCCAGAGGATGTGCTGCATCTGAACAAAATCACGGACGACTATCTGTGCTCGGCCAATGCGAATGTGTTCGAAATTGACTTTACACGCTTCAAGATACGCGACCTGGAAAGCGGCGCCGTGCTCTTTGAGATAGCCAAGCCCCCAAGCGAACAGTTCCCGGACGGCCTATCCGTCGAGGACACCATGCTGGCCGCCGCCGAGGATCTGTCGCTCGATGACACTGCCGATCCCAATGCCGGGCGCTACGTGCGCTATCAATTCACTCCAGCCTTTCTCAACCTAAAGACAGTGGGCGCCACGTATGTAAACCCGGAATACTACATAATATATCGGAAATATTTTACATATATATCCATGTCTCTTTTAGTGTGGAGTTCACTGTGGGCAGCCAGCCAGTTAACAATTTTCGCATGATCGAGCGCCACTTCTTCCGCGATCGCTTGCTGAAGACTTTCGACTTTGAGTTCGGCTATTGCATTCCATACTCCAAGAATACGTGCGAGCACATCTACGAGTTTCCCAATCTTCCGCCAGATCTCGGTGAGTAATAGCTCCAATTCCTATTACCATTTCCATTCCCATTCCCCAACTGTAGCTGCACATGCAAATGCAAATGTAAATGCAGCTGCTGCCAGCTGCAAGTCAAGGTCATGTGCACATGCACACACAAGCACAGTAAGCATTCGATATGTGAATCGATTTCTTGTCCTTTGAGATTTCAACAAGACGAGAGTCTGTGCTTAAAGATGACTAAAATTATTATAATTTATAGACTGATTAAGAATAGAGAGTTATCAGCAGTATCACCAAATCGATAGGGGAATTTCACTTGAACTAATATACTTTATTTTATATTCACTGTACATTTTATATATAATATTTTATATACCCTGTATCATCTGTAAATGATTCTGTTTACTTAAAAATTGATTTTAATCTTTATTTTATTTTAAATTATATACTTTATTTTATATACCCTGTATTTATTATTATTTATTATTGTTTATACACTCTGTACTCTGTTGATATCAAAATAATGTTAAGCTTTTATTTGAACTAATATTCTATTACCCTGTATATTTAATATTTAAAGTAAATTCTGTTGATATCAAAATAGTATCATCTTTAAATATTTTTCTTGAAAATTATTTAAAATTTCAACTTTTTAAAATTTCTTATTACAAAATTATTTTAAAAGTTTTCAAATCCATTTCGAGTTGTATATAAAAACTTTTCTTATTATTTTATTTAATGATAAAAAAAAAAAAACCTTTTGCTGATAAATACCCTGTAAAACTAAGTCTGTTTTATAGAGATAAATACTAAATTTATTTAAAACTTGAACATAATCAATTTAATTTCTGATCAGAAAGTCGAACAGAAATGGTAAACATATTAATTTATCAATACCCTGTAGCTTAAATATCTGTTAAGAATTATACAAACTTATAGAAACCAACTTGATTTTAAGCTTTAAATTAATGAAATTTTTTCATTCAAGCTCTAGCAGAAATGGTTAATATATTAATTTGAAACGCCTTGAATTTACCCTGTAAAGATTTCAAAATCTTTGCTCATACTTAAACCCATTAATTTTTCTTTTAATTTGAATTGGTTTTAGGCTTTAAACAAATTTTTTATATATTGAACCTTCAATACCCTTGACCCAATCAACTTATTGAATGCATGCTGTAGTCACGTAACTAGGTCAGAGAGGTTATTTAATTTTGATTTTATTACGCTTTGCAGTTGCTGAAATGATATCCAGTCCGTTCGAGACGCGCTCGGACAGCTTTTACTTTGTGGAGAATCGACTCGTCATGCACAACAAGGCGGACTACGCCTACGACGGGGGGATTATCGTCTAAACTATGCGGAGAGCAAAGAATTGATGCAGCAGCTAAACTATAACTAAAACTTAGAGCAAAAAGAAAACAAAACAAGAAAAAACAAAACTAAAGTAAAGCTGACTCACCTACACACACACACACTCACTCACACATCAAGCGACAACCAAAGCAAGGAACAGAAACAACAAATACAACATGAAATTATTAAAGGAAAAGAAAAATCAACATTTTAGCCTTAGCACAATGTTTTACCCACCATTCCTGTTTAATGTATTTATTATGATAAACAAGCTCACACACACACACACACGTACACGCACGCAAACTGTGTTCATTTATATGAAAAAGTATAAAACAAAAAAATGCGAAATTTAATTTTAATGAAACTATTTAGTTTTTAAGTGCAATGTGATTATCTTGCAACACACAGCCACAAGTAGATGCCCCCACTCAACTTATTTTCTATTTATTTCAATTGTAATTTAAGCCACACTCACACGTACATCCACACATACACATATACATACACACATCAAACCAAGTATTTCGTTTTAAGCCAATTTTATCCAAATTCTATTTATATTGTTTTGGATTTAGTTGTGGATTTTGTGTTTTACATGTGTATAGATATTTTAAAAGGCCGTCTTTACTATATATACATTCAAGTACGAGAATGAGAATTAAATTTACATTTAAAATGTAAGCGTGTTGCTTTATTTCGCATTTGTCTCAACAATTCATTCGACGTCTCGCTCTGATTTGTGCAAATACATTGTTCAATTTGGTTCAATTTGTCTATGGATTGTTAAGGAAGTCGGTGACAATTTGGATGAACTGCTGCGGCTTCTCCAGATGCACCAAATGGCCCGTGTCCAGCCAGTGGATGTTGGCATTGGGAAAGATTTTCAGCACTTCGGGCCACGAATCGCGTCTTTAGGGGGTTGTGCACGAGAGCGAGCGAGAGGGAGAGAGAGAGAGAGATAATTACAATTATATTTATATGATATATATATATATATATATATATATGAATAACAAATATATAGCTTAGCTATTTACTCCATATATGCTGAGCGAGTACCACAGATGAAGGTGGTGGGTCCAGTGTAGGGCGGAAGATCGGCAATGTGATTACCGTAATGCGTGAAGCCGGGCAGACTATTGAGCAGGACATTTACGTTGCAGGCCCAGTAGAATCTGTGTGTGAATCTTTAGTTAATGAAGCCTCAATCAACAATCAATTGGATGACTTACTCGCCAGTTTGTGGTCTCTTGCGCAGATTCAGCAAAATGAAGTCAACCGAATCACGATCCACAGTTTCTCCCAACTTTTCTTTGGCAATCTGGCGGCCCTTGGACAATGACATATCCGGAGGCATTTCAACCTGCAGCATGGCTTTGAATATACCCGTCATATCCTCTATAGTTTTTGGTATATACACTGGCGAAATGTCCACCACAATGAGACGCTCTACAAGATGCGGCTAGAGGAAAAACAAAAACAAGAAATCAAGCACAGAGCACGATATTGAGCACTTCTACTTGGCTCTTACATTTGACAGGGTAAAATGCATGGCAGAGCGCCCGCCCATACTGTGACCCATTATACATGTCTTGCTCAAGGATTTCGCCTGCGTAAAGGCCACCAAGTCCGCCGTCATCCCAATCGAGTTGTGCGTGTCCGTGTGCGGACTGTCTCCATGATTGCGTAAGTCCACTGTATAGACCTGGCAATAGAATAGAGCTTTATATGGCTGCAATGATGTTGAGCTTAGTTGCTTACGCGTCGATTGGTCTGTTTGGCCAGGGCTCTGCTGATGCTGCGCCAGTTCTGCTTGGAACCAAATAAACCGTGCATTGTGATGAGCGGGGACCGGGTGGCATCGGGTGTGGGGCCATCAAATTGCTCGTGGCTCATGGCAATAGCTGGAATGCTGGCACAGTGCCGGCGATGCTGGCATCCGACAGCCGCCCGACTTACGTTCACCAGACATTTAATAAGCGATTGCTTCGCACTACTCTTTGGAAGACAACGTAACGTTTCGTTCAACAGTTGCATCTCGCTAGGGTTGCACAACAGCAATCGATTGCTAACGTTTATAAAATTCGCAAAGCTAAAAAAACATCGATAGCTTAGCTTTGGACTCTTACCCCGATTATCAAATGATACCGATCACATTGATCAAATTTAAGTCATACAATAAAACAAACAAAATAGTAATGATACAGGCTACTTTAATTGACATGATTTATGAAAAAATATAACATTCAATGGAAGCTAAAACAGGTGTACAAACTTTTAGAATACTTGATGCTAAACCATAATTGAATGTTAACGAATTAATTTATTGTTAATACCATAATTGAACGAATGTTAATACTAATTATAGCCTTCACATTAATAAAATCTTTGAAGCACCACGCTTTGACAACTATTAGCAAGGTCACCAATTAACTTATGAATAATATATGTATATCACAGTCTAATATGGCAATTAAATTGGTAACTGAAATTCCGTTTCCAGCGACAATGGACACTTATATATCGATAGTTGCGAGCAAAGAACACTTTCATTGAAGCGATAGGACGAAAACTAAGTGCAACTCTAAGAATCGACGCTCCTCTCTAATATTTTCTGCAGTTGCGGCGGCTTCGTTTGTGAAAAAGAGATTTTACATTGAAAAGTCGCACGACAATTCTTTAAAATTTGATTAAACACCGAAAGAAACAGGTAAAGGTTTCAATTAAGGTCCATAAATATTGCAAAAACCAGCTGCAGACTTTCAACGCAGACAACACAACCTGTGGGTCGCGAGGGGAAAGCAAGGAAAGAAATTGACGAAAGCAGTCAACGGCGTACTTACACACACATACGAACACTAACATCACGCACTCATACAACTTTACACGAAGCCGGAGCCGGAGCCGGAGCCTGTCCTCAGACAGACCCTTTTTTTTGTTGGCCCTGACAAGCCGAAGAGTGAGCGAGAAGCCATCATAAAGAGCGGAGGAGTGGCGGCAGCAGCTGTGCCAACTGCGTTTAGGTGAGCAACAACAAATTGTGCACATTCGCAATGCAACCAACAATTGATATATATATATTTTCAAGTATTCTATTTTTCCCCTCCAACACTACGTAAGTGAATAAAAGAAACAGAAAGTAAAAAAGTGGTTTACACACATCAAAAATACCGAAAAAGTATAATTACACCAAAAGACAAAAAGTATAAAGCTTCGAAAATCGTATAAGACTAGTGACTTCTGTGAAAAAGTTGTGTTTGAAAATCGGAAATCTATCGTCTGTCTCTCTCCAGTCCTTTGCCGAGAGTTAAACTAGCGATGCGATTTATAATTCAGTATCAATTGTATAAAATTTTTTCATAACAACTTGTTTCGGTCGCGAAAAGTGCGAGAAAAAAAATGTAAAAAATACCGCAGAATAAATACCAACAACACTAAACACGTATATGGACGTCGAATGTCGATGTCATATACGAAGTAACCCATGTGTGTGTATATATGTATATATAAATAAATGAATATATATATGCATTTCTATAAACATATTTACATATATATACTCAGAAAATAAATATATATACATATATGCATATATGTATATTTATATCTATGTGTATGTGTGTGTTTGTGTTTGTGTGTCTCTTTTGCATTTATCTGTAGCCCCGAGAGACACGAGCAAACGTAGTTCTTGTATTATTATTCAGTAATTGTTCAGTAATTCATGAAATTTCTTGCTCACTCTCTGTTGTCTTTCGCTCGCGTAAAGTCGATATATATTATATATCGTATATATATAAATAAATATGTATATACGAGTTTAAAGTAAACAATCACAAGACACACATAAAAAAATGAAAATAAAAGTATTCTAAAAAATAAAAACTATTTAAAAATTAAAAGTACAATAATGAAGGTAAGAATTTAACAAAGTGAACAACTTAACGTTCAAAACTTTTCTTTCCCTACTTAAAAAGGTATATTATAAAAATATAAATAAATAAAAGAAAAAAATGTATACAGTCGACAGAAAATTTGCTGAAAATAGAATCCATTTAACGTCCACTCACCTGAACTTTACCTTGCTCATCAGATGTATAGAGAGCTAATCGAGGTTCCTCTTTATGGCCTTTTATCGTATGTTTTACTGTAGTTAAGTCGTTAGCTTCCTCTGTGTTATTTATCTATTGCCAATATTGTTTTTAGATTAATTTCTGGGTTTAATTAAGGTTTGTAAATTATATCAGAAGGGAACATTTAGTTACCTAAGGTAAATAATAGTTGGATATGAGAATATGAATATGTTGCTAGTCTCTTAATTCTATATAAATTTGGGTTTTTGAATAGCTCACTATAAAACCGAACTCACTTTTTCATTCTCTCCCATTCTTTGGCTCTCAATCTATCTCTTTCTCTCCCTTCGCTCATTTCCCTAGAAGGATCAACGTTGCACAACTGTTTTTAAGATGAAAAAAAAGCGAAAGATAAATACAAAGATATGTAAAGACAACTTGGACTTCGGTCGCCGAAGTCCAATCCCAAATTTTTTTTTTTTAGGATTCGTTAAAATATTTGATAAGCTTACGAATAAAAAAAAGTTGTACTTATTAAATGCACTCGGTTTGGTTTACGTCAGCTAATCTTTGGCATCCTTCGCAGAATATCAAGGCGAGCATAGACAAGGAGCTAATCGCGGCGTTGCTTAGGACATGGGCATCACCGTGGAGTCGGGAGACGGCAGCTCCAGGTCGTCGTCAGAGTCACCCTCAAATTCGCGACCTTCGTCGCCCACGAAGGGAACAGGCGATGAAGACGAGGATTCCACCATGAAATCCATTGGCGATACCAATGCCCATGGCATGGGTATAGATGGAAATGTGGCTGATAAGGCTGTACGCGCCGGCTCCACCAGCTCCTCGTCCTCTTCGAGCAGCAGATCCAGCCACCGCGGCAAGAGAAAGAAGAAGAGCTCTGGAAGCAGTAGCAGCAGTAGTAGCAGCAACAGCAGCAGCAGCAGTAACAGCAGCAGTAGTAGTAGCAGCAGCTCAAGCTCTGATGAAGACGATGATAAACCGAAAACTTCGTCACCAGCAGCTGTTGCAGTGAATGACGATAATGACAATGATGGTGATGGCGATGGTGTGCGAGATGGCAATGGTGACGCTGTTGCTGCTGTGAACACTAATGTGGATGACGAAGCAGATGCCATTAGCTCAGCGTCCGTTTCGCCGTTCAAAGTAAATTCGGGCACATCGGAGCGAAGTCGTAGTAATAGCCAAGAGCCTCTGTACAACCAGGCGGCAGTGGATTTGAACATTAGCCACGAGGATCTCAGCGATGTGAGCGACATTGACATGGAGAAGCAGACCGCATCCAAAGAGTCCACCATGGTCGATAACGATGATGAGGGCGCCATCTCGAACGACTCGTTGCCAGCCATGCAAACAGCCCAAACAGTTAATGGCAGGGATCGCTGCAGCGAAGAGGACAAATCAGCGGGGCAAACCGCAACAGATAACAAAATGGTAACGATGAATATAATTGTTATGACACTGAATCGTTTGTGGAAATGTCATGATATCATTCTCATCAAAATATAATAAATTATCTATCAATTTTATTCCCACAAATATCAACATCATTTCAATTACTTCCTGACGGAATATAGATCGGAATTTAATGACAATCCAACTTTCGTTTGACAGGAACCGGGCAACACGAATGGCCTGGATGATCTGGTCAAGACACATGATGATGATGCGCTCGACTTTGAGGCGGAAGAGGGCGAGTGTCCGGAGCTGAAGGAGACGGATGCCGAGACGGATTCCAAGGCTGTCAAGGCGGACGTCACACCAAATGGCAACGATTTAAATAAGAAAGGCAAATCTTCGCCGCAACTCGATGAGGATAGCAAGGTAGTGGAGCTGGATGGCGATGGCGGTGGTGATGGCAATGACAATGGTGATGGCGATGGCGGTGGCGGTGGCGGTGCCGATGGCGGTGCTGATGGCGATGGCGAAGTGGGCGAGGATGGGGAAAACGCGACGGCCGGCTCAGACAATGCCAAAAAGAAGAAAAAGGACGAAGAGCTGGAAGAGGGCGAAGTGTCTGACGAGGATGAGAAACGACCCGAAGAGACAGAACCCAAACCCGTCTGTCGCTTCTATACGCGCGGCCAGTGCACCTGGGGCATGAGCTGTCGCTTCCTGCATCCGGGCGTCACGGACAAAGGCAACTACACAATGTTCGAAAGCCTCGTGCGCTCCGTGCCCATGCAGAGCGGCAGCGCGGCGGGCAATCCCCCGCGAGGAGCCAGCGGCAGTGCCTACAATAGTCATATGGGCGGCGTGCCGCCTGCCGGGGACTATCACGACTATCGCAACGAACGGCCCGCCGCGCTGCATCATCGAAGTGCTGCAGGACTGCATCATGGCGGTGTCTATGCGGCGGGTGGGGCTGGAGTCAGCGCACATCATGATGCGCGTAGTGGACTGATTATGCCCGAGGGACCAGTGGTGGTGGAGAATGCGTGGGAGCGTGGTCTGCGAACTGCCAAGGAGATGATGCGGAAGGCAAACAAGCGCAAGGAGCAGGACATGGACTTCGAGGACAAGAAGATGAATCTAACGCTCTCTCCCGATGAACTGGAGAAAGATTCCTATTATCTCAAGGAGCGCGCCAGCTCGCCAACCGTTGTGCGAGAATTGCCGCCCAGCAATCCGATCAACCATGGCAATCCGCGCGCCCTTCTGCCCACAGTGTACTCCATGTACGGCCAGCCGATGGATCGATATCGTCTCCCGTACATGTCGTCCGTGTCATATGAGGATGTGGATGTCTATGGCCGCATGGCACGGTACCGGGAGCTGCCGCCGCATCGGATGCCACAGTACGAGGACGATCGCCGACTGCGACCCACGCGCGAAGTTATTGTGCAGCGCGTAGAGGCGGTTGGCCGGGGTGATGAATGGAGCGATCCATGGATGCGCTCGAAGTCGATTGGACGTGGTCCGTCGTACGACCGTGATGAGAGGCGACGTCGCGATCGACGCAGCTATAGCAGCAATACATCCTATTCCAGCTCTAACAGCTCACAAAGCGATTCCAGCTCCGACTCGTCGCGTTCCAGCAGCGCCTCAGATCACAAGCGTCGCTACTCGCACAAGATAATGTCCTCCTCCGCTTCGCGTCGCCATGCTGCCGGACGAGCTCGCTCGCCCAGCCAAATACCGCGACGACCCAGACGCACGTCAAGTGAGTGCACAGAATGATTTATATAGAATTATTTCTATTAATGCTTTTCCTGCTCTTTCGATAGAGGGTAGCGCTTCATCGGCGTACAAGCGCGCAGCGCTGGAGAAGCGCAGCGGCACCGGTCACAGTCCCTCTTCGAAGCGTAAGAAGGTATCGCCGACGCCCAAGAAGTTTGACAAGCGACGTCGTCGCAGCTCCAGTTCATCTGATTCAGGTATTTGAGTGCATCTATCTATTGACTGAAATATTATTCACAACTTGTGCACTTGCAGATTCCTCAGACACTTCATATTCGGACTCGGATTCTGGCAGCTCTTCGTCGGACAGCTCGTCGGGTTCGCGCGAAACACCAGCGAAGCGCATGCGTGCCACAGACAAGGCGCTCAACGAGCGAAAACTAATCAAAAAACGTAAGAATCATACGAGCCATTAAGACCTCTGCTCTATATATTATGCTTATGTACAACAATATATCCTAATTCTCGCATTTGATCTATTCTGTAGCCACTGAACAAACGGCCAAGAAGCGTTCACCCATTTCCATTGAGATTAAGAAAACATCGAATGTGGTGGGCGTATCGGCGCTAGTGTCGCCCGCCAATTCGCCTGAGAAGGAGAAGGACGCTAGCAAGGACAAAGATAAGGAGAAAGACAAAGACAAGGAAAAGGACAAGAAGTCGAGACGAGAAGAGCTACTTAAACAATTACGCGCCGTCGAGGATGCCATTGCCAAGAAGCGCTCCAAACTGACCTGATAACATACAATCGCTCCCCTCCTAGCCCCTCAGACCACCTCAATGCAACAGCAGTCGTCGCAACCGCTACCACAAACAACATTATGTATACAATATACAGTTATAGGGCATGCGTATGCTCATTTATCAATCGGCCTCACGTCCAACTGCTGCCAGGCACACACTTGTGGATCGGGAGGTCTTAACTGCGGTTACGACTTAGCAATTGAAACTGGATTAGCATTAGCATTAGCCAGCTGCCTTAGCAATCAGTCTACAGTCTTTGCATCCATATATAAATACTTTTATGGTTTTTCCTAACATTCGTGTCGCTTGTGTGTCGACATTGTGTCGATTGTCAGTTAAAAACAAACAATTCAATGCATTTAGTTTTAATACCCCTTCATTACTTAAATACACACACAAACATCAAAATACACACACACATCAGACAAACAGACAGACAGACTGACACATATGTATACACACGTACTGATGCAGACAAACATTCACACACATCTAATCTTTTTTTATGCCGCTCGCCAATGAGTATTCATTGACTATGATAGCTATAACGATGTATAAATAAATGGCGCATTTCATTGAATCAATTAGTGTATTGTCTTTTATTTTTGATTTCTTTTCGTTTCAATATGTATATGTATATATAATCTGAAAGATTACTGAATAACTACTTAAGATATAATATAACTTACTGTTATTTAGATTAACCAACTCTCGTTCTTTTTATTGTGCTAACGCTTGCAAATGAGTGTCCATTGTAGCAATGAGCTCTTGAGAGCAGGTGCTGAAGTCCTTAGTTGCGGCGGCCAACGATCGTTGGCTAATGGCGTGTATTGCAGACTATTTAATATTGAGTTTAAATTGATGGAAATATAACATTATTTGTACTTTGAACTATTATATAAATAAACGTCGTATTGCATTGGATCAATTGTTGTGTTTTATTTTTTGTATCACTTAATTTTCTTGTCACTTCTATTAAGTATATAATCAACATTTACATATATGAACTGATAGAATACTGATTAAATATTTGAAGTAAAAGGAAATGCTATTTAGATTAACTTTGTTCTCGTTTTTAATTTTGACAACACAACAAATGCATATGAATTTTTGAGTTACAGTTGTAGCATTGAGCTTTTTGTAGATGGAGAAGAAATCCTTAGTTGATGCAGAACACGATCAAAAGCTGATGGCTGTATAACCTCGCAATAACTTGGCGTTTGTATATATGGCAGGCTTTTGAATATTTAGTTGTAATTAATTAATGGAAGATGGAATACTTAAATTTTTATATAATTAAAAATCAGTTTTCGTATTTAAAAAAATATAGCTGCTGCAGCCATCTATCTGTCATTATTTGCAATAAATTCCAGCGCAAAGTTTCTAATTCGACTTCATGCGCCATCTATTGCCTAAGTGGCAGGATCTATTAGGAATTCATATTAGGTATATATATAGTTTTAGTTGGAATTGATTGCTATTATTGAAGTCTTTCTAAATTAACGGAGTACTTTGTATATCTTAGCAAAAATATCATATTTTTATGGTAACATTTAATAATTTTTGCAATGTTTTCTACAATTTCTTGTGACTCATAAGCATATTTTCCTGCCATTTTCATGCCAATTTTTTGTGTCATCTGTCAGAAATTGCAACGAGCCTTTTTCTACATAAATACCTCTGTGTGTGTGGGTGAGCGTGCATGTAATGCGTTGTAATTTTACGGTCATATGTGTGTGTGTGAGTGTGTGTGTGTGTGTGTATGTGTTTGAATAAACCTATTTAGATGACGAATCACAGAAATTTGGCCTCATCAATGTGCGTTCGCGAATTACAACTCTACTTTACCGCGCCGCGACCTATATTTGTATATATATAGCTACTCCTACCCTTATTACACACCATGCCCCCACAGTCCAATCTCAGAGCCCACACTCAACCTGCAACGTCGACGCTATCGACACGTACTGAGCGTAACCAACTCCGACTCAGACCCCAAGCCCAACACCAACGCCAACTCCGATTTCGACTTTGACTTTGACTTTGACTATATTACATTACATGATTTGACGTTGATTTCGAATACCCTTATCGAGTGGTATAACGATTGTATTAGGCTTTATGTGCACAAAATATAGTTGTGCCTAAGGATGTAGGTGGTAGGCTACTGTAGGTCGATATATGATGATATGATATAATTATAATATCAATATATCTATACATCTGATATATATATATGTATCGGCCTGTCGGTGAATTAATATATAGATAAGTATGTATACACCCATCAATACGTCTATATACATTTCAATCTTAATATACATATATATATATATCAATCGATATATATTTAATATTGGTTTATTGTTATGATACGAGCATACAATGTGGAACTAAATTTTTTATATTTTTTTAATGATGATAACTTAAAATATATGAGTAGTTGAAATCGAGATGAAGAAGTCATATATATGTGTATACAATAAATATACATACGTTTATATCTTTACATACGAATACATATGTAAACGTTACTGTGTATCGATTATTATTGGTATATGTTAGATCGATATATGAATATATAAATATATCTATATATACAATATATAGATATAGAGTATCTGCTCTTCGATAAGTCTACTGATCCTCTTTGCCTGCTTGTCTATGCATGTGTGCGTGTTATTGCTGTGTGCGTGTGTGTGTGTTTACGTGTGTAGCAAAAAATTTTGCAATTTCTTGTTCTTTTCTCGTCATCGTCGCTCATTTTTTGCAATCACAGCCGCAAAAAGCTGTCAGAACACATTGTCATCATCAGGCTAGCGAGCCACCTAACCCACCCAACCACCCAACCATCTAACCCACCCACCTGGTCATGTGTGTGTACATGTGTTCGTAATCGTCGCCCCCCAGCTGAAGCCTAGCCGGGGAAATAGTGTAATAAAGGACAGCTGAACTGAAAGCCCAGCCCTCAACCCCCTACCCCCTACTCACCATAGCTACCCCCGCCCGTCGCTCGTAGCGCAGGCAACCCCCCAAAGCAAGACAGTTTCTTGGCTGGATTAGCGAATTCCGTTGCCATTTTTTACGCACTTCCAGGCAGGCTGAAGAAAAAAAAACGTGGTGGACACCTTGAGAGTGATAGACGGGGAGGCCAGGAAGGCAAGGTGCAGGGGACTGTAGCTGAGGTTGGGCCTGGGTCTGGTGGCTGTTTTTGTTGGGCTCGGCCCAACATGTGCGACAGCAAAAACAATCACGAACAGATTTATCGCATTCATATTCAGCTTGATGCGATATGTGACCCAAGATGTGGGCGTGGCAGCTGGGCTGTTGCGGTCGAGTTACTACGGCCAGCACTTCCGGGCGAAAGAAAAAAAAGTTTGCATTTGTATACGTATGTGTAGGTTTTAAAGAATTGCGTGCGTATGTGTGTCAAGACCACAAAATGGGATTACATTACTCAAAGAAATTTATTTTGACAGAACTAATATTTTTACACAGATCAGGCTGCTGCTGCTGCTGCTGATGTGGCTGCCCCCTTTAGCGCCCCACCCACACCCATCCCCATGCTTTTCTGGGTCGGAGATTGCGGTTGTGCTGTACAGTAGAGTTTTTCCCCTCTGTTGCTGTTGTTGTTGCTCCTGCAGAAGACTTTGACTAACTGTGCTGCCTTAAGCCGCAGCAGGCAGTTAAATTGGCTGGCAATCATATAGGGTTTACTGTTCAAAATGGAGTCCACAGCTAAAGCAACTAGATCTCTATAGATATTTAGATATATATTGATATATTTATGTGAAGATATATCAACTAGTTTAGTTCTCCCAAAAGAAAGCTGTAGCATAAAAGTCCTTGATAATAATGGAGTGATATAGCAATCAGCTTTTAATATACTGTCTGAGCAATGGATATAGAGTGTTGCTAGCAAAATAAATATTTTTTTATTAAAGCAGACCTCGGAAATCTGAGAGCTGCTAAAAACTGATCATCCATATCCATATCAAAACATAGTTCTTTAAGTAGTTTGCTTTCAAATTGCTTCGGCTGCCATAGCAAGCAGCATGTGAATGCTTAATTTTAAAAAGTAATGATAAAAGTTGTCTAAAATCCGTTTGTTTTTGATTAATTCGAATTTATTTGGCATACAAAATTAAATTAATTTACTAACAGTTGGAATATTTATTATTTTTTCTTTATTTTTTAAATATATATTACTTTAAATATATATTTGACTATCCTAATATTTTGAATATTTAAGATTATAAATAAATGGTATTTGTAAATGGTACTAAGTTATATATATTTAAGTCTATAAGACATACAAATATATATTATAATTTGACTCTAAAAGCAAGTCCATAAAATGATGTTTATAAATAAATCGAGAGTTATATATATAATTTTAGAGATTGTGAAGATCCAGAAGATCATATCTATAGAAGAATATCATCTCAATGCAAACACATAATTTGTATAAGTGTTGACAAGTTTTCTTGAGAAAAAATCGCTGGTTAGTAGGAACTTATTGAAAAAAAAAAAAAATTAAAAAAAAAAAAAAAGATTTGTCCAATTCGTGACAATTATTATTATATTATAATATTTCCATAGTGCAAATCATATTTTATTATTTTTTTTTGTCAACTCGTAGTAATGGCAGCATTTCTCCTTCACTTTTATTAGTTGATTCGACAACCAGAATTTTGTATCACCAGGGTTATACAAGCAAGGTTGCACAAAAAACGTTTTTAATGTTTGAATTGAACATCTTGTGAATCTTCACAGAACTCCCAGGTCCACTAAAATATTTCAAGCACAAATTATGTGTTATGTCAACTGGCAGCTCTATTGCATTTGCAATGACTGCAATATATCTATTCTTATCTTATCATTTAAGTCTTTCGGTTGCCAGCATTTGAATTTCTGGCTGTGGCATTTTTGTTCATACAGAACTATTTGTTATTAGTTCCAGAAGCTAGAATTCCCGCTCTCCGCTGTTTTGGAATTTTTTCCGCTATTAGATTTTCAAACAAATAAAAAGGATCTAGTCGAGATGGCTCGACTACGAGATACCCTAATATTCGTCTTTTTTACCAATGTATTAGCGCTAACCGCGTTGCTGCCGTAGCTTGGGATGGGTTGGGCTATCTTCATGAAACTTTCAGAATATATTAATAGCATATAAATATGTATATTTTATTATTACAAGTCTCTAGTATTTGAAATGCGTGTTGTTAGGTGCGAAGGGGCATGGCATCCAAAATCTGAAAATGAAAAAATCTGAGTATCCGTTATATCTATCTAAATATATAAATTGAAGTCTCTGGCTCAAACGGTATAGAAGTTATGCTCAAAAAACTTAAAAGAGTACATGAATCTTCGATTTTTATCGATAATTTGGAAATGGGATGAGTTATCGAAAAAACAAAATAAACTCGTACTGCGTAGCTAACATAAGATTATTTATATACTCTGAATTCCCATTTTCAATGGGTTCAGGGTATAATAAGCCAGATTTTACGTGAAAATAGCTGATATGGCAATAGTGATTAGCAGCTTGAGAAAGGAATAACATTTTACAGATAACATAACATATTTACTTACTGTTCACAATTTTTTCTAAATTTTTGATTTGCTTTCAACTTGAGTGACTTATCAAACAGCTTTTAACTGCTTGACTAACCACCTTAACAGGTTTAGCAGAGGTATAATATTATTTACCAATGAATAAGTTCTAGATAGATTTATTTGATATTCTTAAAACAATTTCTTGACTCATTGAGCCAACTTTAAAGTTTGTCATAGCCACGAGCTTTTGTTTACCAACTGGAGCATGTGAAAACAGTTTTGAAATATAATTCAAGTGCTTAAGCATAGCACTGAGCTTTGCTGGCTGCCAGCTAGAGGAGAAGCCTTGACCAAAGCTATCAGTTATGCTTAAACTGCGTTATCCTTTGCTTTGTCTGTGTGTGCGGGTGTGTGTGTGAGGCAGATCGAAATGGCAGCCAATTTCCGCGTCTTGACTTGATAAACGCGACTGCAAAATAAGGGGTTTGGGCCGGCTGCACGGATTTGTGGAATCGAGCGGCGAGGCTGCGTCGTCGGCACGTGGGGGATTGAGACTAGCATTAGCAATATATATGTATATAAACATGTACTATATATATATATATATATATATATATATATATATATATATATATATATATATAGCTTGGATTCTCGTGCGTTGTCCATGGCGTCGCATAGTCAAGGAAACGATTTTGTCAGCCCAGTTTTTTATTATTTGCACTGCGACTGCGTATGGTCGTGTGTGTGTGTGTGTGTGTTTGTGTGTGTGTGTGTCCGTCTGTGTCCTTGTGTGCCCGGCACAACTTTTCTTTGATGCAATATGTACAAACGACCCGGCCAGCAACAGCCAGAGGACCAAAGCGAAAGGATGTCGTCTGTATGCGGCTCGACCCTCACGTACGAACTTTTGCCATAACAACAACTGTGGCCATTACGACGTTGCCAGAGCATGTGAAAAACACACACATACACACACATACAGTTGTACTGACTGCTGGTCCTTTTGGTTTCTTTCGCTACCTCCAAAGTCCAATTCGCAGTCCAAAAACGCAGCCCACAACTTTAGTCCGAGCATCGCGCTGTTACTGCCTGCCTTTCTTGCCCTCCGCACCACCCCACCCCATCATCCCACCGCCTGAGCAGCTCGACAGCAAGCACCAGAAGAAGCACCACCTCCACTTCCACCACCAAACGGCAACAACGCCGCCATTTGCCATCAAAAGGCTTTCAATGGCAGACGGAGAGTTTGCTTCAAGCTCGGTCCAAATGTCGAATGGTCCTGTGTGGCATGTGGCATGTGGCATGTAGCATGTCCTTGCCTGGACCCGTGGCCCGTGGCCCGTGTCCCGTGTCCGTTGCCACGACGGACAGGACAGGACAGGACAGCGATGGCGTTTGCTCGTATTTGCTTTTGCTTCGCTTTGGTTTTGCCTTTTTGCATTGAGAAACCCCTCCAACACTTCACTTCTCCGCCCCTGCCCAACCTTTACCTCCCCCCACCTCCGCTGTGGGCGTTTGTTCTGTACATGGGGTTGATTTTTCGCCATTATTGTAACAATTTTGATCAATGGCCCTATTTGGACCGCTGTCCGCCAAACGAAGCGAGCCCAATATCAGGCGAATCCCAACCGAAGGAAAATTTTTCTGCGACCGACCTCTCATATTCATTCGTATGTTCTTGGTCTAACATTCTATTTTTTCCTCTTTATACATATATACTTGCCTTTTTATTTGGGGTATCGTTGTTGGACCTTTATTTTTTAGCTAATACCCTAATAATAGGTGGGCAATGGAGTTTGATAGATAGATATAGATATAGATATAGATATAGATATAGATATAGATATAGATATAGATATAGATATAGATATAGATATAGATATAGATATAGATATAGATATAGATATAGATATAGATATAGATATAGATATAGATATAGATATAGATATAGATATAGATATAGATATAGATATAGATATAGATATAGATATAGATATAGATATAGATATAGATATAGATATAGATATAGATATAGATATAGATATAGATATAGATATAGATATAGATATAGATATAGATATAGATATAGATATAGATATAGATATAGATATAGATATAGATTTAGATATAGATTTAGATATAGATTTAGATATAGATATAGATATAGATATAGATATAGATATAGATATAGATATAGATATAGATATAGATATAGATATAGATATAGATATAGATATAGATATAGATATAGATATAGATATAGATATAGATATAGATATAGATATAGATATAGATATAGATATAGATATAGATATAGATATAGATATAGATATAGATATAGATATAGATATAGATATAGATATAGATATAGATATAGATATAGATATAGATATAGATATAGATATAGATATAGATATAGATATAGATATAGATATAGATATAGATATAGATATAGATATAGATATAGATATAGATATAGATATAGATATAGATATAGATATAGATATAGATATAGATATAGATATAGATATAGATATAGATATAGATATAGATATAGATATAGATATAGATATAGATATAGATATAGATATAGATATAGATATAGATATAGATATAGATTTAGATATAGATTTAGATATAGATATAGATATAGATATAGATATAGATATAGATATAGATATAGATATAGATATAGATATAGATATAGATATAGATATAGATATAGATATAGATATAGATATAGATATAGATATAGATATAGATATAGATATAGATATAGATATAGATATAGATATAGATATAGATATAGATATAGATATAGATATAGATATAGATATAGATATAGATATAGATATAGATATAGATATAGATATAGATATAGATATAGATATAGATATAGATATAGATATAGATATAGATATAGATATAGATATAGATATAG
This sequence comes from Drosophila buzzatii, assembly GCA_035045845.1. Taxonomy (NCBI): domain Eukaryota; kingdom Metazoa; phylum Arthropoda; class Insecta; order Diptera; family Drosophilidae; genus Drosophila; species Drosophila buzzatii. The sequence continues at coordinate 2,359,460 of JAWNOS010000105.1, read as the reverse complement.
ATATAGATATAGATATAGATATAGATATAGATATAGATATAGATATAGATAAAGGAGGTATTTCTCAGTCGGATATGCCCACTTAGAATATCTTATTTGTTTTCTTACTCCTTTTTTTGTTGCATGTTTATTTTATTATTTATTTTTGCCGCGTTTGCTGCTTTTTGCCCGACGCGTGACTGTTATTATTTGTGCTTTGGCCTTATGACCACACACATACACAGACACATACACATACACACGCACACACATAGAGCACCCGCACATATGCGCGACCACAGGCCATGACAACATTTCGGGCTAATCGAAGTTAACCCTTGGCTGGCTTTGCCAATTTTTTATGCATGGCTCCCATTTGCCATTCAATTCGATTCGATTCCATTCTCGATTTCTGCTCTTGTTGTTGGTGTTGTCCATTAAATTTACGACACAAAACGCAGTCGGGCAAACAAACAAACAAATCGACGCATAGACAAACAAACAAGCAAACAATTGTGGCACTGGAATGGGGAGCGGCGAGCCGAGAGCAGTGGGCGAAGAGTGGAGAATTGTGAATGGGGAACGGGTGGGTGGAGGTGGGGAAGGGGAGCAAACATTTTTATAAAGTCGCCGACGAAGATGACGCCAATGAGGCAGGCGCCCCAAAGATTGGATGAGCTTCCCAGAGAGGGATATATGTAGGAGTGAGTATTCACCCCACCCGCTCACTCGATGGGGCACACATGTTTGCGGACATTTATGCAAACTTTTCCAAATGTGAATTTCCAATTGGAATTGACAAGAGTTTCACTTCACTGTGAATTGAAGTTTGAGGTTAGACTCAATTTGTTGGTTAGACAATCTGAAAATTGCGGACATTAACATATAGTATATATACATGCATATTTGTAGGATGCTGGCAATTGGTTGTGTGGTCAGATGTGTTTAGATATAAATATAAGATTATGAATTCATACTAGTATTGGAAAATGTAAGTGTGAGTATTGCTAAAAGTATTAGCAATGAGTATTAATACCAAACTTAAATGAAATGAAGATAATTCATTTTTGAACTCACATACATACATATGTATACTATATAAATATATACTATATATATGTATGTATATATGGGGGCGAAATAAATAAATGAATTTTTGTTATATCAGATATGATACATTTTTCAATCCTAGTAGCTGTATTGGCAATATTTTCTTAAAGCAGAATCCCTACGCTGGTATAACAAGATAGTAATAATATTTTAAAAAAATGTGATTTTTATAATGACACAGAAAAAAATATATATATAAATAAAGATATGTATTATCTTTGTTATTCGAATACAAATATATAGTATATACGGTTGTGTCTATACATATATATTTTATTGTTCTTTGGCTAGAGCCATAACTCTAAAGCGTGAGAAATTCTAAAATATTTTATATCTTCCTTAGGTTTAGAGCTAGGAATAGTTAGACGAAGTCAAGACTCAGAATTTAACCCGCTCTCTACATTATTGATTTTGGCAAACAATAATCGGAATTAAATTTTTATATAATAAAATCGTTATTTAATTGTAAAAACTATTGTAACTTATTTTCACTTCTAATTGTAAGCTAAATGCGCATACAATAAAAAAAAAAAAAAAAACAAATTTAAAAATGATATTTATAACGGCTAAATTAAGTATATATTCTGTTCGAGATCTATATAAATTGTATTTCTTTTTATATTGATTTATAAATAGATATGCATTTAGAATCTATATTTAAATGTAAATTGCTCTCTCGCTCTGTTTACTCTCTTGTGATCGTTTCTTACAAACCTTTACACTTCTTAAGTATTTTATTGGCAGCAACACCTATGTAGGCAAATTAATGTTAATTAGATTGTTAGATAAGTCCTATTTCTCACGCTCTCCTGCTCAAATGTGTTGATCACCTACATTCAAACCTTGGCCAGCTATAGGCCCACCAGCATGTGCTCTAGTCCAAGCCAAGGGCAGATGTTGCGCATGTAGCCAACCAGCATAATGCGTTAGGTACACAGGCGCATATCTCTGCATTATAAGTGTGTGTGTATAATATTACCAAAAACTGATGAACAAGGTGCAAATTAAGAGAATTCAAATGCCAAGCTGTGGTCGACAGATGGAGCGAATGAGCTAGAGAGAGACAGACGGAGGGAGAGCTATGGAGTTGGGTATGTTCCAATAGGGAAAACACGCAGATGTCCTTAAAAGCAACTTTTTACACACACACACACATACATACACACAGTGTATGAGCCTCGACGAGTCCTGTTTTATTTTCAAATTATATGAAAAATTTGTAAGCGTTCGCTCTCGATCTCATCTGACGAAACGGGACATGCAAACTACAAAGGACCTACAACAACAGCAACAACACGCTCTCACTCGCTCTCTCTCATTGTGTGTGTGCCGCCAGATTGCCGCAAGGTAGGCAAAAAAAAAGTGCACACAAAATCAACGCGGAGCCCGTGTTGTATCTCTCCTGGCCCGTGTCCTGTGCGTAAAGGCTCCTGCTCCTGCTGTTGCTGCTTCTTTCCACTTATTCATTTTTGTTGTTGTGTTTTTTTGCATATCACATGCCGGCACGGGGCATTGGCAAAAAGGGGTAGCTGCGGCACGGCGAGGGGGTTGAATCATCATTTGAATAATTCGACATTTGCGGCCTGCCTGCCGCCAGTCGACTGTCCACCCGGCTGTCTGCTTTGTCTGGATACCTTTTCCACCTTTTCAACTCTTATTTACTTTTTCTTTTTTCTGTTTTTTTTTTGCGCGCAGCTTTCCACGCGCTGTAGCCGCGCATCGAATGACGAAAATTTTGTAATAAATAAATAATCCTTTGCCATGTGGAAAAACTATGCCACACACATACACACTCACAGACAGACAGTTGAGCGTGCGTGTGTGCTTCTGAGCGGTAAAATTTGCTCTCAATTTAAAATTATGCTGTGCAGAGAAAACGAGGCCATACAAATGCAAATGGCCGCATGTGTGTGCGTGCGTGTGTGTGGGTGAGGATAAGCTATAGCGGATTTTACAACATCAAAGCAACACCTGGTCAACATTGAGCATTCAAAATCGAAAGGAAATCCCAATCGATTGGATTCATCTACTCGAAACAACTTTCAGCGATGCGAAATTTGAATATTCACTGAGAAGAGTCTAAGACGATGCGATTTGTCGCTTGGTCGCAGACCTGACGAGACTCAGATGAGAATAGGACAGCAATGATGTGTATATATGGGAAGAGCTATCGAAATGTTGAATTCACGTTTGTCGTTAGATTAGATGATTGCTGAAGGATGTACTGGATAGTGGAACTTTGGGAAAATTCAAATTGACTTTAAAAGTTCTTTAACAGTCTGTTATGGGTTATCTTAACTCTTATCATCTATTTCTCTGACTCTCTCTCTATCTTTCTGTCTTTATCTGTTTATGTCTCTCTCTCACTCTCATTTTCTGTCTCTCTCTATCTCTCTCTCTAACTCTACTCTTTATTTTTCTTCTAGATTCTTCTCTCTCTGGCTGTCCATTTGTTTCTCTCTTGCTCTCTTTTTCTTACTGCCTTATGACCTCTCTCTTATTATCTCACATTATTATATTATACGTAACTTTTTGGTCTGGATTTGGCTAAGCCATTATCTTTTATAGAAATTTTTAACAAATTTTGTCGAGTATGAATTACGATGACGGCGACTCATGATGATACGCTGTCCTACCTTATAAAAGACATACATAAATATTTGGAATATGATAATAATAATTAGAATTCTACCATTAAAACCATTTACGGAAGTTTTTGTTGAGGACTAACTTAATTAAAAATTGATCTTAAATTAATTTTGTAATGCTGATATAGTTTTAGTAAAATTTATCAAGTAATCATATTTGAATATTTGATTACCATATATTCCAATCCTCAGACAATGTCGTCAACAAACAACTTACAAATTTGCTGTGAATCTTGTATAAATACAAATATTCCGTTGCAACTTCTTTGAAAATTTTGCAATATTAATTTCTGAGTTTCTCACACTTTATTTTCGTACAGTGTATTTAGCTTTTGCAGCGATGTCACTGCATCATTCAATTGAATTTCAAAACAATTTTCTATTTTCAATTTTCAATTTTCAATGTTCAATAGCTGCAACCCCCTGCAACCCTTTTCTGCTGCATTTCTCGGATGGAAAATAAATTTGCCTGTCGGACATTTTGTTAGCTGCAGCAGCCGCAGATCCTAACCCCTAAGCCCCTTAACCCTTTTTTTCTATTTTTGCTGCACATTTACAGATTTACGCTTTTAGCTATTTATAATTTTTTTTTCTTTTTTGCTAGGCGAATGCACAAATCTATAAATCTATAAGAAATGGCAAATGCCTGCGTACAGTCATTCGAATTGGCTCAATCCATTAACCACTTGACTAATTGCACCAAGACCCAAAAAAAGGCGACCTTTTCACCCAAAAGGAAAAAAAGCATAGACTCTTTTGGGTTGACAGTTCAACAATGGCAGTTGAGAGAGTTCATATGGATAATTGTTAAACAGGACTATTTGGCGCCTTATCGCATTACACGGCTTGTCCTGGTCTCCCTCTCCCGCTCACTCTCCCTTTCACTCGCTCGCTGACGGGATGGCGGCCGTAATTGTCCAAGCAGCATCCTTTTATGCCCTAAATCGACGGCTTCACACCTCTGGAAACAAAATCAAAATAAACAAGTAAGAAGGCTCTAGTCGAGACGGCTCGACTACGAGATCCCCTGAACCCTGCAAAAAAAGTGATACTCTTCTTCTTTACGAAACGCATGAGCGCGAGCTCTGCTAACCGTGCAGTTGCTGTCGTGGCTTGGGGGTGGGTTGGGCTATACTTTGAACTCCTATAACTCCATTTCTAGATGGATGATCTTAATGAAATTTTCAGAGTAGATTAAGAATATCCAAATGTATCTATGTGCCGAATTTCAAGTCTCTAGTATTTGAAATGCGTTTTTTTCAAATTGGGGGCGAAGGGGGCGTGGCATCCAAAATCCAAAAATTACATAATCTGCGTATTCATAATATCTATCTAAATATACAAATTTAAAGTCTTTCGCTAAAACGATGTAGAAGTTCTGCCCAAAAAACGTAAAAAATTGAAACGAATTTTCGATTTTTTATCGATAATTTGGAAATGGGATGAGTTATCGAAAAAACAAAATAAACTCGTACTGCGTAGCTAACATATGAGTGTTCATGTGAAATTTCAGCTCTCTAGCTTTTGTAGTTTCCGAAATCTCGACGTTCATACGGACGGACGGACGGACGGACGGACGGACGGACGGACGGACGGACGGACGGACGGACGGACGGACGGACGGACGGACGGACGGACGGACGGACAGACGGACAGGGCTCATTCAACTTATTTTTTTATGCTGATCAAGAATATATATACTTTATGGGGTCTGCGACGTCTCCTTCTGCCTGTTACATACATTTTCACAAAACCATTATACCCTGAATTCCCATTTTCAATGGGTTCAGGGTATAAAAACAAGCGAAAACACCGCAAAACTTTTGCCAGCATCCGTAACAACAGCAACAACAACAACTGGCAGAACTGGAACAACAACAAGCAGACTAATTTTCACACGCACTTTGAACCTTGGCATCAGTTTCTGAGGTCCAGTTGCAGCATCCCCTAAGCACGATCTAATGCACACAGTTTGTCTATTTCGCTCCCTCTCTCCTACTCTCTCTCTCTCTCTCTTTCTATCATTGGCCCGTTGTTTTGGGGTAAAAAAGTTGGTTTTTGACAGGAAACGTGCAAACATGATGCGATATAATACCATATAATATCATCTAATATAATGCACATAATTGCTTTTAGCAGGCAGCATCACTCAATTGCTTCATTGCCGGCGCAAAGTCAAGGACCCTTCAAACGATCTGAACAACAACAACAACAACAAGAGGAACATAGAAAACGAATCCCTTTTTTTCTCTGTTGTATTTTTTTTTTGTTTTCATTTATTATTTCTCCCATTTTCCACGTTTTTTTTGTCCTTTTTTTTGGGTGTTTTGTTGCTTATAAATTGCTGCTAAATGGCTGATGAGATATATATATATATATATATATATATATATATATAGAGAGAGAGAGAGGTGAAGAGGTAATGTGGGGGGAGGGGGGTTACACCCTGTCATTGGTTTGTTTAGGGTTTGATGTGTCAATATTTGACAGATCAAATTGATATTTATACTTTAATGCCATAATGTCTCATTGTGTGCGTGTGTGTGTGTGTCCGGGCCTAATCAAAGTTGACTAATTGCCTGATTAATAAAAAATTGATCTGTGTGTGGGGGTCGCTCAAAGGTCAGTGGAGGAGGGAAGTCTACAAATATAATGAATGCCTCTCCTGTTGTTTCTATAGCATACAAATATGTTGAGCTATTATTAGAGTAGTCTTAATGAGTTGCTTGGAAGCTAGAATGGATATTATTTTAACATTACAGATTCAAGTTTGCAAAAACAAGTATAAACGTTGTAATCAGGTACTCCCGACTGCATTATACTCATTCACAGTCACAAAAATAATTCAATATTTACTGGTAAAGCAGTTAGAAATATGCAACAACTTAATTGTTCCATGATAGAGAATAGCTCCAAAATATTGGAAAAGATTTTTTTTTTTTCCAATTTGCTCAACAAAAAAATTAAAAAAAATTAATTTAAGTGTAAATTTTCATTAGGGGCGAAATGGATTTACGAATAGAGAGATGGGCGGACAGTATGACGAACATTAAACAAATGAAATAAATTCGTCTTTATTTGTGAATAAGTATAAACATATGAATATTTATTAAAAGTATCCAAGGTGTTGGTTGGTTGGTTATATTTAGCTGTTGGTTATATTTAAGAATTCATAATATATATTAAGTGGTCGTCCAAGTCTGCTTGTCTCAGCTAGATACGGAATTGCATATTCAATGCTTTCAAAATGCTTTAAATAATGTTGCGAACTGTGTTTCGACTTCCTGGTTTCATTAGATTGTGTTAAAGGTTCGATTAGAGGTTGAGTAAAATGACAATATATAATAATAATTCCAGATGATATTTCACGTAATTTATAAAGTTTTTTCAGAGATGAGAGAACTATATCCAAAATTTGCAATAATAAGACCTAGACAATATGTTTGATACGAATGAGACACTAGGTTTACATATGTATATTAGAAAAAGATTATAGGTTTCCATCTAATCAATATACAAAAATATCATATTTATTATAGCAGATACTAAAAATCTCGAGATGTACTTTATTATTGAATTGGCTAAGAGAGATATTTGTTGCTAATAACATAATCTTAAGACAGTCTACCCTACCCTGGGCCGCTGCACAGCTGGGTGTGCGGGGCTGGGTAGGGCACCCTGAGACATTGCCGTCTGGGTTGCTCGGTGAGGGATGACGCCTCTGTCGCGGTTCCATGCCGTCACCCTGCCCTTGTTCTTTTCGCTGCGCCTCAAGGAGGCGTCCGGCAACTGTTTCCTTTTTCCGAATTCGATTTTCGGTCTCTCATTGTGCGACCCAACGGTACCTAATCATTATAAATTATGTGGCAATGGGCCAGCCTCAACCTGGGGCGCTGTGTGCGAAGGGGTTAAACTTTCTCACGATCTATAAAAATGAAAAATTTGGAAATCCATAAAAAGACGAAAAGGGAAAACGCAAAAGTCTTGAGCAATAATTCATGTATGCTACCTTTTCTATCAGCCATTATCTCGGCACGTAACGGGTTTTCACTTCTTCTTTTATTGCGCTCGGCCTGGATCGATGGATCGATGGATCGACGGATCGACAGATCTACAGTTCGACGCGAGGGAAAAGTGTTTTTTCTTGGATAACTGATTAAGTTTAATTGTTTGTCATGACAGAGGAGAGACAGGCATGCTTGAGGGCTACCTGGGCAGATACAGACTGCTTGAGAGTCTCAAAATATTTGCAAGAAGGGTTACCAAGTGTTCGTCTACGCCTTGCGCATCCTGTGAGAAAGTGCAACAGGGGCAGCTGCAGCTGTGCAAATATTTCGATTTGAGCATCTTTAACTGAATGGATAATCTGACAAGAGCAGCATTGGCAGCAGCAACAACAAGATTTTAATTGGAACTTTTAAATAATTTTGTACTTGTTTACCTTATTCAATATTGCTGAGGCTGTGTTTGTGGGTAAAGTTTATAATTTCATTTGCTTGCCACACGAATTGAGCAGCCAATGTTACAAGCATTGGCAAAGCAAAGGCAAAACAGCTAAATATAGCTAAAAAGCAGCGAAAAACAGTAAAAGAATCGAGAAGCACCAGACCAGGGTCCATGTAAAGTGGATAACATTTCAGGGTAAACGCAAAAAGAAGCAGCCAGAGCAATAGCAGCAACAACCAGTGGCAGCAGCCACTGCCGATGAAGTTGCTACGGAAATTCGTTATTGTGTTACCACAGGCGATGTGTCTGTGTCCCAATGTTATGTTGCCAGGGCCAGAGCCAGAGTCAGAGCTAGAGACGATGACGGAGACGATGCGGCGACATGCTTACCCACATCTTTAGCCACATTTGCAGTCAGCGTCTGTCCAATAACAACAGCAGCAGCAGCAGAAAGCAGCATTCGGCTACCATGCACAGTGGGTCTTACATTTGAACACAAATTCAAATTCAAATAGAAATGCATATGCAGCGATAATATGTTGCAAGTTTACTCAAACAAGGCTGCCTGCTTATCACTAGGCTTATTATATCTATTAATCTACAATATAATTTTGTTTGTTTTTCTCGGAAAAGTTTCGAGTATATTATATATTTATATATAATATATATTTATTTTCATTGCTTTGTAAGCATATGTAGTTTATAGCTAATGTCGATTAAATAAATATCACCGATTATGTTCAGACTTCAGCTATAAGATCTATCTATCAGACAAAGATAATGTCGATGACTATTATATTAGAAATTACAATTAAGATTGTACCAGATAGGAGGAGGTGTAGTAGATCTCTTAAAATAAATGTATTATTGAGAAGGACGATGCCCGATCCTCTCTGTGCGAGCCTCCGTTTGTGTGTACGTATGTACGCCTGTCGGTCCATTTTCCATAACTCAACTTATTTGCTTATTCGATAACAATCGATATAAAAATCTATCATACAATTGTACCTTTTAAGTGAGTTGTGTGAGTCTCTGAGATTAATACCCAGGCTGTATATTATTCATTTTCGATATTACGTTATTATACATTATATTATAAATATATTTTTTAAATTTGTAAATTATTATAACGATTTGCAAATATCATTAAGAAATTCCAACTAGAGCAAAAGTTATTCAAAAATTAGTTTCCGAGAATAAGGCCTACATAGTATATGTTTTTCCATATTTATTTTGTATGCATATATGAAAAAAACCTGGACTGAATGAAAAACAAAACTTTGTGCAGACTTAAAGAGAGTATATTTTAGTCTGGCATTTTCGAATAGAACATTCGTGTTTTTTGTAGTCTAAAGAGTTTCTATAGATCAGACTCCAATCAATATATAACTCATATATACCATATATCCTAAAACACATTAATAATTGTCACTCTCAATGCAGTTCTACCCATATTTAAATTTAGAATATAATTATATATATTTTTTGTTTAATTTTTCTTGCCTTGGTCACACTGTGCTGAGCTGATGGCTGGCGCCGGCCACCTTTTGCTTCAAATAAGAAGTAGCGACCTTTTGCATGCACGACGATATTTTAATATGCAAAATTTCAAATAGTCCTCGTACACACACACACACACACATACACGTTGATTCCTTTGGTCATGTGCACGACGTAGGACATTGGTCGTTGAGGGAGAGTTGGGCCGATTGAACGGACGCCCGCTAGGCAGTTGGCATGCCCAGCGCGTGGGCGTATTTGGTCGCCAGAGTATCCAATTCAAAAATTTTGCAAACCAACCAAGCGGAATTGGCAGAGGCTGGGATGGTTGGCGGGCATGGGATTTGAGCTTAAGAACCCGTCCAGAAACTGAGGCGGGGCTCTCATTCGCCTTTTTATACCCTGAACCCATTGAAAATGGGAATTCAGGGTATAATGGTTTTGTGAAAATGTATGTAACAGGCAGAAGGAGACGTCGCAGACCCCATAAAGTATATATATTCTTGATCAGCATAAAAAAATAAGTTGATTGAGCCCTGTCCGTCTGTCCGTCCGTCCGTCCGTCCGTCCGTCCGTCCGTCCGTCCGTCCGTCCGTCCGTCCGTCCGTCCGTCCGTCCGTCCGTCCGTCCGTCCGTCCGTATGAACGTCGAGATTTCGGAAACTACAAGAGCTAGAGAGCTGAAATTTCACATGAACACTCATATGTTAGCTACGCAGTACGAGTTTATTTTGTTTTTTCGATAACTCATCCCATTTCCAAATTATCGATAAAAAATCGAAAATTCGTTTCAATTTTTTTGGTTTTTTGAGCATAGCTTCTACACCGTTTTAGCTAAAGACTTCAAATTTGTATATTTAGATAGATATTATGAATACGCAGATTATGTAATTTTTGGATTTTGGATGCCACGCCCCCTTCGCCCACAATTTGCAAAATACGCATTTCAAATACTAGAGACTTGAAATTTGGCACATAGATACATTTAGATATTCTTAATCTACTCTGAAAATTTCATCAAGATCATGCATCTAGAAATGGAGTTATAAGCGTTCAAAGTATAGCCCAACCCACCCCCAAGCCGCAGCAGCAACTGCGTGGTTAGCAGAGCTCGCGCTCATGCGATCGTAAAGAAGAAGAGTATCACTTTTTTTGCAGGGTTCAGGGGATCTCGTAGTCGAGCCGTCTCGACTAGAGCCTTCTTACTTGTTTCATTTCCTTTTCCGTTGGCAGGCAGCAGCAGCGGCGACCACCGAAGCGCATCAACAAGCAACAAGGCAGCCAGGATACACATACACGCGTACACATACACACACGTATATACATATATATATATAAATATATATACCACACCCCCACATATGAGGATCTAAAGGGCGTACGCAAAACGACCCCGAGGGCCAGACCGCTCGTTCGACTAACCGACCGACCAAGCGACCGTCCGTCCGTCTGTCCGTCATTCAGTCACTGCAGGTGGTACGACATCCGCCGGAGTTGTTGCTGAAAAACTGGGCCTGGGTTCAAATTGGGTTGCTGGGCATATTGAAATTATGTCTGTGCAAGCGTTTCTTGGCTTTCCATTTGCATTAAGGGCGACTTAGCTGGCTAAAAGCTAGCCCGCGCTCTTGAGACATTCCCTTGACCAGGGTCCTCCACTGTCCTCGCACAAATAAGGCAGCCAACCATCTAGCCATCCATCTAGCCATATGTCAGGACAGTCAATCACAACTTTCTGCCCTGCTCTGGCACATTTCCTGATTTACGCAGGTAGCATTCGAGTTGACTCCATTTGCGGCTCTATTTGTATTGTTGTGGGCAGAACAGCTAACACACACACACACACACATATACGGAACAAGGCACACATACATATGCACGTGTGGGGTTGTTGTGGATGGATGTCAGTGCATTAGTTGGCCTAAACGAAATCCCCTTTCGATAATAATGTGTTTGGCAAAGGCAAAGTTATTGCGTGCTTGGTCAACAGAAATGATTGGATAGACCGAATTTGGCATGAGATGGAAATCAATTCGATTATCCTATATCTTTTTTGCAGATATATACATATATGATGGGGTGTTTGCTGAGCGTATGCAACAAGATAACTTGTAATAAAATTGGGAAGATATTGGGTAAGCTTAAGACTTAAGTGATAAGTGATAAAGCTGTATCAAAAATGTTGTATGGAGCTCTAATATAGTGCTTATATGTAGTTATATTTAATAACATTAATATTAAGCACATTCTTGTTGTGGGTGCCAAACTGGGAAATGTCTTAAACTTTACGATTTACGTTGCGAAATATACTCCACAGCTACCATTATGGGGTCTGGACACAAGAGACTTAGATGAGATTTAACCTCGCCATTATATTCAGATATCTCACTTTTTATGGGTTCGGGGTGAACCATATCAAAATTTTCTCTAACCACATTCATGGAATTTACGATCATCCGCAACGTTAAAACAATCGACTATAGGGATGAAAGGCAAATACTTTTGTCCTATACTGTTAAATAAGATGGGAATTTAAAATAAGTGGAGCGATAATCAGTTCAGAATAGGTCGCTGTAGCTAACTCATCAAGAAGAGCAGCCTACAGCTTCCATAGGACTATATAGAAAGAGGTAACTAGAACTGGAAGGCTGTTGAAATAGCTAAACAAATCAAAATTTCTTCTCATCATTGATTGATCATAAGATTCAGCTAACAGTAAATTCATAATACAATATATGCTTAAACTGTATTTAAAGACTTTTCCGATATTATTACAAATGTAATTTGATTACATTGAAGTCAAAGAATATTTAGAAATATATTTATTATAATATTCATTTTATTATATAATATATATTCGTATACTCATGTATAAATACCCAATTGATATTGGCTGACATACCTACAAGCTCAACGCTTAAAAATATATGCTCTGCCATCAAAGAGATCTAAAAGAGCATGGAAATAGAGAAGCGAACGCTTCGCTGGCTTTACAAGTGTTTCTTTCAGATGTTTTGATAAACCATTTGATATGCATTTAATTGGAGCTTACAACTGGCAAATCGATGCGCATTGTTCGGCCCACTTCCTATGCTCAGTGGATAGCAGGTGAACCAGGTAAGGCGAACGTAATGGACTTCAATATACAGAGAGAGAGAGAGAGAGAGAGAGAGAGAGAGGAGCTCCAGTTGTTTCTCTAAGAAAAACAACAAAGGAAATCGCCAACTTGCATTTATAGCTACATATCAGGGGAGGGCAACAGAGCAAGGGGGTGGGGGGAGAGGCTTTAAAGAAACAACAGTCGCAGCGACAGAGTTGGGTGGAGGGTCATGCTCCTGACATGGCCAGACTTTGCTGCCAAGCGCTTGTCTCTGGGCTCAGCTTGACGCTGGCCGCAGTCCGGATGGGGTTGGGGCAGGGAAGCTGCGAGGCTGGCTGGGGTCTGTAGACAAGGCACAAAACAATATGCGATGATATGATGCGTGTGCCATGTGCGCGCGTGTGCGTGTGTGTTTGTGTGTTTCAGGTTGTTTTTGGAGCGCGACCGACGTGTTGTTGTTTTGACAACATGCGACCAGGAGGGCCCCTCAAAGCGCCAACTCCTCGCTCGCCCCCTCCCTCTGGCCGCTTACCCAATGCACACAGAAAAGAAAACACAAGCGTCGCATATGTGTGAAAGCTGAGCTGTGGGGCTGTGGGGCTTGTGCTGGGTGGGCAAGAATATTTAACAGGAAGAAACCAATAAAACCTAATGATATGAAAAAATGCAATTTTCTGAAACTCAACCAACACACGCAAACACACACGCACGCACACACGCACATACACACATACACACAAGAGACACAACAAATACAATGATACGAAGCACTGTGGAAATGGTTTACACGTTCCCAAGAATCGTGGCAACAGCAAAATGGCGAACACAAATGACAGCAACAACAAATGAAATGACAACAACATCAAAGCAAGTAAGCTAAGAAGTTGCAGCAGCAGCAGCAGCAGCAACTAAAGAACAAGCTGCTTAACTCTTGCCAACAGCAGCATACGCAATAGGAGTAGCAACAGCAGCTGAATATGTGCGAGTAACAGCAACAGCCAGAAGTCAAATAGTAACATCAATAACTAGAGTAGCAACAACAGAAGATCAAGCAGAACCAGCAACAAAAAATCATATCGCAGCAGCAATATCCCCAACAGCTACATCACCAGCAATAACTATAGTCTTCGTAGCAACATTAGCCACATCCGCAGCAACAGCTAAGATAGTATTTGCAACAGCAGCAACATTTAACAGCAGCAACATCAACAATATTCTCCGTAGCAACAACACTAGGAATAGCAACAGCAGCAGCTGCAACAGCAACAGTTGAAAATCATAGCATGAACAACAACAGCCGCAGCTACAGCGGCAACATCAACAGCTGAAGCAGCAATTGAACAGAGACAATACTGACAACAATATATATTTATATGAAATATTGAGTATTGTTGAAAATGTTGTAGGGGCTGTTATACAAATGCTAAATAAATAGAATGCTAATAGAAATAAGAAGTGATCAAACGGTTCAATTAATGAAAGTACAAAAGCAGCTAAGTAAGATACAAGCAACCATGTTCATTAACAGTCATATTAACAGCCATGACAAAATGTACAGAAACAAACAGCAGCAACATCATTGAATTGAAATCGTAACAATAACAGCAGCAACGTGAGTAATAAAAAGAGAAGTAACAGCAACAGTGACAGAAACGGTAACAGCAACAGCAACAGCTATTGTTCATTAATTGCAGATAATATTGTTGATGTTGCTGCAACATTGATAATTAGAGAAGTTACAGCAACAGCAACGGCAACAGGAACATCAACAGTAACAGTAACAGCAACAGCTACAGCAAAAGCTACAGTTATTGTCCATTATTTGCAGATAATATTGTTGATGTTGCTGCTGTGATTCTATACGTCAATGTTGCTGTTAATATTGCCGCTGTTGCTCTTAGTCTGTGTGCCAATGTTGCCGTTAATATTGCTGATGCAGCTTGCGATAGTCCATGTGCCAATGTTGTTGTGGCTGTAAATATTGTTGATATTGCTGGTTTTACTCTAGTATGATCTGATGTTGCTGTTAATATTGCTGCGGTTGCTCTTAATCTCGGTGTCAATATTGTAATTGTTGTTAAAATAGCTGCTGGTGCGGCTGTTGCTGATAGTATCGCTGATGCTATGTTTGTTGCTGTTAGTATTGCTGGTATTTCTCCTGCTCGTTTATTTGTCAATGTTGCTGTTGCTGTGACTATTGCTGCTATTGCTGCTGCTGCTGCTTCATCGTATAAACATTTCGTTGCGTTTGATTTTCCGCTTCAAAAAATCAGAAATATCAGAGCCGTCTTGGCCAAACATGATGATGATGATACATATAATGATGATGACGATGATGATGATGACGATGATGATAAAGATGATGATTTCCATGTCTTTGGCGCTTCTTGTGTTTTGCCTCAGTGACATGTTGTCCTCTGTTGTCGCTGATGCTTCTACTTAGACTTGTTGTTGTTGCTGCTGTTGTTGTCCGCGCAAGTTGTCATATGTGAAGCTTTGCGCGTTGCTGAATTTTTATATTACGTGCACAACAACAACAACAACAACAACAAAGAATATGGAAAGAAATACACGGCTTGGCTTCAAAAAGAAAGGACAAGGATGGCGACATCAGCTGCTGTGCGCGAGAAGCAGATAGAGGAAAACGTGGAAACGTAACGAAATGAAATGAAAGACAACAACAACATCAACAGCAGCAGCAGCAGCAGCAGCAGCAACAACAATATAAACATGGCACCCAACACTTGTTTCATGTCCTTCCTTAGACATTTGTCGTTTATACAGCGCCTGGCAACGTCCACTGCACGTCCTTTTGGCTGTGGAGCGAGGCTGGGCTATCGGTTATGAGTTGGAGGATGAAACGTCAGCCAGCCATCCAGCCAGCCAGCCGCTGCATATGAAAATGTATTACCGTTAAACGGAGGGCGGGCCATACCAAAAACCCGAACCCTGCTGCCAAATGCTTTACCCCCTTCCTGACCGCTCACAGGACACACACAGGCGCAACGCATGTAAGCAATTTTCAAAAGTACTTAGTCAGCATCTTTTTAACCCTTACCCCATGGCCCAACCCCTTGCCGCCATTCCAGCGTGCAGTGCCTTTGAAGGTGGCCGCGGGGTGACCGTTCGTCAGCAGCGCCCACGCATGGCGCTTCGTAGATACCGAAGGGTAATGTTATGTCCTGTCACTGGCTACAGCCAAACGATAAGCCAGACGACAGACCCACACAGCCCATCATCTCCCTGCTCGCCCCGAATGCCCAATGAACTTCCCGGCTCTAGCTGACGCCCCCGCTCAGCGACTGTCTTTAGAACAAGTCTCAGGCCGAGAATTTTTTAGAATTGCGTTTCGGTTGACTTTGGCAAAGGTTTCTCTTTTATTTTTTTTATTTTTTTCTCTCTCTTAACACATATTAAGCCGCAAAAATATTGCTATGTCGCAGCTAGGACGAAAAAATATTATGTGTATATAAAAACAAAGCAGGCTACCGTATTTCGTGGAGGACAACTCGACAGTGAGATACCCTTGCTGAGCTGTATGGCTTCAAGTTTTTAGCGTTGCTTTACGACCAAATAGAACTTTTAGAAGACAGAAGAGATTTGTATCTCAATTACTTTTATCATCAAAGGTTTCTTTTAAGGACCTATGTTGTATTTAGATTTGTCGATTTGTGATTGATAGAACTTTGCTTACTATGATTCGTGGCATCAATTTTAAAGTATTATTTTTACAATTTCCTAGTCTGTATTTCCTTTAGCATATTTATATAATTGTGTGTAATGAATTTATATTTATTTAATGATCCACTCTTATAAAAAATGTGCTCAATATATATTTAAATATATATATAGTATGAGATATACCCTTCTCAATAAATTATAAGAGGTATCGAACAAAATTTAAATATATGTCATACTAAAAATTGAATACGCAAAACATGAATGTCTGTGGGCAAGGGGTTTGAGGGCTGATTTGGCTGAAGGGTGAGCAGAGTTGTGGTACGCAAAAAATATAAAAAAATGGCACTGGCCTTCTAATTCACTCGATAGCCATTCATTGGAAATTCTTGATTGATGCTCTGCCCTCGTCTGCAGCGCGTTGATAAGCCGGCAAACACTGTGTGTGTGGGCCACGGCCGACCTCGCCAATCCCCAAACGCAGCTGCCCTACCACTCAGCCAGCCCGAAGCCCTTTCTTCAGCACATTTTTACAACTGCTGCGTTGTCAGTTAGTTTTTCAATTTTTCATTTTACATATTTCAGGGATTAGAGGACGACAACAACAATTCTCAGCTACTAGTTGCAGGTTAAGGGCAGAAGGGGAGCAGCAGTGAAATGTGGTTATCGGAACTGCAATAAATATATATTCATATGACACCCGACTTTCACACACACACACACACACTTTTCTTTCCCCAACGACAAGTTTCAGAGATATATACATATATTTATATATGTATGTTGCAAATGAAAGACACGTTCGCTAGTTTAAGCTAATCCGGAACAGAAGTTCTTCAATAAGCAATGTAGACAATAGAATGATGATTAGTTATTTTAATAAACATTAAATTTTAGTCCAAGTGATCCAAATTAGTGATATACTTGGCCGCAAAAGAAAAATACAATTTAGTTAACCAGGAAAAATTCTACTTCAAGATGATTCGTGGCACTTATAGGACACTCTCAATCAGTCGACGCATCGCTTTGGTGGACCTACAGACCTAGACGAGTTCATTCGATATTCTCTGGCATATTTGAAGTTTGAAATTGTTCGATCGCGTGATCAGTGGTCGGCTTAATAGAATCGTCTGGGCAAATGAAACATGGGCATTTGTAGATGCATATATGAAAATAAGAATCAAACATGTTTCCCTTTTTCCGCCAGCATTGTTGAATGCTTGCGTTTGTTGCGATGATTCAGATCTTTAAAATATTTTGCTTCGATGTCGAGAGACGAGTCCTGTTTCTTCATTTCGGCAGACGTAACACGTCGATTTCCATTCCCATTCCCATTCCCATTCCCATTCCCATTCTTGTTGGTATTATGATTATTCGTTGGCATCTTGATATCGGAGGTCTTGATTTTAAAAGGAAAATCATTAGTGTATGGCTCTTTTTTGCTGGTCTTTCTGGTGCGCGTTTCTTTCGGTGGTGGGGAACCAATTCTTTGAGCACGAAGCTTGACTGGCTTGAATGTGAAGTCAGAGACCGTGTAAATGGACTCTTCGGTTTCACATGACTTGTGCGATTCATCGCTGCGCAATGCCTTGCGCCCTGCACGTTGGCGATCGTGAAATTGGGATATTTTGTCCTCAATCATCTGATCCAGTTTGTCCAGATTGAGATTTCTTAGCTTTTGTTCGAGTACCATATTCACCGTTTTACTAATCGTCTCATAAATATCCTTGACCTCCTTTAGGTTCGGCTCGGTCGGCTTCGACTCTGGACGCAACTTCTCTAAGGCATCCTCTGTAATCAGCGCGAAGCGCAACTTTGGGTATCGTTTCGTATGGCTGGCCATTGCTGAAAACTCTCTCAGTTCCAATGAAGTGCAAGCGTTAAATGAATAAAACTTTATGTGCAATTTTGGATTAGTTAAAAGTGAACTAAAAATTTAAAATTTTTCAATTTTTTCAGCCCTACAATTTTGGGTTGTTATTCAATAAATGATTTGTAATGTTATGAGAGCAGACTTTTTTTGCTTTTACTGAACGACTGACCCAGTCGAATCATTTCTCATAGCCTACTCCAGTTTAATTTCTGTCTATACCTATCTCATTCTCTCTTTCTCTCGTTCTATCCCTCTCTGTCACTGATTGCCTTTGATTCGAGCACTTCCTTTGCGTCTATTGTTTTGGTGACATGTGACAGGCAGTACTTCCCAATATTGGCACGCAGCGCATTGTCCTCAGCCTTTTGAGTCGGGCTGGGCAAAAACAATGCTCGAAGCGTGGGGTGAGACCAGCCGCTGAGACTGCACTGACTGTAGAGCATGCGGAGCAGAGGTTCCCTTCCAAATCATGTCCGATGACATTTAACAAAAGCTCGCTGGAACAAGTCACGTTTTCTGCTCTCAATTAATAAAAACAAGCAGCTTTACCTTAATTTGTACACACCGACTTGCGTATACACTTTGCAGATATTTATATTCCTATTTTATGTGTAAATTTATAAAATTTAATTAATATTAATATTCATTAATATTCGTTTCAAGAACATTATTCACGCAATATTGAATAATTAGATTTATTATAATTATTTCTAAACCATTTTTTTATTTCCCAATTTGAAACTGAGAAATACTTTAAGCTGCAGAAAATCATTCATTACTACGTTCTACTTGATATTTTACTTTTAAATTTGTACCTTAAGTCCCATTTAGCAATTAAACGTCTTAAAGGAAGAAGACAAATCCAATTAATATGCCAAGTGCTTAGCTTGATGACCAGGCAAAGTTCCTGACATAGTTGTCATGTCCTTAGCACTGCTTTAATGAATACATCGGTCGCTTCTTGGGCTGACATGTTCACCTTGTTGCTGGCCTTTAGTTTTATGGCTTTGCTTTTAAGAGTCGACTCGCTTCTTTCACTGATTCCGAATCTGGTTACCCCTCGAGTGGAACTTGCATTTTCATTTCCATTTTCTATGCGCGGTGACATTTCGGGGTTATTGTTTGCGATCTTCGGGTCCTGGGTTCTGGGTCCTGTCTTTTGACGACTTGTCACAAGCACTTCAGGAATCCGGCAGCCGATCTCGGAGCAAGACGCGGCCGCAAGACCTTTTAACGCGAAACTTCAGCGAACCAAGCGCAACCCCAAAAAACGAACCAAAAACTCAAATGCAAAAAACTAAAACAGAAAATGAAAAATGATAATTTCCATTGACGAAATTTTTAACACAGCGCTCATGTGTGTTCCTGTGTGTGTGTGTCTGTGTGTGTGCGTGTGTATCGTTACCTGGTAAGGGATTCGTGTTTGGTTTTTAGGATCGGCATATGCATTGCGTTTACGGGATTAACTCGATTTACGAAAGGGTTACGCATGCAGCCCGCGAACGTCCCAATAACAAAATATGCCAAAGTGTTTAATGTGCATCACCCGTTCCCATTTCCATGCCAGTTCCCAATCCCAATATATAGGGAATGCCAGGTATTCGCTCTGTTTTCGCCTCTCAGTCTCACTCTGTCTCTGTCGCGCTGGTTGGCAATGATTGTGCACAAAAGCCGAGCTCCTTTGCCTGCCTAATTCGCGACGTCGAGAGGTCCGGAGGGGGTAGCTCGAAGTGCTTACAAATTACGTTAAAAGTGAATTAACCCTGGCGCACAGTCATATCCCGATCGTAGGCAAATGTGTGGCGTCACGATCGCGAAGGACCAAAGTTCTCGAGCACATATGCCGCAGAGATCGAACGTCTGTCGGCCTAACGGGTTGTGTGTTTGAGAGTGTGATATCTCGCTCTCTCTTTCTAATCGGCGCTAGTCAATTATCAGTGGCCATCGGTGCCTTATCGATTGGACCTATCAGCCCTGCGCATTTCACAGCTGATACTCGAGCGCGTTTTACGGTCGAACAGCTTCGAAAATCCGATCGGAGCATCCGATCAAGTCAAGTGGCCGCCGCAAAGTGTCATCAATTAGCCAATTTCCATTGTTTGCCTCAATTTTAGACTGTGCTTTTTTTTCTTTTTACTTGAGATCAAATTTTGAGATAGCTTTGTCAGCAAAGGACAAGCAAATGCGCTCAATAAGGGTCGCATAAGAATCTTATTTGATTGTCAACTATATGCTAGGCACATTTATTATCAAATTGTTCGCATTGTGTAGAAAGTGATTTAGTCTAATTATACCATATAATATTAAAAACAAAATGTAATTATTTATTTTTAACGGATTTTAAAAGTCTATTTAAAACAAAATAACTATTCGGTTTATTGGTCTTTGCTAGATAGGGTCACGGCAGGACTCATTCATCTTAGCTATGAATCCTATAAATTTAAACTGTGAACAGTACAACTGTAAAACACTATAACAGTATAACACTATAACAGTATAACAGTATAGGAGTATAGCAGTATAACACTATAACACTATAACAGTATAACAGTATAACAGTATAGGAGTATAGCAGTATAACAGTATAACAGTATACCAGTATAACAGCATAACACTATAACAGTATAACAGTATAGGAGTATAGCAGTATAACACTATAACAGTATAACAGTATAACAGTATAACAGTATAGGAGTATAGCAGTATAACAGTATAACAGTATAACAGTATAACAGTATAACAGTATAACAGTATAGGAGTATAGCAGTATAACAGTATAACAGTATAACAGTATAGGAGTATAGCAGTATAACAGTATAACAGTATAACAGTATAACAGTATAACAGTATAACAGTATAACAGTATAACAGTATAACAGTATAACAGTATAACAGTATAACAGTATAACGTATAACAGTATACAAGTATAACAGTATAGCAGTATAGCAGTATAAAAAGATTAATGCATGAATGTACTTTTAATTGAAGTGCTCTTTATTTCCTAAGTTTATCGAAGTATATTGAAAACCTAAAGACCTCTGTATATCAAAAAGCAGCGGCTGGGGCACATACATGCTTATTATAGGCAATTTGTACAGTATCAAATTGGCAGAGTTAAAAGAAGTTATCTAAGTTGGGGGGATGGGCTAACGTACATAAATACACATACTCACACGCACAGAGCTACTTGAAGGCGGAAAAACTTGCTGTCAAAGGCCATTCGAGAAATTCAATTGTATTGCTTTCGGTCTGGGTGTTTGTTTAATAACATGGCGAGTGTGTGTTTGCGTGTGTATGTGTGCCTATCTGTTTGACTGTTTGATATCAGAGCGCAACATTTATAAATGTAATTGTATAAATGGGCTGCTTATGCCCACAGTCGAGCCCCCGCAGGATAAGAAACTGTAAAGTGTACTTCGGCTTGTGCCCATAGGGTTGAAGTAATGGCCGGTCTTCGCTGTCCGTTAGCCATTAGGGGTGGACCATGGATTCGGATTCGGAGTCGAAACGGATTCGAATTCGGATTCAATTCGAATCGCAATAAAAATATGGCCACATACAGAAGAAGAGAGTGAGCGAGACTACTGCGACAACAAACAAACAATAAATATGTACGATTTCAAAGCACTTCAAACTCCCACCACCATTAGCAGCAGCACCACCACCACCGAGTCCAGCAGCCACTTCAGGACTTTTACCTCGTCGCCGTCCATCAACAACACTAACGAGCTGGCAGCTTAGACTCAATGGCACAATCGAGTCGAGTCGCGTCGAGTCGAGGAGAGTGCCAGGGTGTGAGGGTGGGTTGGCTGGCCAGTGCCACTGCCTCATTGCCAGCGTTGTTCTGGCCGATGTCCGTTTCGAGTAAAGGGATCAATGCGTACTGCAGAGCTTTGGTCTTGGTGTGATCCGGGCTGCTCTGGCTGTACATGTTCAACCCCTCGGACAGATTGACTTTTATGTTGATAGCATTCTCCCTCCTTCTCTTACTTTATCCCAATCGCTCGCTCTTTCTTTCTTTCTCTTTGTCCGTTATGTCTGTCCACTACGCAATTCGCTGGCATACCCACCCCTCAGGTGGCCATTTTGAATATTGGCAGTGGCCAAATAACACCTTCCGTGGCACAACAATTGATTTTAATAACTGCGTCGAGCCATTTGACCAACTTCAACTGCCGTTCGTTGAAAATTTCATCAACTTTGCGTAGAGTATTCCGCTCCTTTTACAAAGGATTTTCATTTCGAGCTTAACTGTAGCTCGCAGCTTCACGCAAGACTTGTTGGTGCAAATGGAAAATTCATATTGAAATGATTTTCCATACAAGCTCATTTCACAATCACTGCATAGCTACCTTTGTGCATAGCTGTTCCTTTAAAAGTTATTTTATTGACTATAAATTTTGCAATATATACAAACGATAGGGAGTGTACATATAGTTAGCTGATGTTGGTTCATATTCATATATTAAAATCAGTAGTCAACTCGTCTTCTAAGTTGGAGTTCCTTCAGCGTGAGATTATTTTAAATCACTAATATTAAGCCTTTGGCATAGGCCAGCTATTGGTGTAACCCCCATCCAATATATATAAGAAATAATCTTAATAAATATATTCTTAAATGGAGATATACATATGTATATATTTGCACTTTCATATTTTGATGGATTCGTTTCCAGTATTGAGCTGCTTAGTTACGGGATTTCTCTACTGCAGTTCATCTATCAATTGCGCATTAGACCCCAATTCATGAGGTCAATTCACTTTGACAAGTCCACACATCTTACTTAATGTCAGTTGCTGGCATTAAATCCGAAAATTAGTTACTCATGCCGTAACATGGGCTTTACCTGAACCATTTTGCTAGCCACATACATGTGTAGCTCTAATAAGCCGCCTTAAGCCGGTGTCCATGTGCTGTCCGTGGTCCGTGGCCCATTCTCCACAAATCCATTACACGCATCAAATGCTGCTCCATATGTGCACGATATAGAGCTGGGATAGACCTCGTCCTGGCTGCTGCTCGTCCTTGGCTGTGCGGCACAGCCAACCCCATTGGCGTATTAAGACAAAAGGTTAAATTTAAATTTGAAACGCAAATGGAGATGGGACATCACGTCCACATTCACGTAGCTGTCCGTGAGCCGTTGGAAATGCGTGTGCCATTCCCCATACGGCATGCGCCATGCGCCTTGGTCATACGTTGCAATGTGGCTGGCCAAAATATCTCATAACCCTCTCTCTTTCGCTCTCGGCGAGAGTGCGCCTCCAAGCATATTGTTGGCTCGGAATTGGATTGTTAGGCGTAAGGTGTAGCAGATGGTGTGGATTTTGTGTGTGTGTGTCTGAGCGGGTGTGTGAGTGTGTGTTTGGTCTTGGTTGTTGAGGAGCGTCCGTGAAAAGCAAAGGCAAAGGCACATGCAAAAGAAAAGGCAAAGGCAAGGGTTTAGTCCGTAACCCGACCGATGCGAACTCAATTCTGGTCCAGGGTGGTTAACTCTGTGTGCGTGTGTGTGTGTGTGTGTGTGTGTGTGTGTGGAAAGAATAAAAGAAACTGCTGCTAAGGCCAAAGACGTGGCCAGAAGGAGCTATACGTATGCTAATGGACATTCGAGATTTTGGTTTTGGTATTTTAAGCAGCTCAGAGCCGCTCAGCACTGTTCGGTTTAGATGCGTGGGCTCTGGAAAGCTGATAAGTACGTTTGATGCCGCCTCTCGAATGCTACGTGTGCCCGCCTGGCTGACTGACTGGGCCATGGCCATAGCTTCGATAGCTTGGGTAAGCTGGTCGAACGAACGAAGTGCCAGGGGGAATGGGGGTTGGCGGTGGCATGATACTCATTTTGTGATTGTGTGATGATGGATGGGACATGTGCCGTGGGGACTTTTGTAGCAGCTTAGATGCTTCAAAATGCCGATAGCTGCCGAAGGGCCGACCACGGGAATGGAATGGAAGAACAAGACCAAGACCAACACCAACACAAAGATAGAGACCAAGACCGAGAACGAGACGGATACCCATGCCGACGTCGAGACCAAAACGAAGACCTTAGGCCAGTTGCACTACTTGTCCTTGTGCTATTGAGCGTGTGCAAAGTCCCAAGCTCTGGCTGTCCGCTCAACTGTGTCGGGCAAAAGGATTCGAACGATTTAGCATTCGAAATAAGTTGCTCCGTTGTCCTGTAACCTGTGTGCGTGTGTGCGTGTGTCTGTCTGTCGGTCTGTTGTGTGCTTTGTTTGTTCGCGCACTATTCATACCTGATATCCAGGACCATTAAATTCATAAAATATGCATGTGGATAAACATAATGCCAGGCCATGCGAATAAATACTTTTGTCAAGATTTGACCATGATTGAGTGTTTGCCGAGCTACCTCCACTGAGTCCACGCCCACTCGAGTCGCCCCCACCTAATGCATGCCAACTGGCCATAATTCATGCAGTCGATTGGCTCGCACACTTTCCGGATTATTTACGGAGCAGCGACCACTCGACCCATGCAATGGGTCAATATTCAGGTGTCAAAGTTTATCAGGGAGCCCTTATCAACCCTGAATTTCTTAGATATGCAAATATATTTTTGAATATTGGATTTAGCCATAGCTGAAATATACTATGTATTGATTGCATTACTTTGTATTGGCAATTTATAGGGTGTAGAGGTGGTACAGATATGTGAGTTATATGTCCAACTTTTGCGATTGATTAAATCTCAATGACTCCATGAAATAATTCAATTGGGTAGTTAATATACATAAATCTATTTTCATATGCTCTAGACTTCAAGGCTCTTCAATTTTCGCACTATTTTTAATATATATATATTTCTCTCTATATAAATATGTATAAATATTTTCTCTCTATTTCATTAAGATGCACTTCAAAGAGTCTCTTATGTAAGCCCAGGTTGAAGATTATTATATTATCCCCTTTGATTAAGCATATAACTAATATGTTAACTACAAGTTAGCTAACTACCTGGTAGCTTGTATGTTAACTGCCAATGTAACCTCTTAACTGTAGTAATGTCTCTCAATCTACCTTGCAAGTCCTTATAAATGCAGTCTCCAGGCGCAATACGATACAATTTGTTCTTTTAAGATGACAATCCCAGAGCGTTCATTGTGGCATCTGAATGCACTTGTAATGTGTCTCTCCATTTAAGCATTGATAGAGTAAGCACACACACACACATACACACTCGCATAGACACTCAAACATCATACACGCACCCACACACACAGCATCCTCTCGTTGAATGAGTGTACTCATTAAAAATGAACGTTAACATTTTGCAGACAATTTCAACCTAATTGGCCCATATCGAGCTCTTGCCAAGGCAGACAATTTGGGGGGCGCTGTCACAAAGAGGCGTGGCAGGGGTGTACACAAAATATTAAAAAAAAAATAGAAAAATAATTAATAACACATAAACAAAGCGAAAAATCAGCAACGCAACTGCATAGGCTTAAAAATTGTGTGGCATAGATAAAGCGAAAGTACGTTAGAAAGAGACAGACAGAGAGAGAGAGAGAGAGAGAGAGTGAGGGGGGAGCGAAATATTAGATAGAATAAAATAGCTGTGTCATTCGTTATTTTTTGAGTGCTATTATTAAGCATTTGAAATATCATACCATGATGCGGGACATGGGTCACATGTGAATATGAATATAAACTTCAATGTGAGTGTGTTTGTGTGTGTGTGTGTGTGTGTGCGTGTGTGTGTGTGCGCGTGTGTTTGTGTTGGCGCGTTATCCATTAGCTTATATTAAAATCATTTTTTGCAGACTGAATGGCTGGCTGTAAAGTCTGGGACGATGCCATACAAAAACCACGCCCCACTGTCGG
Source organism: Drosophila buzzatii (assembly GCA_035045845.1). Classification (NCBI taxonomy): domain Eukaryota; kingdom Metazoa; phylum Arthropoda; class Insecta; order Diptera; family Drosophilidae; genus Drosophila; species Drosophila buzzatii. The sequence continues at coordinate 2,333,284 of JAWNOS010000105.1, read as the reverse complement.
GCGGGCAGACGGACAGATAGACACCGTCAACAATCACGCACGCACACACACTTACACACACGCACACCCACACAACAGACACACGCTGGACGGAGGCTCGAGATGAATGGGCCGGGCCACAAATGTACCGAGTTGGTCGCATTGTTTAATGAAAGTTCTTTCCAAAAACTTTTGCAAGCCGCTTACGGGAATGTGGACTCAGCCCTCGAAGCTATGTGTGTGTGTGTTGTCGTCGTGGGACGTTGGCCGCACGTATGCAAATGTGGCTTTCCCTGCAGCATGTGCAGATAGGCGCGTCTACGGGGGCGGCAGGACATCGCGACGTGTGGTGTCAGACGGCAGTTGACAGCATGTTTATTTGTTTTCAAGTCTCTCTCTCTCTCTCTCTCTCTCTTTCTCTCTTGCTCGTACTCTGCACTGCCTCTCATTCAAGCTCTAAATGTGGCCACTGTCAATCTGAGCGTCCAAGTTACGGCTTACCTTTTCGTATTTTTCCAGCTCGTTATGGGCACCGTGCATGTGAATACATTCACATTTATTCGTGTTGATTAACAAGCAAGCGAGTCCAGAGTGAATAGCTGTAGCACACGAGTAAAGTTAAGTTCTTGAATGCAGAATGAATAGTTGGATTCGAGTGTAAAATAGATTAAAGCTGACCAGTGAGTGTTATGAATAACTCATTTTTAAAACGAATAGAATGAATACATTCGTGTTTTACTCACTATAAATTGAAAATTGGAAATTTAAGAGATTGAAATAAATAACTATATGAATAAGTGTAATTAATTTATAATATATATGAACATACGTGTGTATAAATTAAATGCATACAAAAGTTCAATTTTACCTCTGAATACACTCATTGCCATACATACATACAGGTATGAAAAGATATTAAATGCGCCTATTTAATGTAATTATAATGAATGCAATGAATATTATTGTTTTTAGTTACATCTGACCACTCATTCAATACACTCATTATTATACTCACTATTTTAATTCATTTTAAATTAAGCCTAACTAATTAATTTATTATATTTTTCTTTTGAGTGTAATTAAATGCTTTTATTTATTTATTTATTTTTTTTTTTATTACTTAATAAAATTTTTAAAAGCCTAATTCTTTCATTTCATTCAAACTCATTCGTTAATCATGTATTAATTTGTTGTAATTATATGAACTCATAATTTTATGTACTCAGTATGTGATTATCTCTTAAATATATTCACACTCAATTATATGAATCAAATGAATATAAATGAGCAAGTTGAATTCAGTTCTTGAGTCCTATTCACTTTGAGTTTCTGCATTCGTATATGAATACACTCACATGTCCACATTTCTGTCCAGTTGCCTGTCCGCCATATGTCCGACTTCGGACATGCGCGATATTGTGCTCACACACACGGACACTACTCACACACACACACACACACATGCAGTCGCCAGCCTTTATACAGTCGTCCATTTGCCCATCTATTTCTATGTGAATCTGTTGGTATTGTACATATGTGAATGCGAACTCTCTTTCGCTCTCCGCGAGTGTGAGTGTATGTGTGCAAAGGGCCTTTGTTATTGTTGTTGTTGCTGTTGTCGCTTTACAGGACTTTTGGTCCATTTAACATGTCTCATAATAATTGTGATTGGGGTTTATTTCGCATTCATTTGAATATGAATTAGCATCGTTTCGCATTTGAATGTCCAAAATGGGCCACAAACCACCCACTGGGTGGTTTCTCGAACTGTATATATGTAAGTGTGAGAAGGGTGAGGAGAGAGGGGAGAGAGGGGAGAGGAAAGCGCAAAAAGGACGAAGCTGCTGAATGGATGAATAGACTAGAATTTTGCCAATTTAGCAAAAAGGGAAACGTTGCGATTGTATCTGCCAGTGGACCATACACACACACACACACAAACACACAGTCACAGAGAGACTGACAGAGCTTTTATAGCAGCACATCCTTAAGGAACTGTAGCAGCTGCCCACGTGAGTCAAGCGGTAGCCAAGTACCAATCGTCCGACCGTCCGACTGGGTGGTTGACTCTCATAAAGACGTAAAAAACTATGCAACATTTTTAACTGTCAGTTTTGTGCAGTCACCAGAAGATGCTCGCCTGCTGTGTGTGTGTGTATGTGTGTGCCAGCAGAGGATGCGCAGCATACCCGGACTACCACACTCGCCCGCTTGGTCGCTCCAGGCTCGTCTGACGCTCGTTTGGGGAATTCGCTCTTATTAATTAGTGCAAAACGGCCCTTGGGGGACACAGACACAGGACCTCAGCCGGGCTTTCTGTGGGCTTTTGATTAAAGAGTTAAAATGATTGCCGAGTGGTCAACTGTACACGGCAACTGCGTAATACCAAAGTACCACCCAACCACCCGGTTACCCAACTACCCAGCCACCCAGTGGCAATAGCATTTACTTATCTTGTGGCTTTCTCAGAGTTAGGCCATAATTCTTGTTATTCTGAGTAAAGGATATAGTTACACTTGAGAAGTTGTTGGAATGGCTTTCCAGTGTATCCCTTTTTTGGCTATTAACACATCTAAGTGTTTTGAAAAGGCGCGTTTAACATTCATATCCCTAACTCAGACTGATTGATTTGTGAATAAAGTGGAGTGCAAATGGTAAAGCGTAAAATGAAAAAATGATATAGAAAATATTATTTTTTTATATTATTAAAAGTAGAACAAAGGGCAGATAGGAAAAGCATTTGAGTGGGTGTGAAGCCACGGATTGCTAAGAAAGCTTAGGTATCTCTCAATATGAATAATTATATAGAAATGTGTATTTTATATTTATAATATATATATATATATAAAACAAATAATACTAATAATATTTATATATACATAAATTGTTGAGATCGGGCTTGTTAGTATACTCTTCTCTTTGCACTCTCATCATGCTCTTCAATGCTTTTATCATATGACTGGTTCATAAATAATTTAATTCTGATTATCATCCATTCATATTCATTGAACTGATATATTGAGAAAATGAAACTTTAATTTTTAGCAGGTGTATTTTATTATAGTTATTTATAATTTATTTTACTATTCATTATGACATTAAAATTAGGGGTCTTCTAGTCTTAAGAATATGTTTTAGTTTTATACTCTAAACCCAATGAAATTGGGAAAACGGGGTATACAGGGTTTTGTTAAAAGGTATATAATAGACAGAAGTAGATGTTGCGGATTCCATAAAATATATGTTCTGGATAAGAAGGAAGAGATGTTTCCATATGTACGAATCGTCAATTTCAGAACCTATAGATGGTAGAGACCTCATTTTTGTAGGCCCCTAATATGTTTCATTCATTCATTGTACATAGCTATTCCCGTTTATATATATATATTAAATTATATTTCTAGTATTAAATTTAGACACCGGCTCTAAATTTGCTGATATAGGCAAAATGTGAAAGGGTTTGCATTTGTACTAAATTGACAAATATGCAATATGTAGATCATGTGCTAAAAATGTGGTTGAAATATGTTAAATGTAAAAGGAGTTAGCACGAGCCACAATGGCCATAGTTGCCATAGCCTTAAGAAAAAAACACGTTAGCATATATTATATATTATAAGCTAGCTCAAAATAAATAAATAAAAAAAAAATAAAAGAACTTAATAAGCACACATGCGTAAAAATGCGTTCATTAATATCTACTCCTATGTATATCACAATCAATATTTTTATTTAGTTTTGTTTAAATTGTCAGGTCTCTGAAGTGACGATGCTGATGGAGATAATGCGTGTTGCTGAGGAGATTGTGGACTTGATATTTGATGTTGAAGAAAATGCTGATATTAAATTTCTAGCCGTAGCTAACTCTAAAGCTTCATCAGAGATATACTCAAATAACTGATGCTTAAAATAAATTTCTATCAATTACAATCGAAAAGCTAATCATTAAATATCAAGCTTCTAACTCAGCCAATCAAAGTTGGGGCCTCGGCTGATTCTGATCCAAAATATATTAAATTTAATTTTTTTCTACGCAACTATTGCAACTCAAACTTTCAATGGAATATTCCAGGGTATAACGAAAGCTCGGCGACTGTTTGTTTTGACTAATTTTCATTTTGTTTGCTGTCAAAATATTTCTGGCACATTTTGCTCTCAACTAATGCAATTTATGTGGAATATGACTTGCTTTTGTTTGCCATGCGTGTTTACTTTTTGCTTGTTTCCTATCTGAGCCCCACCCCTGCGCATTTTCCATTTTCCCTTGACAGACGGACATTTTCCAGCTCTAATTGCTGCTGTAGCGTTTTGTTGTTTTATTTTTTCTCGTGCTGCTTTTGCGGTGAGCAGGCGCCTAGCAAAATTTTGAAAAAATTGCGCATCGCCCACTGTCAGGATGCGCCAGGATGTGATACGTAGCACATAAATTGTGTCAAAAGCAGATAAAACAAAGTGCAGTTGTGTGTGTGTGAGGACAACGGGATATCAATCCGCAGAAACATGCCCTTTCACACCGCGTTATCGGCGCCCCTCAATGTCCATGGCAAAGGTCCTGCCGTTCTCGTCATTGCCAGCACATTAGATCATAAATAAAATTAGAGCAGCGCCTTTGGCAGCGCCTCTTGCCTCCATTACGCGCGTCCTATCAGATACGCCTGGTGTGCAAATGTATCTAGCTGCAACTGTTACTCTATCTGTAGCTGTGCTGTAGCTGTAGCTGTAGCTGGGTTGTGTAATATTGATTAAATTGGTGAACCTCTTTCCTTTCTTCTGCTTCTCTAGCTCTCTCTCTCTCTGTCTATTTTTTTTATTTATTTTTTTTTATTTTAAATTACTGTAAAATTTCGCACACTCACCCAGTGGTAACTGAGCCTCATCCTGCTGCTGTCTGTCTGCTGCTGTCCGTGTATGTTTCACCCTTTTGCCATTATCCGTTCGATTACTGCTGCTGCTGCTGCTGCTACTACTGCTGCTAATAATATTGACACAAAGGATACTCTCTGGTCCTGCACTTCATACAAAAGGTATGAAAAAGAGGATGAAATACGGCAACAACAACAAGCGCAGCAGCAGCCATGGCTTTGATCGGTGAAGTCAATTGTAACACATCGAATTGTTCGCATTGATAGATTTTGATTTATTTGCAGTTATTTATATGCCTTCAACCAGCCAGCCAGTCAACTCTCTCTCTTTCACTCTGTGTGTGTGTGAGTGTGTATGTGTGTTGTCGATGACTCGACGCCTCATTGAGTGACGGCCGTTGCGGCAAAGGCTCTAACTTTACCTACTTCACAGCGACATTAGATTATCCGTTCTTATCCTCGATTTTTGGTTTTTACCCTTTTAGTCGCTTTCCACAGCAAAAGCAAACATATATATATATATAGAGAGAGAGAGAGATAGAGAGGAAGGACTTGCCACGTGATGCACATGGCCTACAGGACATTGCATCTGCTTACAAATATCTGCATACGACAGCCTGATGAGGGCTCATACTCAAGTTACGCAAAAACCTTACATTAAACTTGTCAGCATTTAGTTTTTACGCAAGTCAATCATCGCACAGACGTAAGCACTCAGTTTTTCAAGGACTAACTGCATTTTTATATACATAGTGCCATTGAAAGTAGTTATGGACATGTTAAAGGTAATGTGCGCAGTCAAGTGTTCAGAGTTAGCAAGGCTTCCTCATTGTCAAAGTTGCATAATTGTAGACATACTTGGCCAGCATACATAACTGAGGCGAGCTACTTATGGTCATACAACTAGCTATTCCTATAGTTGATAGTACTTATATCAGATAAGAGTATTTTCAGTTATCTTTAATCTCAGTTAATCAAAACGAATTTGTGGAATCAACTTCTGCAATCGCAATTCCTTCAGCAGAGCATACCATGTTCATATTATCGATAGACATTCGATTAATATCGATGATATTACTTTGATTAGTTTAATTAACCACAATGTGGAACTCATAAGAATTAGAGCTACTAACCATCCTAGCTTCATATCAACGATTGTCTGCGTGTCGAATTTAAAACATCATTTATGAAATCTATCTTGGAGTTTATAAGAGAGAGAGCTATTAACTATGATCTATTGGTATTCCAATTAGGAATCTTTTTATCTTTTCACAATTTGAAGAATATTTTACTATCTTGGAATTTATTACTCGCAACTTGTTTAATATTATAAACTTTGATCTATTGATTAGGAAGCAGCTTTACCTATTTTTACAATCTATAGTAAATATCATAATTAGTCAGCTAGAGTCTGGTAATTGTATGTAAACAGAAACCTAATCAAAAGACTCAAGTTTCATTCTTCACTTCACATAGTGCTAAATGTACGGAAAGCGTAATCAACTTATCATAGAGTAACTGCCTCAACTTTTGCTTACTTGTATATCATACCCAGTTCCATTCTGATATATAAAGTAATTATCCGTTAATGGCATTACCTCAGGCACATTCTTGCATTAATTGCAGATGCAGCAAAGTATCTGAGCGATATATTGGGATAGGATTTCTTTCATTGCGGCGTCATTCAGACTTTTTTATGCAGCTGCAGTCCGACTTTAGCAAATGTCCAACTGTCTAGATGTGTGGACGCTAACCGCAGTGTTTGGCCATGGGGGTGGTTCACATATCTCCACAAGAGGTAAAGGGAGTAACTCTGTGTGTGTGTGTGTGTGTTTGTGTGTGTGTGTGTGCATGTGCTTATTGCATATCCTTAAGGTAATCACATTCACAATATAATAAAACCATGCGGTGACGTTCCTTTTGCGTTTCAGCTGCTCTTCGAGCCGCAGCGACTGCTGAATGCGCTGCAGCGGCTCATGGGTGTGTGTGTGTGTGTATGTGTGTGGGTGAGTCTGTGTAAGCATAGCACATTTGGTCATGTGGTTAGAGCCGGGCCATAAGCAGCAGAAGAAAGCGTTTGCGTTCATTTTTGTTGTACTTACATGTGTCTGAATGTATATTTATGTGTGTGTGCGTGTGTGTATTTTTTTTGTGGAGCGTCTTCTTTTCGTTTATTTTGAAAAGTTTGTTGGTATCCGGCTACAAGTCCCTTGGGCAGCATTTGCCACCCCATTCACAGGCAGCTGTGTGAGAAGACAACGCTACAAGCAAACCACCCACACTCACACACATATATGCACACACACACACACACACCTTGGGCGCTCGTTTGAAATTCTTCAAGTTAATGTTGTTGTTCCTGTTTTCATTTTTTTCTTTTGCTTCTGTTTGGTAACTGTGTTGTTTTTTCCTTTTCCAAAATGGACATATGGCCATTGGCATGCCCGAGCCCTGGCCGCCCGCACCCACACTTATCAGTGCATATACATATATGTGTGTGTGCGTGTGTGGTTTTAAAACCTTAAACAATTTCGGCAACGGCTTGCGAATAGACTGTAAATTGGGAAATTAATGGCCCTGTTACGGCTCGTGTATTGTTTTTTAAAGGGTTTTCCTTAAACCCCCTTTGCCACTCCCGCACATGTTTTCCTTTTTTCTTTTATATATATTTTTTTCTTATCTGCTTGTTTTTGTAGACTGACTGATAGGAGGCGTTTGCCACCCACTGAGTGGTTGTCTGCTTAGTCTGTGCATCAGAAATGGACCTCGACCTGGACCTGGACGTGAACGTGGACGCGCACGCGGACTTGGCATTCTTGTGGCTTTTCTATTTGCAGTGGGATTTATGAATTTGTGTAGCACGGAATACAGCGTCTGGAAACTTTACTTTTAAATAAGTTCTTTCTTATTGCTCATATGTAATACTGTCTGTATACTGCATGCACATAGATGAATATAAAATATAGATGATATGAAATAAATACTTGTTAGTTCTTTAAAGCTTTAATAAGTAGAATAAGTAGAAAAAAAAAAAATAATAATAAAAAAAAAATATATATATATATAACAGTCTTTAATTTGTTCTATATTTATTTATGTAGTACATACAATATGTATATCGAATATCAAATATCTATTAGGGCTATTTCAGAACTAACTCTTTGTTATAAACATAAATGATATATAATAATTGAATATATATGCATATTAACTTGAAGTCTATGGAGCATACATATATGTATATGTAGTTAAGCGCTCTCGCACTTCTCGCGTATACACTTGATTCAATGAAATAACATATTTTATATAATTTTGAATGTCGAATGTCTGGATAGATAGGATAGGATAGGAATCCAGCCTACTACGCATCCTTAACTTGTATAATAACTAGAAATCTATTTTATCTCTGTTACATGGCTTTATAAAAGAGGGGGCCTTAAAAAAAGGAAATGTGGGACTTCCTTTAAATACTATACGACTTCTATTTACTCTTCTTCTATTTTCCTCTGAGCTTTTTCTTCTTATTTTCCTTTTATTTACGTTCTTCTCCTATGATTTTTTCATCTAGGTTTCTTCTTCTGTTTTAATCTTAAATGAAATCTTATTTCTTTTAACTCTTGTTCTTCTCTAGTTTTAATATTCTAGATTATTTTATTTATTTATTTCTTCATCTCGACTTTTTCTTTCTCGACTTCTAACTTCTCATTTTCTTGCCTGTCCATGCTCTCATTCTTTCAATGTATTCTTCTTTACCTATCTATCCTTTTCTTCTTTTTCTTAGCTTATTTTCTCTTCTCGTTTCTTTCTTCACCCTTTCAGTTTTTTCACATTCTTTTTACTTTTCTGAGTACTTATTTTCATGGTTCAAGCTTAGTATTCATCTGCGACTCTTAGATTAGATTTGGTTTTGTTTAACTCGTCTGTTTTTCATTACTCTCTATGTTATATTCAGTTTTATTTTCTTCCCCCCGTATATTCTCTTCATATCTATCTATTACTTTCACTTTAACATTGCGTTATCTTCTGTTACTGAGAAACATCCATATTGTCCTTTAGCATCACTTCATAAGATTCATAAGCAGAATCGATCTAAAAACTAATATATGTAAGCTTTTGTAAGATTCTGTAAGAGAATATAATACATTATTTTTAATAACAGCAATTAAATCGGATAACTCTATGGACTAAATTAACAGTGTGAATATTAGATTCTGTAAATAGACAATTTACAAATAATTATGAAAAGAGTATTTAGTCATCGGTGTCATTTTATATGTTGATTTTTAAGTTTAAATTTCAGCTTAGATGGTTCTACAAATAGTTGCGACTATGTTCCACTTCGTCCTCTAGAAGTCAGATAACATTAATATATGCGAATCAAATATAGGGAAATAGTCTTAAAATACACTTAAAAAAGGGAAACAACGAAGAGCAAATGGCGAAAACATGTTGAAGCCAGGACATCCATATATATGTATATGCATATATATTTATGTAATATTGGTAACTGAAGTGGGCGCAAACAAACAAAAATAATAAGACACAGACAAAGAGCGGGAGAGAGAGAGAGTGGGCGGGTGAGGGGGTAAAAGGGGAGAAGGGAAAACAGTAGAGGACGAAGCATATGCAAAAAATTTAAAATAATAACAACCCAAAGGAAAACAACATTTGCAGATATTTTGTCCTTGTTTGCGGCGGGTTTTCTATGGATGGAGTAAGAGGGAGAGAGAGAGAGAGAGAGCGCACAGGGAGTGGGGGCTTGACAATTGGGGATGAGAGGACGTTTTGGCCAAACGGACCGGTCAGGATATGTGCTGCTCCCAGCGCACACCATAAACACACTCATACACATACACACAGACGAAGGACTATAGATCGAATGGAATGATACACATCGAGAGATCCCGAAACGCGCTGTTCGGACTTTTGTGGGAGTTGTTTGTGTATGTGCATGAGGGGTGTGGGAGAGCGCAGGACATGTCTTAAAATTTTAAAAAGGACCACAGCAGCGACCAGGCGACGACCAGAAAGGACCTTGGCAGCTGCTTTGCATATGGGTGTGGGTGTGTGTGCGTGTGTGAGCTTTTGGGTGTAGTTTTGACAACGAGCATTGGGCTAAAAAGTTTCTACTTTGTATACACACACACACATGTACAAGCCAAACATATAGATATTTATATATTTCTATATAGTATGTGTGTTTGTGAGGGTGTGTGTTTTGTGGTCCTTTTGGGTGGCAGAAGGTCCAGATGCTTGTTCAGTTGCCCGGTTCCGTTTCATTAGTTGGACTGTCGTTTCGCTTACCTTCCTGCTGTGGAGGCTTAAAGGGGAAGGGATGCAGCTCAGCTCTATATATACACATATCTATACATATGGTGTGCGTGTGTGTGTGTGTGTGTGTGTGTTTTGTGGCTCCACCGAATGCCGAATTGGATTTATACGTGTATAATAAAAGTACTTGACGGGAGGGCCAAAACACTAAATGACTATAAAAAGCACTTTGAAGAGGGTCAAATGGAGATAAATTTGTGTGCGAGTGTGTGTGCGAGCGTGTGTGTGTGTGTGTGTGTGTGTGGTCACAAGGACTTGCGGGACGCTGTGTTAAGGATATTTGCTTGTGTCTAATGTGTTTTTATTTTCCAGCTCGTTTTCGTCTTACGTTTTACGATTTCGACGGTCACTTTTGTGGACGTGGCAAACGTTGTCGGGCTTCAAATGTCCTTCGTCCTTCGTAAAAGGGCTATTTGCATGCATGCATGTGTGTTTGTGCCTCTGCGCGTGTGTGTATCTTGGGGGTTTTCGTTTCAAGGGGGCATTGTGTATTTTATGGCCACACACCCAGCATTTCTTTTTTGCGCCTTTTGACATCGGTCTTTCGGTCGTTGGACCAAACCGACAACTCGCCCCGTCATTTCAATAGTACCCATCCATACGTTAGCGCAACCCAAATGCCCCAAACCAACACAAAGCTAAACTTTCCCAATTTCCCATTCCAATTTCAGATAGCGCATAGTGCCAAGGTTGTATAGCGCCACCAATGAGACTAGCAAATGCTCTATCTAGAATTTTGTTGTTCTTACAGGAATAAATAGAAATGAAAACATTTTTTTAAATATTATTTTTGAAAAGTTTATATTCACTTGTTTCATTTTCAAGTTAGAGAGCTAGAACACAAGCCAAGCACCAATTGAAACATACTTAACATTTAAATTTATCTGAGCATATCTAAGTTTCAGATGTGAGTCGTGCTAGATTTGGTGTGATTTAAGTTCCATGATAAGCTCTTAAGATAATGCGGCTATATAAGATATATAAAATACAATTTATTGGACGATTTCTGTTTTGAACTAAGCAAGTTTTGTGCTCAGTTTCATAAATCAAAAAACCTTTCAAAGGGGTCGAGCCAAGTTCTTAGCACACATTCCTGTAGTACGATAGGCATATGGGTCCTGAAAGTTGAAAGTAATTCGATACTTTTTAGGGTTGAGTTGTAGCTGGACGTTTGCATCCATTTCTAATTGCAAACTGTCAATTGCTTTTGAGTTGGAGAGCCAGAGAGAAAGAGCGAGAGAGATAGCGACTGTGTCGCAGAGTTATGGCCTAAGGTATGGGCCCTTTGGCAGCTCCCGACGGAATATGCATGACGTACGAACATACCAGTAGAATGGCCAATTGGCCCATCTGGCAAATGGACAGCGGTCCAAATTTGCAATTTTTATGGCTTATAAAAAAGCAATAACAACAACAACAATAACAACATAATCGTTGCTGTAACCCGATACCCGAAACATTCGCCTGTCGCTCTGGCCCCCTGTCCTAACCCTGTGCAAGGTCACGTTCAAGTTTTCACGCATAAAACATGATTAATTTTTGTTCGCATTTTCATGCACTTTCAGCGCAGTTGTTGCCTCTCTAAAGCGAAAGCAAAAGCAAGACAAAATCGAGGTAAAAAAATATGAAAAAACATATCAATCATTTTGCAGATTTTCCCCGAGGGGTTTTCCCCGTGAAAAGCTAAAACATGCAACCTAATTGGGGTGCCTGCCATTTGGCCCGACCGCACATTTCGTCCAAGTCGCTGGACATTTGACCATTAGGCGAGGTCCTTCTTAGCAAAACGGGTTTCAGCGACGGCGTCTTGGGGTTGCTGCAAGACACAAATCTCCAGGCCGATCAAGCTGGTCAACTGGTCAACTGGTCAACTGGACGAGTGGACAGCGGCACAACCGTTTGTCCAGCTTCTGTCCTTTGGCATTTGGCTTGATCACCTTTTGATGTTCATCTTGAGACACGCGTCACAACACGGGAAAGCAGAGTTCAAGTTGATTAGATATTTGATTAATTACAAACGTATGCGCTCTGGCTGCATATGGAAGGTCAAGAGATATGACAAATTTTGATAGCCCTATGTTTTTCTTATGAAAATTTTAGGATTTTTTGTTTTTAATTGATTGAAATAGAGCATTTATGGAAATTTTGTTTATCGCATTATATAACAGGCTGAGGGGGGTATGACAGAGGCCATCTAATAAGTATTTATATTAATGATAAGCTCAAATATTAGCTAAGTCAGTTAAGTCAGTTAAGTTAAGCTACATATATTTAGTATACTATTGTGTAAAATTTACAATATTATAAGATATATAAGATTCCTTCGTTCCTTTCCCATTAAAATATAGATGTGTTGACTCTTGCTTTTTATAATCTATGTATTCTGTGTTCATTGTCTCCGTAGTCCCTAAAAGTTGAAAGGACTCTAAATTGCAAATTTATTATTAAAAAATAACACTTATAAAAAAATAAATATAGTAGCTTATCATATTTGTTACCTATTTTTGAAATATTGACTTGGTTTTTGGGCATAGCTAGAAGCACATAAAGGCTAAATCTATAAAGAAGCATAGTAGCGTTTTAGCTGTAAAACTTTATGGCTTAAGTTCCAGAAACATGAACAAATTAAAGGTGGGAGTTGCACAGAAATGTTGACACTAAGTTCAAAGAGATCGCATTCAATTTTTCAAGTCTCTTGGTTAAGGACCTGCGCCAGACAGATCGTAAGGCGGGAGTTGTACAATACCAATATACATTTTTCATTTTTTAAAGGAACAAAAAATAATAGTATGCTAATCAAATATCTAATTGTGGCTTAGCTTACATAAATCTAGTTTACCTATACAAAATATCAATATATACATCCAATTTTTTGTATTACGCGTCTTATAGTCTTAGTTAAAATTTTCCTTTATTTAACAATTTAAATATTTATAATATATAGCTTTATTAATTTACCAAACTCCTTGGCTGCTCCTCTAATCAATTGAAATGACGCTCAAATTGACTGCTAGCTACGCAAAGGAATCTCGACAACTGAAGAATGTTTCAGTGGCCAAGTTGATCAGGGATAGACGCTACAGTCGCGTCCAAAATATTCATCCATTAGGACTGCAAAAGGTCATACAATTGGCACCTCCCCGATCTGATTGGAATCATAAGCTAGCCAATCGGTAGTTGTTGCATTCATTGCTAGGGGTAGCTGGTGATCTCAGCTATGAAACAACCCCTATAAAACTAACATTTCTAGTTTTGCGTGCCGATTATGAAAGAGATGGGTAGTTGAGAAGAGGGAGAGAGAGAGAGAGAGAGAGGGAGAGAGAGAGAAGGTAGCTTATAATAGTTAGAGAAGCATAGGAGAACACCTAGAAAGTTGGTGAATTGGTCATTTGAGGGGAAATTTTACAAATTTTGCGTTTATTAGATGCAAATGCTCAATGAATGATGAAATTCGATTTATATGCTTTTTGAATATCCATAAACCAAATCTATATTCTATGAGTAAATTCTAAATGACATTTAATTAAATAATTTAAATGTGATTTCTTTTTCATAAATTGCAATTTTCAAGGCCCAAAAGAAATGAATAAGAATTCCACTTACATATCAGGTAAGGCAGTTATCCAATGCTGTCGCTTCATATTTGTGTTTATATATATAGTGCAACACATTTATTTTTAAAAGACGAGTCCCACAAACAATTTCATAGTCTACTTCAGGGGGGCTGGGCCTGGGTAATTCCCAAATGTGTTGCCGGAATGTTGATCATAAGCAAATTATTTGCCTGACGAATGTGGAATGTGTGTAGTTGTTGCAGCCGTCGATGGCAGAAGGGCGGGAGAGGCTTAAGAGTGAAGGCAAAAGGGAGAAAGGAGAGGAGAGGTTAGGGGAACGTTGGGCTCAGGCCGGTGTTTGGTGAGTTTGTCAAGACGACTTGTCTAGACCCAAAAACAATGAATGTCGAATATCTGTTTGTGATTTGTTTGAAATACTTTTCAAAGGTATACACCCACACACATACACATGAAGATTGAGAGAGAGAGAGAGAGGAGCGTATTTAAATATCTTTCGAGTGGTCTCAAATTAATTTACACCCAATACACACACACACACACATGTGTGCTCTTGTGTGTGTGTACACACGTGAGCCTGGCATCGGGTGACAACGACGACGACTATGTGAAGCACAAGATAGAGGGAAAAGGGCAACAATTAGAAGCCAAAAAACCGAAGCCAAGTCGCCAACGAGCACAAAAGGCCCCCAGCGTCGGCTTCTGTTCACAGTTTTATATAGCCGGCATGTGCGTGTGTGTGCCACATGTGTATAGTCAGTAGTTGTGTGTGTGTGTGTGTGTGTTTTTTACGACATGGCTGCAGCTCCACATGGCTGACTCGCAATGCTCTCAATTCCCCACTGAAGTCTGCCCATGCCCCAGTTTTACTCCCAGTTCTGTTCACCATTCCCCATCCCCCTTCCTCTTCCCCGTTCCACGCTTCCCACTCCACGCTCTCCATATCCTTAGTCCGTTTCTCTCCACGTTTACGTTCTGGTTCTTGTTCTCACGTTCGCGTCGAGAACAAAAGGTTAAATTCGCTTTCAAATGGTCAGAATTATTTAATGCGATGGGTTTTAGGTGGCTGGCTACAGCTCTGACTATGGCGGACAGGCAGGCGCACTGCGTCCGACATTGCGAGAGTGGGCGTGGGTAAACGTGTGTGTATGTATGTGTCTATGTGTGTAAGTGAAAAGGGTTATTGCCAGCAGCAAGCAAACACCACCGGCTGCTAGCTGCGTGGACATCGGACATCGGGCAGACTACCGTCGACGGCCTTTGGCTGCCAGTCGACCATCCACAGCCGTAAATCCACCCGCCGCCATTGCGATGCGCATCCATTGCCATTGCCTCTCCCGCACACTCTCTGCGTATGCCTGTGTGGGTCTATTCAATGGTTGCCGCAACGGCTGCCCAGTGCTTTACATTAGCATTAGCTTCAACTTGTCCAGCTTTGTAAAGTTTCTTACTCACAATTAGCAAAAACACGGACGAGTGCCCAACAGATTTTGAAGCCACCTAAATTAAGAATTTAGAAAATGTGAGAGTATTTTCACCCGGAATATTTTACTTCTCAATTATTTCATTTAAATATACACACAATCAATTATCATATATACCAATTTGTTGATTATATTCTAGATATTTAGCCAACAGAGTAGATGAAGACTTTAGTCTCCTAGTTAATAAATTATAAATATATATATCTTTAGATATTACTTTACATATTTACACCATTACATATTTACTTTAAGCTAAGAATTGGCTCGATAAACAATATGTGTTCTTCAGAAAACATTGAGATGAGGCTTACGAAGTTTAATCAAAGCTTAATGAGCTTCGAGGACGATGTTCACAAATTCATTTTGGATGTCCCAAAGTGAAATATAGCTTAGAGTAAAAAGATATCAAAGAAATATATAGAAGTGCTTGAAGATATTTAACCATAAAACACTCGGATATATGCAACGATTAGTGACAATGGATGAAACATGTTTTCATTAGTTCATACAACACTAGTGCGATCATCATCTGAGTGGATTGTTATTATTACGTCATGTTATTGATGCGTTTGATAGACGAAACATCTATGAACTTTTCACTTCCAATGATTAAGTAATCTTCACTAACTTCTTGTCATATGTACTATATTAAGCATGATATATTTATGCACTATATATTTCATGCACGGTAGTTGAGCTTAGTTTGATAGAATGAAAGATGGACTAATACATTCGTAAAGGCGTATATTGAAATTCTCTCTCTGCCTACCTCCCCGCGCGTCTTTCTTAAAATTATATTTAAAATATATTATTCGGGCATCTTCCAGAGGCAGTTGACGATCATATCTTAAAATGATAACAGGCCATTAAATAAACTAAGTATAATTAAGTACGGAAGAGTTTTCTACGAAGATATCGTGTGCTGCATATAAAGCTGACATTTTACTCATTGAATAATTTAAAAGTCAATGAAACGAACATCTTTATCTAAATGCCTTATATTATTAGAGTTATTTAATCGAAATGCGTATGTAATAATTATTTATTATATTTAATTATTATATTTTATTTTATAATCTGACAGCATATTAATATTCTAATTTTTAATAAAATTTATTTATTTTTCGAAATTATGCAATTTTAATTTTGAAGGCACAAAAAACAACTAAGAAAGCTCTAGTCGAGACTGCTCGACTACGAAATCCCCTGAGTCTCCACGCGTAACAAACTATACATGCAAAAACACGAGCACACACACACGCTGATCTACGCTTGAACGCCTGTATGTGTGTAAGCATTGCAGGCGTCTTACTGTCTCGCTGCTTCGCTTGCTCTGCCGCGTGGGTTTTGCTGCCATAACTTATTTGATTAATAATTCTGTTTATAGATAGACAATCGTAATCACATGTTCAAATTATGATCATGTCATTCATATATATATGCCAAACCAAACTGTATGTGTCTAGTATTGGGGTGTGGGGACCCGAATCCAAAATCGGGCAAAAACCGATATTGTATTAAATTAGTATGTATATATGCAGAAGACTTGGAGACTCTAACTCTAAGGATGAATGAGATATAATTTCATAAGTGATGCTCGATAACTGTTTTTACCGAGAACTCTGGAAATATAAAAGTTATCGAATTTCTGAAACAAACTCGTACTGCACGTGCTATATACGCCGCTAACATAAAAATAATGAAGTCTCTAGCTTTTATATCTTCGAAAATCGACGCGTTCAAACATATCAAGAATGTATATACTTTATGGGGTCTACCACGCTTCCTTTTGCCTGTTACATACTTTTAACAAACCCATTATACCCCGATTTCCCATTTTTAATGGGTATAAAAAGAATTCTGTTTAAATGTCAGCTTGGAAAGTTAATCTGCGTTGTCGCATCGTAGTTGTATTTGTATTTGTAAATAAAGCATCTCCTTTAAAAGTCGAATTCTACAAATATATTCATAGTCTAATTTAATCTCAATAACAAGTATCAAATTTTTAATTTCATTAATAGTTAAAAATCAACAAATTTATGTACTTTTAATATATATATGTAGGAATTTTGTATTAGTTGAATAGTCAATTTGGCGATTTCCTTCCAAATAAATTCAACAACTTTATTATATTAGATTGTTCTTATTATTATGGAATTAGTTTTAATTACCAACTTGATTTCCCTTATTTTACGACACTTCACAACGATTGCTGTTATCCGACTCTTTTCTACTTCTTATTCTTTTCTAATTAGTTATCGTTTAGGATAACTAGTTCAGCTTATGATAGCTACAAATAGTTCCTCCGTTCATATGAAAGGATGCATTTTTTCTGAAATCCCATATGCCTGTACATTAAAAATGTTTAGCCCCTTTATAGCATACTAGTTGATCAAGAAATTGTATACATCAATGTCGACAGCTATTCAGTAAAAGTCATTTTACCATGTATTACTAATTTCAATGCCTTCAGGGTATGTAAAGTAAGTAATTATATAGCAGTCAGGCCATATTAGTTTGCTAGCAATCAAGGTCGCTGCCGTCGCCTAAGTTATTCAATTATTTAAAGGAATCTCTGTTTAAATAGTCAAAGTATGCTGAGAAACGCAAAAGCAACTATTCCAAGATATAGTGAAGGTTCATCACTATGTAACGTGGTAAGTTCTTATGAATGTCTCATTAATGTGAGAGTACTTGATTCATTAGATTTTCATAATACTTCAAATATAATTTTCAAATGGAAATCGAAAATTAATTATTCTATTGTTATTACATTTCATTTCATTACAAATGGGTCATAATCTGACCGTATTTATGAATATAGTCAGATTTAATTTGATTTTGTAATCAATTAGCTGACCAAAGCTAACCGTATCTAAAACCTATGAAAGACGAATATATTTAATTTTACTTCTACAATCACTTCTAAATTTGAATATATATATATATATATATATATATATATATATATATATATATATATTGAAATTGTTTAGTTTACTGATCAGCTGTCCTCTAGGCTCTCTGTCTCTCCCTCTTCTTACTCAATGTCTCGGGAACTGAAACGATTTTTTCAAAAATGAATAAAGGGTTTTTGTTAAAATGGATTAATGCCTAGGAGAGATAATATGCAACAAGATTGTAATTAAAATATGTAGTGTGATAGAAGAGTTCTTTGAAGTTGTGCAAGGACTTTGGGTAGTTTAGACATGTTGTAACGTATATAAATATTCAATTCAAATTTCAAATGTACATAAGTCTCAATTATACATGTATTTGTGTGTGTGACGCTTTGAGGGTTGATTGTTAAACTTTATAATGAGAGCAAGGAACACACGCGTGCCTCAAAATATTTACACACAATGGGCCGAGGAACGTCCCGGGCGAGAGGACAGGCACTGGCCGTTGGTCGGTCGGTCAGCAACTGCGTTGCCCTTTGGTAATTTGTTGTCTATGTATGTGTGTGTGCAAGTGTACGCATCGGTGTGTGTGTGTGTGCGTGTCCGTTTTCAACCCTTGACAAAGCTGTCTGGTGGAAGTGGTAACGGGAGACGCAGCCATTGCATCTGGTCGAACAACTAGAGTTTGGGAACTGGAAAATATTGTTCGAGCCTTATAAAGCGCTGCACGTTCGCAGCAGAAGGCAACAACAACAGCTCGAAGCTGAAAATAGAAACTGAAATAGAAATAGGCACAGGAACTGCGAGCCAACTGGATAGGACAGGCACGCACGGGAAGAAGAGATTAAAGGTTAGCACTCGCGACCTTGTCGGGGCCCCGGCAAGCGCTGAGGCGCTGCGGCACTGACTCGACACTCGGCGCGGCAGCTTGGCAAAGCAGCTTGTGGCATGTACGTGCTCGTTGTTGTTGCTGTAAGCCGGACAGGCAAGGCAGCCACACAGCCAGCCAGCTAGCCAGCTACCCAGCCAGCCAGCCAGTCAGTCAGGCAACCCATTAAAGCGAATCGTAAATCAAATGAGTTGCATAAATGCCTACAAAATGTTTTCAATGTTTTCGAATTTTGCGGCCTACGCCAAATATCCGCAAGTAGGCAATAAACATTTGTACACCCAGTTTTTGGCCAGAGGGAGCGGACCTGTAGGTCGCGCAGGGAGTTGTCCGCTTAGGTGCTGCTGTTGTTGCTGCTGCTGCTGCTACTGATGGGGCTTAAAAGTTGGTGTTGATATTTAGATTTGGCTGATTATGAAAGCATTTGGCAGTTAGCAGCTTGTTTAAGATGTTGTCGAACGTTGTACAACACTTGACTGCGTTTATTATCAATCGACAGACAATTGAAGCAAATCATGATGAATTCTAGTAAGAAGTCTCATTGGCTAAGAAGTCTCATTGCCTAAGAAGTCTCATTAAGCAACTAATCATTCGATGTTTTACAGCACTTAACTTAGGTAAACGGCTTACTGCACTTAACTAAAATATCAATAGCAAAGCAAATAGTCTGGTCGCTTGCAGAAAATGTAAATGAAAATATATGGGAACTAATAGATTCCCTAGCAATTCGAAAGAATGCTGCAAATCATATTATTTTACAGCACTGAATGCTCCTAATCAACAATTACCAAATGAAGCTTTAAGCTTTGGGGCTTAAAAAAAAAAAAAAAAATATATATATATATATATATACATATATTGTTATTAGATGTTTCTTAAACATCTAAATAATCTTAAGATTTACGCAGAGCCATGCAATGTTATACAACATTGAAGCTCTTGAACTCGAATAGTATATAAGAATAAGAATAGTATATACGAATAATAAGAAATATAATGAGGAATGAATTTAATAGACAAGTCTCTAATCAACCCTTTAACAAGCAGCTAATATTTCTTGAAGTAACATCATAAGCATCATTCAGTTATCTCTACTCTGTAATAGGTTTAGACTCGAAGTATTTGAAACTTTATATATTTATATAATATGTTTGATTTTATTGAAAAGAATATTCTGAAGCATATAAATTTATATTTTGCAACACTGTATATGTACTTAAAATATTCACAGGGTATGTAAAAGTAAAATATCCAAATAGCTCAGCTTTATGTTTCAGTAATAAAATTTAAAGCATATTCAGACTTAACTAAGATTAGATTAGATTCTGTTAGGAAATAAAAGAGTAGAGTATTTTACAATGCTGCATTTTCGAGAGTTGTCAGAATTTTCAATAGTTTTACCGAATTGTTATAAGCCTCATTCACACTCAGATGCAATATCGAACTGAAAGTTATTGCAGCATTTTCCAACACTGTCTTGTGTTAATTAATATCTACTTAGTTTTTGTTAATTTTAAATCACAATTTTCAATTTAGCATAGAGTTAAATTTCTTTTTTTTCTCTCTCTCTCTCTCCCTCTCTCTCTTTCTCTCTACCTCTCTCTATCTCTCCCGCTCCCTTTTTCTCATTTGCGACTCACACTCTTTGTGTGCTTTTGGTCGCGTGCAGGCTTTTTTGGGCCCTGACCGCGACATGTAGGGGTTGGTCCTAAGGGGGTTGGGGGTTGACTGTATTGGGCTGCTGCTAACCTAGTCAAATAAAACACTTTCTAAAATTTGACTTTGGGCAGAAACCGCATTCATTACTCTTAGCCAAAAGGATGTGTAACCCTTGCAGGAATTTACCGTTTTTAATCTCATTTCAAAAGTCCTTTCCAGGCGTCGCACACATACGCATATACACACACAGAGACATACACGCGCGCACATACACATGTGCATATGGTGTAAATATGAGTATTGGTCCATCATGGCTAGTGTCAGATGGAAAAATAAGTTCTGGTCGACGGGGTTTTTGGGGTTCGCTGAATGGGGGTTCGGGTCGAACTGGAGGATTGAAAATGATGGTCCGACAGATTTTGAAAATTGCCAGTCGCTCGTCCTGGTCGACAAGATGGGACAGACAGCCGCCAGGCAGTCGCTGCAAGTGCCTTCAGGCTGACGCTGGCAGTCGGTAGAGAGAGTGGCGAGTGTAGTGAGGAAGTGGGAGAGAGTGGCAATGGCGTCTGCTGTCGAGGCGGAGCTTGGGGCTGGCTCTGCAGTAGGACTCGAGGCGACCGCAGACCTGAGCCTTGAGCTGGGTAAATATTTGTGGTTTCCGAAAGGATACTTTTAGCTATGCGTAAATTCAAAAAGGCAAATTGGCAACTTTTGAGCAGCCCTTGGTCTGACCCCCACCTCGTCCCCGCCGTTCCAGCAGTCGCAATGCGGACCGGGCTCATTTGCTGGCCGCTGCGACCTCGCGTGCCTTGGATAGCGCGGAGAGCTGAGGATAACAGTGGATAGCAGCTGTTAAGTGTGTGCGTGTGTGTGTGAAGATACATATCTTGAAGCGTTGCGGCAAGCACAAACACAAACACACACAT
Source organism: Drosophila buzzatii (assembly GCA_035045845.1). Lineage (NCBI taxonomy): Eukaryota > Metazoa > Arthropoda > Insecta > Diptera > Drosophilidae > Drosophila > Drosophila buzzatii. The sequence goes on along the minus strand of JAWNOS010000105.1, from coordinate 2,311,682 downwards.
GTAGCGACTGCGCCTAAGGCCCCATTGAACTGGGGCGTCTGCCAGCTGGGTTTGGGGTCTGGGCTAGAGACTTGGCTGGGGCGTTGGTGATTTCATTAGGACGGTGACCAAATAGATTTATTAATCCTAAGGCTAATAAATAGTGTTGCGACATTCACACACACACGCACACACACACATACGCACAGGAAGAGCGAACCACAGCTTCCCGCTTCTTGAACCGGTTGATGCTCGACCCCGCCCAGTCAAGGGTTGCGGCTGCTGTTTATTTTCGGGCATAAAAGGGCAAATTTTGCAGTCAGTTTCGCCAGCACCACAGAGATCACATCCCCTTGATGCTGTCTCTGGCGCCGCTCCTGTCCATTGGTCAGTTTAAACCCTTTGCGGACGAGCCAATTAACCTTTGTCGGGATCGCATCTGATCACCGATTTTTCTGCTTTTCGGGATGCTGTGCTTTAATAGAAAACGAAACTAGTTTTTATTATCATCATTTTGAGAGGGTTTTGAATGGGAGGCAAGTCTTAGTGCTTTAACCTCCGGCTTAACATGTTGACCCGCTGACCTTTCGAGGCAGGCGACAGCAAATGGGTGCATTTGGTTAGTAATTAGCGCGTCGCAGGCAAATTTAATTAAAGCCAAGTCAAGACAACTGCTGGGCGAGAATTTGACAATTATTTGCTCTACAGCAACTAATCCAATCCTAACTGAACGTGCAACAATGCTGCATGCCACATGCCAGCCAACTCTTTGACGAGCTGTTAAAATGACAACATGTGCGCGTTCATTACCTGACAACTAACTGAGCCTGCTAACGGCCAGGGAGCTGCTGAAAAGGGGTAGGCATGGGCGTGGGCCAGCGCGTGGGCGTGAGCTTGGAGCACAATGGACCTAATCGGACCTGAGCTGTGTCCGAGCAATGAGCACGCGTCGCATAAATTCGCGCAAATTGCAATTGAAATGGAATGCACTGCCTTCAAATTTAATTAAAACACTGCAAAAAAGGTTTGTATTTAGATAAACTAAGCTTTGTATATGTAGATGTATACAAATGCGTATATATAGGTGTTTGCTGCCAGAAGATTATTAAAAGGATCTACTTAATCCTTAATGAAACCCCACAAAATGATTTGGCTTTCAATACAAAACTATGGGAAGAAGTTTTTACTATCAGAACTGCCCGACTTGAAGATATCTAGAACTGAGACAGATCGATCAAAATAATGATAAACTCGTAGTATGCGTGTTTCATTCGAGTATACATATTAAATTTCAAGACTCTCAAGTCTCCAGCTTTAGGTTCATACGGACGGACGGAAGGACGAACGTTTGGATGGACAGATGACCCCGTTAGATAGAGTCATTGTCTCGTTGTCCTGATCAGGTACACGACTACTTCTGGCTGTTATATACCTTTTTAGAAAACTGTCCTTTCCCGCAATTCCGATTCCCCATGGGTATAAAATCATTAAGAATTCTGAATCCAACTCAGTTATAATTTCCTCTATAAGTATATTAATTTTTAAAATTAGATCAATCTATATATCTGTGATACTAGCTTGATAACTAATTATAGACTAATTGATTTAATCTTTTTTATATAGCATAGATTGATATACATACTATGTGGCTTTTGCGACATCATATTTGGACTCTATCTATATTGATTGCCCGGCGATGTGCGACTATACCTCGGATTTCAACATGCTGTACAAAGCCAAAGCCAAAATCGTATCCAGATGAAGATTTCATTGTTGTTGCGCTTTTAGGGGGCAATCGCTGCTCAAGCAGCTCAATGTGCGGGTCATTAAAGATGCCAGCGACAGGGACAGGAACTGTGAGTGGGACTGCTGTTGGGGGAGGCGAGGGGCCAGCCCACTGTTCCCCAATGCATTGCCCGGTTGCAATTGTGCAACAAAACGTGGCAAACGTAGCAGGGGGTAACAAAGCAAAAGTCCGTCTGGCAATTCGAAGCAGGAAGCGGGAGGTGCATGCAAAGTATGCGGACTCCTTTAGGCAAGGTGGACAAATGGATTTTCCAAATAAACGAAAAGTGGGCGATGGCCATGTGGGCGGGAGCGGAGGCGGTGGGAGGGGCTGTGGCAATGCCAAAGTCGAGTCACAATTGCATTAGCATTCGCATTTGTTTGAAAGAGTCGAAAGAACAACAAAAACTCAGCCAACACGCACACACAACCACAATACACACACACACTTAGAGAAAGGGAGAGAAAAAAAGAGATAGAGATAGGGCGAAAGAGAGAAATATACACTATGTGGCAGCCAGTGGAAGAATGCACAAAAACCCACTGAAAAGTTAGAAAAGTCATTGAATGTCAGCCATGCAGCAAGCGCAGGCGGTGTGTGGTTGGGTGGTTGGGTGGTTTGGTGGTTAGGTGGCTGTGTGTGGGTGGCTGGCCTGTGCTCAGTTGCGCCAGTTGTAGCTACGTGTATATCCTTGCATCCTTGCAACGCCGTCGCACACACATTCGCCGGCTTAATGATTCTTTTATTCATTATTTTCTGCTCTTCTCTTTTTTGTTATTTGTATACCCTGTACCCGTTCCGAAATTATTCAGTGGGGTATGCTGTTGTATAGCTATAGAGGTGAAGGTATGTATTAGTCAATCGTTCTGTGTATCATTTGTGTTGATTCGTCACATTATTCGTTCATCTGTTAGAATGTAGATTGTCTTTAGACTTAGATATATCGAAGTCCCAATTTAACTAATTTATTTGATGAAATATTATTTTTCTGCTACCTGTTGGGCAGCTGAATCTAAACAGAAATTATTTAACATTAACATTATTTGTAATGCTCAGAATACCCAGACTAGGTGATGAAATTCCTATAGCTTGAGAGAGGAATTGCAATATTCTAATTGAAGACTTGATTCAGAAGGTCTTCGGGTTGGCGATGTCTAAGATTTCTCCTCCCTCTGATAATTCTTAAGTATATTTATTTTATCACAAATAAAAACGAAATGTTATAGCTAAATATCTAAAGCGAGTTAAATTTCTTTAAAAAATTTACAAAGATTATGAATATATATGTATATATATTGATTGACTAACATATCAGCAGGTTAAATATATCGCATACCTTCGAATTATATCATAGATCATCATTCATATATCATCATTCATATATATAAACTATATTATGTATTATACATATGTATAAATGCATCAACATCCACCTCGTCAAATACACAAAGTAATCACAACTCTATATTCACATCCGGCTAGGGTATCTCTTAGTCGGACGCTGTCGAGAGGAGCATATCAACTTGTTTATTATGTGTTTTTTTTTTCTCCATACGAACTTTGCATATATCGCATGTGCTTTGGACAGCGGCGCGCATTTAGCCAGAAACGTGGCTAGGGAGTTGGTCCTGCACCGGTGGGGTAGGCGGATAAAGGGTTGGGGGGCAGCTAGGTGGCAGGTAGCCATGGCTAACGTGAAAGAAACGCTGCGAGGCCGTAGCGCCCGCTGGCAGTGGCGGCTGTGTGTGTGTGTGTGGGGAAAGAGTGGAACGAGCGGTGCGGAGGGGCCTTGGGGGCTGTTATTAACGAGCCAGCGAACGCGCGAGCGAGCATACCATGTCCTGCCGTATGTCCTAGCCCACCTGCCTCTTACCCAGGACTTGTCCAGGCGACAGACCACTCGCAGGCTCTCTCTCTCTCTCTCTCTCTCTCTGTTTCTCTCTCTGTCTCTCCGTGTGTATATGTGTGTGTATGTGTCGCTGCCTCTTCTCAGTCATTGCGAAGAGAGTACAACGTAAGGACAGTGCACTCCACACGCTATTTTCAAACACAGGCACACTCGCACACCCACAAGCACACACACACACACACACTTCAACATGGTCGCTGGGCAAACGAACAACAACACGAAATTTGTGCGCGCCAAAAAGGATGCATTGAAAGAAGGCGAGCCGACCGCTCTCTCTATCTACGTCGCTACAAAGCCCATTCCCCCAGCAGCCCCGCGCAACCTCATTGCAGTTGGCGCTCCGGCTCCAAAGCCAAAGCGCCACAAAGGTTCATGGACAGCATGAGAGTCCTTAGCCGGGCACAAAAGAAAGGCTTAAGTTTCCATTTGGTCTCTAGAGCACGATATTCAGCGTTAGGACATGCACACACACACACACAAACACACACATACACATGTGGCGCACGTTCGTGTTGGCTGACTGAAGATGTAGCTGGAGCTGGAGCTAGAGCTGGAGCTGAAGCTCCGGTTTGGCTTGGTTCGGTTGGGTTTGGTTTTGGTTTCGTCGGGCTGCTTTGCGGTGGCAATGCCCAATGCATCCCTTTTACTTATAAATACCCTGTATTCAAATCCAAGCAAATAATGCGCTATATGTGTATGTCAAAGCAATGTTTTGTGCTGACTGTACCTCTTACTATTGTATTTAGGCCTTTGATCTTTAGGCTAATAAATATATATATATATTTTAATAAAAGTCTGTGTAATATATTCCTCTTAAATACAGATCATTATGAATATATAACTAAAACTTGCATACTTGTTTATATGGCCTTATATACTATATAACTCAAATGAATCTGCTATTAATCATTGATCTTGATATATTGATTAATGAGTATATAGTAGTCGTGTATTTTTAGTTAACTCTTCTTAGAGGGTGCTTTTTAGTCGAATATTTAGTAAATGCCCTACAAATCTTATATATATATGATATATGTATAATGAAATAACATTGCCCCATTTACGACTCATTTTACAGGGTATATAATGTGTATCGTCTATTTATAGGGTTTTTTGTATGTTTCGCAGTAGTCTACAAGTTAGGCTGGCCATTTATTAGAGACAATTTACAGGGTATTTATTCTGTTGCGTCTTCGACTCTCACTTTGTCCACTTTTTGCCTTTACAAATGTTTTGTGTGTCCTTGCTGGATGCCGGCGCAGTCGGCGCGGAGCCGTAGACATTTGTTCTTTGACTTTCTTTGCTTTCCGGGTTGCCCAAACCCATTCACTACACCCATACCAAACCCCACACCACCCCCCTCATATGGATGGCTGTGTATGTGTTTTTGCAGAATTTAGTTCTACTATGGCAATGGCCAAGACAAAATCCGATTCGAAGTTTGAATTCGTTTTTGGCCATTTTCTATTTGCTCTTTCAGAAAGTTTCTTTGCTTGGCCAGTCGTTGGCGCCTCTCTTTGCCAGTGGCCAGCGCCTGAATCCCTTGGAGCCAAGCCCCAACATGCCAGACACAGACAGTCGATGCGAGCTGTGCACATTCTGGGAATTTGCGTTCTGTGCGTTCGGTAATCAACGCATTTTCCCTGGACGCTTGCCGCCATATTTGCTTAACTGGCTGCGGGGCTTAGAAGGGGGGAGAAGGGTAAATGGGCATTGGGTGTGTGGGGTGGTCGCTGTCCTTGTCACATTTGGTCCGCCATGCTGGCGATGCTTTCAATTAAAACATCACCCGGCTCTCGGTCTCTCGGGCCACCCGCCACTTTTCCAAATTATTCAAGTGGTCAGATGGTGTTGTTCATTATTTCTGTAGTTGCTGCTGTTGCTGTTGCTGTAATTGCTTACACACTTGCGATAGGGTTGAAACACACACAGACACACAGACACACATACACATACTCGACACAGACTCACGCTTGAAACCCGCATTTGTTTCTGCTCACAAAGTTGTGGCAGTTCACACGTACATATGTATATGTGTGTGTGTGTGTGTGTGCGCATACATACATATATATAGTATAATATATATATATATATTCATTTACATAACTTTAGTCCTGGCCTGGCAATGGCTGTTACATCCGCTCACATTAACAGCATTGGCTCGGTCTCTGTCTAAGTCTCGGCCTACGTCTGCGTCTCTTTCCTTGACTCCGGCTCCGGCTCCGGCTTTGGCTCCGGCACTGACTCCGGTTTCTCGTTTCTCGTTCTGGCTGGGAGTGCTTCAATTCGAACATAATAAATTAATTTATCATCAGAAAAGAATCTCTGTAAGCAAGCAGTAAAAGTTTCACCCTTATAGCCACACACACTACACACACACACGCACACACACACGCACACACACACACACACACACACTCAAACACACACATGCTGGGTGTAGGCTACCCGTGATATACGAGTATCAGGCACACACACTTGAATTGTTCGCTCTGCACGAATTGTCTCGCATCCCAGATTTCTCCAAGACCAATCCCTTAGTTGCTCACCGAGCTCCACAGCAGTCGTAGTCCTCCATTTTAGTTTTCAGCTTGGATACAAGCTAAGAGCAATTAGCTATTGCATCTATCTTTATTTGATGCTTTGCCAATGGATTAATTTTAAATTAATTAATTACCTTTGCAACTATTTTACTTAAATTGATATGCTCACTTCAAGCAAAGGCATACTCCTTAGCCTTGTTATCGATCAATATATTCGATACGATATATCAGTGCAACGTCTTCTATAGTTTCTAAATATATTTTCTTTTAATTGAGATGAAAGAGAGTATTGTGTTCCAGACAATATAATTTCTTACTGTCCTTTATATACTTAAATATGTATTTAATCAATACTAAGCGATGTATTTAATATATATATATAGCTCTGTCACTTTCTTATCAATTTGTTTACAAAAATATTTTAGCATATGCATATAAAGTATATATATGAGCATGTACTCGTAATGTAATTTAAGGGTAACAAATTCATATATTTAATTCTTGACTAGCCGTCAAATAGAAATTTGATCAGGGCGTTATGACAAAATGAACCATTTTAAATTAAAGTATCAGACTAAGATGATTAGATAGTTAAGATTTGCTTACTTCTTTATATGGAATCAATTGATTTTGCTATATAATCGTTGATCTAAATATATTATTTAATGAGTATATATTAGTCGTGCATTTTAAATAAACTAGTGGAGGGTGTTTCTTAGTTGAGCATTTCGAATATTTCGTAGATGCCTATAAAAATCGTATATATTGCTTTACGGGGTATATAATGCGCATCTCCGATTTATAGGGAATTTTTACTTTGCATCAAATTTGTATATGTCGCAATAGATTATAGATTAGGCTGGTCATTTATTAGAGACAATTTACAAGGTGTTTATTCTGTTGCTTCTTTGCGGATGCACGAGTTATTCACATTAGGAATAATCGCAGAGGTCAACTAAACCGTGAGTGCAATGGTCTAGCCTCGCCCCGGAGGAACCGCCTTCGTGATCACGGTTAACCTCTACGCCAGGTAAGTATATATAATATATACACTATATATACTAATTTAATATACTAATTATAGGCTAACAAATTTATACGTTTTATTCTTGACGACTCCTCAAATAGAAATTGAGTTGTGAAATTAAGATAATTTTAAATCAAAACTTTTTTTTTCTTACAAAATTTTTTTTATTTTATTTATGAACTTTTAATATTAGTAATAAGCTCGCATACAGTCCAGGACAGTTTACTTATTATTTATTTATTTCAAAAATAAATTATGACTTGCTAAAATAACTATTTATTATTTCCATGTATATTAATTGTTTTAATTATTCCGCTCATTATAAGGAAAATGGGATTATTTTTAAGGAATTCATGTACACTCGCTAGAATATGCCCAGAATTCATTAAATTTATAAAATAAACAAAATACAAGTAACAAGGCTCTAGTCGAGAATGGTCGACTACGAAATTCCCTGACCCCTTCTTCGAACGAATCATATTCCAAGAATGCTTCGTTTCGATTCTCCACGTGTAAGAAACTATGCATGCAAAAACACGAGCACACACACACGCTGATCTACGCTTGAACGCCTGTATGTGTGTAAGCATTGCAGGCGTCTTACTGTCTCGCTGCTTCTCTTGCTCTGCCGCGTGGGTTTTGCTGCCATAATTTATTTGATTTATAATTCTGTTTCTAGACAGACAATCGTAATCAAATTTTCAGATTTTGATCATGACATTCATATCTATATGCCAAACCAAACTGTATGTCTCTAGTATTTGAAATGTATTTGGTGTTGTGGGGGAATCTATATATCTATATCTATATATATGAAGAAGACTTGGAGCTCTAACTCTAAAGATGAATGAGAAATAATTTTATAAGTGATGCTCGATAAATGTGTTAATCGATAACTCTGGAAATATAAGAGTTATCGAATTTCTGAAATAAACTCGTACTGCGCGTGCAATATACGGACTTAACACAAAAATAATGAAAAATTTAGCTCTTATATCTTTGGAAATCGAAGCGTTCAAACATATGGACATACGGACGGACATGGCTATATCAACCTTTCACGTCACCCTGATCAAGAATATATATATATATTTTATAGGGTCTACCACGCTTCCTTCTGCCTGTTACATACTTTTAACAAAACCATTATACCCTGATTTTCCATTTTCAATGGGCTCAGGGTATAAACACAATAACTATTCGACTCAACTAGCCCAGGCAGAGACCGAGGCCGCGCGAGAACGAACATGTTCGACGCACAAGTTCGAGCCGGCCAACAGCCATGGGGTTGGCAATGCTAGACTAGGCAGCGACGTAAGCAGCGCTGCCAGCGTTGGCATCGGCTTCGACTATAGCTTGGGCTTTAGCGTTGGCTTTGGTTATGGCTGGCCCACACATGCGCCGGCCACATGTGTGCTGCGAGCGTGTCGCAGTCGTTGGATTCCAATGCCAATTCCAATTGAAGTTTCCGACCCGCCAATTGGGCGGCCAGTTATGTTGGATTGGTCACTGCTGGTCGAGTTTAGTGCGCTGTTTGGGGCGCGGCGGGGTGGCGAGCTGGCGGGGCGGCTGAATTGGGGTCCGGCTACGGGCGTCTATATGCCCAACGGCCAATGGGGGTCCATTGGGCAGCGCAGCGAGCAGCACAGCAAGCAGCAATGTTTGGACACGTGCTTTCTCTCTCGCTCGCTCGTTCGCAAACACACACATGTAAGCTGGCGACAAGTGTGAGTTGACTGGGCATGCATGCTTGCATGTATGTGTGTTTGAGAGCTGCTGTCTAGCATGTGTGTGTGTGCGAGCGATTTGCATTTCGTGCGTTTGACTGGCGACATCTGGCGGATTTTTGTGCGCGCTGCAAAGTATGCAATGCTTTTTATTACACGATCAATTCGTTTTCATTGCCTACTTTTGTGCGTTGCTATAAAGTTTATGGCACGCGATCGGAAATTAAAAATGCATTTCTTTCTTTTACAGTTTTTTTTTTTAATTTGTATGTATTTTTTATATTTGTATTTTGTAACACAGACAACTATTTTAATTATTAATTTACGCTTTGTAATTATTATTGTTTATGTTCAAAAAATTACACACACTTGAAAAATATTTGGTTTTTGTTTTCGAAATTTTACTTATAAATTTTTTAGTTGCACATTTCGCTTGTTTTACAACAGTTTTCATTTGATTTTTTTTTTCTGCTGCGATTTAAGTATTTATGTTGTGCATTGTTTTGTTTTTGTTTGTTTACTTTTTTTTTGTTTAGTATAAAGTTTTGTTTTTATAACTACAATTAAATTTTCTAATCTTGTATGATAGTTTTTAGCTTGCTGAGCCTTGAATTTTGTTTTCCTTGTGTTTTCAATTTCGATTTCAAAATCAAAAACTTTTATGTTTGTTGCTGTTAAAAAAAAAAAATAAATAATAGTAATAATTATAAAGAAAATGTTTTTCTTGTTGAGTGAAAAATAAAACATAAGTGTTGTATGATTTGTATATTTGCATTTTTATTCAATTTTTCTTGATTTTCTATATGAACTATATGTATAGGTATATAGATAATGTATATGTCTTGTCGTGTCTTGTCTTGTCTTGTCTGAAACACAATTGATTTGAAGAATTTCACAAAAACGAAAAACTAAAACATTCTCTTCGCGATTATGTCTGCTTTCTCCTTTACTCGCACTCTCTCTCGTTCTTATTCTCATTCAGCTCTAATAAATTATGCACGATAAACTTCATAGTTGGAAAAATTGCTTGTAGTGTTGCCGCATGGGTGGGGTTGAGAGGGATGTTTATTTTAGGGATGTGTGTGTGTGTGTGTGTGTGTGCGGCAGCAGTAGAAGCAATTTTTACGTTAGGTATTTAATTTACTTTTCTTTTTTTATTTGGTAAATTGAAAACCAAAACAAAACAAAAAACAAAGAAAGCAGAAAAACCAAAAACGAAAAGGAAAAACTAAGTTTAAACTAATTTAATTCTTTTTCGATTTGAATTTTTCGCTCGCCAAATAAATTTGTACTAAAAACAATTATTAAATATTAATCAAAATGTGAGTTTTTTTTTTAATTATATCTTAAAATGTTTTTTTTTTTTTTCAATCAAATAACGAAAATCAACAGCAAAAACATGTATGCAAAAAAAAATTGGTTCATTTCGCGTATTACTTGTTACCCTCTCTTTCGCACTCTTTCTCGTAGAGAAGAAAACAAATACATACGTTAGTTCCTCAGTCTTCTAAATCTAGTTGTTTGTTGTTGTTTTTTGTTTTTGTTTTTGTTTTTTTTTCTATAATTGTTAATTGCTCTTTCGCTTGAAGTTTTACGTACAAATTTAATTAATTTTTCACACACTTTTCACGTGCCTTTTCTGTCCTTTTCTAATGCTCAACTGCAGCTAAATTTTCTGGTTTTGCCTTCTCACGAATTTTTGTGTTTTTCTCCTCATTCTTCTTTATCAATACTTAAGCTAATTGTTTACAAAAAAAATTGTGTTTACATTTATAGATTTATTTATGTATGTAAAAAATTTGATTACTTTCCGTTTTTGTCGTATTTTTTTTTTTGCTTTTTTCTTTTTGTTTTTAATTACAATTAATAATAGAATTATTTTCTATGCAAAAAATGTCTCGAAATTATATAAAAAAAATGTATATACATATATATTTTAGTTTATATGTATATATGTATATGTTCATATATCGTTATATCATCATAATAATAGTTAATAAGAATTCCTTTATACAAGTGTTGCTCTTTAGTGCCTAGATATCTAGATTTACTAAAATGTACATCGATGTTTAACAAATACGCGATCTTAAAACACACACAAAAAAAGATTTTTATATATAAGTTTACTATATAGTATATAGCAATTATGTATTTTGTCGTGTCTTTTTGTGTTTTTTTTTTTTTTTTTTGGATTTACTTTTAGTGTTTTTTCCTCAGTAGTAGTATTTTTTAGTATTCTGTTTTTATACAAATTTTTTGTTTTTGTTTCACTTAATTGCTATAAATACACTGGAAAATGTGTCAGACGCAGTTGTCCTGCCGCATATATTCTTAATTTGTTATATATATATATTAAAATATATGTTTCGCATAAATTATGTATTTTAAAAATATTAAAAAAATTGAAAAAAAAAAATTGTGAAAATGAATCGTAAATACATATAATTACATATATATATGTATATATATATATATATAATTAGGTATATGTAGTATAGTACTTCTTTAGCAGACACGCACATATAAAACGTAATAAAAACAAAATTTGTTGAAAAAAAAAATTGAGTTTTTTGTTTAAAATTATATTACATAACGGTTATTGCTTTGGTATTAAATGCCTCTGGTCGTGTTGTAAGTCGCCTTCTTTAAGGAGCAGCCGAACGCTTGCATGCGGCAACAACAACTGCTGGCGCAATCTTTTAGAAAGTTGCAGTCAAGGGGGCGAGGGTTGGGGCCGTGGCTGGGGCTGTATCATAACCGTACGACAACTCTGCTTCACTTCACTATGTACAAGGGGCGGTGTGGGACGAGGTGCAACATCTTTAGAAGATGCGCGACATGAGGCGGCTGCGGCTGCTGGCCAACTGTGCTGAATGTTGGTGATTGTGCTGGTGCGGATGCTGCTGCTGATGCTGCTGCTGGAGGTGGTGGTGACCTGGCGGCAACAGCGCGTGTGGATGCGGTTGTAGCACATGTGTAGCCAGCGGGCCGTGCAGCGTGGGCGGCGGGTGGGTGCTGCTGTTGCTGCTGCTGCTCCAGCTGCTAAAAAGTCATGCCTCCTCCTTCAGCGAGATGGAGTGCGCCGGCAGGCTGGAAGAAGCGTTGGAATCGTTGTCGCCGCTCACGCTGCCCGCCAGCGACAAATTGTGTCCGAATTGTGGCGGAAAGCCCACAGCCACGCCCATGGGGCAGGGCGATGACTGCGTGGGCAACTGTTGCTGCTGCTGTTGTTGCTGCTGCTGTTGCTGCTGCTGCTGCTGTTGCTGCTGTGCTTGGGCAGCTGCCTGCAACTGTTGGGCGGCAGCCGCTGCCTGGGCAGCAGCCACTGCATTGGCCGCATTGGCCGCAGCGGCTGCCGCCTTGCCCTGGTTGACGACGCACTTGCGCATGTGCTTCTCGAGGGTGGAGGGCACACTGAAAGGCATGTCGCAGAAGCGACAGCGGTAGACGTCCTTGCCGGTGCGGCCGTGCGTCTTCATGTGGCGGGTGAGCTTGGAGCTCTGGGCGCAGGCATAGGAGCACAGCTCGCACTTGTACGGCTTCTCGCCCGTGTGGCTGCGCCGATGCACGGTCAGGTTGGAGCAGTTCTTGAACACCTTGCCGCAGAACTCGCAGGTGTCGTTCCTTTGGCGCGACTCCTTCTTCAGCAGCGGGCCCTGCAGCAGCGAGTTGGCGCCACCCAGGCCAAGTGGCTTGAGCTTCAAGTTCTCGAAGAGCGCCTCGTTGCGATGCAACGCTGACATGCCCCACCAGTCGCCGCCGTCCATTTTCATGCGCTTGGACAGCTCGAAGGGATTGGGGAACGGATTAAAGAGCGGAACCTGGGCGGGACCGTCCTGCGGCTGCGGCTGGAACATGTTGCAGTTCTTGGCGAACTCGTCGCGCAGTCGCAGCGCTGCGACCGGCAGACCGTTCAGCTTATCGCTAGCGGCGCCAGCTGCGTTCGAGGCTCCACCGGCGACGGAGGAGCCGCGATTGTTGTTGTCGACGGCAGCGGCGGCAGCAGCAGCTGCGGCCACAGCAGCCGCCTCCTTGCGGCCCGACTCCTGCAGCGCCTGCTTGTAGGCCTCCGAGTACTGAGCGATATTGGACAGGCCGAACTTGTCCATGAGCTCACCCACCAGCGAGGTGGCGCCGGAGCTGGTTGTCTTTGGGCTCTGGCTCTTGCCATCGATGCGATTGTTGACGCTGAGGTCCTCGGCCTCGTAGTCAACGTCCTCGCAATCATCCAGCTCATCCTCATCGTCCTCTTCTGCATCCGCATCCACATCCTCATCGTTGAGCTCCTCGTCGGAGTCCTCCGGATTCGGATCCTCGTCGTTGTCCGCCTCATTTGTCTCCAAAGAGTCGGCATTGCTGCCGCCATCATGGCCATCCTGATTGTTGTCGCCGCCATTGCTGCTGCTGCCATCCTGGCCCTCGGCGGGGCTGCGATGGATGCGCATGTGCTTCATTAGCTTCTGGATGTGGGAGCACTCGAAGTCGCAGGCGGTGCACTTGTATGGCTTCTCGCCAGTGTGCGTCCGCTGGTGGATAATCAGATTGTTCTCGAAGCGGAACTTCTTGTCGCAGTAGCCGCACGCAAAGCAGCTTGCCTCCAGCTCGGCCTCTGTGCGCTCACCATCGAGCGGCTTACTGGGTGGCGTGCTGGCTGTGCTTCTGGGCGTGCCCGGCAGCTGTACGAGTTGACCGCCGCCATTCTCGGCACTCTTCTCGGGCGGCGTCAGCGAGTGGGGCCTTGGAGTCGCTGTCAGCTGCACAGAGCTGGCTGCGGAGCTGGGCGAGGGGCTCGCAAAGCGCGGCGATTGCTTCTGTCTAGGACTCGGCGAGCTCGAGTTAACAATGTTGCCAGCTCCAGGGCTTGTTGTGCCCGCAAGCTGACGCAATCGCTGCGAGTAAAAATCCATCTGCTGCGGTTCCAGTTGCAAAGCGGCGGCTGCGGCGGCGGCGCCCGCTGGACTTACGGCGGCAGCAATGGGCTGCTGCTGTTGCTGTTGTTGCTGCTGTTGCAGTTGCTGCTGCTGCTGCTGTTGTTGCTGCTGTTGCTGCTGTTGCTGTTGCTGCTGCTGTTGTTGCTGCTGAGAGCTGAGCGAAGGTGGCGGCAGTGCAGCGGGCGGCACTGAGCCGCGCTGACTGCTGTTGCTCGAAGGCGGACGCTGCTCGACGCCGCTAGGAACATTGACAGCAACGCCTGGCAGCGGTTGCTGCTGCTGCTGGGTAGTGGCATTGAACTGAGCCTGGGCAGCGGCGGCGGCGGCAGCCAGATTGAAGCCGTGATGTCGGAACTGCTCGCTGACCAGCTGCTCCATGCGATAGTGATCGGCGGGCGTGGGGCGGCCGAAGAGAGGTGCCACGCTAGGAACTACATTGCCCTGGGCTAGCGCCGGAGGCAGGGGCATGCGGAGCAGCTGGAACGGATTCGCGTGCATCGCCTCGGGCGGTGCCAGAAGCTGATGATGACGCATGCCCGCTGCCATTGCCGTGGCCATGTTCTGTTGCTGTTGCTGCTGCTGCTGTTGTTGCTGCTGTTGCTGGTGTTGCTGCTGGTGTTGCTGCTGCTGCTGTTGTTGCACACGCTGCTGCAACAGTTGCTGCGTCGGCGAGTTACCGCTGCTCGCATTGCTGCTGCTGCTGGTGTTGGCCGAGCCAGGGCCGCCAACAATTGCCGTTGCGCTGCTGTTGCTGCTGCTGCGCTTAGGGGCCGGCGATGCCGACGCCGACTGTGACGCCGACTGCGACTGCGACTGCGAAGCGACGGCCTGTGCCATCAGCGCGTGCAATGGCAGCGGCATGCCAACAGCTGCTGCTGCTGCTGCCGCCGCCGCTGCTGCTGTCGATGAGGGGCTGAGGCTGCGGTTGGGACTTAGGCTGGCGTTCGCGGCCGCCGATGCGGCTGCGTTGAGGGCGGCGGGCGTGGCCACCGTCAGACCGGCCTCCACGTAGATCTTGACGCCGTGCGAGTGTTGCACGTGCTGTATGAGGCGCCAGGCGGAGGTGTAGCGGGTCTTGCATCTCGAACACGTATAGTTGCTGGGCTCTGTACGAGAGAGAGAGAGAGAGAGAGAGGAGAGAGGGAAAAGGTAGTTTAGTTATGTTGTCTATCAAATATGTGAATTTGCAGGAAATGAGGCTGCCAGCAATTTGCCTTATTAATTATTAATAAATGCCAGCCGAGGGCGGGAGTGGGCGGGGCTGGGCGGATATGTTGCAGATATTTGCTGCTGCAAAGTTTAAGCGGCGGCGAATTTATTTATTTATTGATTTTGTGTGCAACACGCACACAGTGTGAGAGAGAGAGAGAGAGAGAGAGAGAGAGGCGCGTGTGGCTGGCGTGCTTAGCATACAAATGGGCGCGCACGGCAGCAACATCAGCAGCAGCAACAGCTGCAGGTGCTGCCCCTTACAACAGGATATTGCCAAATACACACACACACGCACACATGCGGCCACACACATACACATACACCTACACATGTCATGTATCGGAATAGTTTTTGCTTCGTTTTTTTTTTTATGAGATTTGCCGTGCGGTTTGTCGCGACGTTTGTTAATTTGCCACGGAAACCGAAAACTGTAAACCGTAAAATGCCACTGAAAATCAGAAACCACCAAAGCCACCCGAAAGGAGCCACATGTCCTGCGGCGGAAATTACAAGCACACCACACACATGTGGCCATAACTATCGACGAGGGTTCAATTGGGGGAGGAGGAGGCGGAGGACAACGCAACAGATGCGATTTTTAAAATGAAAAATGTGAAAATGTGAAAATTTGCTACGGCAAGAATATAAAAAAAAAAGAATAAACCGAAGACAGCAAAAATAATAATAATAATAATAGTAAAAAGATGCGATGAAAGCCAAAGCGAAGCAAAGCAAGAAAACGAATTGCGAATACGCTAGATGAGAGCTGAGGCTATGGACAAAGGCTAGAGAGTCGAAAGATCTTTCATCGAGCCACAGAGAAAAGTGTGGAAGAAGACAGACAAAGAATATTTCCTTACTTCGATATAGGTAGAAGCACATGATGAAGGAAACCCGAAGCTCACTCTATAAATATTTATTTATCATAATGTTGCAAGGTCCAAGCTAAGCTTGACGCCTTCGTAACCTTGCCAGGGTTAGGGTATTAACACGTAGGCAAAGCCGCAGACGTGGCACGGGACAGCGGGCATCGGGCTTCGGGTACGGGGCTAATCGATGGAAGCTGCTGCACAGGTCAACACATGTCACCGCAGACGCTGGCCATGCGGGCAACAAGGTGTTAATGCGCCTCTATTAGAAGTCAACTACCCCACGAGTAGCAAGCAGAAGCAGCAACGGGACAACAACTGTGGAAAACTGTGGAAAACTGTGCAACGCACTTTGCATTTAAATGACGCTTTAAAAAATATTGAAAATGAAAATGGAAATGAAAATGAAATTGAGCGAGGAGCTGGAGGAAAACGCATGTCCCGCACGAGTCCATAGAGGCTGAGCTCAGCAGCTGGAGAGACAGAGCCCGCAAGTGAGAGGAAGAGGGAAGGCGAGAGCGAGAGAGAGAGAGAGAGAGATGAGGTAACAACACTTTTGCTTTTTCTTTTGTTTAGTTTTTCGTTGTTTTTATGACGTTCCGCGCGGCTGCAGCTTCTCGTTTTCTTTTTCCTTTTTTTTATGGCAACTTCCTGTCAAAGGTGAGAGCGTGCTGAACATGATTTGGTCACGACCCCGACGCAAGGACAATGCCGATCAAGGGGTTCAAGGCGCAGGGGGGCGGGCGAAAGGCAGGGCGATCTCTTGTGCCTAAAATCCTGGCCTGATGCGGGCCGCAGGAAATGCAAATGAATCTGACAGATACACATAATTCGTTTTCAAATAAAGGGTTGCTCCTTAGGGGTTAGGGGTTGCACAGGGGCTTAGCACGTAGAGAGCAGCCAACTGCTGCTGTTGTTGTTCGGGATCATGATCATTATCATTCGGGCACATCATGATTGTCATAAAAAACGAGGCAAAAGTTGTCGAAAAACGTGCGGCATTTGCCAACTGCTCCTACTTTTTGATAGGCATATGAGAGACGCGCGTTGCGCACGCGCCAAGCGCGCATCCTTTATGCCCTGGCAGACGCAACTGCTGCCTGCCTGCCTATCCAACTGTCTGTGTGTCTGTCGGTCTGCCTTGGCTGACTGTCTGGCTGTTGTTTGCCTGGGGCTGCGCCTGGCACGCTCTGATTTTGGCAGCTCGTTGAGCTGATGCTGCTCGCCCGCTGGCATTGTCCTGCGGGAGTTGGGACACCAGCTCCAGCTATGTGTCGGTCGCCTGCTCAAGTGACCCGAGTGACTGCATTCAAAGCAGCTCAGACGGAAGCGAGCAAAACAAAGCAAGGCAAAGCCAAGTCTCGTCTCTCTTCTTGTCTAGAGCCAGGAAATGGCAAATTGACCGCCTGCTGCAAAGTGGAGCCAGGAAGTGCGCCAGGACAACGCCACGTATGAGCAATGCTAGCCAAGGCAAAGACGAGAGGTCAGCGGGTGGGCAGCAGCAGCATCCACACACACACACACACACACAAACAATCGCAAAAAAGGGTTGCACAGTAATGGGATAATTGTTGCAGCTTTTTGCCGCATGTTGCCAACGCAGCCGTCGAGTGTCCTGCGGGTTCCTGCGGCGATTTGCATGGCTCGACCTTTGCCTAAGCCTTTCGGTGTATATCCTTTTCTTGTCTTCTTTTCGCTCTTTTTGTGCTGTCGTGTTGCGTTGTTGTGCCACAAAGCAAGGCGCGCGCGTAATCCTTTTGGTGGGTGGACGTGGAGTTGCATGAGCCGAGCGCATTAGCCATTGATTTCGATATTGAGATGGTAAGCAGGTGGCTCGACGCTTAGGCGTGGGGAGGCGTGGCACTTTTATTTTATATATATATATATATATATATATTTAAAAAAGGGGGCGACACTAATGCCTGGCTTAGTGCCAGCATGAGTCAATAATTGAATGCGAGTGCGGTGAATGCGAAAAACGGACTACAGACTGAATGGCTGGATGGATGTGGCAGAGCCTGTGGTCTTTGGAGGGGGGAGTGGAACTGGCTGAGGATGTGTATTGATAAAATGGGTTCAAGCACTGTTGTCCTTTTGGCTGACCTGCGACCCGTGAGCCACAACCCCAACCATTACCCCCATTCCCAAAAAGCAAAAAAAAAAAAAAAACAAGAAAATAAGAATGGAGAACTCAACCCACTCTCGGCTGATGGTTTTTCATTGTTGCTGCGGTCGCGACACGCTGTGCATTTGAAACTTTGCCAGCAAATTGATAATTAACGTGACACACACTCACACACACACACACACCTATACACTCACACATGTGCGCTGACAGGCAAACAGCGTAAAAAGCGTGTAAAAAATTGTTCGTGACATTCGCGCGCTGCGCAACAAATATTTAAATTTTCCTCCCATTTTGTTGACAGTTTTTCACAGCGAGTTCTCCTGTTGTGTGCGTGAGTGTGAGTGTATTTGTGTGTGGTAGCTATGGCAGCAGTCGCTTCATATTTATAATTACCAAATGGACAACAATTGGATGCGAGGACAGCAACAGCAGCAGCAGCAGCAGCAGCAACAGCCACAGCAACTCTTGAATGCGAGCAGAAAAAAGCGAAGCATGAAAAAAGTCAAACAATGCGTAATTAACGTGACAGCTACAGATACAAATGTATCTGCAAGCGTATACGTATCCGCATCTGCATCCGTATCTGTAGCTGTAGCTGTATCTGTAGCTGCGGCCGCTGCGTTGATGTGCTGACAGTTTTACATTGTCAGGAGTCAAACAACTTTGTTGCCGCTGACTCTTGCTGTTGTTGCTGCTGCTGCCTGTGTCAAAAGCTCAAAGTTCAAGGGTTAAATTGCGACAATGTATGCGTGTGTAGTCACATACGGCATTCAAATGCGAATGACACGCATCAAGTGTCAAGCGCTGATTGTTTAGGCAAGTTAATCAGCGAAAAATTCACTTAGACAGGTAAAACTAGCATGTGAGTGTATTCATGAGTGCACGCACACCCACACACAAGTGCATTCAATGCAGGTCAGCAGATAAATAATTAATCAGCGAATTAAATTCATGAGTTGAGTGTGGGAAGACTCAAAATAAAAAACCTGATATGATTTGAGTTTTCGAATTTATTCATCATGAATGTATTCAGGAGCATTACAAAATTAAGAAAAAACTTGATGGTCATTGAAGATCATAGATGCTTAGATCACTTTTAATTGTCATTCATGTATGTCATTAGTATTCATGAGTGTATTCATAGGTATGTCTGAATGGAATTATAGTTAAATAGGAAAACAAATGCATCCTTAACATGACTATTCATGAGTATACTCATGAGTGTATGATCCAAACTCCATATGTCCTTCCCAGTCAAGAGAGACATTCCTAAGAGCAACTGAATAACTTTACGCACACTTGCTGTACACTCACTCATTCATCCATTCATTCAATCACTCACTCAATCGACTCTATAGTCAACATCGAACTCGAACGACGCCTGTCGATTGCCGCCGCGTGGCCTGTTGCCTCTCACCTTTGACCCCTTCAACCCGTTCGGCACGTGGCTTGCCTTCCGTTGGTCAAGTCAGCACCAAGCTGACCGCCTCAATGGTCAACGTTCGTCCCGATTTGTGACCCCCGACTTCTGACCTCTGATCTTGCCTTTACCCCCTTCAGCTACTTCTTGGCATTCGCCTTTGTGCGTATGTCAAATCCAGTTCGCATTCGCATTCCCATTCCCATTCCTATTCACATTCGCATTCGCACTCGAGTGTCCTGTGTGCTTTGTCCACTCAAGTGGTTTTTTATCCTTTCTCTCTCTCTCTGTCTCTCTCGCATTCCTTTGCCTCTTTAAATTACCCTCGAGGGCAGCTCGACTTCTGTGGCTGTTGACAGCTTCTGCTACAGCTTCTGCTTTCTGCTGCTTTGTTCAGTGTCGTGTTGGGCTTATCCTTTCCCTCCCTTTAACCTCCCCATAACTCCACTGCGTCTCTCATTCCCTTGGTCGCTGGTATTGTTTTTATTGCTGTCTTTTGGCGTTGGGCTTTGGCTTTTCATCAGCTTCATCGTTCGCAGCATTTGGATTGAAAAATGTCAAAGTCAAAGGGCAGCAACAGCCGCGTGACAATCGAAGCTGTCCCTCGCTCTCACTCTCCTCTCTCGCTCTCTCTCCTCATTCTCTGTGCTTGCCTGTTGTCCGAGTGTCCTTTTTGGTCCTGCTGCACTTCAGCTTTATCAGCCGTTTTGCGCTTTGATGTCGCCCACGTTCTCATTTTTTTGCTGCATGTCCTTCGACATTCTCTCAGCTGCTTTTTTTTCCTCTGTGTCGCAGGACAAAGCGTTTTACAGCGCAATTGGTCAGAAAGGTCCTGTGAGACGGCTGGGCAGGGGCAGGGGCAGGGACAGGGACAGGGGCAGAGTCTGGGCCGTAGGCGAGGGGGGTTTCGTTGTGTTAATGCAGCTGCAGCTTATCGCGCGCTCAGCAGCCCCGCGGCCCGATCAGCAAGGACTTATGGACAGCCGCGAATGCACATCCTTTGACACACACTCACACACTCACACACACACACACACACGCACTTCAAACACATTTTTTAGTGCACATTTTTGCCGCCTCGTTTGATCTTCAATTTTGATTTTGTTTTTATTTCAGCGCTGGTCACTAGAGCGTGGTAGGGGTAGGGTAGAGGCGAGAGGCGGGGGCTTTTAATTTTGATTACGCAAATATGCGCATGTAATAAACATGCCACAAAATGTGGGCCCACTGCTCACCTGTGTGCACTGTGTTGGCCTCGGCATCGACGAGCTCCATTTTGGGTCGCTTGGCCAGCGGCTGTTGGCACTCATCGCCCGCTGGCAGCACTTGTGATTGCTCCAGCTCTCGCTCCCGTTCCTGCTCCCGCTCCAGCTGCTCCTCGTCGTTCTGCTGCTCTTCTTGTGGCAGCTCATCGTCGGCGAGTGGCTCTTGCTTGACCTTTGGCTTATCATCGAGCAGCGCGCAATCTTCAATCGCAGAGCGTCCGATGTGCGCATCCTGCTCGCCGGTCTGTGGACTGAGCGGCTCCATAGGCAGTGCCTCGCTGTCCGCCTTGGGCGTTGTATTGTCGTTCTCTGTTGAGGACATTGAAGTGGGTTTTAGTCAATGAGCTGTTAGCTCTCAGCTGCTCAGCTGCTCAGCTGCTTAGCTGTTGGGCAAGTACTTACCATCGACCAGGCGTTTGGGCGTGCTGCTTGCTCCGTCGGCCAGCAGATCCGCCGGACTGGGTGGTGGTGTGTGAATGCGTGAACCGCTCGCTGCGCTGCTCGCAACGGCAGCAGCAGCCGCCGCCGCAGCAGCAGCAGCTGTGGCCGCAGCAGCGGCAGCGGTTGCGGTGGGTGGTGCAACACCAACCGGAGCCGATTTGCGACCTGTGATTGGCGCCGATATCGATGGACGGCGATTGACCAGGCTCAGCGGACGGCCCTCGTCGGCATCGCGATCCATGCTGGGCGCCTGTGTGGTGCACTGGCCATAGTTTTCCTTGTTGCATTGCAACACCTTGTGCTGTATGAAGCGGACAATGTCCGACAGCGCGAAGGTCTTCTGGCATGCGCCGCACGTGAGGATGTCCTGCGCGGCGACCGCATCGTTCTCTGTCGAGTCGGAATCTGCAATGAATGAAGAAATTGTTTTATTTTTCGGTTTAGTCGACGTTATACAATTGTGGTGCTGCCACACCACCCTCCACCACCAGCCGCAACAGCCGCAACAGCCGCACCACCCGCTGTGAGCTGTGTGACACTTTTGCACTTGCAGTTCATAAATTTGCGCAACATTTCTCGCTTTTATGGCCATCGAATGTTGGCCATCAATTCTGGCTTAATGCGCCGCCCAGCTAACCACACGAACTCTCCGCTGGGTGGTTGCGTTCGCTGCCTAATTTACTTCGACTTCTACTTCGACATCTACTTCTACTTTCGGCGCTTTTATGGCAGCAATTCCCGTTCGATTGCCATGAATAATTGTGCCACATCTTCACTTATTAAAGACCAGCAAGAAAAAAGTCGAGATATTTAGCTAGACAACAATTTGGTGTTATCGAAAAATCAATATCGATAACGGTCTAAACCTGCGCACAGCTACTTATCGATAAATTTCGCATTTGGCTAATCAAAGTTTCTATGCATTAAACAAAGCAAATACAAATTGGCAATTGGAAATTGGCATTTGGCTTGGCATTCACACACACACACACACACAGAGACTACTGAATGTGTCAGAATTGATTTGCAACAACAATTTACGGCTGGCAATTTGGTTGGGTTTTTACGCTGGCAAAGTAGTTGGCAGCACCCATGACCAAATGGCAGCTATGACAGAGCTCTGTCCAAAAGCCCCCGCCTCCTCGTCCTCCTCCTCTGTCTACTGTCGTTCCGCTACCCCAGCTCCTGCTGCCACTCACTTATTTACATATGGACACAGCTCTGGGCGCTGATAAGAGGGCGTGCTGCTGCTGCAGCAGCAGGGGAGTCGGGGGGGCGGGTCGTTGCTTAGTATTAGGCGAATCGATTCGCTTGCACTTTAATTTATGTATTTGCGCGCGCCCAAATAAAGCGACAAATGGTAAGTTCACCCCAGCAAAAACCACACTCAATCGAATGTAAGCCCATACGGCGTCCCTCCCGTCGCCCACCTCCCCGCAGCACTATTTGCATGTGTGTCTGTGTGTGTGTGTGTGTGTGTGCAGATATATGTGCGAGCATAAATTCCAGTAAAATGCCGAAAAATGTTGTGAGACGCCTGCAATTAATTCGAGTCGCAATGAACTCGCCAAAATTGTTGCCAATTGTTTGTGCCACAGCAGTGGCTGTGGCTGTGGATGGGGATGTGGATGTGGCGGTGCTAGTGGCAGGGGCAAGTATGGGCAGCTATGCTTGCGCCCGGGGCTAGGCAACTTTTGGTAATTTATCGATGAATTTTGATTGACCAAGAAACAAGAACTTTACGCCCCAACTAAACACACACGCAGGGGATGGAGCAGTAGCTGCAGCAGCAGCAGCAGCAGCAGCAGCAGCAAATTAGCCGCCAGGCATATACGGTCAACAAGGGTTCGAAGGGAAGAAGAAGAAAACTTGATTGAAATGTTGTCAAATTGAGAAAGTTTTCGTCACATTTGGTCAATCAGACACCCAAGCTGGATTGACCTAATTCTCAGGTGTGAAGCAGGAGCCGAAATGGAATCCATGATAAATGTTTGTTTCCATTTTGCGCTATATTTACATATATTATTTTTGTTTATTTTAAAAAGTTTTTATTTATAATATATATTTCATAATACTTTATTTCTATACAATAATCTTTCTATTTCCTTATATTTCATGAACTGTTGGGATATAATAAATATCATCTATGGAAAACCTTGGGTAATTTCTTTGAGCTAAATTATAAATTTTAATTTTTCTATTTTCCATTTTCTTTTATACTATATAATTGTTGTTATAATTAATTTATTTATAAATATACTATTATTCATTTATATATAGAATTTTATATTCTATTCATTTCTCTTTAATCAACTGAAATCTTATATTCGTCTGTTGAACAAATAATTTGTATATTTATATATATATATATATATATATATATTTTTTTTTTATTATTTTATTTAAATATTGCATGTATACTTTTTTTTAGATTATTTTGATGTTCAATAAAATTTATATTTATTTTAAAGATATTTTCTATTTATTTTACTTCTATTCTCTTGTAAATTATTTCTACACTTTTCTCTCTCCCTTTATGCTTCACATTTGGCTGCGCCCTTAAGCTAATTGCTCATCTTTTATTACGCGCAGCCTCCTGCTCACTCGCAGGATTACTGTCTAGCCCTCTCCCACCTCAATTCCAGCTTCGCCCGCCTGCTCGATCTCCCTTGACTTTATCAATTAGCTGTCGCAACATTCGTAACAAAAAACCAAAAAAAAAAAAAAAAAAACTAAATATATTTATTGACGCGCTGTCGCTTGCCACTTGTCAAGTTTGTTGCTGTTGTTGTTGCTGTTGTTTGGGCAGTTTGAACAATTTGCGGTTGCCCACACACATACGCATACGCACACATGCATACACTCGCACATACACACATCGCCTAATGCGCCCCGAAGCGTTGCTCAACTTTTCTTCTATTTTTTTTTTTGCCACGTCCTTTGTCCGCTTTTTTTCGGCTGCGTGTGTCCACCCTCGCCCACAGCTGCCGCCCGCTCGTTTGCTATTTTTTTATCAATTGATTGTCCTGTGACGGGGTGACAACAAGGTCCTCACACACACACAGTCACACATGCTTTTATTTAGCCCATATTATTATTATATGTTTATATATATTCTGTTTTTTTTTTTTGGTAATTTTTTTTGATTGCTTGGGCGGACCTTGGCCCGCTGCCCGCTGGCCGTTGCTGACTTTTCGCTTTTGGTTTCTGTTTCAATAATAACAAAAATATAGAAAAAAATATGTTTCGCTTCCCCTCGTTGGCCTATTGACATTCGCTTTTTATATCCATTTTTTGTAGCTGTTGTTGTTGGGTATTTTATTTATTGATTGGCGATCATTGGCGTGAAATCGACGCAGGACGCAATTAGCCGCCTGTCTGACTCCATGAATTAAACATGTGTTGTTGTTGCTGTCAGTTGTTGTTGTCGTTGCTGTTGTTGGTAGTTGTTAGCTGCTGCTGCTGCTGTGCGATTGGCCAGTGGACAGCCAGCGGGCAGGTAAAACTGACTTGTTACCTGCTTTCATGTTGTAGGCGTTGCCGCGCGCTCACTCTAGACCCGAAGAGAGAGAGAGAGAGAAAGAGAGAGTGTGTGTGTGTTTGAGTTTCTCTCTGTGTGTGTACCAGGGGTAACGGGGTCGGGGGCGTAACTATTTGACTAAGCGATTAGATTAGATGCGTGTGTGTGTGTGTGTGTGTGTGTGGCGAGAGATTAACGCGCGCGTCTGGCAAAAACTAGGTAAATATAAATAATATACAAAACTTATTGACAGCTCCAAAAAGTCTGCTGCAATATTAGGAGCGAGCATGAGAGAAGGGGGAACGTGGAGAGGGGAGAGGGGCTAGGGTTGCAACAGCAGCAGGCAGCGACAGCAGCTGCTGGCCAAAAAGGTGTATCGAAAGGGTGTTCAAAGTGCCAGCAACTGTCAAATGTCAGACAGACGCTGACAGTCGCCTGACAAGTGTCAACAGAAGGTAGCTCTAACTCCAGCTCCAGTGTGTGTGTGAGAGAGAGAGAGAGAGAGAGAGAGAGAGAGAGTGTAAGTGTGAGAGTGAGAGTGAGCTCACGTGTTTTTGGCGAATATTTCATAAAGTCAGCTCATAAATTGAATTATCTGCACAAAAGGGCAAAAAGGACACGACCTAAAAAGGGTTCGCCAAACAACAGCAATTTAAGCAGCCAGAACGAATGCGCTCAGCACCCCCTCCAATCGAACCCCCTACGCCGAGAACCATGCCACCATGCACCCATCCTCTCCCCGCCGTCACTCACTTGACCAGCTGCGCTGACAGCCAAAAACTGTTTCGAAAATCTCTCGAATTCTTCGCACAAAAATGTCTGTGATGTCATCGCATATGTGTAATTAATTCAGCTGCGCCCCCAACCCTCTCTGCACACACACGCAGAGACAATAAATAAATTGAAGTGCGTCGATTTGTAAACCGCGCAGCTTAAGATTTATTTACGAGCTGCTGGCAAGAGGAAAAAAATAATAAAACTATCCTGCGGCTATTAATATGCGCCCAAGAGTGGGCGAGTGTGCGAGCCAAGTAGCACAATTAAGAATTAACATATTAATAGGACTTTTGCGCAAATTATCAGGCAGGCACAAATATGAGACTCAAGCAGGACTCAACTACAGATACACACAGTCAAAGATACAGATACAGCTGTGGCATCTCTTTCCCTCTGTCTCTCTCGCTCTGTCTTCGTATTTTTGTTATTTATAACATTTTCATGTTATTGACTGCACGATGCGGCAACTGCCCCCCGCTAGCCCACTAACCCAGCCCAACCCCATAAAGCCAACCACCTCCCATATGCTGCCTCCCTCCACAGCCTTCAGCCTCTCCGTCCACTGTTGCTAACCCCGCTGTAGCTGCTGCTGCTGTTGTAGGCGTGGCACAGGCAGAAAACAATACGTTGATTGTGCTAATTTATGCCCCCCACCCATACACACACACACACACACACACACACAGACTCATATACTCCCACACACACATGTGGAGCAAAGGACGCGCTTTATGGCCAAAAAGGTTATGGGCCAGTCGAGGCTGGCTGCGCGTCGCCGTTTAGCTGGAAACCAGGCTGGCCATAAAAACCAGGCGAGCGCCACACGGACGACTGTTTTTAGGTGCCCACGCGCGCACACACACACACACACACACACACAGATGAGCACTAACAGGCGCGGACCAAATGAAAAATGGCGACTGAAAAATAGCGGAAAATTGTTACGTGGAAGAAAGGCAAAAGGAAAAAGAAAATAGCCAACCAAATGTGAGGCAACTGCAGCCAGCTTTGATGTGCGCCCAGCGGAAGGTCAGCTGCAGCACATGAGCCCACACGCACACATACATACATGTACATATATATACCCAGAGCTATATACCTATGCGCAGTTTGCAAAGAAAGTTTAAAGCTTTTTAAAGTAAGGCTGTAAAGTAAGGCTAGCAGGAATCTAATGCAATCGAACTATATTTGAAAAGAAAGTCGAAAGGAAGTCTTCGAAAGGGAACTCTAGAAATCCCACAAGCGATTGCTATATTCGATGTTCTCGAAAACGATAAGAAATAAAAATGCTTTAAATGAACAACATATTTTTGTTTAATCTCTCTAGGCTTACGTTATATAATAATTATATATATTTAAAAAAAAACAATATATTTTTATTAATTATGTTTAGATTTGCTTTAGTTATTCAAGATTGCCAAGCATCAAAGTCAGTTGAAGCTAAATAATTATATATTATTAAGCTCATATTTATTTTATCATCATCATAATTTATTCTTATATTAAAACTAATCAGGCATTGAATAAAAATAATAAAAAAAAAATACATTTCTACAAATTTTTAAATATATATTTTTAAAGTAGCTTATTTTTATTTGTTTGCTTTATTTATTTATTTATTTTTTAAGAATCTGACTCACTTTCAGCTGAATATTTATCATAACACAACTAAGCCTCAAATAATAAAATTCTTGATGAAAAATAAAAATGGAGACAGCTGTGCGAGAGAAATGAAAAAGAAATAAATATCTCGCATATTTATAAGTATATTAAAAAATAGTTAAAAACTACTTCGCTCTCGTTCTCAATTGTAAGAGAAAAAGGTTTTAAACTATTTTTTCTTTATTTAAATATATTCTAGATATTTATTTTCAAAAAATTCTCTCTCTATTGTTTTCGCTTGAAATTTTGTTTTAAAGTTTTCTTTTCATTTATGAACTGTTAGAAGGAATGCAAGAAGCAGAACTTATTATGACACCGAGTGCTCCATTTGTCGAGTCGTTGTCTATAGACAAATAAATTATGTACTAAAAAACAAGTTGTTGTTGTTGTTGAAAAGAAATGCTGTGTAAATATTTAAAAATGCTGAGCCACATTTTGTTTGTTGTCGTCTTATTGTATTGTTTTTTGTTTTTTGTTTTTATTATTGTTATTGTTTCTGTTGTTGTTGTTGTTGTTGGGTTTTGGCCAACGGGGCTGCTTCTTGAGCTCATTTAAAAAGTTAACGAACAAAAAATAACTGACAACGAAGCGGGACAGAGAAAAAAAAAAGGTTAAACAAATTCGAAATTTTTCGTTGCTATTGCGATAACACACACACACACCTCTGTGGGGGCGTATATGCATGTGTGTGTGTGTGTGTGTGTGTCTGTCCACTACACTCACACACACACACAGCTTGACAGTGACAAAGCGACGTCAGGCAGCTGAAAACTCATGCAATGTGATGGCGCTGGCGAAGGGACAGCGGGCGGGGGCAATGCCTTAATTTGTTTAAACAAATTACGTGGATAACCAACAGGCAGGCAGGCGGCTGGCAGCGGCTAAAGGTGTTTCTTTCATTTCTTTTTTGGAGCAGCTGAAACTACAACAAACACACATGCAATTGCCTATCCCCCTATGTCTCCGTCTGTGTATGTGTGTGTGTGTGTGTGTTGGTGTGTGGGTGTCTTATCAGTTAGCTGGCGGCCAGCGACGCGTCGCCGTTGCCATTGCCTTCATCGCAAAGTGTTTTAGCATACAAATTTGGTTTTATTTGCCTGCGTTGTTGTTACCTGGTGCTTGCGCTGCTCTACTCTGCTTCCCCTCCCCTCACTCCATTGGCCCACCTGGAGTGGTGGTGGTGCTGCTGCTGGTGGCCAGGTGCCCCTGGCATAGTCCAAGGGCAGCGAGGGAGCTTCGACACACTGGCTTGCATGCGAGGGTGGCGCAGTGGCGGTTAGCCAAAAGCCAAACGCTGAATGCTGATAACACCCGCATGTGCTGCCCGACTTCATGCCCATGCCCATGCCCATGCCCACCACATCCTCACAGCCCCACACTGCTGCTAGCATAACCCCATGGCAGTATGCGAGTGTGTGTGTATGAGTGTGAGTGAGTGTATGAGTGTGTGTATCTGGACAAACAAACAGTCCGCCAGGTTGAGGTTGAGTGAATGAGCCATATGCAAATATAGGCGGCCTGGGAGCGAGCATTAAATGTGGTCGCGTATTCAAACACACACACACACACACACACACACACACACACTTACTCTGTGTGTGTATTTGTATATTGTGCTCGATATGCGTCGCAGCAACAACAATAAACTGAGCAATATGTGTGTGTGCCAAGCCAAAAGCTGGACACACACAACACACGAGGACTGTTGGACAATATACACACACACACACACTCATACACATACACGTATGTATCGTTTATCGGGGGCATATATACTATATAGCCATGGCAAACTGTGCTGATAAGTAGAAAGGAAATGGGAACAGCGACGCATAAGTCAAGCCATAAAAATTTCAGTTACATTTGAAATAAGCAGGCATAAGCAGCAAATTATCGATAAATATATCGATAAGGCAAATATCAAATTTAATATAAAAGTCTTAATGCAATTTGTAAAAGTGATTTAAGATCAACGATTTTTGAACAGAGTCTGCAACAAAATGCAGCTGGTCAACTAATAGATCTGTCAATCGAATTATCGATAAATAATTGAAAATAAAGTTATTGTAAATTACTTGGATTGCCCTTAAACTTGCTCTTAGCTAAATGTCTTGCCATCGATAACGGCTTCGATAACATTATCGATAACAGCAGCTATACAAGTGCCAATTGTCCGCGCTGTCAATGCTATCAATCGACTTGTACGGCTTCCCTTGGAGGCGCAAGCTTGCGGAGGCGTGGCAGTGCCATACGAAGGTTTCAGCCAGCGCGGCCAGGTCCAAAAGACCTGGCCCGCTGTTTGCCTAGTGGCATGAAGCGTACCTATTGTAGGTGATAAGAGCCTGCTTGCGACAATGTTGTAATGTGGAAGTTTTACTTTTAATTTTTCCAGGTCGCTAAAATATTTGTATTTGTATTTGTGTTTGTATTGTTTCTCTGGTGAGACGCGCGGCGCGCAGTTTGCTTTATATTCACCCGAAAAGTCAACGACAACAACGGACATGCCATATGTAAATAGGCGCGATCTATATAAGCACGTCTATATATACACACACCTATATATGTATATATACATATATATATATATATTAATATATATATATATTACTAGATAGGTTGGGTCTATGCCATATAAGACCTGAGTACACATAAATGTATCTCAGATTGTGTGGGTGCGGGTGTTCTTGTTGCTCGTTCTGTTGTTGTTGTTGTTGTTCTTCTTCTTCTTCTTCTGCTCGGTAACAGGCGCTTATCAAAAATATAAAAAAAAATGTGAAAAAAGAAGGCAGCTTGGCATACACACGCAGGCACACACGATTCTTGCTTTACTGTCGCTGCGTCTCCCATGTGGAGGACGGCAAATGATTAAAGAGACAACAAGAAGAGCCGAACAACCGGAAAGGTGAAGAATTCTTGGAAATGCTGCAAACTATCTTGAAAGATCGTCTATCTCAGCGCGACTTATTACGCGCAACATTGCGTTTTGATAAGCGAAACACACACTCTGCCACGCCCCCATCCACCCACTCTGTGCTCATGCATTGCCCCGAAATTATTTTGGTACACTTACGGCTCAGCGAACGGAATCCGTGATCCTCACTGATCGACAGCATTTTGTTGTACATTTTGTAGAATTCGTTGTGTTTGGTTTTTGTCTGTTTATGGAAACTTCACTTTGTCATTTATAACAAATAATATAATATCTGATTTGTCAGTGTTTCAGTTTTTGGCACATCACAAGAAGGTATCCATTAATATGTAAATTGATAGAGTTGTTATCAAGGCACCGCGTTGCACACACACACACGATCGTAGGTAATCCAAGTGTCCTGCGTTGTGTGCGGAGCCAAAAAAAAAAAAAAAAAAATACACGAGATAAATCTCGAGTTCGGAACGTTTTCAAAAGTCTCGCACGCGTAACGGTTAAGTTGATGCGTTGTTCTTTCGATTTAGTCGAATGCGTTTTTACGTAGTTTTTGTCGTTTAGCCTAACAGGATCTTGAGCGCGTCCTCTGGTCTGTACGGGCTGAGCGCGTGTGTTGTTGACCCCACAGAGGCTTCACGTGGACTGACAATCGAAAGTCTTCCTGTGACGGTCGTCGACGGTCCTGCCCTGTCTCTCAGTCTCTGAGGCTGTGCGGTCGACGTCGGCGTCGGCTGCACGGTGACTGCGAGCGTGTGTGTGTGTGCGCGCGACTGTGCGGACGGCGTTTGCCCTCGGTCCGTGTGCGGGACACACGAGAAAAACACAGAGAAAAAAAAAAACGTGTGTGAACGCACACACACAAACGCAGGGTAGTTGCTGCTTGCCTCTCGCTCGCACTACTCACACTCGTACGTGTGTGTGTGTGTGCTGCGAGTGGACGTCGACTAAGAAAAAGGGGGATGAAAACATCTTTGGACTCTGTGGCTCTGCTCCCTTGGCCAGCGCCAGCGCCAGCGACAACTGCGCTGCTGCTGTCAACGTTCGCTGCCAGCGTCGCTGTTAGCGTCGTTCGCTTTGTTTGGCGCTCCTGCTGCTATCGGCTCTCCCCCACCTCCCCTTTCGCCGTCTGCCCATCGCCAATTGAGCTGTTATACAGCAACAACAACAACAACAGCAGCAGGAAGAGGCAAGCAGCAAATGATAACTGAAGATCTGAAGGCAACAGGCTGACAGGCAGGGAGAGAGAGAGAGCGAGAGATAAAGAGAGAGTGAGTAGGGCCAAAGAGCGAATCAGTTGCAAAATCTGACATATTTCTACATTCGGATCTACAAGAATTTATAAAAAATATATAAAAAGAAATTCCTTTAAGTATGAGATAGAAATCCTCAGGTTAAGGTTGAATTATCAGTTCTAATTAGCCAGATATTTCAAGCCAGATGAAACACATTTCAAATATTTCTATTCTATTTATATATAACACCTACAACTATGACATATACTTATTTTGATTGAAATTTTAATTGGGTTTGACTTGGCTAAGTTTATTTATATTGATCCTTTTTTCAGTTTAGGCTGAAATTGTTTTATTATGTGATGATTTTTCCATGATCCTACATTATGGAAGGCATATATTTTATGATTCAATAAATAAGTATATTAATACTTATAAAAATAGACAAATATGTCTATAATGGAATGTAGTATTTCATTTTCAAAAATATTTTTGAAAGTTTTAAAAATTATTTTAATTTGAAATTTCTTTAATAATTCAGGTTTTTATTCTTATAGAAGTATACAATATTTAGTCATACTATATGAGTCGTAAGTTAGATCTCAGCACAAGTTAAACACTTTCTAAACAGAGTGAAAAATCAAGTAAAAAGGAGCTGTTCCACTGCAACAGTTAGTAGCCCAGTTTACAGAACTTATATATATAGTACATATATATTCATATATACATGCTAGTCTCATCAGCTACGCACATTTGACACAATCTTAGCTCTGGATAGCCCCATTCGCACGCTGTTCCACTTGGCTGGCAACATCTTTGATGTAGAGCTGGGAATCCTTGGATTGCGCATCCAACTGAGTTGAGTTTGTTGCCCTCTGCGCAGTGCTGAGGCATCTGCGCAGCTATCAACAAAGAGAGGAGAGAGAGAGAGAGCGAGACAGGGAGAGAGTGAGAGAGAGATTTTGCGCTTGGTCCATATGGAAGCTGCGCAATAAGCGTGGCGGCCAGCCCCGAAATTCTTGATGCCCCGTTAGCCCCGACTCGATCTGGATCTAATAATAGATGATGCTCAGCGCGCTCAAGAGCGAGCGGGATGCACAGCTAGCGGGCAGCGGATGCCGTAATACTTTTCCATAGAATTTTCAGCCAACAGTTGTTGCTGCTACTATACCATATATATATGTGTGTGTGTGTGTATGTGCGTATGTATGAGTACACTGTTTTTTTTTTTTTTTTACTATAGCTTAATCCTTTTCGGGGGGTAAGAAATGTTTTTTTTTTGTGTTTGTGTTTTTTTTTGCGCGCGCATTTCTTGCAATCGCCTTGGCTCAGGAGACGGCTGCGCAGGCGCCGAGCAGAATGCTAGGGGTAGGCCACGGTCACGTCTTGCGTGAGCTGCGCAGCGTGTAAAAGGATGCTGCTAATGTCCTGCCAGGCAGCGTACATAATAATAAAAAAAGAGAAGGAAGGAAAAAAACGTGTCCCTGCTTTGTGTGCTTAATCAAATGCCATTCAATGCGAAATGGAAATGGGAAATGGAAAATGTTGCAGGGGTAGGGGCAGGGGCAGGGAGTAGGGGGTAGGAGGTAGGAGCAGAGCCGCCTTGCAATTTTTTATGCAATTTGCTGATCGACGCTTGATTTTTTTTTTGGTTTCGTTTTTCTTATTCTTGAGTTGTTTTCCTTCAGCCGTGTAGCGTTTTTTGCAACCCCGAGGGTGCCTTCTCGTGGATCGACAGCTTCTTGCTGTGGCTGCTGCTGCTGATGCTGCCTTGCCAATTGCTTTGTGCCGTGTGTCCTGGCCAGGTAGGCGCAGGCCGGGTTCTCCACCCCTCAGATGTCAAATGTGTGTGAGCGCGTGTGTTTGTGTGTGTGTGTAACGGCATTTTTTTTCTATGCAAATTTTTTTATATTAATTTTTTATGCCCCGCGTGCGTGTCCTGCTTGCGAGTGTGTGTGTGTGTGTGTGTGTGTGTGTCCTTGTTGTGTTGTTTTTTGCTCTGCGAGCTGCTTCTTATTGTTTTTTTGTTCGTCCTTCTTTTTTTTGTGACTGTCAGTCGCTGGGTTCCTTGGGTGGTGGCCAAGATTTTCCCAAGATATGAAATATGCAAGGGAATGAGGCTGAGGCTGAGGCAGCGCAAAAAGGGAAGGTAGCAGGACAGCCGTTGTCACATGTGAGGCAGACAAGGTTTTGCATTTGATTTAGGCAGGACGACCCAGGGCCGGGACCCTCGCCGGCTGTGCGCGACTTGTCCTTGCGCATTGATTACCGTCGCTTTTTTAATTCAATTCAACAATGACATAAAAAAGACGCCGTTGCTGCCTGGGTGCAAAGCCCGATAAAAAAAAACTGGCGAAGGAAAGGACGACGCACCCTGACAGAAGCTGCGTCCCGGACCAAGTACCCAAGACGGGCAATTGTCGTCTCCGGTTCCTTGTGGCCCGTTTTCCCTATGCATATCATCATTTCTATTTTTTTCTCTCCACTATTTCCAGTAGTTTTCGTTTAAATGAGCAAATCTTCACAAAAAATGCATTCGTTTTTAACGGAAAATTTATGAGAACTCGATTCGGGTTAGCGAAAGGACGTGCCAGCCCTACCAGCTCCTAACTCTTTACTCGTTTTTTTTTTAAAGATATATTTTTTTTAGTTTTTTTCTTGCATAATTTCATTCCTGGTTTACCATTGCGTGTTGTAGATAGAAATCCAAAAGATGCTGCGCATTAAAATAAAAAAATAACAAATAGATCTCCTGAAGAACGGTTACGGATTGGCAACTGTGTTAGAAATGGGGTAAAATAATTAAGGAAAAATAAAAAATAAAAAAATGTTTGAAATTTGAGAAGCAAAAAAACACACACAAAAACCTAATAAAAATGTAACGGTTCTTTGTAGAACTGGATGGATTTAAATATAAAAAAATAAAATAAAATGAATAGTTCGTTATGCTCAAAAAAGTAAAAAAAAAAGTATTCAAAGAAGTGAAATACAAATTTAAGAAATAAAAATTTGGAAATAAAATGATAAAATATCTTTTTACATGTCTTTTCAATATATGTATATAATATAATGAATATTGTATAGGATAGTTAATACTGTGAATTTTTTGCTAGTTCATGAAATATTTGTAGCATCATTTGAACTGCATTTCATGAAGTAGCATAAATCTGCTTTCCATGGACATCGCTTTGCGGCCTTTATAACCTGCTTGACCTGTGCAGGACTTAAGTCTGTAGAATTCGTTTAGCTGCTGTCATAATCAGGCGTATCAATCAGTTTTTCCCATACACACATTTTTTATTCTTTTTTATATAGGTTTTTCCTTTTGAAGTGTTGTCGCTTTGCTAATTCCCAGCAACCAAGAGAGAGACAGGTAGAGTGAGAGGGCAATAGACGTGTCATAACCGAGTCTCATGCATAATAAACAGCGGCGAGGGAGTCTCAGTCTTTACACACACGGGTCTCTGAAATCTCAAGTCCGAGCTCGAGGCCCATTCAGCGCTCGTCAAATGTGTTTTTGACAATTATTGTTGTAGGTGCTCCGTTTGCTTTATGTGCAGATCATCGTGCCGATCGTAAGAAGCAGGATGATCATCATCGTCATGATGATGAAATGTTGTCATTGGACGTGGACACAGGTCGGCCGACACCGGACAACTGAGGCGCACGTATGGGACCGAGGCACAAAAAATTAAATGAAAAGAAAAAGAAAGCAAACTAAAGACGCAGACGAGGCCAACAATCAGATACAAAACACGCACCGATACAAATGCAGATACAGATACAGATACAGATACAGATACAGATACGGATACAGCTACAATGATATCTCGGATGGAGTTGGACGGAGACAAAGTGTCCAAAATAGCTGCACGTTGAGCAGCGTCCAGCGTATTGGACATGCCAAACGATCGCACACACCCGCACACTCACACAGTCAGAGTTTTGTCTGTTTGCGTTGGTCTCTTGGGAGCGTCTCGGTTGCTGATGGGATCAAGACGCGACGCATTGACACGCAGATTGTGCAACTGGCCAGGCAGACTGGCAACAACGGCAACAAAGCCGCATGCTGCACATGTCCAACAGACAACAGGCAACGCCCGCTCCCCTCCTCTCCCCTTACTCTCTGACGAAGACACAAAACTTTCTTCGATGTGCGCGGCAAGAACGAAAATGAAAATAGAAAAAAAAAATAAGCTGTCTAGGGCAGGGGACAAGCAGAAAGAGGTAGAGGAGTGACAGAGGCAAGGAAATGGGGTGGGGGAAGGGGAATGGGGCTCACAACAATTACTCCAAGTGACACATCTTCATCTGTATCTGCATCTGCGGCGTGTGTGGACGTGCCCCATGCACCGCAGAATCGGTTAACCCAGTCGGGCAGCGTCTTAAGACCTCTTTTTCTTGCCTCCATCGCCTACGTGGGCAGCATTTTCGATTAGTAATCGCTGAAGGGAGGCACGTTTGGAACACGTGGAATGGAACAATTTCGCAATCAGGCCATGCAAACAGAAATAATGAAATAACATTTGCTTTGTCTTGCACTTTGGAATGCATGGAATGAAACGGCATGAATGGAACAATATTGTCTTGGTTTCATGCTAGAGAATGTCGAAGTACATCACATTGGAATGAATGGAAAGTTGCAAGTGAATTGATTGAAATAGTTGGTTTAAGTTTGAGTGGAACTGTGAGATGAAACAGTTTTGAAACCAGTTAGAAAAATTTCATAATGCTAGTAAGGTTTAGCTAAATTGATGAAATAATATTTGTCTTGTCAGAAACTTGTTTCATTTTAAACTGTTTCAGCTTGGAATGCATGGAACGAAACAGTTATAGCTACA
Source organism: Drosophila buzzatii (assembly GCA_035045845.1). Taxonomy (NCBI): domain Eukaryota; kingdom Metazoa; phylum Arthropoda; class Insecta; order Diptera; family Drosophilidae; genus Drosophila; species Drosophila buzzatii. The sequence continues at coordinate 2,275,487 of JAWNOS010000105.1, read as the reverse complement.
GATCGAGCACAGTCAGATAATCCCAAATCTTTTCAAATTCGCGTGTTGTAAATCTGTGCTTATCGCATTTGTTGACCCTTACCTGCCCTAATGGCCCGACAAATGAGCGAGTCCTGGCCTCGGCTGGGCTGCTAACAACAATGATTTACACGCAATAAACGCAACGGGATAAAACCAGTGCCTGTCCTAGCCCATTGTGGCCGCAACTTGTCGCTGACCAGTGGCCAGGACAACGGCGCTGACATTAAGGACATGCCGGCAAACAATAGCAACGCCCACAACAGTAGCTGCTCTCAAGCAGCGACGAGGGTGAGCACCCGTCCGAGGGTGAGTGCAACTAGTCAAAACACCTACACCAGCACACACACACACACAAGCGAGCACACATGGACACCTTTTGTTTTGATGCTATGCGCAATCGTAAATATAAATTGCATTCGGGTAAACGACCACAACAACTGATGACAATCGAATGCAGATCGAACAAGTGTCTCGCACAACAAGCGGCAGCTGCGCAGCTGTTGCAGCATAGCCATAGTGGGCGTGTCAGCTCTGGGCCAGGCCAAAGGAATAAAAGGCTGAGGCAGGCTAAAGCAGTTGTTAAGTGGTGGGGAAATTGGTTTAGTTTCGGGTAGCTCACAAGCGAAATTGTTATCGTGTGCAGGAAATACAATTATGAATTTATGTAAACTGTAAAGTTATCGATAAATTGATCGGCTTGATCAAATTTGATTTGACTGTCGCCGTAACCCTTTATGACATGTGCATCGAATCAGTTCGAGAGTAAAGAAGAACTGATCATTAATCAAAATTGGCTCTTGGCCTTTGTCGATTTATCGAAATGCATCTGCGCAACGAATTTAAATTTGTGAATGCATTCGCCGAACTGTTTCAGACCGAATGCATTATTGAGTCATGCGCCGCTGTGATGCGGGCTGCCAAAAAAGGGTTACACTGCGTTCTATGAATTTAGCTAATTTCATTTTACAATTTAATTAGGTTTTGGATTTCCACATGTCCCGCATCTATGTGGCAACCAGCCAAGCCAGAGACAGCAAGAAAGACAGAGAGAGACAGAGAGAGAGGGACCATTTAGCCACGGGCTGCGCATGCGACTAGGAATGCTTGGTAAAGCGAACGCTTATCAGAAGAGTCGTTCGGTTAATTGGGTCACAGCCTAACCAAATTTGGCGTCCAAGGTGGCCCGATTGACGAATTCAGTGAATGGGCGCATGACTGTCGCTCTGTTTGCTGATGCGTCAGCTACGCTTCCGGGCAACGGCCAACATTTGCTAGCATATTTGTTGCTGACTTTGGAGCTGACTTAGTTTCACGTTTTTATTTGGGACTTTTTTCGTTTTTTTGTCAGGGCGTGTCGGCTGCTCATATTTCACGCTCGATTGACTAACTCAAGTTTTGCCTATAAATTTGAAATTGTCATCAGCTTTTTTGGCGCATTAATTGCCGTATTGCCCACGTCCGCTCGTGCAGCAGCGGCGCCCAACTGCAACTGCAACTGCAGCTCGAAGAGGACAATAAGAGTTCGTGAGAACTTGATGCTTATCGTTGCCCAGCAGCAGTAGCAGCAGCAGCAGGAGCAGCAGCAGCTAGCAGAACGTCTGGCACCAAAGCGAGTGGGCAGTGGGGAGCGTCGCATCGTGTCCAACGTGGAAGCCAGACCAGACCAGGCCAGAGCAGACCGGGCTAACTATGTATGTACCCGAAAGCCAAACTCCATTGACATTTGGCAATTGATTTGCCTGATTAACATTCGAATACCACGCAGGGGCAACTCCAGCATCGATTGGGCGCTTGGTCATTTCGATAGTTAGAACTGATGCTCAGTATCTTTAGCAATTGATCTAGCTGACGAATATATATATATATATAATAAATGTATATATGTACACATATATATATATATATATATATATATATATATATATATATATATATATATATATATATATATATATATATAGTATATTAAAATATGCTTAAAAAGCAATTTTAGATGACTTGAAAGAGGAAAACGAAATTCATTTAATCAATTATCATTTTCCATTCAAACAGGTAAATCTGATCCTTTGCTAAACTTGTAACAATTGTATCAATGTGTATTAGAATAGATTTCATACTGCATTCACCGTTATTCCATATTTATCTATATATTTGTACTTGTGTCTGAGCTAAGCACAGCTGCTTCCATCGCTCACTCGCATACGCATTGAGCTCTTTCGGGCATGGCATTGTTAGACACCTCTAAATGACAATTCTTAATCCTTTTTCTCACGCACCAAAAAACATTCGCTGGCAATAAAAAATACATATATACACACATAGATATATATATATTGAAAGAAAGAGCAAGAAGCAGAGCAGCAGCAGCAGTGCTAGTGGTAGGGGCAAGGCTGGGACAGCGTATGAGCAAAAAGAAAGAGCCCTAAAAATGTTCTCAAGCATTGAAACTCACGAATGACACGTTGCAAATATGCCAAATATATCAGCAGCAGGAGCAGCAGCAGCAGCAGGAGTAGCAGCAAATGTGCATTGTCATTGTCATGGCAAACGGCGATTCCGCTACAAACTGCCCCAGGTAGGCAATTACAACAACAACGACAATCGCCACTGCATCTGCATCCTCATTCGCAGCAACAATGGCAAATCACGATCAATTCAATTACGAACGGGGCGAGATGTAGTGCAGCGCTGCAGCGAGTCTCATGTGTGCAGGACATTCAGGATATGCTGGCAGCGGGGCCTCGAACTGGAGCCTGGCTCTGCCTGCAACTGCACCTGCACAATTTTCCCATGACAATAACAATTTTCCTGTGCTTCGATTTTTCTTCTTTTTTTTTTTTTTTGCGAATCGTTTTTCGCGTCGAATGGCTAATCGGAGCCAGGAAAAGAGAGGGAGCGAAAAAAATGCAGGGGCGAGCTGCTGCGGCACCTGTAACTGCGGGCTGTCCTGCCAAGTACTCAAGTAGCGGACAATGTCCTGGCTAAAGAGAGACTCAAGAATCGGGACTCGATCGATAGGCTTTTGTCTGGCTCGCCCTGAAACATGACGCTGCCCAAGAAGTGGCAGAAGACGCAGGACTCGAGGTCGGACTGCGACTGCGGATCCCTCATATATCCTGCTAGCTGTAATGGGATAAGCAGCGCTAAGGCTCAGAGCGGGGGGCACTCACTTTTGTACACACGCACACTCGCACACTCGCACACAGACAAGTGCGCGATAATGAAATTGTAGACTTGTTCCTGCAAAGAGCAGCAAATTTTCGGGCATTTTGCTGGAAAATTGTGGGAAAATCTTTGTTAATCTCTCGCTGATCAATTGTTTGATCGCTGCAGGTGCCCCTTATACTGTGCATATGCATGTGTGTGTGTACGTGAGTGAATTTTAGACCAGACATATACAATCTGACTGATCGCAGGCAATTTCACTCGCAATAGCTTTAGAAATATGAATCTATTGGATATGGGAATCGGATTTACTTTTATGAAAGATTAAATGCATCTGTATATAAGTCTGATCAGAGAAATTGAATTTCCTTCAACGATTGAGGTTAGTCAAGCTAGTAAATGTAAAGATCAAAGCCGATCGTTCGACTGGCATGAACTTAAACTTGTAGTTAAAGAATTTATTAGAAGATCAGTATTTCAATAATTTCCCATGAGTACCAACTTATTAGTTATTAATTCAGCCACTGTCAACTCCAGATCTATCTATCACGATCAGTGATCAATATTATTTGTTACTATGAAAAGTAGTTGATCAGAGTATAGAGTCCAGTCTCTGATCACTGATCACTGAGCTCAATTCTCTGATCGCAGATCACCAGTCACAGATCCCTGATCATTCGAACATCTCAGCAATGATTTCAGCTTTTTACCCGTTTTGTACAGCTGACTGTTTAATTGCATGTGATGGGAGTTTAGCGGTAATGCCTGCTCCCAAAACGCAATGCGCGGTGCCATTAACCGTTACACTCACCTGCAAAAAGAGAGAAAGAAAGAGAGAGGGGAGATGAAAATGAGCGGCAAATGCAAATAAATTAGCTGGAGCAAATGGTGAGAAAAGCGGATGAGTCCGTTGCTATTGCTGTTGTTGCTGCTGCTGCTGCTGCTGCTGGCCACGTGTTGCACGCGAGTGGGTGTAGGTGTAGGTGCAACGGGAACCGCTCACCAGTTGCCAGCTGCCAGTGACCAGTAATGACCTCCAGGGGCCTCTAGCCGAAGGGCCAATGCGAAGCAGTTGTTGCTGTTGTTGCACGTTGCAGTCATGTGAATGTGCTCGGGAATTCGCGCTGTTTACGAGTGCAAAAACAAAAGAAGTGAAGTTCGCATAACTGGAATTAAAGCAGCGCCAAACCACACACCAGCAACAGCAACAGCAACAATTGCATTTGCAGCAGCAGCAATAACAGCAACAGCAACACCAACAGCAACTGCAACAGCAACTGCAACTGCAACTGGCAGACACATTCAAAAAGGAGCTCGTGGGTAGCGCGAGTGCTAAATGGGCCACAGAGTGGAGCCAGGGCCAGCTCACATGCAATCGAAGCCGCTGGGCAGTGGGAGCAACAGCAGCAGCAGTGCATACGGATGGGCTGGAGTGGACATTGACGTCGTCGTTGTCGTCGTCGTCAGTCAGTCGCCTCGTGGAGTCAGTCACCTCAGCGCCAAGGCGGCGCAGGGGAGTTAAGGGAGCAACAGGCCAGCCCCAAAGACAATGGTGGGAATATTCTCATATTAAGAAATCGCGCGATCTGCAGCGCCAGATGTGTGACTGTGTGTGAGTGTTGCTGTTGGTGTTTGTGTATGTTTATGCACATGCTTGTATTTGGTGCAACGGCAGGTCAACCCACCGCCCACTGCCCGCCAGCCAAGCTGCTGCTGCTGGTGCTGCTGCTGCTGCTGCTGCTGAAACAACGTTCGTGGCAAATTCGCAACGTGTCGTGGTCGTGCCTCCGTTGTCATGTCCGAGAGTGTAACAAAGACCTCGCTGAATAACCTGGTGCCTCAGTCCTCCCGCTGCTACCCAGCCGCCCCGCTTTAGCTGGCCCATTCTCTGTTGCAAACGCCCCCGTCAAGTAGCGCGAATAAACATTAAACACAAAAACAAAAACAACAAAAATGTAGCGGCAACAGCAACGGCAACAACAATAATTGCATTACACATAAAAATAAATTGTAATGAACTTAAGGAAGAGGCAACAAAGCAGCAGCAGCAGCAGCAACAGCAGCAGCAACTGCAACAGTGGCCAATGTGAAAATCGATGCGGAAGCGGCAACACGAAAGGGCAACAACAGCAACAACATCAGCAACATCAGCAACAACAACAGCAACAATTCGTCGCTTTCTTCGCCATTTCTCTGCTCTACTCAGCTAAAAACAATCTGAGAATCTTAGCCCATTGCCCATTCTTCCGTCTTCCTCTGTCTCTTCCTCTCTTATTTGCATTTTATAACATTATTTATCATGCACTACTCAGTGCTGATCATATAAATATTGATATAGTCATCTACATATTGTATATCAATCTAATAAAGGTCTTTGAAAGTTCTTGATACGAGTTGATAGATCTCTGTATATATCTGTATCTGAATCGCTTAATGAAATTTATCATTTTAAGCATTGACTCAATGAGAATTTTCTTAGCTTTTATTTTAATAAAAAAGTTGTATTCTTCGACTTAAAATTATAATAAATTATAAATGATATAATAATGATAATATGATCTACTCTTTGGAAAATTTAAAATTAAAGCCCTTTGAAAGAAATTTACATATTTTTTTTTAAGGTTGAAATATTTATTTGATAACCAATTATTTTTAAATAATTTTTTTTTTAGAATTTTGGTTCGATTGACATAATACTTATAGAGCTTATGCATAAGGAATACAACTTTTTGAAATTCATCAGTTACTGATTTACTGATAAAAAAAAAAATAAATAAATAATAATATTTTCAAAATATATATTTTTATATTCACTAACTACGTCAACTCCTCTGTCCACTCCCCTGGCTATTAAGTTTTTAATTGCAATATTGCAGAAGAAAAACTTTATCCTGATTTGGTCATCCACAACTGGCGGATTAAATGTCCTTTTTAACCAACCTTTAAAAGTTGTCTACAGTAACTTGACTATCAAATATTTAGACTCAAAAACTGTAGAAAATTTTGATTTGCAACACTTTTTAAAAGAAGCTCGGCAAATCGAAATTTACTACAGCATTTGAGTGTAAATATTTGATAGTCAACTTTTAATGATTGGTCAACTTATTTTTACTGATAGATGAGGCCAATTGAAACTATAATATCGTCTTTTATTTAGTTTCTTTTTATTTATTTTTTAAGTTTTATTAATTTAGAAAATTTTGAAATTCAGAAGTTAAAATGACAGCATAATAAATTTTTAGATTCTTTATTTTGCAAATGAAGATATATATTTTGTCATTAGCTTGATATATATTTATAATATCTGCAATATTTGTCAGCTTAAGCTTTGCTATAGTGAACATTTTTTATCAACTCAGTGAAAGGTTTGAGTTAATAATTAATTGATATAGCTTTACTGAACGACCGCATAATGCCATATGAGTGCGCGCCTATAAATATATGTATATGTATTTAAATCTTTATATATACGATCTGTGTTTGAAAGTCTGCAGTTAAAGTAAAATAACTAGCAAAAATTAGTTCAAGCTGCGATTCGTTAAAGTCCTGCAGATATGCATGTGTGTGTGTGTTGTTGTTGTTGTTGTTGTGTCAGTCAGCGAGTCAATTAATTAGCCATGATTCTCACGACCTCAAATTAAGAGAAAAGCCATAACAAATAGAAAATAAAACGGCAGCAGCTACGAAACGGAGGCAATTGTTGCTGCTGCTGCTGTTGCTGTTGTTATTGCAAGTCCCGTAACCGAAAAAAAGAAAAGAAAACAGAGTACACAATGGCCCTAACCTGCCCTGGCCTGATCTGTGCCAGCTTTGGCTGCAGCTTGGACAATTTTGGCCTTTAGCCGCTGCCCCAAAACTCGGGCTGAAGCTGGCGGCGCTTGGCTCGAAACGATAAAGATTCGAGTGGGCTAAGAAGCGAGCACAGGGCGGGGAGGTTGGATGAGCTGGTGTAGGCAATAGGAATGTCAAGCAGCTTAGTAGGCGGCGTTGGCGTTGACGTCGACGATGTCAGAGCCCGTGCAGCAAGCAGCAGCAGCAGCAGCAGCAGCAGCCGCTCGCTGGGAGATCTGATTTAAAACGAAATTAGGAATAATGGCAATGGCCTGCACATGACACATACACACACACACACACGAGTAATAGAGCATTCACAGTTACACAAAGAGGCAGCTAGATCGGGAGAGGAGTGAAGTCTTAGCCAAGTCCAAGCGTTGACAGGCGGCAAATGCGAACAAGACAGTTTTGTACCCACAATAGACCAGCAAATAAAAAAGGGGGAAGAAGCAGCAGAAGAGGCTAGAGAAAAAATATCAAATAAAATAAAAAAAACGAAGCAGCAGCAAAAGAAATTATCTCACGGATAATCCGAACGACACGACTCCTCAGCTAACTCCCCGGGCAACGCTTTGCCCTCCAGTGTGCCCCTTGAGCGCCCAACCTTCGCCCAAATGCTGACTGCTCACCCTTTTGGGCAGCTGCGCTGCTCTGATCTGGTTCGGTGCGGGGGCGCGTCGCAAAGACAATGGCTAGCTGCAAATGCACCTGACACGGCACCAGCGCTCGCAACGGGAAAGTGTTGCCAAGTTGCATGCTGCAAGCTGCAAGCAGCTAGCTGCAAGTTGCAAGTCCAAGTCCCCACTACCCGCACCCACAATGTTAGCATGCCACCGCCGACCACCTGCCCCATCTGCCCCACTCCCAGCTGGCAGTGGTTCGCCGTTGCTATCAACACAAAAGTTATTTTGTATTTGTTTGGCGAGAGAAAGGGTAACAGATTCCCACAGTCCATGGAACGAGGCGAGTTGCTTGGGACAGGGCAACCGTTGACAACTGCAGCTAGAGCCCATTGTGCACCGAGCGACTCAGATATGAATAAAATGAATGAGTACTCGCACTCACACTCACACTCACTCACTCACGCTCAGGCGAGCCAGTTAAACTGTGTGAACACACGGCTCAGCCCTAGCTGATTGATGAATGTCAGGCACAACCACAGCCCAAAATTTGGTGTGTGTGTGTAAGTGTCTAACGGCACCTAAGAGGAGCAGGTGTCATGGGAACCCAGTAAATGGGTCGCGGTCACACACTCAGCGCGGCTAGCTCAAAAGCAACAGCCACTGAAGGTCGCCAATGGAGATCAGTGGAGAGTCGAGCCGAGAGTGGGAGCCAAAGATGAAATAGATTCACTAGACTATACCTAGAGCGCATAGATGGGAAGAAGCTGACAAGTGTTAGAGAGAAAGACTAAAGACTAATTGGTAAATACTAAAAAGATATTTCTAGGATTTCAACAAAATAATGTAGAAAGAGAGATCACAACTCATCTAAAGCCTTGCAAATAAATAAAAGCAAAATAAAATAGATTTTCCTTATAGAAAATACCTTATGGAAAATTCTGCCATAGACTTTAGCCAACATGAGAATCATTTATTTCTTCTTTCGCTGTCTTCCCAAGATGCCCATGGTCCCATTGAAGTCAGATGCGCACATAACGCGCTGCCACCCAGTGTTGTACAGTGCAGTTGGACAGTGTTGTCAGCGCTTATTGAATTCGGCACACGTTAAGATCAGAGCAGGGCCACACTTGAGTGTGAGTGCAACGTGAGTTACATGAGCATGATCTATGGCCCAAAAGCTGTCAATGCGAACAACGATTTGCTCAGTGCATGAGTGTGTGCGAATGTGTTTGTTGCTTTATGTTGTTTAGTGTTTGCACAGCTCCTGCCGCGAAATGGGGCAGGCAACTTGAAGCCTTCAATGCTGGGCACATTAATTCAATTTCATCATTTGAACGGCAGCCCGTTCAAAAATGCGCAAACAAACGAATAGGAAAATGAAGGTAAATAAATAGACAAGTGATGTGGCACGGGGTGGCACAGGTTGCCACAGGGCGACTCAGTGGGCGCGGGAGGGCAGCCTCTAACTGTACAGCGCGCAGAGTAGAGCAGTGCAGAGTAACCCAAATAAAGCCAACAGAAAACGAAGCGCTAAAAACTAAAGTTGAAAGTTGAGAGCTAAGCGCTGAGTCAAGTCAGGCTAAAGTATCTGCCAGATACTTGAAAGATGCGCTGCAGTCGCAGTCGCAGTTGCAGTCGTAGTCGCAGTTGGAGCTGCTCTGCGTGATCGACCGACTGTCGATGTTGGCCGCAGACGGACCGACCTAAGCTGCCAGGTGCCATACAGTCAGAGAGACAGACGGACAGACAGACAGACGAACAGACGGACATCCATCCATATGTATGAACTGTTTGTATAACGTTTGAAAGTCATGTTGCTGCAGATAGTAGAGGCAAGGTATCTGCATATCTGCGGGCACCTGCAGCTGCCCCCACCGCACCTCAGCACCTCAGCACCAGGCAGCCAGTCGCTAGTCGCCACTTGCATATCAATGCGGCCAAAATAAAATGTGACGGCTGGGCGCACGATTAAAACTGCGATACATGCGATACAAGTGCAGATGCAACTGCATCTAACAGATACTTTTGCCGCTGCCTCAGTGCGTCGACGTCGTCATTCCCGTCTCTGGCTCTCTCATGCAATTGAAGGCCTCCAAGCACAAGCCTACATTATAGAATCAACAAAAACAAAAATCTATTCAAATCATGCAAGCGCATGAGATGAGTTAGACTGCGAGATACCCTTCAGTTAGGCAGTTATTCAAAGACAAACAGTTTAAAGTTGAGTTATTCTTTAATTGCATAGCATGTGATTGATAGCCCATGAGATACCCTATGATATATCACTTGGCTAAAATCATTAGTCGTAGATATTCACTCAACTTTTGAGATATGAATTGTAGCTATCATGAAGGTTATTTGGCGAGCTTAAATACATATTGCTATAATAAGAGTTAGTCGTTTGCTCAACTATGAGATACCCATTACAAACATGAGTTATCAAGTAGCAACACGCGCTGTCTTTCACTTCTATCTCTTGAATGATTGCAGCTAGACCTAAATAAGCTGAATGACATTTGGGTTTTATAGAATTTGTAATTCAATTCGATTTGCATGCAAAAATAATAGTTCTGAAAAAGGGGAACTACATTTCACCTATCAGCTATGCGAATTGACTTAGACCTTTATTCTAGCTAAAATTCTACAAAAAGTAAATTGATTTCAGGTTTCAACAAAGTGTATTTAGATATGCCATAGTCATGTTGCAGCTATATTTTATAGGGTATATAAAAACCGTAAAACATTAACAGCAACACATAAGACAAGTACACACACACACACACGCACACAGTCTGACACACACACACACACAGAGAACACTGAAAGTGCAACAACGTCAACAACGAGCGCCGTGTTAGTTTTGGCCCTCGGCCTGCTGTCTGCGGTCGGCAATTGAATTCATTCAGTGCGGCTCCCGCACCGCCTCTCTTCTCGCTTCTCACCATTGCAATGCGCTAACCACGCAGACAGTCACAGGGACAGCAGCAGCAGCGACAGCGACTTGATTTGCTTTTTGGCTTAGTCGACCGCAACAGCAGCATCAGCCTCAACCTCAACAGCAGCAGCAGCATCAGCAACAACTACGTTGACAAGTCGACTGGGCCCTCGGTCGCGGTTGCTTTGCAATTTGTATTAAGGATTTGAGCTGAGTGGACAAACGGGGCTGCGGTCGGCAGCAGCGACGGGCATTTAACTACAGCCTCCGATTCCAAATTCAATTTTTGGCTGCACATTGACAACATTTGCATTTACACGCACTTGCCGCAGGTCGGACATGCCGCAAGCCCGTAGATGACATCACCGATACCCCAGGCTCCTGCCCGCAGCCCAGCCTAAGATCAGGGTGCAGGCTCAATTGCCATGTCCGTGTCTGGAAATCAATCGGATTTCGGTGTTTAAGGACAGCGCAGTGGAAGGCAAAGGCATATTTTCTTAGCAAAAAGTTAGAAGCTGATCGATAACATAATCGATAGAGATATAAAATAATGCTTTGCTCAAGAATCAATAACGATCAAATTAATAAGTAGATTGGTTGATAAAAGTGAATAATAATATAGTGAAAAGATTCTTAAAGATTATTACTTATCAAGTGAAATAAAATTAAGCTTTACTATAGACAAAGTATATAAAATTATCGATAATGTTATCGAAATAAAATTAGCTGAACTATGAATATAAAAATATCTGTCTTAAATGATCTTCGGATTTCGGATTGCTTTTAGCCACAAAAATGATTATCGATTATGTTATCGATAAGAGTTCAGTCGACAATAGGTAAACAAATAATGTTATCGAAAAATTAGCTGAACTATGAATATAAAAATATCCGTCTTAAATGATCTTCGGATTTCGGATTGCTTTTAGCCCCAAATAGTATTATCGATAATGTTATCGATAAGAGTTCAGTCGATAATAGGTAAACAACCAATAGAACTCTTATCAGCTTTGTAAATTTGTGTACATCTAAGTTACATTTTGAGCCCACGGTGCGAACAGTGATTGCTTGAGTAACCCCACACGGAAGGAAGCAGAAGAGGAAGTGGGTCGACCCGTTAGCTCGAGGGCCGTTAGGCAGCCATGCACATTGACACCTTCCAATAATTTCAAACACGATATGCACACATCTACCCCTCACCATCTTACAGCTCTGTGGACTGAGGGGGTGTGGCGTGGCATGCAGTAGCTGCGATTTGTTTCACTTAGTCGCTGCTGTTGTTATTGCTCTCGTCGATGTCATCGTAGGAAAACTTGCGTACGTCGTCGTTGGGATTTGAATTGTTTAGACATGCACGCAACATTACCGCACATTCGTGTTCCGTCGTGTAAGCTGCTCATGCTGATGCTGATGCTGATGCCGATGCCGATGCCGATGCCAAAGCTGATGAGGATGATGACAAAACTAAACAAAGAGTCAAAGCGAGAGCCAGGGCCAGGGCCAGGGCCAGAGCTACGTCTACATAGATGTACAGATGAGCAGAATGGTCCAGTCAGTTAGTCAGACAGCGGCTAAGCGGGCTCTTAACAAAGAGTTCACTTTGGCAGCCCGTTAAATGCCATTTAACATTCAACAGACCAGTAGTCGACCGACTAACCAACCAACCAACCTGGCAACCATCCATCCAGCCATACATCCATCCAGCCATCCAGCCATCCATCCATCAGTCAGGCGGCAGTCAAGGTTACTAATTAGGCAAATGTTACGTTTCGTCTCTGCGAGTCTGGCCCACGTGATGCTAATTAAGCGACGTTGCATCAAATGCTTGTTGCAAGTCCGTCAGTCAGTGCCACATTGTACATGAAATGAAAATTTTTGCGTCGCTATCGCAGTCCCGTTCCCAAGCAATTGACAAGCCATGCTTGGACATTGACAATGCGCCCTCAGAGGTTTGACATGCTAGGCCAAAGCCGCAACTATTGAGATGTCATCGCGCGAGCAAGGGAGAGTGAGAGAGAGAGAGATGGAATGATGGGGGCATTCGAGTGATATCAAACATGCCGGCCATGCTCCGCAGGCATTTGGGCAGGCGGCTAACGAGCTTCCTTGGCTTGCCTTGGCTCTAAGGATTTGACCGAGAGGGCCTTTGAATATGCTGCTGGCATAATTAAAAGGCCAACATCCAACAAGTTGCGATTACACGCGTTGGCCATGTTATGGGCCATGTACTTAACTTGTTGCAGCCGGCCCAACCAACACAGCCAGCCATCTGATTGAAATGCCAGCGACTGGCGGCCATGTGACCGACCCCAAGCCCAGTCAAGTCAGGTCTCTTCCATCCGCACCAGCTTCTCGTTCTACAGTCTAGACACAACTCGAGCACTGTATGGGAAATCAGAGCAATGTTCACGACGCAGAAGCAGAAGCTGCAGAAAATCTCTGGGAAATTCGTTTGGATCATCGGCGACGACTAAGCCTGGCTTGTGGTTTGCCTTTTCTAGTAATGAGGAAGTGTTCATCGCGAATTACTTGTGCCCAAACACGAATCAAGTCAAGTACTGAACTTACAAATACAGCTGATATATGTATATCGCTAACCTTCAATACTCATATCCTTCTATGACACTTTAGCTATTCTTACTCATCCATTAACAGCCAAATATTTCACTCAAGTCCAAGAATATCATAAAGAAAAGCATTGACTTTACCAAGCATCCGAGCAGGAAGTACGGTCTACATCCATATGAAACTCATCTGAACAACTCACCTGCAATGAAAGAGAAAAATGCGCAAATTATTATTAAATTATAGGTTTGGTCTATTGCAAATCCATAAATATGCATTAAAGGCCACTCGACTGTCATATTTAGCACAACAAGTTCTGGCATTTGGGTTGGGTCCATTGAGACTTTAGTTAGGTGTGTGAGTCTGACTCTCCGGCTCTCTGAGTGCTTGACTGTCTTTCTGTTTTGTCTGTGGTTTCATTAAAATTCTCCCACGCATCGCAGACTGGTCGCCAATGTCGGGTGACCTAAGCTTGGCCAACACAGGCGGCCAAGAGACACAGAGGGACAGAGAGACAGAGACAGATATAGCCAAAGTAACAAACAAACAAAGGCAATTGAACGATCTGTGATCTGTGACCGGTTCTTCTGTGGTGTTAGTTCGAGCTGTGGTTCTTCTTCACTCTGTTTGCTGTTCTTGTTGCAATAAAATGAAACGTAAATGAAATCTATTGTATTCTATATGAATAATGAGACAATTTTAATAATTTATAGACAGCTTTCGGTTAACCGCAATAAGCCAGAGCGATGTGCAGACAATGCATCAACACCAAACCCAAACCCAAACAACAGCAACAGCAACAGCAACAGCAAAAACAATATCCCCACCGCAAAGAGTTCGATGATCCTATTGCCCAAGTCGGATATGGTTTCTCCAGTCTGCAATCTTTCAGGCTGCCAACTGCAATTGCAACTGCAACTGCAACTGCAACTGCAACTGGGCAAGACGATAACAAATCGCGATTGGCATCGCTTCCGATTTGCGACAAAGGTGAGAAAGCTGCTGGTCTCTCGACTTGGCTCATTCGACTCTTTGCCAGCCATTCACTCACTCACTCACTCACTTACTCACTTACTCATTCATTCATTCATTTCGGTATTCATTCATTCATTGACCGCAGGGCTTTCGGGGCAATCGCTCGTAATTGTATCTGTCGCAGCAATAACTCAGTGTTTGTCCCGTGGCCCTTGGCCCGTGGCCCGTGGCTGAGCTTCAGTTACACTTTGGGCCATATGATCCGAGCTTGCTGCTTTGGTCCGTTTGCCTCCTATCGTTTTATGGCTTGGCCATTAGCTGCAGGAACAACCAATCTTCTGCTAGCTGCCAATGGTACAACAACTGGAAATTAAATGGCTTCGGCGCAGCACAGGTGACGGATGCTGCATACTGGATTCTGCTGGATATTAGACCTGCAGTGGGATCTTTATTATTTATAGCTACAAATGTGGTCGAGCAATACATTGTGGCATTGCATTGAGACCGTCTCGCTGTTTCGGCTGACAACAATTACAATCAAGATTGTTTAGAGAAAGCGACTCAACTCTAAAGATATACATAGATATATGTGAAAAACAAGAGCAATAAGCCAATATCGATAAATATCGATAAATAGCTTGAATTAAAAGCAGTTTGTTAGATATTGGCATATTTGTATCAGCAATAATTTTATATATTTGCATATCCATTAAGAATTAGTAAAAAACAGAAGAAAAACTCCCTGGGAAATATTAGCAAATAAATGTTGCTTGATAAGCAGAATTATCTTTAGATACGATATGACTCATCAAGTGACGAATGCAATAAATAAATACAATTGTTTATTCAGAGCTTGTAGTAGGAACAATCTGCTGGAACTTTATCTCTTTAGTTAGCTGCACTCGAAATTTCAGCTGTGCGAATGGGCGGAGTCAGTTGCTGGACATGGGGAATTGTGAAAATATCACGCATACGTCGACTGACCACAGCACACGCCCATTTGTCCAATGGTCCATGTCCATGACAGCATCCTAAATTCACATTCCAGTCCAACCCCAAACAATACACACATACTCTCGCACACACACACACACACAAGTGGCACATTTTGCACCCAACTCAACGAGGCATCGCAGCTAAAATCAATAGCGCCCCAAAGTCGGCTCTGACTACGAATGAGTGTGTGTGTGTGTATGTTTGGGGCTTCTTGGAGTTGTGGCGGAGAGCTCGTGTGCCATCTCGCTCTGACCGGATGCGGCACTTAAACACTGACGACGATGACGTTGCCGGCGCCGAATCGAAGTCGGAGATGAAGCTGAAGCTGGAGTTGGAGTTGGGGTTAATCAGAGTCTGGGGCACGGGTAGAGTCAAATGTGGCCGATGACGTTGATAGTACACGTACGAGCTATCCACACACACACACACACACACACAGACACACATTCACATGCAGACACTCAGAGACACACTTGCAACGGTCGGTAGCATTTTTCGCCTCGGGTTCACAATAAAAACTTGAAGTCCTGTCGATTCTATTTGCTTTCTTTGCCATTCGCTCTCTCACTCTCTGTGTTTCTCCCCATCTCCATCTTTTAGTCTGTGTGTTGGCAACTGTTTTGCAATGTGAACTTTATGCGGCTGCGGCTGAGTGATTCCTGGCTGCAGCCAATGCCAATGGCAGACAATCCACACATCCCACAGATCGTTCCAGGGCCTTAGCTTCAAGTTATGCGCGCACCGAAATGGACCTTGGCTAAAAACTGTTTCAACTTCGAGGCAAGCTGGCTGAATCCAAACAGACGTTTCTATATATATATATATATATATATAGATATACATATATGTATCTAGATTTATATATGTGTCTCCTGTTGTCGTCGTCTCTGACTGCAATTTAGAGAACTTAACCGCAGCAGCCTCGACCGCAGGGCAGGACGCAAATTGTGAACAAATGAAAGTAGCGAAAGATGCTGCAGCCGAGCTTTCAATGTTTCACTGCAAGGGTCGTCCATGTGCATACCCTGTCTCCCTCTCTCACACACATACTGCTTTCTCGCTCTCTCTCTCTTTCTATCGCAGTTTATGTCTGTCTGTCTGTCGCAAGCATCTGTCTGACTGTTTGTTCGCTCGTTTTTGTTTTCGCGTCTGCTTCCTTTTTTCGGCGGTTTAACTGGAGGTCAAGAGAAGCGCATTGCATCTGCAGCCCGAAAATGCTGACGCATACTCCGAATGCTCCAGCCGGCATCCGCAATGGGAGTCCACGTTGGTCATTGTGGCCCATGTGTGGGTGGGTGAGCTGGTTGCCTGGCTGCCTGGCTGCCTGGCTGCCTAGATGCCTGGTTGCCTGCTCGTTGGCTGTTGCCGCCTTTAACCGCAGGCGAAAAAGGCACCAAATAAAATGCGCAAGTTGAAATAATTGAAAAGCGGGCAAAGTTTATGGGCGCAAATAATTTTCGGGCAGTGGACTTTACTGTCAGAGCAGGAGCAGCAGCAGGAGCACCAGCAGGAGCTGGGCCTGCCTAGTGCTTTAGTGTGGCCCAAGCCAGCACGACAAATTTAGCAAGTACAAAAAGTTACACAGCATTGCAGCTGTAAAGCTTGCGAATGGAATTCGACAATTGAATCAAGAAAAATATTTTGTTAGTTCTGAATATGTTTTATAGAACTGCAGCTGAATATCTATTGATATCTAACAGAAGTTAAGGAGGATATCGTAAAGGATGTATTAGAAAGTCGTGCCCTCTTATATGAATCTTCATGAACCAGATCATTTTATTCAGGAGCTATACTTACATACTTTATAGTAGTTCACATTGTTCTAATTCTGAAGTAGAAATACTGAGGAAAAGCATCTATTAGCTGAGTATAGTGATTCGATTACGTTCGAATAACTAATTCTTTATAATTCATTTTTAAACTGAACTAGTTCTTTAGAACAACTAGTTCACTTGAAATGTTGCTCAATATTTCTTATGATTTTTATTTTTATTTTTTTTAATAACGAAACTTTCAAAAGTCAGCTTTTGAGCTGAACTAATTCTTTTGAACTTTTATGAACTAGTTCAATTGAATTTACACCCTATAATAAGCTGCTAATATGTCAGTATTTTAATAAGATTCCAATCAGATATTTCAGAATTCAGTAAATAAAGCCAACAACAAAAATAAACAGCTTTGAAATGCAACTGTAAATTAATCGAGCTTTATGCGTGATATATGTTTGCATATTAGCCTCATAATTGGATTCGAATTTTTATTGCTCGATTTGTAGTTGCGGCTGGGGCATTGTTGCTTATTAGCAAATGCCAAGAGCTTGTGACAGTGCAAGTCGCAGCCAAGGCACACACCCAGTCACACACACACGCACACACCACACCACATAGAAAAGCAATTAGCGTACCAGGCGGCTAGAAGACAGTTAAAGAAGGCCATTCGGGCAAGCAAAAGAGAGTGTTTCTTAGAGTTGTGTGACTCAGCCGAATATGACCCTTGGGGCAGGGCGTATAAGATAGTAGTTAAAAGACTATACGCAGGTAAACAGGTGCAGCCAATGGATCGTTTGGAGCTTAAATCGATTGTGGAAACGCTCTTTCCAGTAAGATTAAGCTCCATCCACGCCCCTGAGTCCATGGCTGCTGAGGGCTCAACGAGCACTCACATTGACCTAGTTACGGACGAGGAGATATTAGTAGCTCTCAGAGGTCTTAGAATTAACTCAGCTCCAGGGCCAGACGGGATCCCAAATCGTGCGCTAAAGCTAGCCCTCGCCTTGCACCCAATCGCGTTCGCGGAATTATACAACGAATGTATAATTCATGAGACATTCCCCGCAATCTGGAAAATCCAGAACTTGGTATTGCTGCCTAAGGCTGGCAAACCACCGGATGAGCCATCTTCATACAGACCAATCTGTCTCTTAGACACCATGGGAAAGGTGTTCGAGAAATTGATTTGCTCTAGGCTGGAGAGTGCTATTGCTAGCGCCGGAGGCCTTTCACCTAACCAATTTGGTTTCCGGAAGGCCCGTTCAACAGCAGATGCGCTTGATAAAGTTGTCGGCCTGGCAGCTTCCGCCATCCAAGGCACCAGATGGAAGCACGGGACGAAGCACTACTGCATCATTGCGACTCTTGATGTGAAGAATGCCTTCAACACAGCTAGTTGGGATATGATACTGGATGCGATGTCACAATATAATATCCCTAAATATCTAAAAGAGATAGTGAGGAGCTACTTCAGAGGAAGAACACTAATATACAATACGAGTGAGGGTCCCCAAACTCATATAGTGTCAGCTGGAGTCCCCCAAGGTTCAGTGCTGGGGCCTCTTCTATGGAATATTATGTACGACGGCGTACTGCGCTTGAAACTACCAGCTGGTGCGCACACCATTGGCTTTGCCGATGATGTAGCAGTCGTCACCATAGGAAAGGAGCTTAAAGATACTGAGGATATGTGCAGCGCAAGTATCAATCGCATACGAAGCTGGTTGTCTGGAGCTGGACTAGAGCTAGCGGCGCACAAAACGGAAGTCGTCCTTGTCAGCAGTCGCAAGAGAGTGGAAACTGCCAATATAAAGATCGGCAGCGTTACCATCGCATCTAAGAGGGCGATAAAGTATCTTGGCGTCATGATAGACACGAGATTAACTTTCCGCGAGCACTTAGAATATGTGCATAAAAAAGCAGCAGATTCTTGTAGAGCTCTCTCAAGAATTATGCTCAACACGCGGGGACCAAGGCAACAACGACGTCTCCTCCTAACGAGCGTCATTAGGTCCGTCATCCTCTATGCTGCACCAATATGGTCAAATGCGATGGCAACGCCGAGCTATAGTCGAGGCATTTGTGCCACCTACAGAATGAGCGCAATCAGAGTCAGCTGCGCTTTTAGGACAGTCTCCGATGACGCGGCACTTGTTATTGCCGGTATGGTGCCACTGGAGGAATTGGTCGTCGAAGCCGTGGAGCGGAACACGCACGAGCCTATACGGCGCGACGCTGTCAGGGCGGACAGCATTGCGCGATGGCAAGGACGATGGAATACCTCAACAAAAGGGCGCTGGACGCACACGCTCATCCCTGAGCTTGCACCATGGATAAACCGCAAGCACGGCGAGGTTAATTTTTATCTCACACAAATTCTCTCGGGGCATGGATGCTTTCGGAGCTACTTGAAGCGCTTTGGCCACGAGGACACGGACGAATGCCCCTGGTGCGGGCGAGGACTGGTTGAAGACGCCAAACACGTCTTATTCGAGTGCGGACGCTTCCAAGAGGAGAGGCGTTGTCTGGAGGAGGCTGTGGGCCGCTCCATTAGAGCGGACAATATAGTCAACGCCATGCTGGAATCGGAGGCAGCTTGGAATCTTACAAGCACCTTCGCGGCCACAATTATGACGGAGCTCCGCAGAGTCGAGCGGATAAGGAGTCGGGGTGTCCCAGCCTAAGATAGTGCAAAGCGCTTGCGAAGCAATGCTTTACGGCCGTCCCGCAAGCATCTTGCGCTATCTTTAGTCGCCTCACCTAAGAAATCTAATAATATTATATATAATTTTCTGTTAATAAACGAATACAAAAAAAAAAAAAAAAAAAAAAAAACACCACACCACAGAGAGGCATAGATATGTATGCATGAGTATGTATGTATGTATATATACAGCTGGCATATTCAAATGTGCGGTTTGGCACTCTTCAATTTACAACAAATCGTTCAACAGCAACCCAAACAGCAACAGAAACAACAGCAGCAACATAAATCAGACACACACACACACACACACACACACACACACACACACACACACTCAAACACACACTCAAACACACTCGCACACAACTTGCATATTTCTTACACACAATTGTCTCTTTTCTGTTGGCCTCGCACAATGCACAGCAAGTCCCAGCGAGTCGCCGCCTCCTCCGGCTGCTCCAGTTGCCCCTCGTCCCCTCGGTCCCTGGCTGGCACAGCTGCTGCCTTGTCGTTGGCTTTTGTGAATTGGTGTCCAAGCGTTTTATGTTTCAATTATGCGCAACTTGTGCCCAACAATGGCGACGCTTTAGCTGCTCGCTCGCCTGCGCTAAATGATGATGCAAAGTGACTTGGCCCGGGCCACGTCCAAAAGGATCCTCGCCCATGCTCCTGCAACTGCGTGTGGCACTGTCTCTGCCAGTTGATGCATAAATTCCTTGAACATATGCCACACACACACACACGCACACGCATGAGCTTAGATTGACACACGCATACGAGCTGGTTGTACATGCAACTGCGTTTATTTGCTTGCTTGCCACACGCGGTGGCAAGGTGGGCTCAAGTAGCCAGCAGCAAGGCCTTTGCACTCTTTGCCTTAACTTTAAACCTCTGGCGTACGGCCAGCAAAGCCCACAGGATACCCTGTGCTCAGCCCTAACGCCTGCTTCTTCTTCTTCAAGATTTTTTTTGTGGCAAGACCTTTGGCCAGAACTTGGCAAGCTTCAAGTCCCAAGTCCGGGCGTAGCGAAGCCATTCAACATGCATTCACTAGGCACAATGCGAAGCCCGGCGAACTGTGAATACATTGCGAGTGTATTCAAAAGGCTACATGCAACAGCAACAGCAACAGCAACACAGCAAATGTTGTTGTGAGTTTACTAAAAGCGAATTGAGGGCAATGTGTGCCAAGGCATTGAGAGCTAGAATGAGAGCCATAGCATCTATTAACCATCTATTATAGCTATTAGCAGCACTGAGAGTGTGAACTGAGATATGCGGATAAAGCTTCTAAATTGTCACATATCTAGTATTTATCATTTCAACAATATGGAACTAGTTCACTTCATCTTGTTCTCTGTTGTGCTTACTTGAGTTATTTCGTCATTTTGCTCTTTACCCAGAATTCTGAAATGTTTTGTGTGATTTGTCTAGCTCTTATATATGTACATATATATCAGTTCTATTTCTCTATCTTAGCAGAGGTCTCCCTCTCTCTCTCCCTCTCTATCTCTATCTCTCTCTATCTATCTCTCTCTATCTATCTCCCTCTCTCTCTATCTATCTCCCTCTTTAATGGTGATCTATCTGCATCTCTGTCTCTCTGGCGCTTTTTCTTTCTTTTACTCTCTCCAGCTTTCTTTGTCTGTCTCTATCCATCTCTGCTCATCTCTGTCCCCAATATCTCATTTAGGCTTTGTCTCTCTCTCTCTCTCTCTTTTTGTCTCACTTTCTTTCTTTCTATGTCTTCTGTCTTTTTATTCATTTCCAATTTTACGTTTTTTTCCTATCTTGTGTTTCCCTCTCTCTGTCTCTCTCTCTCTCTCTTGTGTTTATTTTTCTGTCTCTATATTTTTCTTCTTCCTTCCGCACTCCTTGTACTTTCTCACACTATCTCTATATCGTCCTCAGCCACATTTTCTTTCTCTCCTTCACTCATACTTTCCATATCCTTTTATTTATCTCCATCTCTACTAGTAGTCTCAATTTCTCTCTCTCTCTCTCTCTCTCTCTCTCTCTCTCTCCTCAGACTGTCTCTCTCTGCTTTTATTAACACTCTAATTCTCTACTCAATCATATTCTTAAGCGTTCTATTTTTAGGTTGATTTTTAATATCTACCTTGAGATAATCGAAGTTAACGTTAATTACATCTCGCATTACTTTTTAGAATGTCAAGTCTATTGTTATTTATTTTGTCAGACTTAAGTTATACTACAGAATCCGAATCTCAGATTTGATTTCCAGCTATATATATATTACAAATAGATATTCTGTGTATTTAGCTTTTCGTTATTTTGAGACAATTTCTCTCTTGATTTTGTTTTTCTGCTCTTGCTCTTGCTGGACTACCCCTAAAAGTGTTTGACAATGTTGTTGCTATGGCTTCATTCTAGCTGGACTCGAATCTCGAATCCCTTCCAGACTTCGAGAGGCTGGCCAATAAATGTCGCAGCTCAAGCTGTGCTCGCTCAGCGGCAGCTTCCAACTGCCCAAGCAAAAAAAAGAGGGAAAAAAAAAACCTAAATAAAATGGGCAAAAAAGAAAATCTTTTGACTCTTTCTCCAAGCGAGTCGCTGGCACAAAATGGCGGACTGTTGATGTGGCATATAAATCGGAGCAGCGCTATATAAATTTATATATATATAGAGGTGCGTGTGTGTGTGTTGTCGAATGCAAATGTGGGCATGTTGCGCAGTCGCAAATGCCAGGCCCAGTTTTGAATCCACAAGCGATGCTGCTGCTGTTGTTGCTGTTGCTGATCATGAACATAATGATCGTAATGACCATAACAATGATGATTATGATGCCGTACCCAGAGACGTCGCTGAGCAACGCACGCCAGCCGTTGGCTGGCTGTTGTTTCTGTTTTGGACGCAGCTTTGGGCTTGGCCCGGCCCGGCCTCGGCCTATGTACAGTCAGAGATATCAAGGTCTGGCCAATCAAAAAGCCAACTAAGCACACACGCACACACACTCATGCATATATATGTATATATTGTATCGAGGCTGGGCAGATTGAATCGTTCGTGCGGAGGCCGCGCGATCGACAACGTCGTCGACTGACAGGTGTGAAGCCCCAGCGCTGGCAGGCAATAACAAACCGTAACACGGCTGCAGATAAGCTTACTCACCCGCTGCCGCTCTCACTCTCTCAGTCTCACTCTCTTTCTCTCTCTCTCTCTCTCTCTCTCTCTGGCCGGCCAAAAACCTGCTAAGTGCGCTGACTCCCGACTGACTGCTGATATTCATTCAATACGCTGGCCACAGCTCAGCCAGTTCGGTTCGGTTCGCTCTCGTGCGCTCGCTCTCTCGCTCTCTGTTGCTCTCTCACTCTTGCTCGCTCGCACAGACGATGCAGCCAACCAGCCAGCCAGCCAGCTAGCTGGGGCTGGGCCACGGCCAGGCAGCCAACGGCGACGGAACGGCCAAAGCCAAAGCCCCAACCCAAAGTAAATAAGTTATCAGTTGAATTGTAACTGGAAACGAAAACATAAAGCGAAACAAAACAAAATGCGAACGAAAAGAAAAAAAAAAAAAATACAAAAATGAATGAATATATAAAAGGGGAGGCGTCAACAACGGCAACAGCAACAGCAACAGCAACAACAATGCGAATAACAATAAGAAGACGACAACAACAACAGCAGCAAAAGCTACAGAAAAGCGGGCTTCGTCGTTGACAAAGATCAGAGCGCGTCTTGGAGACTGAACACAGATAGTTGGGGAGTCTGCATGTATGTGTGTGTGTGTGTGTGTGTGTGTGTGTGTGTGTGTGTGGGACACATGTGAAGCAAGCATAGCGAATGGCGAACAAGCGATTTATAAGTCGCGCGTGCCCATTCAAATCTCAATGCGTTTGCAAAGGGGAGACCACAAATGAGCAGAAAGCGTATAAAAAAAGGAGAATGCGAGAGGCGAGAGGAGGGGGAAGAGCAAAGGAGTATCAGCAAGGGGGGCCCAATCAGTGTGAGTGTGAGAGTGTTTGCATTTGGGGCAAGCGAGCGATTCGAGCAGTTGACAGAGGGAAAGCCAAGAGAAATAAACAATATAAGACCTAGACTGCACGACGTACAGTGAAGCCAGCTGCATATTGAACAGAAGCAAGATATAGTAAGAGATGAGTTCTTACTGTGAATAAGTGCATGAATTAACTTGAAGCAGATCATATATATATATGTTGTATATATCATATATATATCATAGATAACTATTGACTGTAATTGATTAATTGAATAAAAAGAGAATTGAATGGCTGAATATATTCACTATATATCTATCTATACATATATAAGTATATATTATCTTATCATATAAGCTTTTATCAAGATGCTGGTAAACTCTTAATATCTATTGTAAAAGCATATGAATAAGCTTAAATGCTTTCAAACACTCATTGAGTACATTGGAATACGTTTTGAATATTTCTGAAAAACATTCAACTAGATAAACAGGTATTCAAACACTCATGCATGAATATGAATACACTCATGAGGATTCCAAAATATAAAATAAACATTAAGTGCCTAACTTGACATTCGGATTCGGAAATAATAAAAATCATTGAGAGAATATGATTGTAAGCATAATATAGCCAAGTGATCATTATTTTGAATATACTCACATGCATTCACCTATTTATGGCATTTGAATTCGCACACTCACACACAAACTATATTGGTAAATTATGAGCTGCTTTCTTTGCTGAATTTGTTGTATTCACTTTCATTCGCCTACATTCAAATTAGATTCATTTGACAGTGGCAAATGCAGTTCAATGAGTTTGCCCAACTTGATTTTGTAGGAATCTTTCTGTAATTTGGCGCATATTTGAAGGAGAGCATATATTAAAGGGAAATGGGTGTGAATATCATTCACTAGCTGTCAAAAGCATTCATTGTGTATTCATTCTTAATATGCAGTGCACTGCAATCAGTGTGGAATGCTGTTGCAGCAGCACCTGGACCAAACGGCGCTCCAGTTAAGGAGTGCGGTGACAAAGGCAGTTTAATGATGATAATGATAATGATAATGTTGCTGATAATGATGCTGCTGCTGTTGATGATGATGAGGGGGTGGGAGACAATATGAGTTGAGCGGGTTCTCTCTCTGGTGCCATCTTTCGATATTAATCGTTCAGGCAAGCGGAAATGGGGTGTGCCACGCACACACACACAGACGCACACACTGGAAGTTTCGAGGTAGGTCTCCAACACAATTGTTGTTGTTGTTGTTTGCCTGCAGCACGAGAGAGTGGCATGATTGATTTATTTATTTGAGCTGCGGACGCACGCGTCGCCTTGTTGTCAGTTGTTGTTGTTGTTGCTGCTGTTGTTGGTGGTGTTGGAGCATTGGCAACGTCATGCGACGTCTTCGTTTCATTTAAAAGCAGTAATCATTGAATTAAATTATGCCAGCTAAGCAACCAACCCAGAAAAAAAGCAGCGAGCCAAGCCAAGCCAACTCGAGCCAAGTGGAGCCATCCATCTATCCATCTATCCATCCATCCAGCCATCGGGCCATCGAGCCGGGGCTGGGCTGTAGCCGCACCCACACCTACGAGCAAATCTTCCGAGATTGCAGCACGCGTCGTCAAGCCAAGAAGTCGACTGCAGCAAGACGTCGAGTGAATACCCTAACTCAAGTTAGCTTTACGAATGCCTGAAACAGCTATAAGCTATAAGATCTGTATAAGATGTAAACTTATATATAAGGAATTACATTCCATTTTAAATTCAATTGCCACATTTTGAGTACGAAATTGCATATACCCTTTGTTAGCGTGTGGAAGAACTGCTTATTGGCTGTGAAGCTTTTATTGAATTCATCTGCAGCGTTGACACCCACATGAACAGAGAGAGCGAGAGAGGGAGAGAGAGTGAGAGAGAGAGAGAGAGAGAGAGAGAGAGAGAAGGACTCAGAGCGAGCGAGTGAGACGGCGATTTTACAGAGGGGGCATACCCCCTTAGCCTGACAGCTGCAGCGTCCACACACTCACACACACACACACGCACACCTTGACCGTCCGAGACGCAGTTCCAATTCGAGTTCCAGTTTCAGCTTTGAAGCTGGGTGCGGCGCAGCGCGTGGGCTTCAGTTTTCAATCTGAGCTATTTTTATATATACTATAATGAATGAACGAACGAGCGCGCGACTGAATGAATGAACAAATCGACTGCCGGACAGGCGAACAGACGGATAGACGGACACACGGACGGACAGCAAATAATAATTGCGCGCAGCTCAATTAAAAAGGTAGACAAAAGCCAAGAGAAAACCAAAAAACCAAACCCAGAAGATGTTACCCAAGAGTGGGACAGCTAGGCAGGGGGATGTGAATGTGGATGGGGGCATGTAGCGTGTGCTGTACTTTGGTGGGGCATTTGCTGCTCTCCACATTTTGACATTGCGTGGGCGGCAGAGCCAAGCCCGTTGCGGGCCCGTTTAATGAATGACTCTTGGCCCTGACTCCGACGCTGGCCCTGGAACTAATCAGGCTGGCTGACTGGCTGGCAAGCGAGAGGGGCGAACGAGGTCTAGACCCTAGCTAGGCTTTAATTTATGCGCAATTGACAAAACGGCAAAAGAGAATAGCGAAAAAAATCTTTAATTTTTGGCATTTTTTTGGGCGCATTTCCTGGCCGGAAGCAGCCGCTGTCATAGCTAGGCTCAAGTTGCAACTTGTGGCACGTGCTCGCGGCGCCTGCCACAGGATGCGGGCCAGCAGCAGCAGCAGCAGCAGCAACAAAAGCCGAAAGGTGTGCAAGGCGCGTGCGCTGTACGCGGGGCCTGCACCTCAGATAGGCAACGGAGCAAGGCCGCCTTTTATTCCTCCTCCTCTTCGGCATTTTTTTCCGTCTTTCCTTCTTTCCTTCCATTTTTTTTTCTCTTTGTTATTTCTTTGGCGGCATCTCGAGTAAATAAAGTGTGAAATACATTTTGCGGTTTGTTTTGCTACGCAAATTTCACGAGCCTCCCCCTAACCCCACTCCAGTCTGTGGCCCCACAACCTTTGCCCCCAGCAAAAGGTGCCAAGTTCTCTTGCAGCCTTAAAGCAGCAAGTGGGTGGCCCAGTGGTGGGGTGGTTCGGGTGACTTGGCTGCTGCAGCCGTCATTGAAAGTGAAAAGTTTGCCAAAGTGCGAAGTGAGCGACGCTGACGCTGACAACGACGCCGACGCCGACGCCAACAGCGGCGCCAGCATCGGCGTTGGCGTTGCAGACGCCATAAAAAATATGCGCGTCAAAACAAACGCAGCAAAAGATTCATTAAGTCTGCTTCTGCTCGACTCGCAGTTTCCTTTTCATTTGCTGGTTTTTCTTTGCTCCTATCTTTTGCCTTCCTTCCTAATTTTTTTTCTTTTTTCTTTGCTCATTTTCGCTTTCGCTTAAGCAGCAGCTGGTCAGCCAAAACAAACGTGCTGCGGCTTGGACATTGCGTATACGACGCGTTCGCTTAGCTTCAATCGAGGCTGTAAACAGACTTTGAACTAGTTCCAATTCATACGATAAACTGAAATCGAAATGAAAGTTCACAACAAACTGTGAGCTAAGTGAGCTAGATTTATTCGCTTTTGAGCTTCAAGTTAGATATGTATTTAATATAATTTTTGGAAAACCTATTGATAACAAATATGTGAACTAGTTCCATGAACAACAAATGAATACATAATACAAATATAGAATTCCATTTTTAGCTTTTGCTAACGAAGCTGTGCACCAGTTGCTTGAGCTATAAATATGAAAATTATAGAGTTCAACTTAACAAACATCTAATAATCCACTTGTGAACTGGTTCTTTGAACAGCAAATGTGAATATACAAAAATATTTGACTTTATTTTTGCAATGGTTCAAAAAGTTGTAAAAATGTTTCCTGAAGTAAATATATTGAAGTTATAGGACTACCTTAGATCTGAGAGCCGTGAACCAGCTCGTCAAACTTTAAATATATATGAAGCATGCTAAGCATATAATAATACTAATAATAATAATAATTAAAATAATAATAATAAGAATAATAATAATAATAATAATAATAATATAGAAATATAGTATATACATATATTAAATAAAACAAACATATTCCGAGAATTTGTTAGAGAACCAGTTCAATTTGATACACAGCTTCGACCAAAATTATGTGATAGCTATGGATAAATTGTGGTTAAGCCTTTGATCTAATTCTATATATATTCATCTTCAAGTTTAACAATTTATCGATTTCTGCATCGATAACATCTTTGGATGATTTGGTTTCATAACTTGTTTTTTTTTTTTTTTTTTTTTTTGCTACTTTTGAGAAGCAGCTCGCTTGCATTTGCATTCTATATATATGTATGTATATATACATATACATATACATATATACATTATATACATATACATAAATATACATATATTTACGTGTTATATATTTCCTATATGTATTTTTTTTTTTTTTTTTTTGACAGACTACACTCTCTATATGTTTGTGTGTGAGTATTTTTGGTAGGGGGTAATATATATATATACAAAAAAAAATATAGTCTATATGTATGTATTTCAAACTGCGCTTTGTTTGGTTTACTTTTTGTTTCGCTTTTTTTTATATTTTTGGACGACAACTTGAAAACCGAACTGAGAGAGAACGAAAGAAAGAGAGAGAAAGAGAGTGTGTGTGGAAAACAATAGGCAAAAACGTATTTAAAACAAAAGAAAGTGCAAAACAATTCATGCGCCTGGCCGGAATCTGTGATTGTGAATGTGAATATGAATGTGACTCGCTGTGAATGTGAAGTCGCATCCGAGTCGAGCCAAATACGAAAAAGAGTCGACAGCAGCTAGTGTTGTTGTTGTTGTTGGCGTCTGGGTTGGCCGGCCGACTGGCTGCGACCGCCCGCTGGTCCCGAGTGTCGAATAAAAAACGGACACGGATGCACCTAGTGCGGCGGCTGGCTCACAATTGTCGAAGAAGCGGGACAGAGGGCGTCGGCTTGGGGGCATTGGGGAATTTCGGGCGGGGGCTACGGCTCTTGCAGCGGAAGCAACTTGCTGCGCGCTGTTGTGGCTGATTATGCTGCCAGTGGCAGGAGCTGCTGGCAGAGTCTTTGACTGCATGACGAGCATATCAGCACACACACACCCGCAGCGCCTGCAATTTGTTGTTGTGTGGAGGGGCACTCCCTTCACAGATGTCCTGCAGGCTCCAATAGAAGAAGCAAGTTCTAGCCAAGAGCCGTTTAAGCAAAAGCAGCTGGACAAAAGTTTGACATCCACATGACGACGACGACAGAGGCGAATCGGATCGTTGGCATGGGAAGGGGAGCGGAGCTGCTGCTCTGCTGTTATTTGTTATAACAATTGCGAGAAGGGGAGCCGGGCAGCGACGTTGCCATGGCGCTCTTGCAACAGGAGCTGGATAACAATGCCAAGCGGACGGCGACGGCCGCGGTCGGTCGCTCATTTAATGGACACTGTTTGGTCGATAATCAAATTAAAACCAGCAGCAAAAATAGTGACACGGCGAAGGAATGGGAGCGGGAGGGCAGAGGGCAGAGGGCAGAGGGCACAGCAGGTGCCGGCATGGAACGAAGGACTCGTGCGTCCAGCCTAACTATCGATTCAACTAATTCGAGGCCAGCTGCTCGGACCGCGTGTACCGCTCGATTAGCCATTGACCGTAGTCAAGCGAAACGGCCACGTGGACTTCAAAGGGGTTCGCCAAAAAGCCAAACACGAGCAGGCAAAGGACGTTGAGGACGTTGCCCAGGACAAACAAGAATTTGATTCATATTCAACTGTTTGACTTGTCCGAAATGCTTTGTGAAACTCTCTCTCTCTCTCTCTCTCTCTCTCTCTTTCTCTCTCTCTCTCTCTGCTAAATAGGACAGTAGAGCAGCAAAACCCCAAAAAGATATTGCGCTATAGCTATAACTCAAAACTACAAAACTACAATATATATCACATGCATATCATATCATCATAACATATATAGATATTAATTGTTAGATCAAAATAAAAAGAATACTTTTATTTAGGCTGAATTCGAATCAAAAACTAGAAAGGATATATAGTTCTTTTCTTTTTGAGGATCTTCGGATATTTAGCTTAATCTATCCATCGAATTGTCTACAATATTTGACAAATTTTTAAATATATTTTGATGTAGGATTGAATTGAGTATGATTTGAATTTGTTGAATTTGATTGGTGATTATGATTTATTATCAATTATTATTAATATTATCAACCTAATCTTATTGTGATGGATTACATAATCATAATAGATAATAAGGCAAATCTCATATGAAAAGAATATTGATTAGAAATATATTGATATAGGAAAAATCTTAATTCGCAAAGATATAAATTCAAAGCTTAACAAACCTACCAACTTTGCCCAACAAAAATTAAAATAAATGATAAATAAATAAATTTAAAAATTGAATATAAAATGCTTAACAAACTAAGTTACTATTGAGGTATTGCATATATGCTATGGAAGCTTGTCAAATCGGAAAGAATTAATATCAGTATTCCTTTGATCCGTATAGACAAACATCAGAATCTATCGATTAAGAACCCACTGTCTTGCTATTGATAAATATATATATATATATATAATTCTAGATACGTTTTACTCAAATTATTATATTCCTTCATTCTATTCTAGATATTCTATAAAGAGTTATATTCAACAAGCGACTTTCACAGCCCACTCCATTAGCCATAACATTTCACTACCTCTCACAGCTCTCAGCTCTCGTTTATCATTGTCTGATTGCATTTGGCAATGCGACTTGTTTTCTCGAGAAGAAGACGAAGAAATACTCATTAGCGTCTGATAAGAGCACTGACGCGACTCGTGACGAAATCTTGTAAAGTCAAAGATCGAAAAAGATTTTTTTTAAATTGTCGAAAATGTGAGGGAAAATTGATGAAATTGTAACAATTAATTATGAATGGGCAGGGACAGGGGCACGGGGCAGGGTAGGGGGCTGAGCAGACGAGCCGTGTAGGTGTATAGCCACTGACAACAGCAATTTTGGGCGAAACATCGATATCGATAACAAGCGAGACCCAAAAACAACAACAACAACAACAACAACAGCAACACCAACAAAATCAATATGAAAGAAACTGAAAGCGGGTCCACGGCGTAAGCGATCGTTGGTAATTAGTCGTTGGGTCCACAATTTGCTTCTTATCGCATTGAACTGGGTAGCGAACCACCCAAACCGCCCAAGCCACCCACTCGACACCGACTCCAGTGACTGTTTCTTTTGATTTGTAACACAAATCAACCGAAAAATATCGCAACGAGCTGAATGAGAGGCGCAACGACAACAATAACAAGGCAAACAACTTTGCGAGCAATTAAAACTGTTTGACGACATTTCGGGAAGGTTGGCAGGTGTGGTAGTGGTAGTGGTACTGGTAGGGGGTTGGGGTTGGGGTTGGGGGAGTGCTGCGTCTCAGGTGCTGCAGCGGCAACGGCAGCAGCTCTGATAGCTCTGGATGGTTCTGATAAATGGGCAGCAGCGCGAAACGTGGCAAACTTGCGTCATTGGGCAGTTCAGGGCTGGACGGCAATGTGCTATCTAGATAACAGCTAGATAACAAGAAAGGTGCAGGAGACGGGCATGCGAGAGGCATATATATAACATACAAAGAATCTCTGCCAAAACTAAAAACCAGTCATATTTTATGACCAGGCTGATACGGAAATATGTGTGTGTGTGTGTGTGTGTGTGCGTGTGTGCTGGAGTTTATGGTTATACGGCTTTGATTTTGCTTTGAACTAGCCGTGACCAGATACAGATACACAGATACAGATACAAGACCAAATTATTTGTCATGTTAATTGTTGTTGTTGCTGTTGTTGACCCGCCGCCAAATAACGTAAATAATAATAATAATAACAACAATAACAATAAGCAGCAATAAAGCAGCTAAATTGCGGCCAACGTCGCGCCCTGGCCAAAAAGAACCGTTAACTTTATAACCACCAACGCAAAGCAAACAGGCGAAAGCAAAAAATAAATAAATAAATAAAAAACGAAAAAAAAAACCAGCAACAAAAAATATAAATCGCGAAAAAAAAATCTGAAAAATCATGGCAATACACACCCAAAACAGAGGGGCTCTGATTTCAGAGCGATATCGTCGCGATAACAAGAAAATAAAAACAAAAAAAAAAAAAGAACAGGAAAACAGCAAATAGTTCAAGAATAACTGCTCACATTATGGATATGGAACAGAGACAAATGATATATGGGCCATGGCCTATATCCAAATGCAGTACATATATCTGCTATATACGTATAGGTAACACTTTTCAACTGATCTGCATATGGAATTAACTTTATTCTATTTTTAAAATTTTTGTTGCTTGTAATTTCTGAAACTCGACGGTTATGGGGAGGGTTTTTTTCAGGTATACTCTTTACACTGCTATATTTTTATTCAAGTGTATTACCATAAATGTGTATATCGCACATATATTTAAAATGTCATTGATTTGGTATGGTATTTAGTATTTATAACGAATTTTTCTAGTATATTTATAATACATTTGGGTTCTTCTAATATCTCTGATACGGCTTTATAGTCACTTTTTATTCTCTTCTGAAAAAGTTCAGGTATAATCTACGTCTTAATAATTATTAATTTTTTTTTATTATAATAATAGCTATTTTTAATTGAGTTTAGCATAACAGAAAAGAACCCTTAGAGTTCTGTCTATACAGCATACTCCATATATGTGTGTTTATTTCGACAGAAATATCTTTATTTCATTTTGGTTTCTAAACATATCTATAATTTATAAATTATTTAAAAGACCCATAAACAATATTAAACAAAAATTTTAAAATTAAAAAATTTTTAAACTGAACTCAGTAAAAGTCTTCCCTAGCTAAAGAATGAATGAATTTTGAAATATCTTTAATATCGCATTAGATCATGTTTGTAGAGCTGTTCACATATACTAAATATAGATCAAAAACTCCATAGAACCAAATTCAACTCAATGGCGAATTCACCTGTTTAGATAAATTCATTCAAATTACGTTCTTTCAACACTCATAGAGAGTGTATAAAATTGACTCATAGCACACACCAATGCTGTCTATATAATATATATATATTAAATATATATACTATACTCAATGATGTATGTATTAAATATATATTTCGCTCACAATTTGCACCTCTGCAAGTCTCATGCTGCGCCCACAGGTGTTATATCAATTTTTGGTTCTTCTCAGATGTTTTTCACCCTAATTCCACTTGGTGCCATTTTTCGAAAAATATTCACTTACCTTGTGCAATTCGAACCGCAGGCATTTTAATTCTCATTTTTGTTACAATTTCCAAAGGGAGTTTCAAAACTTTTCGAGCGCTCGCCCCACTAGCAGCTGGGCGGGCAACTCCTTCAACTCTTTCAACTCCTTCGACTCCTTCAGCTCCTGGCTTGCTGTTCTTTTTCCTTTGAGCTGTTGTTCAACACTTATAAAATGTTTTTTTTTTTTTTTATTATTAGTTTTGTTTTGCTTTTGATTTCTATTTAGTTTTATTGCACTTTGTTGTTGCAGTTTCTTCTTTTACGTTTCCAAAGAGAGAGAAAGAAAAATGCACTGAATTTTGTTTAGATTTTCGCTTTTATCTCTTATCTGTGGCCTCACATGGGCTCCACTCGGTCCCACAGTTTGAATTTGAGAAATTTTCTAGTTGTTTTTGTCATTTTTCCACCTTTATTTTGTTTTTCTTTGGAAGAATTAAGACATTATTTTCAATAATTATTCATAATATTATCATAAATATTTATTTACTTTACGTTTTAGATAAAACATAAAAAAAAAAAACAAACAAACAAATTTTCGCACTTGAAAAAAACACTTTTTGCTGCCTGATTCTGCTGTGCTTCTTCTTCTACTGCTTCCTGCTTAGACTTTCTTATAGGAACCGTATGCACTCTAGTTGCTGTTGTTGTGATAAATCTTATTAGCATTTGTTTTAGTTGTTGTTGTTGTCGTTGCTTTTGTTTTTGCTGGCAGTTTGGCAGCTGACGAAATTGTTTTTGCGCGTTCCTTTTGGCCACATGCTTTGTCGGCGTTTTGTTGTGCTAAGCAGCTTTATCAACACTTTGTTGCCGTTTCTTGGTTCGCTGTTTTGCTGTTGGCGCGGCACAATCCAATTGGCAACGAATTGGCCATCCAATTGGAATCGAACATTTGTGTTGGTTTCTTTTTCGAAAATGCACAAAACACTTGAAAAAAAATTGTATCTTTTTGCGTATGTGTGTGAGCGCGTGTGTCCGAGTGTAGATGTGTGCTTATATTAACCGGGTTCAGTTGCTGACGGCTGACGACTGACGACTGACGGTTGACGGTTGACGGGCGGGGATCGAGACGGTGAGTGTCGAAAGATGTGCGACCAAATGAAAAAAAAATTTAGCTTGAATACGTATTTAAGCACGCGTCATTATTTGTCGTTGTCCTCTGGCTAACTGTTATTGTTGCATTTGACGTTCAGCGTTTGGCGCTTGGCGTTTGCTGCTGCTGCTGCTGCTGCGTGCACCGCGACGGCGGTGGCAGCCTCGTCAGAAATGTGTGGTGCTAACGGTAACGGCGGAAGTACGCGACTACTACGAGGCGTCAAGCGGCGAGCGCGTCTTCGCTGGCTCTGCTGCGGCTGTGACTGCGGCTGCGGCTGCGGCTACGGCTACGGCTGTCGCTCTGTTGTCGTCGTTGTCCAACCAACAAAGCGCCGTGACGACACCAACACACACGCACACACACTCCAACACTAACAACAACACCAACACCAACACCAACACCAGCGCGCACACTGACTGAATGGGCAACGGGCGGCAGTGCGAGAGAACTTCTGCTTCGTAGTCGTGGTCGTGGTCGTGGTCGTCGTCGTGTCGGCTAAACGACGAACGAAAGCTTGACGAGTGGACGAACACAGTGCGTGAGAGAGCGCACTTTTGTTCGTGTGAGTTACAGTCTGAGTTTGAGTTCGAGAGTGTGTGAGCTTGCGAGCGAGTGTGTGTGAGTGTGAGTGTGAGCGAGTGAGCGAACGAGCATACGTCTGTGTGTATGTGTATATGGAGAGGCAGAGCAACAGCAGTGGCTGTGACTGTGGCAGCGACTGTGACTGTGACTGCGGCAGCGGCAGCGGCCAAGCTTATACGAGAGCCTAGCTAAAAAAGCCAAAGCCAGTGACAGAGACAGAGCAGCGACGAGAGCATGTCCGAACGCGACGATGTCCTGCGAGCGACTGTGGACGCACACGTTCAGATAATTCAATTTTATTTTAGGGTTTTGCACTTTAATGCCAATCTGAAAATTTGATTTTGGCTAAGCGACGCCAACACTGACGCCGACGCCGATGTCGATGCCGATGCCGATGCCGGCGCCAACGTCAAAGCTACAGCCCTTTTGCTATGGTGTCGTTGTCGGTGGTGATGGTGCTAGTGCTGGTGGTGGTGGTGGGTTGTTGTTATTGTTATTATGCTCGTATTGTTGTTGTTGGTGGTGGTGGGTTGGTGGGTTGGTGGGCTGCTGCCGCTGTCGCTGCTGTCGCTGCTGTTGCTGCTGTTGCTGCTGCTGACGACGCTGCCGCTAGATTTGTTTATTTGGTTTGCTGCCACTCGTTGGTCCGTTGGCCGCATGTGTGTGCGTATGTGGGGGTGGACACACACGTACGCATACGACTTCGAGAGCGAGCAAGCGTATGTACGAGCGAGAGCGCTATAGTCGAACAGAAAGAGAGAGAGAGAGAGCGCACGCCAAGCTCGCGTCAGTTGAAACAAATGAAAATAGCCAAGTTCGATGTGGCGACTGTTTCATGCCAGACTGCACACGACGTCGACGTTGGCAGCGCGGCGACCGCTCGAATTTGCCGCTGATAACGGTTCACACATGTGTGAAACGTGCGTACGCTCTATGAAGAGAGATGGGGGAAGCTACAGGATTGCGCGAGTAGAATAAACTGAGCGCTGTCACTGTTGCTGCTGCCGTCGCGGCCGCCGCTGCCGCTTCTGCTGCTGCCGCCGCCGCTGCTGCTGAGGCGCTGTCCATTGTCTGTTAGATGCAGCCGGCGTTTGACCGAATGCGCGCGCAGCTTAAAGCGACGACTGCGCGACGTTTACCGCGCAAAATCAAAGCGTCAACGACCACAACAATAATAATATAAATAAACAACATCAACAACAACAACATAGTGAACTCGATTATGCATAACAGCTTGCCTCCGTGCCATTACCCAACTAAATATCCAATTGGAAGGCGAATCAAACACTAGCTAGAAACACATTTCTCATCTGTTTCGCTTTTTCGTATTTTTGCGCGCGCGCTTCCCGTAAACCGGGCAGAACTTCAGCTGAAACTTGTGGCGCACGTCCTCACAACGCGGCTGCTCGTGTGCATCTAATAAACTAAACTTAGTTTATGCCCATCTTCCATTCAACAAGAGGCCACTGGCGCTGTCGCCGCTGCCACTGCCACTGTCACTGCTTCAGCTTCAGCTCTGGCTTTAGCTGCTGCCGAACAGCAGGCAGGCAGGCAACCAACCAAACCACTCGCAACGTCGACGTCGCTGCCAGCCCCAACTGACGGCCGGCCATAGCCTGCCCTCGCCTGGCCGCTTCGCAGGCCCCAAACGCCTTGGCAGTTGGCGTTCGAACAGCAGCTGAAGCTAACGCCAGCTCCGACTGCAGCCGAATAGCCCGAACAGCGAGTCGCCAGCCATGCGTCGATGTAGTCGGTCCGACGACTTGTATGGGTTGAAGTTCATCTGGTTCATAAATATATGAAGTAGATATAACATGAGTGAATACATTTGATTAATTCCAATAGATAAGATAATTAAATATTGATTCTTGCATGGGGAAAATTATTAAAATTAGTCAAACTGAGCACATTCAATCTAGCATTTTTTATAAGTGAGTGTATTCATGAGTGTATGAGCTTTTATTTATTGTTGAATAATTAAATATACTTAATAACTTAATAGATATAATAAAAAAACATATTTATTCAATACATTCATGAGTGATTGATATATTAAAAAAAAAAAATATTATTATGAGTCTATGAATGTATCTTTACATTCACAGTTGAATAGAATTGAACTAAAATGGTTAGTGGGTGTATTCATTAGTGCATCAGCACTTTTATTCATATATGAATATATTTTTAGATATAAGAGGTAGTTAAACGTATATAGATAGATATTATTATTTAATTATGAATACATTCATAATTGTATTCATTAGTTGATATGTTTTATTTTATTGTTGTTGATTATAGTAATGTCCATTAGAGTATAATTTGTACATGATAATTAAGCATAACAAAAAATAAAATAATAAATAAATGCATTCATGAGTGTATTTAAGAGCAAATTCGTGACACATTTGAATCAATAATTATCAATCAATTAAAGCTATAAGTATACTCAGAGCTTTAAACGTTCAAATCAGAAACACAATTGCTAACTAAATAAATAGCTATACACCTATAGGTACATCTGTATATACCAATAAATTGTATTCATGAGTTTAACTGTGAGTGTATTCACTCATAAGTTATCATTATATTTTTGTATAATTTAAAAAAGTTGACTTATTCGTATAAGTGTATTCATGAATGTACCCATGAGTGTATTCATGAATGTACTCATGAGTGTATTCATGAATGTATATGAAAATTTGAAGCAAAATTACATTTTTCCCAATCAGAGCATGCATATTTGCTTCTGAGTGTGAGAGACACATTCCAATAGTCACACATGTACATATATTCACATATATTCATATATAAATATATTCATGTATGTGCATGTGTGTGTGTGTTTAGGTGCGTTCTAAATGCAATTGGAGTCTGCTGCATTGGAGTGGAGCTGCGGCTTCCACTTGAGTTTAATACTCGCCCACCGCGGTCAACACCGGCTAATGCACATTAATCACTGCAGCAGCGGCGTCGACAGCGCCGTCGACGGCGGCAGCGACAGTGACTGCGCTTCGGTGGGTGGGCGCTAGTTCGGGTGGTTGGCGGTTTGGCTCGTGCAGCATGTTGCAAGCTGAACGTTGCGAGGCGGACCACGACTGGACGCGAGCAGTTCGAGCCACACACACAGACACACAGACACACACACACATGCACACACACATACACATTGGCATTCACACTAGCTGCTGTCAACGCTGACGTCGCCGTCGACTGCGCTGCCCAAGCATTGCACCCATTAATGCTTTGATATGAGAAGCACAGCACATACTCGAAGCATGTGAGTGTCTGCGACTGTATGAGTGTGTGTGTTTGTGTGTTTGTGTGTGTGCCCAAAAGTGAATGCGAATTGTTTTTATTGCAAAGGTTTGCGTTATTGTTAATTGTGCTGCGCGCTTTGTGAGTGTGAGGCAGAGCGAGCGAAACAGAAAACAAGAGAGAGGGAGAGAGAGAGAGAGAGAGAGAGAACGAGAGAGATACAGCGCGTGTGTGTGGGAGAGAGGTGGAGTGAGCGTGAGAGCGAGACAGATAGAGATCATTAGCGCCACACATGTGTGCACATGAGTGTATTGTGAGTGTCCACTGAGACGCAGCCCCAGCCCCAGCCCCAGCCGCAAGCCTTCGACTGCGAATGTTCGTGTGTGAATGGGTCGTATATGTGCATACATACATACATACATGTACATACATATGCACATATAGAGAAGTGTGACACTTGCACGAATGCTGCGCTGATAACCTCAAGCTTAACCCATTGTTTGCCACCCATTCAGTTCCAACCCAAACCCAATCCCTTCTATCCCTACCCCACTCTCCTCCTGCCCCTGCCCCTGCCCCTCTCACTCTCACACGCATGCCTCGCTGTGTCCATAGCTATAACCTACATGGCTATAGCATATGTATCGGCGTCTTGGCTTATATGTACACACGCTCACACTGAGACACTCACACACTTACACACTCATATACTCATACGTACGCACTCACATATGCACTCATATGAGCGTCGCACACGCGCGTTCTCCCCATCGATTGGCCATCGTCGCTCTCGCAGTTCGAGTAACTGTCCCAACCCAAATGGCCTGGCCCCCCGCTGCCCCTCTAACGGCAAGCTCCCCTCACGTTCGACTGTCTTGCACTCAACCTGCCGTTAGTCGCGCTCTCGCGCACAGGTAGCCGCTAAGAGAGAGAGAGAGAGTGAGAAAGCGTCAGAGCAAGAGAGCGAGATGCTGCGACGGCGACGGCGACGGCGACTACTGCTGCCACGGCCGCTGCTGCTGCTGTTGCTGGTTCGGCTACTGCTGCTGCGCCCGCTGTCGATGCCAAAGCTACCCCTGCTTGGCCCAAAAGCGGCAAAGAGAGACGACAAAGCTGAGAGCGAGAGCGACTGCCGAACGAGAGAGCAACTGAGAGCGAGTCGCCAGCCGCTTCGGATGGGGTTATGTGTGCGAGGCGAGCTTTGGCATCCGCGTAGCGCTTATCAGTCGTCGCGTCAGCGTTGACAATGCCGGCAGGCGACTAACGCATGCCACATGCCACAAGCCAAGTTGCCAGCTCAAGATGAGGCCTACACAAATGATCAGCATAGAGCTTTCATTCAAAGTAATAACGTAATAAATATCTCCTCTGTTACATTTACTGTTTACCAAAATTTGTAAACTTCGAAACTTTTGCTGTTTTCAAAACTCCATTGATTTCTGAAATCGATATTAATTGAATTTTTATCGGATTGAATTTTTTTCTTCATTCTAAATTTTAATATTGGAATTTTTTTTTTTTTTATTTATTTTTTATTATTATCTTTTCATTTTCATTTCAATCAATGTGTTATATTTTTTTATATTTTTATTTTCAACAAAAGCAATATACCTAAATATATTTTGTTAACTTACTTTTTTATTTTATAAAATTTATACGAAGGATAGCATTAAAAATAATATACAAATTTCTTGAAATCATTTCATATTATACTCAAATTTCATGCTTGAATCGACTTTAATTTTTAGTTTAGATAATGCCCCATTAAGCCATTTCTTCGTATTCTTACATAAAATACAATATTTTTTGTAACATTTATTTATTTTTATTTATATTATTATGTAGTTCTTGTATATATATTATTTTATATATTTATTTATTTTTATAAACATTCAATAATATATATTTTTATATATTTAATCAAAACAAAATGTTTTTCTGGTATATCATTTAATTCATTAATTAATTTTTGGATTTTTTATATTATTATTATATTTTTTAAATTGAAAAATATATTAATTTTTGGAGAACTTCAAAATAACTGACATACATTAATCCTGTTTTTATTGAGGAACTGGAATGCATAAATCATCCTCGTTAGATTCTATAGATAAAACAAATAAATTGATCAGATATAAATACATATATATATATATATATATATATATATATATATATATATATATATATATATATATATATATATATATATATATATATATATACATACATATATTTATATAGATATGTAATATATGCAAAGACTGTGTTATTCAAGCTCATCATTAATTTTATAATTTCAATGTGTGATGAAAAGATTTCAAGATTCTGTGAATTCGAAAATGCTGTCTGATTATGTAAATGGTATGTGGATTGTAGAATGCATACAGAGATATAAATATATATGTATATATGAATATATGTATACATGATGTTGGCTTTGAGGGCTTGTCCGAAAGGTTGCTCTTTGACAATTGTGGGTGTGCGGTGGCTCGGTGGTTTGGTGGCTCGGTGGTTCGGTGGTGCGCGGCTGTGTATAGGTATGCGGCAACAGTTGCCAGATTTCGTTTAATATTTTATTTTTGCATTTTGTTGTTGTTTGCCAACACTCGGAATGCGGCTACATCAAACAAAGCATTCGAAAAAAGGAGCACTCGTAATTACCCTTCGCAGCGGCATTTCAATAAGTAAATAATAAGTGGGGGAGGGGTAAGGGCGAGTGTACATAGAGGGTATATAAAGAAATATATAAATAAATATGTATATATATGTATGTGTGTGCGTGTGTGTGTATGAATCGCATAAAATATGCACAGCCTCCATGTCGGCAAGATGTGAGATTTTTTAAAAGCGAGACTCAACTAAAACAACAGCAGCAACAACTGCAGCAACAGCAACAGCAACAGCAACAACAACAACTGCAACGTAAATTACAAGAATTGCCAACAATTACCAAAGCCAAGAGGTATAGTTGAGAAGGCAAAGGGGGTTGCTTGGTTGCTGTGTGACATATGCAACAGCAACAACAGCAGCAGCGGCAAAAGCTGCTTGAGTTTTGAGTGCACTCCTTGCAACTGCAACTGCAACTGCAACTGCAACTGGGCTTCATTATATAATCCTGCGGCGCATGTCCAGCATTAGAAGTGTCGACAAATTGGCCAACAATCTAAGCTAACCTAAACTCACTCTCTCTCTCTCTCTCTTTCGCGCTCTGCCCGACTGTCTGACAATCTGGCCAACGGGCAGCTGTTGCATTAGCATTAAGCTGCCCCAACCGAAACAGTGTTGAGCAACGTCATAATTTAGCTACAAAAATTGATTTCGATTGCAGTTATAGCTACAATACTTTCAATTTCTCATTTCGTAAGCTTGCACAGAGCTTCAAGTTTAAATTGGATTTTAAAGCTGAAGGTAAGTGTCTTAAAAAATCCAGACATGACGTTTAAAAAAAAAAAACAAATTTATAAAAATATATTTTTCTTTTGAGAAATATGAATATCTGAAATGTGACGAGCTTATTATTTTTTTATATTTTGTATTTAATTATTATTTATTTGGTTGTTTTTTTTTTTTTTTATATTTTTTATTTTATATTTTATTTATTTATTATTATTATTTATTTATTTATTTATTTATTTATTTTTTAACTTAATTTCTTAAATAGGTAAAAATCAAGTCAGCTGTCAGTTAATGAAACTGTTGAGTGTGTAAATTTGTATAAAGAAATATCAGTAAATAAAATTAAGAAGAAGAGTAAATGTACCATTAGCACTGCAATATCAAAGCAAGTCAAGCTGATGAAACACAGAAAGAAAACATTTAAGATTTGTCGAGCAAATGTTTCATATGGAATATTTAATACATATTATAAAATATTATAAAATACTATTAAATACATATTATAAAATACTACACCTACTCCAACGTAATGTACTACATAAAGTATGTATAACAAAATAATGGATACCATACAAAGTACTATTATGTATATATGATCATTTTTTCAGTAAAAAGTCTAATTTTGATAGTTGTTTAAGAAACAAATAAAATGAATATTAATGTAACGCCAAGTTTTGTATTTTTTTTAATCTTATTTCTTGTTGATCTTATTTACGTAGTACGAGTTTATTTATATTTTTTCGATAACTCCCATTTCCAAATTATCGATATAAATCGAAAATTCGTTTACTTTTTTTAAGCATAATTGTATATTTATATAGATATTATAGATATGCAGATTATGTAATTTTCTGATTTTGGATGCCACGCCCCCTTCGCCTTGTCTTTTAGCAAATAGACACATTTAGATGCTATTTATATATTCTGAAAGTTTTATGAAGATGGTCCATCTAGAAAGGGAGCTATAAGCGTCCAAAGTATAGCCCGACCCACCCCCAAACCACGGCAACTGCGCGGTTGGCAGAGCACGCGCTTATACGTGCGTAAAGAAGAAGAGTATTAGTTTTTTGGAAGGTTCAGGGTATATCGTAGTCGAGCAGTTTATGTATATATAAATACATACACATAATCTTCATTTATGTATATAATTTACTTGAAAAGAGAATGATACTGATGCTGACCCATAATAAATATTAAGAAAATCATAGAGTTCCGCTGTTAAATAATTTGAAATTGTGGAGCTTTACGTCAGGTCGAGGATAAATTTGTTGAAGTCTGTTGTCCTTTTTTTTGAGATTTTTTTATTGAACGAAATCATATGCATTTCGTATTCGATGCTTCTAATTAAATGAATTAATTCAGTTGAAATATGAACAGCTGATTTGAATCAGCATTAGCTTTAGATGAAATTGCAGCCCAATCAATCATCTACAATTTAGCCTTTTTTAGCTATAAAAGTAGCCTTGCTTGATGGGGCAAAAGCTGACAGCTCTGCATCAGTTTGTGCCTCCGTCCGTCCCTCTGTCTGCGTGGCCGAGTCGCTGGTCATGATTGCTGCTTAAGTGGCAGCCGCTCAATCGCTGCCAATTTGCAATTGGCCAAGGGGCTGCACAAGCTGGCCATTATCACGGCTACCGTTGGCTAGCTTACTGCAGCAACAGCATTAAGAGCAGCAGCAGCAGGCAGGAGCAACAGCAGGAGGAGCAGCATCTGTGGCTGTTGCTGTGGCAGGTTCGGTGCCAGGCGTCGCTGAGCGCGTTGCTTGGCCATTAATTGTCGCGTGAACAGCTTTGTTGGATCGATTGCGGGTCACAGTTTCGATAGCACCGCTTTGTCAACCCACTGGGCGAATCATCGAGCGACCCACCAAGCCAAGCCAAACCGCGCGGCCAATTGAAATGTTCTCAATGCCAAGCGCTGGCCGTTCGTTGATCGATTAAACGAACTGCCACACAAGATTCGGGTCGTCACATAACGAACATACCATTCCAGTCCATTCCATTCCATTCCATTCCAATAAAATCTAATGCATTCTACTTCACACCACTTCATTCCAAAACGTTTCATTTCATTTTGTTTCCATTGACAACATTATTTGATTGGGCTTGCGTAGCCATGGCATCCAAGAGCTCACATTACTTCCATTTCATTTCCATTTCATTTCCACTTCGTTCCATTCCGATTCGTTTGCGTTGACAAATTGTTGATTGACGCAATCCGTTGGCCAGGGCCGCGTAGCCATGGAATCTGAGAACTCTGCCTCGCCTGTGGTTAGCCCCTTACCCAAGGTGGTGCAGGTGGCGA
This sequence comes from Drosophila buzzatii, assembly GCA_035045845.1. Classification (NCBI taxonomy): domain Eukaryota; kingdom Metazoa; phylum Arthropoda; class Insecta; order Diptera; family Drosophilidae; genus Drosophila; species Drosophila buzzatii. The sequence goes on along the minus strand of JAWNOS010000105.1, from coordinate 2,231,943 downwards.
TAGTGGCGATGGTGGCCATGGTGGTGGTGGTGCTCTTAGGGCCGGTTGATTCTTGTTGTTTCCGCGGGCTAAACAAAGTGTATCGATTTAACAAAATTCATTGAGCCCAAGTGCCACATTTGGCTCCTGGGACGACCTGCACCGGCCGTGGCCGGGTTTGGGCTTGGGTTTGGGCTTGGGCTTTTGGTTTTGGCTTTGTTTAGATGACCCAACAAACTCAGCGCTCGACCCGTTGGCCGGGCACTGCCGGCGCCGGAGGCCCACCCAAGTGATCGATTATACATTCGATGGCCATGAAGGCTAACAACTATAAACAGCTTTGTCCTCAATGCCCTTCTGGCGGGCCGTAGATACCATAGATACTACTTGGCTGGTAAATAGAAGAAGCAAAAAGAGGAAATATATGTGAAGAGATTAATTAGAAATGAAGGCAGATTACCTATGGTATAGAGAAATATTAACAAGTTCTTATTCTTTCCGTTTCAAAATAGTTCACAGAGATCAGAGATATTTCGATCTCCTGAAGTTGTTGCTTCATTAAATGTACCTAGAGCACTCAAGTCACATTACCCACTCCCACTCCCAGTCCCAGATACCACTTGCTACTTAATCAATGCCAGATCTAGACTCCACATGTGCAAGGATCTGTGGTAGAGTCCTTGACACTCGTTAGCTTCATGACTCCTGGGATTCTCTTCGCTTCTCATAACATGCTTAATTGAATTTTCAAATTCTTACAAGTGCCACGCACTTGACGTCTCAAGTGGACAACCAATTCGGTAATTCTATATGCCGATCGGGTCACAGTAGGCGCCCTCTAAGAGTTTTGTTTGAACATTTGCGGTTGAACAGCTCTGGAGTGCCAAGATGAATCCTTCAATCCTTCGAACAGGTATTAAGTATATTTTTTTTAATAGAAGAAAATTATGAAAATGCAGAAATATTTAAGAATATTTCATATACCCGATGTATAGTATTTATATAGATATTATGTAATATTAGGTAAAAATATTTAAAATGAAATTTATTTATGTAAAATGTAACTAAACTTAATTAAGTTAGCCTAAGATACAAATATAATAGGATTATTGTTTCCGCTTTATACATATGAGATTTGATATAATGCTATATGATATGATATTATATGATGGAAAATGAAAAATATGAAATAATTTGTAAAATTCTTGGAGCATACTCTAAATTGTTTGTCAGTAATTTAAATTTATTTAAAATTTATTTGAATTTTGTATATATTATTTTGTATAAATTATTTTTCCTATAAAAAGGGCGCTTAGTTAACACATTTATATATATATATATATATATATATATATATATATATATATATATATATATATATATATATATATATATATATATATATATATATATATATATATATATATATATATATATAATAGGTATTCTAAGCCCCAATTAAAGAAGCATTAATTTTCTTCGAAAATTAATTAATTAACTAAAAACCCTTTTAATAGAACATGCCAAGAATATGAGCTAATTTATTTCATTCCGCATTTATTTACTTCAAATGCGGTTTCTCAAGTGCTTACGAGGATGTGTGTCTGTCTGTGTGTGTGTTTCTTGTCTCTTGCTGTGAAATTGTCTCCCTTCTCCATTTACACGATGCGACAATGTCCAAATGACATTATTGGGAACTGAGCACTGGGTACAAAGAGCGCGACGCAATGGGAAACACAAAGAAGGGGGAAAAAAAAAAACATGAAAATAGTAGCATTTGCCATAAAAAAGAAACCAGTGGCAAAACAACAACACATGAAAATTTTGGTAAATGGAAAAATAAAATAAATATTTTTGAATTAATGGAATCTCAAGTGTGTCCACAAATGGAACACTGACAAGATGAAGCTGTACAAGCAGCAATGGGGTCGCCTGATCGATGGTGGCGATGCGACCAACTCGAGAGGCAAATTTTTGCGGCCCAGCGACAATGTCAAAGTCGCCAACAGCAGCAACAGCCCCACGGCCAGCGACTGCGGCAGAGGCAGCAACAGCGACAGCGACAGCGACAGCAACAGCGGCAGAGACTCGACTCGGCGCGGCGTCTGTGGCAGTGTCAGCCGTCCGTTCCGCTGGCTGGCAACGGCTCATGGACAAACATGTGGCAGACACATGTGTGTGCCCGCCCAGCTCTGCGGCGGGCAACGCAGTCCGGTTGTTATTTTTAAGCATCGATGGGGATGGGACGCTCGTCAGCAGCCCAGATCACAGATCGCTTGACAGTGAGAACGGACGCGGATTCCAAGTCAGTGTGATTCGAATTCGAATTCGTATTGAGATTCAAACACAGTTGCTGCAGCAAGAAGCATTTGACCAGGCGACAACCGCTAAGCTACAGGAAGCAGCCCCAGTCTCAGTGCCAGCTCGGAGTAGGAGCGAAGCGAGCTAGTTGGGTAGCAGGAGTAGCAGGGGATCCGTAGCGGGGGGTGAACTTGAAAATGCTTAACATTAAGTGAGAGATATTTATATATATCCACTAGGTTTCCCCTTTCTCATTCTCCTTTTTTTATGGCATTCAACAGAAGTACAGTCGAGAGAGAGAGAGAGACAGAGAGAGAGAGAGAGAGAGAGAGAGAGAGAGAGAGAGAGCTCTATGGTATGAATGTAGAGAGTGAAAGGAAGATCATATGAGAGTATAGCAAAGTTAGTCATATCATAGAGATCTCTATAGTTGACCTACTAGTCAACTAGTGGAAGTAGTCAAAATTCTTCTTCTCTTTGACTTATTCTCTTCATATTTCGTCTCTGGGTAATTTTTTCTCGATATTTCTAATTAGTTTGGATGCCTTTTAGGATTATTAAAAGACGATTTCTGACCACTTCTAATCGGTATTTGGATGGCATTTCTCTGCATTGCAGTTCGATTAGAGGCATCTCTGGGAGCGGGATTTGGTTTGGGAATCTGTGATCCGTGCTCTGCTACATAGCCAGCTAGCAGAGCAGAGTCACGATGGCATTACCAACAACAGCAACAACAACTGGTGACAGTCACAAAGCCAATAACAACAACAACAGCAGCAGCAACATAATAATAGAACGCTTAGGGGTTAACATTCGTTGGGAGGGACGAGGTGGGCTGAGGAGGGGCGCCAAATGAGGGGAGAACGGTGGTAGGGCAAGAGCCATTGAGCTGGCTAAATACACTTCGTATATACGGCATTTGTGGGTTTATCTTAATTGCAATATCTCTGGATATCTCTTGATTGCAATCTGAGGTGCATCATAGTGCACAAACTGAACTTATCTGGCCAGGCATGCGATATACGAGTCTAAATACATATATATTTATATATATATATATATTATTTGTATATAACTAACTATGTATATATATATATTCATATATATACACATGTGTGTGTGTGTGTGTGTGGGGCTCTCCCAGGCACATTGCGATCGAAACACAATCGAGGCGGAGCTGCAGTCGTAGACGTTGAGACAGTTCGAGCATTGTCATGTGTATGCCCTACATTGGGAGAGGATATTACAAGATTGTGAAAAGAAATGTAGTGCTATATATGTGTAGTATAAGCTTTATTAATTTTTATGACTTAAAACTTGTAGTAGTAAACTATTTAAAGTTTTTTTTATCCTTTTTCTGAGTTTTTTTTTTTTTTTTTTTTACTTTTCAGAGTACTCTGAGGAATCTTTAATAAATTAGTACATATGTATAAAAAAAATTACAATTTAATAATATATATCTAATTTTTACTGCAAAATTGCTGCTTAGTTATATATTTAATAATTTTTATCGTCAATCTTCAGACAATTTATCATTAATATCATCAATTTAAGCCCTTTCACAATTACTATTACTATATTTTGCTATGGATGATTGAACATCGAGATATCTTATACAACATTATATCATATATAATAATGATAATGAATCAACATTGAAAGCATGACTTTTATGTTGTATTGAGTTCACTTATTTATAGAGCAATTGGAATTCGACTTGAGCCTTTGCAAGTTTGTGGAAATTGTTAATATTATATCTTGGGAGTCTCTTTTGTTTTGTTTGCTCTTTAGCTTAAGCGGCGGCAGCCCACGCAGTCTGCCTATGAATCGAATGACTCGCCTGGCTAAATCTCAGCATAATGAATGAACTGCTGCCTGCTTGACGGACTGACTGGCTGACTGACTGGCTGACTGAGTGACTGACTGACTGAATGTTTAGCTGGCTAAATGACAAATGGGACTGGCAAAAATGTTGTTAAGGTGGCGCATGACACTAAAAAACAACTACAATATTGAAGAGCAACAACAATTACTACTGCAGGCCAGCATTTAGTCAAGCCCAAGCTGCTGTTGGCCAGGCCCACAAGCAGGAATAGGTCTGGCAAGAGATCTGCGAACATCGCTAAACGCTGCTCAATGTACTCTATGGCCAGCCGTTGTTGAACCAGCCAATCCCCCACTGTCCCCTGTCTCAGTCGCTCAAGATCAGATAAACGAAATGGAATGCTGTGATTGAGACTCTTATTAAATATTAATAGAATGCAGTTCAATTATTTTGTGTTATTTTGTTCAACTCGTGAGTGAGTGAGTGATACAAATGTTAAGTAAAAAAGAAGAAGAGAAGTTACACACTCCTTCTGCTCCCCCTCCTGCTTCTCCCGCTCCTGCTCCTGCTCCTGCTCCTGCTGCTCTTCCTTGGATTCTTCGGTCACTTAGCAATCAGATTATCTATCAAATCCCTGACAGACTTCATTTCTTTCCTTAATAGCTCAAATTAAATTCAATTTTTGAAAGGTGGGTAAGATAGGCTTTGGTCGCCTTTGTCATTTCCTGTGCCTGTGCGTTAGGTGGGCATTTAGTGGGTGAGGTAATTGTAATTGCGGTTGCGAATACGCCAAGAGTCCTCTACGACTGGCACTTGCACACGCACACGCACACGCAGGGAGCATCGAGCATGGAGCATGGAGCATGGAGCATGAAGCGTGGAACGTGGAACGTGGCCGTGCCCCTGGCCGGAGTTGGAGCTGATGCTGATGCTGGTGCTGGGGACAGATCGGACTCGCTGCTCCACATCAATGAATATCAAATGAGCTAAGGCGTACCTGCGATATGTCTTGCTCCCATTCGCAGCGATATCTCTGCATCTGTGGCCCCAACTGTGGCCCGAGCTTTGGCTCACGCACACGCGAGCGGATGAGAAATCAGAAATCAGCGCCCAGAAATCATTTTGGGCCCCAGCAACAACAACAGCAGCAACTGAGTGCAGCTGAGCGTAGGCTGGGACAATTTTGTACTTGTAAGTGATCGCACTTGGAGCCGAGGCAGAGGTGGGCGGGAGCGGGAGCGGGACATAGAGGAGCGGCGTAGAGGGATGCCGGGGAATTTCAGCTTGGTTTTGATTTTGTTTTTTTTTTTTTTTAACTTTTCTCCTCGTTTTTTTTTTCTTTTTTGGGTGTGCGCCCATGCCCAAGTTGGGTGTATTGAGGGGCATGCCAGCGGGCCACGCCCAGTTTTTGTGGTCATCAATGGCAGCACAGGCAGAGGCAGAGGAAGAGGCAGAGACAGAGCACCAGGGCACAGATGATGATCATATTCTTGTTGTTGTTCTTGTTGTTGTTGTTATTGCCGGCAAGCCCGAGACATGACGACGCGAGACGAAGAAGGCAGAGCGGAGGAACGAAAGAGTGGAGAGTCGAAAGCTGAGACAAGATTCAGTTGGGAATGGAACTGGCGCTGTACTATTTCCAGTTGGGCTGTCATGCATCGACGACGTCGAACTAATCATATGGCACCAATATGCGTGAGCCAGCATTGGAGTCCATGACTGAAAGCAGACCGAGCTAAAACTGAACTCGGTTCTGAGCTGAAGACGCGCCGGCTCATGGGCAGCTCATGTGGATGGCGCTTTAGTGTATTGAGCTCATTTCAAGCATACCCTATATGCCATGCAATGTACAAAGGGGTAGTCTAATTCGCAGTACATTTGACGATCAATTGTGTATAATATTCATGATATATTAAGTTATATAAAAACTCAAGAATATTTGCCCTTCCTCATGTGATATTGAATATGTAGAAGAGTCTTAATTGGGCTAAATTTGTTAAAAGTTTTGTTAAAAATCGAAATCAACTTTGAAGTACTGTGGATGAGGGAAAAGTTATGTAGGTCAGGCTCGGACTATATATAAAGCTATCTAAAGGAAGGGTAGTTGGTACAAAGTGGGGGGAAGGGAGAGTAAGTAGGTGAGCAGTGAAGAGACTGCATGACCTGGATTGGCATTTCGGTCCGTATGCCATAGCTTAGTTATCGAATAAATAGCTAGAGCTGCTCGAATAGAAGAAGCTTCAGTCACATTCAGATTCAGATTCTACTGTCTAGAGGAAACTCCAATAAATCTAGTATAATTCAATAGATGCCTCATTGTCTTGCTATTTACTACTACGTGGTATCTCATAATCCATCATTTCATTCTGATTTCAGTTTGGTCTCTTAACGTCACCCGGCGATCATCGTCAGCGGCAAACAATAAATGTCAGACTTGAGTTGGCATTTGACGATCGTCGTCGCAGCTTTTGGCCGGTCAATTTTCAAGTGCATGTATATATATATAGATATATATGTGAATCTGTATGTGTGTGTGTGTGTGTGTTTTAGCAGCTGCCTTTGCAATTTCTCGCTTGAGCAGCGATGACAACGACGTCAACCGATGAGGTCAAAGTGCGCGAAATCGCATATAATTCGGACAGAAATTGAAAGTGAGCCCCTAGAGAGAGAGAGAGTGAGAGATGGAGAGAGGGAGAGACGGAGAGACGGAGAGAGGGAGGGAGGAAGCTCTGGACGCTGCTAGGTAGGGACAGGGATTGCCTGGCCAGTGACTCGGCACTTTGCATTGCGGCCACACTGATTTATAATTAGTCATGCCTCAGGCAGTGCCACATCATTAGGTAATGAATGCCCAATGGCCATTGCCCAACTGAGCGAAGCAGCTGGCTTAGATCCGAGAGAGAGCGACGAGCTCTTCAACTGGGTCGCATCCACATCCAAATCCATATCCATCGATGACTTGCTGTGACAGCGGGCTCAACCACAGATCTGACGCCGACTGCGGAGGTGTGTGTGTGTGTGTGTGTGTGTATGTGTTTGTTTGTGACTGGCAGAGAGTACGACTTACGGCCTCGACTCCATGGCTCATTATTTAAACGACGCTGGCTTGCCTGTTAAAAGCCATCAATAAAAGACAACGTATGGGCTAGCCGCAGAGACCCACAGTGATCCGCACAGTGATCCACAGAGATCCACACACACAGTGATCCGCTGACCAGCGTGGAGGGCTTGGCAATTGCAACATGCAAATGTGAGTGGGTGGGCAAACTTTGCAGTTGTCGGACGCTCCCCAAACGGTTTGTCGATTTGTCGGCTCTTGGCAGTCTGGGAGCAGCACTCGGTTACAGATTGACGCTCAGATTTCTGAGTACTATATGCCGATGTAAATCGCTGACAGAGGCTACCACACTCCACACAGCCGATAGCTGGCGTTAAGTTAAGGGGCGCTCGCAGCAAACACGCATCACTCAGAAATGCGCCTAATTGAGTTCTCTACGTGCTGTGGATCGGGCCATCCATCTATGTAATTGTTGGAGCAATCAGATAATCTAAAGAGCGCTTGCAGCCGTACAGTAAAAAGTGGAATAAATATACAAATCTCACATATAGTAAATTAATGAAATGAAATATTTAGTACTATTCATAGTAGTTCTATCCACAATCATTCAATACAAATGAAGGCATTCAGCATAGATTTCGTAACGGCTCTAGGTCTCAAAATAAGTTAATCTTTAAGCTTCTTCTTCAACATTCATCTATATCTCTCCTCTCTTATCAGTCTCTATTCTCTTTCCCTGACTGACTCTAAATTATAAATTGATTTCCTTTGTTAGACATCGAGACATCTCCATTAGAGCTAATGGCCAGCTATAGGGGATCAGCTCACGTCCGGCTCACAATTAAACTTTTGCGGCAATTTTAAAAGTGTTTCTGAAAAGCCAATTTGTGGCTTTCACTTGGCCAGCTCGCAGGAATGAACGGGCTCTGCCGCTGGCTTATCCTTTTTCAGACTCTCCGGTGCTGTCCTGTCGGCCAGGCGATGCTTATCGGCAACTACATACGTTAGCGATAACCGAAAAAAAATGTTTGTTGTGAAAAACAAAACTTTCGCCTCGCATTGCTTCACGTGCGCCGGCAGAGGGTAGCCGGGAGTCGGGGCGGGGAGTTGGAGATTCGGATTTCGTTGGCCATTTGTGCGGGTACGTGTACCTGACGGAGATACGGAGCCCTTGGCCTCATCTTTGGCAACTTTTTTCTCTTTTTTCTGTTTTGTATGCGACAACGAGAAGGTGGTGGTGGTTGTTGTTGTTGTTGTTGTCGGTGTGCTGGGCCAGCTTCACACTCGAGTGCTCACAATTAAAATACAGCATGTCCAACTGATAAGCCTTCATGCATTCTTTTCACTTGTTGTCGACCACAAGAAGCAGAGCGAACCACCCCCACCATTCAGTGGTGCGCCAGCTCCAGCCACAGCCCCACTGGCCGCCTTCTTGCCCAACAAAAGGCACTTTGGGTCCCTCTGCTCGGGCGACTTTTGTCAAAACAAAAAATTGAAAAGTTTTGCTAAATCGCAAGCAAATGGAAAGTCCGAAGGGTGGTGCGGGTGGCTGGTGGTGCGATGTTGTGCTGAAGCTCAACTGCCAGCAGGCACAACATGAAACGACACACACACACACACACACACACACACGCACGCACACCCACATGCACACTCAACAATTGACTTGGCCACGATACACTTTTTTGAATTAGTTAGCCTGCAACGCCCAACTCCCCCTCCCCTTCCCCGCCCACGCATCCACTTAACGACTCATTCAAAGACTCTTCGCACACACACACATACAACAAACTTTTAATTTGGCCAGTTTGAAAGGTGAAAAGGACATTTTAGCTGGTCCTGCGGTAAGCTGCTTGGCCTCTCAATGAAATATTTATGCCGGACAGCATTAAAAAACCTTCAGTAGAATATGTGGGCGAGAGCCAGGCAACAGTCGGCACAAAGGCCCCAGTTGACCGAGAGCTGTGAATGGAATGCAAAATATACCAAATACCCAGCACTGTGCATGAGATCTAAATGCCAAGATCTTATATATAGGATATGTATTTGGCAGTTTATCCGAATATTCCTTTAATATTCATTGAACCATCTCTGACTAAAGTTAAGGCTTGTCTAGAAAGATAAAGCAAATCGAATTGGCGACTACTGCGATCGACAGACACTGCTAATCCGATGGATCAATCGAAACTCGTGGCGAGTGGGGCTTGCTGGTGGCTCATTTGGCGGCAGTTGATGAGTTTCTCTCTCTGTGTATGTGTGTGTGTGGGCGGCAGAACATTGCAGTCGAATGTGAGCCACACATGCCACATAATGGGGCAACATTGAAGCGTCGTTGCAACTGGATTTGTGCCAAAGTGCCAAGTTGCAGTTGCAGTTCAGTTGCAACAGGGAGAGGAGCACAAGACTCGAGACTCGAGACTGAGCCAAAGACAGAGCGGAAGTCATGACTAGCCAAACACGAAGCGCTGAGATGAGCTGCCGTGTCACAGTGCAGCAATCACAGCAACAGCAGCAACAACAACAACAACAACAGAGGCAAACAACGAAGCGCAAAAAATAAAATGGAAAATTGTTAGACACAAAACTGAAAATAAGAAAGTTCGTAGATTATTTCGGGCAGAAAGACCACAAAATGCGGCGTCGTATAATTTGTGCGCGTGAAAGTGAGAAAAGTTCCAATTACTTTGATGGCAGCGCGACGCCTAAGCATTTAGAGGATCTACCCCTCGCTCTCTCTCTCTCCCGCTCTCTCCCTTGCTCTCTCACTCTCTCGCTGAGTCTATCTGTCACCCACATTGAGGAGGTAGCATCCACCCCCTTAGCGAGACGTGTTGCATCCAAATATGTCATAACCACGATTGCGATTACACCGGGTGATTGTGAATGTGCTGGCCCGAATGGCGCGAATGAATTGCGGGTGTATTCGAGCGAGTGTGAGCGAGCCGAACACGAGCATCTTGTTCCGCGTCGCGTTATACCGCGTGGCGAATTTCGCGCTTGTGTCCTAATCGTGCCACAGATAGATTCGTGAGTTTAGCATACATATGTCGGATGTAAATCATTTGACAATTTCGCAAAAGCTGTGCGGCCCAGCCGCGAGGCTCGCTACTGTGCGCTCGAGTGGGTGGATGTGGGTGTTGAAGCAATCAGCGGACTGTTTGACAACGGAGCAATTCACGAAATTGAGTTATCGATAACTGACGATTGATAAGCTGCATGTAAGCATTGGACTGTGTGACCAAACGAATGTTCCGCTTGTGAAAGTTATCGATAAATAAAATTATCAACTATGATATATTAAACATTAATAGTAACTATAGATATTGCTTTGCCGTTAATATATTTCTGTATATATAATTAATATACATCAAATTTATCGATAATAAGTATCGATAGCGGTGGCTTTGCTATCGCTCTTTTGTTTCTAAATACATAATTAAACTTAAGCTTTATGTATATCGATCAATGAATCAATATCACATGCAAATCGATAACATATGCAAATCGATAACATATGAACTATACCACCATATCGCCCAAGGTCAGTATATATAGTTGCTTCAGTTCTTTCATTTTTCTATACATTAGTCAATCTATAGAAATCAATCATCATTCGGCTACAATATCAGAGATTTTCTGTTAGGCAGTGTTATCGATAATCGTTGAATTTCCGCCTCGAATCAATCCACTGTGCGTGCTGCCCTGGCCCACACACTCGTCCCAAAGCCAAAGCCCATCGACAGGAGCACAAAACACCGAAAAGTGCCAATGGGCCGCGATTAGCGATTGGCTTTCATTGATTGGCTGGTTAACCGATGCGCCGACCGCAGCGTAGAACGATACAGAAGCGGCTACTGCTGTCTGGGACAAATGGGTGCTCGGAGCTGGAGCTGAAGCGGAAGCTGAAGCTATAGCTGTGGCTGTTGCTGGCCCGGACTATTATTAATATTGCTGGGCATTTTATTGTGGCGCGACTTGGTCGTTGGGTGCCTCGCGGTTTTCGTGATTTATTTTTTAAGCAAATTGTCGCCAGCGAAGCCGCAAGCTCCAGCAAAAACTGTCGCCAAATGGCTGCCATGTAACGGGGCCAATGAATAAACGACCGTGGGAGTGGGTAGGTGCCATCTGGCAGGTGGGGTAGCGGAGGGCGAGACATAGGGTATATGGGCTTTAAAGCCTGCCTGCTTGCTTGAATCGTGCATGGCTAAGGCAATGTGCAGCAGTTGCATCTGCTAAAGATTACCACCTCCCTGGACGGTCGACGACTGTTGCTACTGCTGCTGCTGCTGCTGCTGCTGCTGCTGCTGAGCAAATGTCGCATGTGATTTTCCAAACTGTTTCCACGCTCGCTGCCCACAAAGCCAACAACAAGAGCAACAACAGCAACGACGGGACAGCAGCTTCTGCTGCTGCTGATTATCATCAAAAGATCGGAACTTGCGCAGAGACAAACGAAGAAGCTCTCATGTGGCTCCATGGAGCGCTCCAACTTGGCGCTGACTTCCATTTGCTCGCAAGCAATTGTTGCTGCTGTTGGCAGTATACCTTGTAACTAGAGCACACTTAGAGTGGGCTATGATGAGCCAGTGCAATAAAAACATAAGCATCAAATGTCGAAGCGTTGTATCAGCCGGATTCTAGTTGTCTACCCGATAATTTAGCCAATTATCTCACAATCTCAGATTACCTTAATTTTAACAATTTGAAAGCTCTTAAATAATATACATATTTTAAATTTTGAATTAAGCAAACATATTTGTTTTATTTTTGTATTACTATAAAACAATATTTAAAAACAAATTTAAATTTAAAATTACTAAACAATTTTGTTCAATATTTAAAATTATTTTAAAATATACAAAAATGTTTAGAAATTATTTTAAAACATTTAACATTTAACAAAATACTTTTAAATATTTAAAATTGTTGTTGAAATATTAAACAATATTTTAAAATAAAATAGATTACCTTTTTCTCTTTACATTACAATTTAATACAAATAAATAATATATATATATATATATTGAATTCGTTTGTTTTTTAACATTTTTATTTAATTTTTATTATAAAATATTTTTGAATTTGAAAAACAATTTATTTTTATTCGTAAATCACTGTCTGTTCTTATAAAAAATAATTTATGTATTTAAACATTTTTAAAAAAATATTTTCAAACATCTATTTAATTATATTGTTTATATTTTTACTTATTTGTTTTAATCGGGAAAATTACCATAAGTAATTGTCAGAATGTTTTTAATGTTTTATATATTTTTTGAGAGATAAACACGTATATCATAATTAGATTTACTTATATCGCAAAGACAAGCAACTGTACAGGGTATAACCGATTCGAACTTCTTCGCTCTCAATACAGTTAGTTTGCTGTTGTTGTAGATGTTGTCGCAGTGAAAAGCGTTATGCCCTATAGCCACAGTTCCATGTGGCACAAACGAGTGCAGCAAGCGGCAAGTGGGGCAAAGGCGGGCGAGCGAGCATTTTCGTGGCAAATTAAAGTCCAAGTGCGAGTGCGAGTGCGAGTGCGAGTGCGAGTCAAATTATTTCTTTACATGTGAGTTACTGTTTTCATTGCGGCTCTTAATGTAACTAACTGTTTAGAAATATTTATTATTATTATTGTAGGTGATGTTTGCCCCGCTACTCGCTGCCGCTGCTGTAGCTGTTGCCGCTGTTGGCATTGTTATTATTTAGCGTTGTTGCTGCCTCGTTTAATCGCCTGATGATGATGACAACGGAGACAACAACAACAACAATTATTAAAAAGCACTCGAAATCTTGAAGACGCAGGCAGGCGAATGAAATTAAACGGCGGCCAGGCGCATCTAACCGCTACAGACCGCAACCACCGCCGAACCGCCAAGCCACCCAACCACCGCTCGATGGCCATGTTCCGATAAGCCTCAAGGCAAACTGTAGCATCAGGATTACGTGCATTAGATAGCGTTAGGCGTTAGTTCCAAGCACTTCAATTTAAAGAAAACACCAGCCTAACTTAAAACTGCTTCAATGTTGGAAATCAGATATTTTATAGAGCTGTCGACGAGCTCTAAAACGGATATTAATCGATTAAAATGGGTTAAAAATAGAAACTAAAGAAGTTGGGGCTGGGCAGACCGGGCTAATGAATTGCTAAATGCTGTTCGCCATTGATACTATTTCGGAAGTATAGTAATTGATTAAAAATAAAAGCAACAAATTCAAGACAAATAGATTTGCTCATATGGTACACCTTTGGCAAATTTGTTTCCTGATTGGCTTCAAATCCCCATATTGTATTTCTTTGGTATTTTTGAGATACTTCATTGAAAAGAATGTTTTTTAAATATCATTATGATATTATTACTATATCATAATAGATATTTGTTGATCGAAATGCAGATAATAAAAATATTAATATTTATCTGAATTGCACTAAAACGAAGATATAATTATCTATAATAGAAAAATACGTTTTCTAAATGTATACGAAATTGAGGAATGTACTATAATAAAAAATTAGAAATCAAATATTTTCGATTTTGTCTTAAAAGAAAGATTATAATACTTGCTATGAAAATAAAAAACTAAATTTGTACAAAACTAACTTCTTACTATAATCGACATTTAAAAATGTTTTTTCTTGGAATATATCTATAAGAAAACATTTTGTGTTTCTCTTCTGTATACCAATTCGAGTATTTTATTTTACAATAAATATAGGATAATCTATTAGAAAATAAATATTTTCTGCAATACATTATGCATATATTATATATATATATATATATATATATATATATATATATATATATATATATATATATATATATATATGTAATAAGTTTCAATAATCAATATTTAAGCATTGACATTTTTTCACTGATAGAAACTACAAATTAAAGAAATGAATTTATCAGTTAACTATAGCAAACATGGTATAAGGATTTGTCTACTCTTAGGAAAGTGAATGGATTTCATAGACAACTTAATTTGATAAGTCAGATTTCTTTTTGATTATCGGTTAAATCGACTCCAAAAGAAATAAACAATATTTTGTAATCAACAGACTTTTGTTTTACACTTGGATGTCACAGCTACATAAAAGGTTTAATTAATGTTCAATATACCATTCTAATATCTAATACAATATACATACACATTTATTTAATTTATAACTCTTTATTTAATTTATAACTAATTCATGATAATCTAGCGTGCAGTTTCTGCTTCTCCTTCCACTTTTCCTATGATATGTGTTGACCAAGCTAAAACCAAAAAGAGTTAGCTTATCTGATATCTGAGCTGTGCTAGGAACTAAGTAGTTAGTTATGAGTGAAGTATTTGAGAACGATTGTCGAGCCAAGTGCAACGACTCTTCGACTCAATCTAAATTAACTTGTATGTCATACGCTTGGACATTGCCTCTACACACACACACGCACACGCACCTAGGCAAGAACAAACACATTTATAGATATGGAGACAAAGATAAGAAAATTGTGAAAGACCTTACTTGGAGCAGACTCTAGCTTCTCTTTAGCTGGTCCCTTCCGCCCGTGAAGGGGAGCGGGCGGGCAGGAAAGGGGCTGTGGAGAGAGGTCTACGAAGGCGCTGGTCGGTTGCCCTTGTCGCTTTTGCGGCTCAGTTAATGCTAATGTTAATGCGCTCCAAACTATTTATACGCCTCTCCAACTATGCCCGCCCCCGCCCAGTGTGTGCTAGTGTGTGTTGTTGTTGTGTGCGTGCAATTGTGACCAGTGGGTTAAACCAATTTCACGCCGGTAAAACGCCATGAGCGTTGCAACCCCGGGCAATAGCATTGAGAAGGTTCTCGTGTCATCTACCTTGGCCGTGAGCGGTGCATGGGTGGTGCGTTATGAATGCACTGTGTGGTTACTACTAGAGCTAAATGTGCATGACGTACACTTTTGGACACACATACACAGACATAGGCGAGTAAGTACGAATGTCGCGCTGTGATCTTTGGGCGTCTGAAACCACTGGAACCACTGTAACAACAACACGTCAACCACTTTCATTCAGTCAGTGGAGCGCGAAACCTAGACAACTGACTGAGGCCCTGGACGAGCAAGTCTTGACTTGGCCACATTATCAAAAGCGTTGACTGGTCGCGGCTATTGTCAATGCTTGAACGACACACACACACACACACACACACACACACACACGCAGATGTGGAGAGAGACAGCAACGAGAACTCATATTAGGCCATTAAAAGAGCGATAAGAAAGTTCAGCGGAACTGAAGCGCGCAATTTCAGGCTTAGTTTAGTTTTAGTTGTTAGAGAGTGGCTAAGGGGGCTGGGCGGGGCAGCTGAGAGAAGGGCAAGTCGGTGGTTTGCTACGACGTCTGTCTGTTGCTGTGTATGCATGTATGCAAGTGTGTGGGAGAGAGAGAGGGAGAGACTGATAGAGAGAGAGAGAGAGAGAGAGAGAGAGAGAGAGAGAGAACACAAACGTGTGTCCACTACAAATATCACGATCTGGCAATACATGCCACAAACACATGTCGATAGATCGCGCGGCGTGCACAGCTTTTAAACATAATTTTTGCCATGCAACGGCGTTGGCTGCGGTGCTGCGGTGGGCGGTGCGCGGCCTGGTGGGGGTGGTGCACAGAGCTATGTGGTTGTTTGGCTGTTTGGGCAAAACAATTTTATTGATTAATGAACCATAATTAGAGACATTTACAATGAGCCACAATAATTCTTCATTACCCCCAAAAGCAGAGCGATTCGTTGCCGCAACGAGCTGTGGCACAAGTGGCACCACATGCCGCACCAACACAACACGGCAGCCAGCAGGCAGCACCTACAACTAGCTCTCTGGCTAGCCCCCAGGCGACCGCTGACCGGGACCCCGTCGGAGTCCCCCTCGCATGCTCCACCTGCTCTGCCTGTACGCAGTCGCTGATCGTGGCTCACGCGCACAACTCATTCAATTTCCATGGCAGACACGATTCGAGGCAAGCCAGCGAGCCACCAGGCCAGCGAACCACCAAGACAGCCAGCCAAACCACCAGCCAGTCGGTGCAGTGGGTTCCATTTCGGCTCTTGAATGAATGAATTTCGCGTCTGTGCATTGCCAGCATTCGCATTCGCATTCGCAATCGCAGTCTCAGTCGCAGTCGCAGTTTGAATCTGAACTTTCTGTTGGAATCGGCACATGGAACGTGTCAATCGCACATACATAGGGAGAACAAGTTCTGTTCGGGAAGGTGGACGCACACGGACTCTAATCACTTCCGACTACAAGTTCATAAATCGAACCATTCCATGCCATCTGCAACTCTCCGCGGCTCCTCAGCTCGGCTCCCACTTCAGTTTGAAGCGCCAAGCAAATTGTGTTAACGCATTTTCCCAGCGCTTCACGACTGGGCACAAGTGGATGTGGACGTGGCTGTGAATGTGGCACAAGATATACGGCTAAACACGCTGTCAGTTGAGTTGCTAGCAAATGTCCATTTTATAATAAATCGATAACATTAATTGATGATCAAATGGGCTATTTATTGAGCTTTTAAATTGTTTTAAGTCATCTAATCATATAGTCATATATCAATTGAATGCTGTAGAGCCATCGATCATTTTCAAAAGAAAATGTAAATGAATCAATATAATCGATATTATTTTATCAACTACGGATTAAGTTACCGATAAATTAAATGCCAGCTGTAAATGCAGGTATCGATAAACTGTATATACGTTATATAATCGATTACATTACTGATATATTCACATCTATCAAATTTACATGTTATCGATAGAAAACAAATGTTTACTGTTATCGATATTTCATATATTATATTTTTATATAACTCTTAACTTATACATTTATACATTAAATATCAATGGACAATGGGTAATCGATATCAATGTTCAGTATTTCAATAGTTACAGAAATTATCGATAGAAAACCCTTTACTTCAATATTTTGTAATATATTCAAATAAATAATTTACAGAATTTATACATAGTTCAAATAAATATGATATTAACATTAACCAATTGATCGATTACACATCGATTATAAAAATTTGTAATAAAATCATCAACTTTTTTATATCTTCTCGTAAGCATATCGATCCATTTGTATATTACTTAATTTTACATATTTCATTTTTAACCTCTTCAAATATTATCGATATACGATAACTATCGGCTTGATACACCCTGTTAATTTGCACATTTTATGGCATTGCGAGTGTGTGTGTGTTGTCTTGAAATCAGATCCAATTCAATTACGCGAATTTCTAGCGTTGCCTTCGTTTATTTGCTCGTGTAGGCCGTTCGATCGATTAACGATAACAAAAGCATCGACATCAACATCGGCATCGGCAACGGCAGCAGCAGCGTCAGCTTCCATTGCCAATGCCTCCGCCGTTGGTTGTCGCCGCCGATGCGATGGCCGTTCGATAACCGCAAAACCAGCCCAGCCACCACCAGTTGGCAGCGCCTCTCAAATGAGCTTTACAGCGCAATTCACAATGCATATTTATTTTGGGAAAATAAGTAATCAATGGAAGGCGCGAAGCGGGGAACGGAAGAGCGATGGGGAATTGGGAGCAGGAAAGAAGCAATTGGTATGGGAAAGAGCAGCCGAATTGGCACAGGAAGCCAAACGCCAAACGATGCTCCCAGGCAATCGCCCAGCCATCCAGAGCCAGCCAGGCAGCCAGGCAGGCTGCGAGCTAGCTCGCAACTCAACAAATGTATAAATAAATAAAAGCTGATTTATGTAATTTCACAAATTGCGAGCACTTTGAGTAAGAGTAGCGTCTTGGCTTTGTTTTTGTTTTATTTTATTTATTTTTTTTTTAGTTTTTGTTTTTATTTTTTGTCGAGCCGCCTCATGATCCAAATCAATGGCAATTATTAGCGGACAGTAATCGTGTTTGGGCTGACCAAGCCGCAGCGAACCTGACCTGGCCCAAACAGAGCGAGAGAGCAACAAAATGAGAGAGTGAGAGAAACGAAAGAGTGAGAAAGAGAGAGAGGGCAGAGAGAATACGAGTGGATTAGGGCACCTAAACAAAGAAGCCAAGACGCTGAACTCGCAGCACGACGATCTTCAGCATCATCATGATGAAGCAGATGATGATGATGATGCTGCAGCGGTGCGAAATTTAAATTTTCGCTCGAAACGCTTCTGGGGACATTGCTGCTGCTGCTGCTGCTGCTGCTGCTGTTGCTGCTGCTGCTGTTGCAACAACTCCAGAGCAACTCTCGACCAGCACTTGCCCGGCGATGGCGGACATGGACGTGGGAACTTTGTATCTAGGCAGCTGCCCCATGGCAAACGCTGGGCAATCGCTGCCGATTGTCGAGTGCTGCCTCGGCTGCTTTGGTTGCTTTGGTTGCTTTGGCTGCTTTGGCTGCCTTGGCTGCCTGAGCTGCTGTGTGCCTTGGGGGCTGTAGGCTTGGCGGAATATCGCGCACGATTGAGGAGCCACTGGCAGTCCAAAACAATGCACTTGGGCCACCCCTGCCCCTCCTGGCTCCCTCACCTGTCAACCCTCTGTAAATGTACAGTTGTAGCTGCTGCTGGCTGCCCACTCCCAGAGCTCAAGTTGTAGCCGTAGCTGGGGCTGCGGCTCTGGCTGTGGCTTAAGCTCAGACTGTGCTGTCCAAGGCAACAACAATGGAGCTGTGCGGTGGTTTGGTGGATCGATTAAATTGGTCGCTAAAGGTCGAAATTAAATCACGAAATAATTGTTACACCAAATAAGTTCTTCTTCTACTTTGTCTTCTGCTGCTTCTTCTTCTTCATCATCTGTGCTGTGGCTTTGGGCTAGTTGGGATCTTCGTGCCGCTAGCTGATCGATCTATGGACCAAGTTACAGACTTAGCCTTTGACTGACCGTCACTCGTTTGCTCTCTCTCTCTCTCTCTCTCTCTCTCTCTCTCTCTCTCTCTCTCTCTCTCTCTCTCTCTCTCTCTCTCTCTCAGTGCCTCTCGCCACGCTTTCGCTGAGTGCCTCATCAACATCTCAAGCATTATGAGAATTGTCTGCTGGCCAAGGCATTGGACTCTTGGCCGCCTGTGTTATTGGCCTTAACGTGTCCGTTTTGGACAAAGTAGACATAATGCAGCCCCTGGCAATTACCTCGTGTCACAATAAATTGTTTTTGCAGCAGTAGCTGCAAGCGCGCGCAGGCAGATGTGGGCAACTGGTGGCCAGTGCCAGAGCCCAATGCCCGGTGGAGGCTGCGGCAGGCGGCGATAGCCGTGTTGGCCAATGGCCACAAATCTTGTTTCGACTGCCGTGTAATATGTAAATTGAAAATGCTAAACACCAGACATTAAACGCTACAGATACACAAACAGTTCCAGATACAGATGCAGATGCAGATGCAGATACAGATACAGATGCAGATGCAGATACACATAGACAGATACATAGATACATAGTAAGAGGCGCAGATACTGATACAGCATAGATAGAGCGCTGCATTTGCAATAAACCAAAACATGCTGAGCCCACTGAGTGGGCGACAAATTTTCAATCGTGGCAGAGGCTAAAGCAAACTCCAACTGTGATCTATTAACCATGCTGAAATACTTTGTAGTAAGAAATGTGGGTTAAAATCTCATTTAGGAAGTCAATGTGTGTAATGAAACTAAGATTTGATGAAAATTAAATAGAACTATGTAATCGACTAATGAATAAATTATTATCAATATATACATATATGTATATAGTATGTATTCCAATCATATATACATCACTTATGAAGTGTGTTAACTCTCTCCTTTCTGTATTAGTAGGTAATGTATGTAATTAGTTAAACTATTTATATCTGTTGAATATAATCTTCTGATTGATATAATATTGTATATGCATGACTTTTTACATTTCATGTATGCATAAAGCTATATGTAGCTACTGATGCATACATTATTATATGTGTAGTACGTAATCATTCAACATTTACATAAATGCTATGTAGAATACAATCAAATAATATATACATCATTTGATCAGTCAATATGCTGGATTCATTTAAAAAATGTTAAATGGTGCATCTATGCTGTTTAGATTATATGTGTGTTATGTGATAATGTGAGTAGCATGGTATATGTGAGTAGTATGGTATATGTATTATAAGGCACTCATTATATACGTATGTATGCTTGTATATCTACTATAAATGTATTTAGTATGTGATTGATTGATGTTGACATCGTTATAGATGTAGCATCCAACTAGCCAACTATTAGATTCATCATGTCTCTCTCTGTACATCATTCTATAAGCAGAATATCATACAAATCTATTATCATCATCTATAATTGATGTAAGCATTTTAATATACATTGAACTTTAATAATTCATTTGTACATCATTATTTATATGAATGCGTGTAGTATTTAAGCAACTGATGTGCATATTACGTATGTTACCAAATGATGAATACATCAATACATCATATGCAATGAACGTATGCATACATCATTTAGTATTTATTATTATTTTTTTAAATGTATGTAAATAAATGAAGTCAAAAAGAGACTGAAACATATTTTGATGAATACATCAACATAATGTATATTTCAGAGCATATCAATTGACTGTGTTATCAGCATATTACATATATTAAATTGATTACGTAGTCAACTAATGTATACATTATTATATTTAGTTAGTTGATGTATTCATCAAAATATATTTCAGTCTCTTTTTGACTTCATTTTGGAGCTGATTATCCAACACTTGGGAGCAGATTCCATTCTCTTTGCCTTTCTCTTGCAAGCGGCATGACGCGGCAGCTAATTGAAAACTAAAAGTAGAATATTTTTTTTTTTCGTTTTGGACAGAAAGAAACATAACTGCAAATGTTGCCCGTCGCCAGTTGCCAGTTGCCAGTTGCCTGTTGCACACGCACACATAGAGAGATAGAGAGAGAGAGAGAGAGAGAGAGAGAGACGGGGAATTGACAAAACGATTGCCAGCGCACAGTGCCAAACAAATTGAGCTATTGTAATTGCCCAAAACGTTCAAATCCATCTCGAGTGCTCCACTGTAGCCCATCCACTCCCCCACAGCCCCACTTTTCGGGGCCCCCTTCACACCTTGCCCTGGTGCAATGCAAAGTACGTGGGGCATGCGAGCCATACTACTGGGGAATTCAGTGCCACGACTTCTTGAGTGGCATGTGAACAAGCGAGCGTTGTTGTTATTGTTGTTCTAGCCAGCTAGCTAACTGTTGTTGTTCTTATTGCTGTTGCTTGGGCTTGCGAAACGCGACCAGGCCACGATGCACTGGTCCTCAGTTAGTGGGTGAGTGATGCGATGGCGCTGCAACAAGATTCAAGGTGCAATGCAACCGAAAGTCGAGGCAGCTACGCCTCTGTCTACCTCAACCGGCGTCCGCTGGCTGCCTCTCCACATACACACATACACATCCCTCTGTCCATCTCTCTGGCTCGCAATGAGTGATTGCCAGCAAGTCGAGCTGGGGTCAGGTGACAGACGACGTTGGCGACTGCAACTGCCAACTGGCAACTGCAACTGGCAACTGCAACTGGCAACTGCAACTGGCAACTGCAACTGGCAACTGCAACTGCTACAGCGGCGTGCCATGACTTCACCGTACCCACATGCTTGAAAATTACACACGATCATTAAAAGATTGTATTCATGTCGAGATATTTCGCGCACTACAGTTGCCGTTTCTATATATGCCATGCATATAGTAGATATATATGTATATACCTATGTCAATATATACTCTATGCACACGCGCTCGAGAGACGCACGCTTCGCGCCAGACTCTTTGTTTAACAGTTGTCAATTTAAAGTTCATTCCATATAGAGAGAATCATTAATAATTCTTAATATTTTATGCACTAGTGCAATGCCAGCTGCTCAACGCCTAAAGCTTAGCTGGAGAAAGGCTACAAATTATCAAATTATAAGTATAACTTTTTTCTATTCATCAAGAGCTGTTAGCTAGCTTGATTGATAGTTCACTTAGGTACAATGTAAAGACAAATTAATTAAAGTATGCTAAGAAGAAGGAATTCAAAAATCGTTCCAGGTTTATTAAATTCTAACTTTAATAAGTTAATTTTTATGTCAGCTGAAAGGTTTCAAGGCCAATATCAATCAAGAGGCAAGGCAATAGCCTTGATTTATTGAACAACAATTTTTTAGATTAACAGTGATGATTAAAGAAAGAGAAGCTTACGTGAGACCTAAACCTACAATCTTGAGTCTGCATAACAGATGGAAGTTAACAGCATCATTTAAACAATTTCCAAATGTTAAGTTACAGCCACATACATTAGGGAACATAATGAGTGAATCACAAATGTATACTGTTATTAGACGAGTGTCTATGTTATCAGCCTGTTAACCTCGAACTAATCTTAACAGTATAGTAGTAACATAATTTCCATAGAAATATAATAAGGACAGTAGACGCACAGCTGTTAGATAACATTTTGAGGTTCACCAGAGTGCTGAGAGCTGTTAACTTAAATGTAGGACAATGAATGTTAAGTTGCTGTTAGAGTACATTAACTTCGGCCTACGGCTGAGGGCAACGCATTGCTGCTGCTAATGCTAGTTGCTGTTGCTGTTGCATGTCGGGCGAGCGTGCATCGGCTGTCATAAGCGGCAGCCGCGCCAAGCTTTAATGGAGCAGCCGCAGCAGCAGCAGCAGCAGCGGCTACAGCAGCCGCGGCGGCCACATTAGCGCCACGAGGAAGCAATGACAGCCTCGGGTAGCGGGCAGCCAACCAGCTAACCAACAACACCAGCAACAACAACAGCGAACAACCAAACAACCCGGCATCAGGCATCAGGCACCGGCCACGGCGAATGGCAAACGGCAACAAGGTTGTTTGTACGACATGATGATGAGTGTTTTAGGCGGCTGTTTCAACAACAACAGCAACAGCAGCAACAACAACAACGATATAATCATGACTGCCCAAGTTGTAGCCAAAGTTTTTTAGCTGCAAGTGATCTGCGTCTTGAGCCGCCACAGATTCAAGAGCGCGCCGCATGTAAATGAGGCAAAGAGCCAAAAAAGTAAAAAATAATGAAAAAAAAAAAACTTAAAAAGAGAAATTTTAAGCAAGCCGAAACTTGAATGCTCTGTAAGGAGATGAACTTAAAGCTAAATCAATTCGCAGATTTTAATGAATATTTCATGTAGAAACATTCAAATTAGTTCTTTACTTGTTTATTACAGATAATATTCTTGAATTGAATATGAAATTAATATATATATATTGCATAATGAGACAGTAATGAGGCAATTCCTTTACCTAGCTAGATCGTCGATGATGCTTTAGCTGAAATTACCTTTAGTAGTGCATCAGCAATCGTTGAAGCTGTCGATTCTATCATAATGATGAAGATGACAACGCAATGATGATGCCAACAATGAAGCTTACAATGAAGATGATCATGATGATGCCTCGGCCACTGCTGCTGCTGCTGCTGCTGCTGCGACGTTATTGTGCCAAGGTAAGAGACGGTTCCGTTGCCAAATAGTTGTTGTTTCTATTATTTTTTCAAATTCTTAAAATAGAAAAGAAGGCAAATGCGGTGCGAAGGATTTGTTGCTATTACTTCTACTGTTGTTTTTCCCATATACATATATATATATATATATTTATATATATTTATTTTTTTGCCAGTCACCGAGTGCACAAATCTGTGCAACAAATCGACAGCCTCTCGCCGAAGTTGGAACCCAGGCCGAAAAGCCGAATGCAGCCACAAATCCGTTGCACAACTCATAGCGCACGATGGGAGTGGGAGGGTGGAGAGGGAGGATAGAGAGGGAGGGAACGTGGTGGGGGAGGCGATCTACGAGTGCATGTCAGCACAGCGCTGTGGCCACATGCTAAAGGTGAGCGCTGCTGCTGAAGAATCCTTTGGATTGTCAAAATATTGTATGCCAGATTCACTCACGAGTTGGCAACTTGCTGCCGCGCTGCCCGTGCACCCGTTGCCAGCTTTTTCCCAGCCGGTCATGGGGCATGCCACAAGCTGAAACTTAAAAAAAAAAAAAACGAGTAGAAACAAAAAAGTAGACCTAGCAGTGAGCGGCCCAAAGTCAAAAGCTAAGAAAACATGAATAAGCGAACGAGCAACGGACCCGCGATCGATGTTCGACTGCTTGAATCGATACTTGTGACTGTGATACTCGATACTAAATGGCAAATGCAATAAATGTCCAGTTTGAAGCTATTGACACATTTGCATGCGGAGTTCGGCATGTGGCATGCGGCATGCAGCATGCGGCGTTCGATGGGTTCGGCATTGAACCCACAGACAACAAATGCGAAGAGCAGCCGCCAAATGTGGCACACAATTTGCAACAACAGGTGTGTGTGTGCATCTGGGTGTGTGTAGTAACATGTGTAGCCTGTTAAGTTGGTGCCACTTGTATGTTGAGCATTGAATGGCCTTTAACGCGACTTGACCAACCCAACAATGGATTTTTAAATGAATTTTTGTATAGATGTATCTGCCTCTCTCTTTCTCTCTTGCTGTATTCACATTTAATTATTTAATAAGTTTGTCTCTCTCTCGCTCTCTCTCTCTCTCTCTATCTGTCTCCCTCCCTCTCTCTCTGTACCTCTAGCAGCCTACTTACCTTCTCTAAGTTTGTCTCTTTGTCTCTCGTTTTCCTTCTCAACATCTATGCCTCTATCTTTGTCTAACTCTCTTTAATCAATATATTGCTGTTCCCCTCTTTTAATTTCACAATTTCTTTTAGTCTGCTTTTTTCGCTCACTATTTCCCACTCTCTCTCTCTCTCTCTCTCTCTTTCCCTCTCTCTCTCTCTCTCTCTCTCACTCTCCGCCTCTGTCACAATATCTTCTATCTATGGGTCTCCATCTTTTTCTGATTTAAGTCTTCTTCTGCCTTTCTACACATATATCTTTATATGTCTGTCTCTTATTTTTTCAGTTCAGTCTCACTTTCTTTCAGTATATCTGAATTTTTTTCTCAATTTCTTTTTCAGGTCTTTCGCTCTCTATCGCAATTCGTTCCATCTCTCTCTCTCTCTCTTTCTCTCTCTTTCTCTTTCTGTCTATACCTTTATTTGTATGATTTTATATTTAGATCCCTTATCACTCTCTTTTCCCTCGTCTTCATTTCTACAATATATTTTTTGGTTTTCCTTTTCATCAAGCTCTCATTTATTATCTGCCCCTTACCTTTGTAAGCACGTCTACCAATTTAGCCAAACTTGAGTATTTAAACTCATGAGCTTGTTGCATGTTCCAGCAGTTGGCACAGCACCGATTGTTAGTCTTCATATAAGTCGATATGCTCTGGTAATTTACATCGCTACTTGGCGCTGATTCCAGCTGTTTTCTAATGCAGATTCTAGTCGCATGATGAAAGTTTGCAAAAGAGGCGACTTATGTATGCATAATGAGAACTTCTAAAAAGAGACAAGAGAAAGAGCAAGAGAGAGAGAGAGAGAGAGACAGAGAGATAGAGAGAGAGAAAGGGAGAGAGGGACTGGACCACATTCCTAATTATTGATCATGACAATGTTTCGAAATTAGAATTTACTTTAAAGCAACACTTTTTGGCCAACTTGTCTTGGCCATAGCCATGTGCACAGCTCACATAATGTGACTGCTGTGAAATGCACGATTCAACCGTTTTGCTGCCAGTTGCCGCATGCCACAGATCGCTGCTGCCTGCCCACCCGGCCTCCTTCTTTCGCTTCCTCTTTCTTTTCGGCCTCGGTCCATTCCCCCCGCCATCTTTTGGAAGTCGGAGCCGTGAGCAATGAGATTTCAATGGTCTGGGTTTTGGGCTAGGAAAGTTCAAATTGCTTGAACTTTCTGGTGTTCCAAATAGACCGAACCAACTGGACGGCAGGTTGTCCCTTTTTTGGCCATCATGACTCCGAGTCGAGCTTTGGCCAGCAGTTGACCAAGGGCCAAGAAGACACCGTTCGACGCTTCGTTTCGTTTTGCGCTGCTTTTGGCGCTTTTGCTGTGCCTAATCAAAAGTCAAAATCTTTGCTCGCTGCCCACAAAACGTGATGCAGTAGGAAAATGCTGACGATGACTTGTTGCAGGCCGCCTGCCGCCTCCTGCCTGCTGCCTGCTGCCACATGATGGCATTTTGGTGAATGCATAAGTTTGGACAATCAGCCAAATGACTAACTGACTGACTGACTGACTGACTCACTAGCTGGAGGAGCGTCTAGTCTAACATGGACCTTAGCCATTAGCCAAATGGCGCAATTGCTTTTATTGGCGCTGAAGCAGAAGCCGCTGCCATTGCGGCCGCTCCCGTTGACAACTTGGCAAAATTATGAACATTTATTTGGGCTTGCCTGCTGCACCTCCCCAGCCCCTGCCATCCACTCCCCACCTCGACTGGCCATGCCACACAACCAGTTGGCGGCAATCGTCGCCGTCATCGTCTTCATCTCTGTTTGCTGGCGCGAGATCTCGCACAGCAGTGGCTACGGCTACCACTGTGCGCGGCCCAGCCCAGAAGCGTTTGCTGCCCAACAGACTGCTCGAAAGTCTCTGTCTCTGTCGATTGCCTGGAAAGTGTGAAGTAGATGAAGACATTTTCCAAAATATCAATCGAAATTATATATATTAAGTATTTGTTATATAATTATTTAGTAAGCTAAGCTGTTAGTTAGGGCAGGGAAAAAATGCTTGTCTTAGAGGGAAGGAAGGAAATCATATCTTATAGCAGACCTAACAACCATCGCATCTATATATTTATGGCGTATGTAGTTAATTACAAGAGAAAAAGAGTAAAGGAAAGAAGAAATGAAAATTGTTTCAGCTGTCTGTTTTGTCATTTGCAAGTAAACAGTCTCGAGATGCGAATCGGGCGATGGGTGTATCTGTCGCTCTTTGCTTAAGACTGCCTGCACATGCCGATCGATCGGTGCGCAGCGTCTGTTTCGGGGCGTCTGCGTGTCTGGGCGCATAATCCCATCGGGCAGATCTCACATATCTAATGGATTTTGCACACATTACGACAACCGGCTTGCGATTTTCGGGACAACAGATGCAACACACAGGGAAAGAGAGGGAGAGAGAGAGGGCTGGAGGATGTCCCCTGATGTTATCCAATGTTAGAGGTACTCCAAAGAAAACTCATCTACTGGGCAAATAGCATTGCGTATGCTCTGGCCGTCGTCCTGCTGCTTTTTATCCAGGCTGTGCTCGGGTCCCCAATTAAGATCAATCACATTTTGAATGCGCAGCGAAGCGAACCGCTAAGCAGATAAACCATTGAAAAATGATCATCATCGTGATCAGTGATCTGTCTCGCTCCCTCTCTCTCTCTCTCTCTTTCTCTCTTATCGTCTTCCTCTTTCTCTTCATGTGGTTAGTTTTTTCTTTCTTTTCACATTTCTCCGGCCCTTTTTTAACGAATACCGGACGGCGTGCGAAACTGAATAGAAATCCGAAGGAGCCGCTAGCTGTGAGTGAAAGAATGAACTGAAAGAGAGGGCGTGTATCTATGTGCGAGGGAGAGAGGGCTGGCTGGCATTGTGCGATGTCTGTATGGAAAAATAGAATAGAATAAAAAACCGCTAGGCATTTGTTCTTGAAGTATGCGATCCATCCCACGTCCTCAGATGACGGTGCTTCGTCCGGCGCGGGTCCATTTTGCTATTTTCTACAGGATGATGGGGCAGGATGTTGGTACCGCTATAAAAAATGAAAGAAAGACAACAAAACGGTCGAAGCGTCTTAAGTTTCCTTTTCATCACATTTTGTTGTTGCCTTTGTCCACAAGCGAAATAGGAACAAAGCTAGAAAACAGATACCGTAGAAGGTTGCCGTCATAGGTGGTTACAAAACCACAGCCCCCAACCCTCGAACCCCCATTCTGTCATCCACTGATATTAAGAGAATCTCCTGCTGGAAGGACTTGGAGAGAGGTCTTGGAAGAGGTCAATGCCATTTTGGCAGGCACTCAATCGATTAGCTGGGCTCGTTGTGGTGCGATTATAGAGAATGGATTGATTGTAGAGCTCAGACGGTAGAGCTATGCTATATCGACTTGGCTAGTTGTCGTATTTCAATAGTAGATCTGCTTGCTTCTGTATGTTGCATAGATTGTCACAAAGGCATCTGCCTCTATTGAAGCATCTCTCGGAATTCCACATTAGGAATGCCAATACCTAAGCCGCAAAAAATAGTTCAAGTCGCTCGACAATAGCCTCAACGAGTTGACACTTTGCTTCAGCCAAATTTCATTATCCATCATCCATGCCGTGGGATAGTTCTCCGATCTCAACTTTCAAAATATTCACACTTCGGAGCTGCCTGACTGATGGTATCGTGTGGGTGTGCACCTTGTGCACTGTGATTGAAAGGAAACGCCATGTGTGTTACAAATTTCCCAAATGCCAAAGAGAATATGAAAATGCACTGGACTCGGGGGAAGGGGCAGTGGCCGGAGCAGGGCCAGTGAGTAGGGCAACGATTTCCGGTAATTCCCACAGTCCGCTCATATTAATCAGAGGCAATGGCACCTTTCCCTCTCCAGCTCTGGCGCGCTCTCGCTCTCACTCTCACTTGTTGAGCACCCGCATCCAGCAGCAAGTGCAACGCGCAGGGCGCACAACTGTGAATCCTGTGAGGATCTTTGTGTATGCTGATCGCGTTCGTATCTGGCTTTGATCTATTATTCCATTTTCAGCGTGTTTACAAACACATCACAGCGCCAGGATAGAGGTCAGCATCTGCTACCTGCTGTGTCCTACCTGCACCAAAAGCGTGAGGGAGCGAGCGAGAGGCAGCGAGGCACAGCTGGTACCGTTAAGTTGTGGGCAGCACAGCAGGAGCTGCACAAAGGTCAGCGGACGACAGGGTCAGTCAGAAGGCACAGCACTTGGCAGCCGATTCATTTCCGTGTCGATTGCGGTCAGTGGACTTCCTGGTCCCAAGGTTCTGCATTCACTCTGTGCCCCGGGTCTATTGCCCGGCACTAATCCTGCGTGTGTTTTCATTGGATTCTGAATGAAGAGCGTTGATGAGCCAAATTGCTTAAGCAGGTATCCTAGGCATTGTCTACAATGCTTTGTCGGTGTGCGCTACTAATTATTGCCGGCGAAATCAAATGATCCTTTTGCGGATCTACACCTTAATTGCGTTTTAAGGAAACACAGTGAAAACCCGAACTGCAGCAATAATAAGCCCAACTGGACAACAATCAGCACAATTCGTAGTTAATGAAATCCTTCGAGTCAATCGATTTTCTACATTGCAAACCAATTGCTTGAAAACCCAAAACACCAAACGCTTCTCTAGCGGAAGAAGAAAAGATTAAACAGATGACGATCGTGTTTGGTGTAGCGAATGGAAAGTCTGTCTAGGTAAAAGTCAAATGACTTTAAGATCGTCCTATACACAATATTGTCTATATGCGATGTACGTATGTAAAATCTTGCCTTAGAAATTAATTTTTTCGTTGAGTCCACTCGATATATTATCGATCTATAAAAAAAAAAATATAATAAACGCTTTTACATCTCAAGTACGAGGCTTTTGTTATAGTAGCTAAGATAGTAATAGAAAGGTCAAACTGCTATAGATTAGAGCTGAGAATCAATCGATGATGGCAAAAATCATCGATACTAACGATGGTTAAGTCTTTATCTATCGATTGAGGAACCCATCGATATTATCGATGGTTTGAGACATTGTTTTGAAATTGTTGAAGCCCCGCGAATAAAATTCAAAATGGTTAATTATGGTTTAAATCCATTTTATAATTTTCCCAAGAAAATAAAAGCTTTTCGCGCAAACATCGATCCGGCTCAGATGCGCAAGACTGTTCAGGTTAACAAGTTCGATATATTGAAATCGAAACAATTCCATCGATCTATCGCACTTTACCAGTTCCTTCGATACTATCGGTAGAGCTCTCGGTGGATTTCCCAGCTCTATTAGATGTAAACCTAGTAGTCGTAACAAACTTACTCAATGGAAGACCTAGGTCTATAGGACGTCCCTAGTTCAAGATTCAGATGTATATTTAAGTAGACGAAAAATTCAGCTCCATATTTCTGACCTGAACTCAGTGCTATATTCTCATTATTAAGCGCATCCATTAAGCCCTATTAAGCAACGCATCCATCATCTATCAAGATGAATAAGCAAAGAATCGGTAATACAACACAATATAGAATAAATAGTCTAGGTTTATTCTGGCTAATAGAGCCATCTCTAAGCCAACAAGCTGGAAGATATTTAACTGATTACAGAAAAAACTTTGAACTCTAACTTGGAATTAGATATGTGATTACATGATTCATCAAATAGACTTTGTTTTACTCTGCGAAGCTCCTTAATAAGTAGACAAGCTGCTTTTCATTACAATAAGCCGTATGAATAGCAAGAATTAGCAATAAACCTCATTCAGAGTGAGAAGAGCCCGCTTAGAGCTTTTCACTTTCCCAAGGTTCTCACTGAAAATTGGCCGCATGCAAACCAGCATGAACGAAGCCAAAAACAAAAAATATATGGAAAATAATTTGGAAAGAGTTAGAGAAAACTGAATTTGAATAGATTGATAAACATGGAAATCAGTGTGGAACCACCCCTCCAGCTGGGTGTTGGTTTTTCACATTTTTTTATATATAGCTGCTTTTTTGGTACCTACATGACCTGCCCGACGAAAAGGCGAACGGCGGCCAGGAGGGGTGCGAAATTGATAGAGAATGTGGCGGGTCATCGAGGTCTGAGGTCCAATGGAGTTACCCCGAAGATGCGACCGCTGACAACGAGTCCGCGACCCCGGCTGCCCCGCTAACCCTTGTGGCATTCGCATATGCAAAGGACGCATGTAAATTAATAAATTATAGTCAACTAATGAAGGGAGAGGCAAAATGCGACTAGAGCGAAACGGAAGATGGGAAGTGCACATAAAAAACTGCCCGTGTGATCCATGTCAAATGCCTATAAAAAATTGTCTACGACCTTTTCATGCATCTATGTGTGTTGTATCTGTATGTGTGTGTATGCGCTTCGTAGTTTTTTCTATTAGTTCCGGTTTATTAGGGGTAAACGTTTTTTCTTCCTTTTTTGCGCAGCCCTTTGGCTCTGCACCACTTCGGACAAGGCGACGCTTATGCATATGTATTTAAAAATTACAAAAAAAAACAATTCCTGGTTATTCAATATTCGCGGGTAGCGCCCCGCAGGATCCGCGCACAGGAAGTGCATATGCATATATATGTACATATATAAGCACATACACAATTAAAAAATTTCTATATACAAAATTCTGCATCTGCATTGCCTGACTTCGATATCTGCTGCGACTCTGTCGTGGGAATTGAAGAGCGTTGAAATAAATCAAAGTGCAACACCAACAGACAAGACCCAAAGACACAGCAGAAGAAGCAGCAGCTAAAGATACATCTGCAGCCAGCTAAGCTGCATCTTGCTGGCCTCTTGGAGCATTGTCATCATTAGCAAGCGGATGCAGGCTTCGCTGCTCCACTTGAGAATCAAGCCCCGGAGCTACCCCTAACTGACAAGAGCGCATTCAATGAGTGGCGCTTGCCGCAGCAGGGTGGGGGCAGACAAAGACAAAGTGAGAGAGCGAGAAAGTGCGAGAGAAAGAGAGAGAGAGAGAGAGAGAGAGGGAGGCATCCAAATGGACACACACACATGTGTCATATGACCAGAGTAAGCGGTGCCTCTCTCTCTGTCAGAGTCTCTTGGAGTGCGTACTGTACAGGCAAACCAAAACGATCGCCAGACACATCCTGTGTGAGCATCCAGCTCAGCTTGCGTCCTCTTACAGAATATATTTAAAGGGCAATCAAATTTGTACATTGCTAACGAAGCATAAATCAAATATAAATAGAAATTTCAATAAATTTTAAATCAATAAAACTTTACAATAATATAAAAGACAATGCTCAGTAATAACAAATAATAATAATTATTATAATAATTCAATCATTTTTAATATTTATATTAATCTTATAAGATGACAATCCAGCTTTATATATACTATTTTTTATTGAAATCTTAATAAATATTCATGAATATGCATGAGTATATACTCATATATTCATAGATGAGTGACTAATATATGATTGCTTTCAAATATAGCATATATGAATTGCATTCTATAACCAGATTATAAAAGTATATAAATTTGCATATCTAAATCTATATATTTATCAAATCCTTTAGCCAACACAAATGAATTCAAAACAATGTATCATGGTACGATTATGTGCATGAATTTCATGAATTTCATTTTATGAAATCTCAACTATGAATAAATGTATAGTTAGTAGATGCACTGAGTATCATCAGGCTAGGCTGAACAGCGCCTGCTCTATGTAATAATGGATATTACATTACATCATTCAAGATATATTTCTATAATTAATATAATAAAAATTGTGTTCTATTGGACTCTTCTCTCAATATATCATTCAAGATATATTTCTATAATTAATATAATAAAAATTCTATTGGACTCTTCTTCTCAAAATAAAATAAAATTGGTTTTTGTATCATTTCATCAACGAACGAAATTTTCTTTTGTTTAACAATGCTAATTTGATAACGGGCTAAACCTTTATCACTGAAGGCCGTCTACATAAGAAAAATATTCATATTCATTCATATTCGTGATTCTTAACGCAAATTCATTCTAGATCCAAAATTCTCATATCAATATACCTCGTATTTATATTTCAAGTGATAAAGGGTTAATTTAACCATATTTCACATACTTTTGCTAACAATCAATGTACATCGCCAACATTATTCTCTATAATTGCAAAAGGAATATATAATATACACAGTTGTATATTTGTTTGCTTTTTCCTAGCCAGCCATACTCAAATGTGACATAAATATGTTGAGTAAAATGTTCTCATGTGTAGAATTAGGTCTTTTCTCAAGAACCTTCACATTTTGATTATATATCAAAGTACGAGTAGTGTCAATCAAGAAGAAATAAGAAAATTTTAAAATAAGTTTCGAAAGCGCTTAAAAGCAAAGATCTTTTGTATTCTGCATTCAGTCCTAAAATCAAAAGCCATGTGAAGATGTAGTTAATATCAAGATAAATAAATTGTATATAATTTAATCAAATCAAAATTCAACAATAAAGTAAAATTAAAATTAACTTGTAATTGAATTTCTATATGTACATATATGCATTTTTCGTGGAATGCTGCTAAGTTGGATGATATTGTTGCGGGGGCTTCCTGGTTGATGCTATATTTTATAAATATTATATATTTAGTATATGTAATTGAAAGGGAAAAAATAATAACATCAATAATTGGGAATTATTTTAGAATTTATTATGGGATCTAATATATATTACTAAAACCCATTCCAGTATTGACAATTGCGATTGGTCTTCAGTGCATTTAGTCAGTTCCATTATCAGTTTTAGTTAATTTAATATATTTTACTATTCAATTTTAATTTTAAAATTATACTTCAGTGCTCTCAAGAGAACATCAATTCAAACTAATGTTACTAAACTAAATGTAAAATATTAATTCTTGTGAATATGAAATTAAATAATAATTGGGGTCCCTTTAGCACTCCCTTCTCACATTCATAAGTTCCTTACTGAATCTTTGCCTTTGAAATATATAAATCAATAAAAAAGCAAATCCAGCTACTGTATCTGCGCTCATATGCCTATACGTATCCGTATCAGTGTATCTGTATCTGTATTTATATCTCTATCTATGTGTGACTGTGGCCCTGGAGTGGGAGCGAGTCGAAGCGGACACACAAAGTACAGTAACACAAATTGAAACGGACACTAAAAATAGCCACCCCTCGACGGCTGGGGCGCATCAATAGTAGCGATTGCAGTGAGCCCCGGGACTAAAGGAGCCACGACAGCGACAGCGGCAGCGACGGCGGCGGAGGCCGTTGCTGGACGTGGACGGTTGAATAAATGAAAGACGCACCAGATACGAAATGACATTAAGTAAACACAGAGAGGAGCAACCATGTCAATGTCAAACGCACTCGCCACATGGGCCCTGCCACGGTTGCAGCATCTTCAGCAACACACACACACACACACAAATACACACAAGCCTAGCTATGGCACACATGTGAGGCCATGTAACGGCAAATGTTGCTTGAGGTACTTTTTGGACACCGGCAGCAGGACGCGCATCGCTCGACATGCAGTATTCGCCCCTTCAAGTGTTGTTGTATAAGTACTACACACACGCATACACGCACACATACACACATACACACATATACACATATACAATCAGTGCATTACGCAGTAAGACGCTGGCAGCGAGTGTCGCCTCCTCACGGTCATTGCGTCCACGCATCTGCAGCAGGCAACTCGAACAAGATTTCGTATCCAACGGATGCGACTGTTTATTTTAGTCACTCGCAACTGTTCGAGTGTGTATCTGTATCTGTATCTGTGTGTGTGTGTGCTGTACCGCAATGTTTTACAGTCACACTCATGTGCAACAGCGTCATTAACGAAACCCCCATGTCGCCGTCCTCCCCCTCCCTCGCCACCACCCCCGCCCCCACGCGCACACGTCTACGCATACGGCACAGCGCTCCCTTCCGACTGACTCGTCCTAGTCGCACGGAATTTATCTATTTTGGTTCGCCTTGTTGTTGTTGTTGTTGTTGTCTTCGTAGCCGTTGCCAAAGTCAAAGTCAAGTTCAACGGCGATCGGCGCTCTAAAAAATCATATGCACGCTATTCTCTCTCTCTCTCTCTCTCTCACTGTCTCTCTCACTGTCTATCTTTCTCTCCTCCATCTCACTCTTTGGCAACACGTAATTTTAGTGCTCTTCTTCTTTGCCTTTATGGAGAAGGAAGTGAAACATTTCCGCCGCTCACGTCTCTTTGATTTTGTAAACTAACAGATTTCAATTCTTGAGTTTTTTTTTTAAAGAAAATAAAGATAAAACTACGTTTTGAAATAATCTAACATTTTTCAATGAGCTCTTGGATTAAAGTACAACAAAATGCATGACTTTATCTTATAAGTAAACTATAAATCCTATACTATTTTGGTTATTCCTATAGCAAGTCTTTGATATTCGATTTGTATATTGAAGTTACTAAAACATACATATATAATAATCAAATCCTTGTATTGAGCTATGCGATATCGTAGCTCAAATAAAATACAAGTTTTAACCCTTATTCAAGAAGTGTAAAGGCTATATTAGATATATATTATTTCCCTATTTGCCGACCGTTCGTCTACATCTTATTTGCGAGGAAGATAACAGTAAATTCTATTGTCTTTGAATTCAATTATGGAGTTACATTTGAGAACCTCTAGTGATTTACCAAAAATTATACAAATTTATTCAAGAGGCATATTAAATTGCCTTTAGTACGTAATGAATGAAATTAAATGAAATTATGCTAACTCTGGAATAGTTAGTATGCTAAAATTTTATTATAAGATACCATTTTAAAAAAAAAATCTGTAGTTATATATATATGTATATATAAATATATATGTATATATAAATATATATATATATATACCAATTAAAAAATTTCGTTGTTGCGGTCATCCAAAGTTATTTTCTTTCCCTTTGGCTTTTAGATTTTGGAGTTTTCTCGGTAATTATTTTGTATGGATCATGCACTGCATGCATTGTTCTCCGTGCTGCTTTTCGCTGTAACTTAGAGAGTCAACGATTGATTTATTTTGGTATAATGTATATTAAGCTAATATTTACCCGAAACTGTATTTTACTTTTCCTTTGCAACCTTTTCCTTTGATCCTTTTTCCTCAAACTAAGAACATTTTTCACTCAAAATGCTCTCTATGAAACTTGTAATATTTGTGTCATTTGGGGATTGAGGATAATTAACATTTATGTAGACTTAATACAAGATGCATCATCTGTGTGTTAAACCAACTTTTGTAATGATCTAAGAGTTGACGAACCTAGAAAACTGTTTCCCGAGTTATTTAAATAACAAATTTCATTCGCTTAGTCAATTGAATATGCCCCAGTTAAATGGATAGTCGCTCTAAAATATGGATCAATCGCAACTTTCATAGAGAGCAAGTAAGAAGCAGAGAGAATGTTGGGCGATTATAATGCAACTGCAGCAACTGCTGACCAGCTGAGCAAACTTGTGATTCGTGGGCATCTGGCTAGCAAGGCAGGTCCACTATAGCGCATTTTGACTTTGACCCAGGATTTGCCTTTTTACACACACACACACACACAGCGAGAGGTACTTAATGTGTGTTGTTATGTTTTGGACAACAAAAGCGCACAACGGGCCGGCAAATTGTTTTATTGACAGCCGTTGCTGCCGCTGCCGCTGCCGCTGCCGCCACCGCATTCGGCTCGGCTATAAAATCAATTTGCTGCCCGCTCAAATCTCTCGCTGAGTCGCGCACTGTGGGCCGGGCGTGAGGCTCGCTCGAGTTGTGTATGCAAAAATTTACGGCCTTGCGCCCGTCGCACGCACGATTTATCTAATCCATATTCAAATTTCGGACAGTTCCCCTCGACACCCTCGACCACTGTCCGTTCGGCAGGCGACACTTTGTTTGCGGTTGGGATTTATTTTTATTGAATTGCAAAAAATTAGCAGCCCCTAACCAAAAAAAGAAGAAAGAAAAGAAGCAGAGAAACACTCAACCCTGACCAGGTTGGCAAATTGTGCAAACAGTCGAAATGTTGTGCAAATTTCTTCAATTGTTTTTGCCTCTCTCTCTCTCTCTCTCTCTCTCTCTCTCTCTCTCTAACATGCTCTTGCTCTCTCTTTCTCTCGCTAGTTTAATTATTTGCGTGGTTCATTTGTGGGCCGCGTCGGGGTACGAGCACGAGTCGGCGTAGATAGTTGTTATTAGGAGTATACACTCGATTAGATAATGCTGGTCCCGGGCTCTTAGCAAGATGACATGCCTCGAACTGCGAGCTATTTTTGACTGCAAATTGTTTTATGTGAGAGAGTTTTTTCTTTTGTTATTGTTTTTGGATTTTTTTTTTTTTCGTAAGTTATCAGTTCTTCATTTTTAGTTGGTTTCTGTCTTTTGCTTCTGATATTAGAGTTTTGACTGAACTGTACTTAAAAGTCTCTTGATATTGTACAAGTCTCAATAGTAATTGCGCAGCCAGGGCATTAATGAGAATTGCAAAGAAAGGCGATGCATAAAATTTGCATTTATCTTCAAGTTTTTAAAGACTTTAGTTTTTGTCTCGCATTCGGTTTGGTTACTGAAAGGCATGAAGAGAGCTGTTATATTGAAGGAGGAATTAATGGGAAGAATCTCCATGGGGTTAATTTAGAACATTGACAATACTCAGAGAGTTAAACTTAGCAGATTTAATTTATCATTAGGTGATAATCCTTCTACAACAAATACATTAAAAATACTTCCAATGTTCACTCTGAAGCCCCTTTTTATTTAGTTATCTTTATTAAGGCATTAGCCATTCTTTGAATTCTTCGCTTGGTTCTGCGCATACCCTTTCAGAGCTGGTTCTGATTCAGCTGCTCTCAATCAGATCAAATGATGAATAGCTAGCATAGGCTATAACCCATTCCAATGAATTGGCCATTGTTGATGGGTGGCCAGCAGCCGAGCAAAGCAGCAGAGCAGAGCAGCCGAGCAGCGCATCCACTTTTTGTCCGGCAACAACAATTGAGAATTTTGTTGTTGTTGTTGCGTTGCGTACGTGCGTTGAAGCGAATGCTGGCAATATCCTTAATATCCTTATAGGCCGATTGCATGCTGGCTGGCCTCTGTCTACTCATGTTTTTTACGAGTCTTTGCGCCAGGACAATGCCCAAGCCCAAAGGTCAGCTTGCCTCTCTCTCTCTGTGTGTGTGTGTGTGTGTGTTGTGTTTTGCTAGTGATTTGCTGTTGTTGTTGCCCTTTGTTTCGCATATTTTGCGGTTTTTTATGTAATCTCACGTTTGACGTATTGGTTTCAATATGCCCCGACTCTGAGTGGCAAGCGTCTCAGACGCTGCCAAGCTGTCAGAATTGCAACGACTGCCTGCATTGGGTGGTCCTTCCCTCACAGACAGCGGCAACACGTACCACGCACCACGCCCTTGCTCAAGGCCCTGCCCCTGCCCCTGCCCCTGTTGCTGTCTATGTCTCTGCTCTGATGCCTGCTGCCAAGTGGCCCATATGCAAGAGTCCATCACATTCGCTGCGTGGCTGCATCATCAAAATCAATCAGCTGGGCCTTTTGTTATCAACATTCGATGCGGCTGCAGCGCTGCTAATTGGCATCAAGAGCAGACCGCCCGCCGCCTGCCGCCCTCTTCGAATGCCTCTCTCGCCCACAGTGCGACAATTTGACAATCCCACAATCAGAGCTGTCTATTGTCTTTGCGTAGCGTATGCAAATGACAAACTCCTCCTGCATTGACATGGGCTAATCGGAGCAGCGGCACTTGTCAAGCGATTCGATTTGCTTCCAGAGCTCGGCTATAGTGGTTCATCGGAGCAATCGATACTTCCTCTAGCACTTTGTTGCTCGTGGATGCTATTAAATTGTTCCATCAGCAATAACTGTCAATGGCTAATAAAGAGCTGGGCTTCTTCCGTTTTACGGCCAAATCTCGTCATTCCACAGACCCACATATCCAAGTGCTCCGAGTATCTTTGCTTTTAATTATTTTTTTTTTCTTTGGATTTACTTAATTGGAATAGTAAATTAATATATCTTATTGAACTTTTAAGATAATAAAGATTTACTCCTAAGGCCCAAGGTAGAAAATGAATGCTGAAGGTCTAAGCTCTAAGGCCTTATAAATAGCTGGATTGTATTATATATCATATTATATATTATTATCAGGATAACCGAGATAATATTCACATATGATAATGCTAATACTATTGATAACGATTTTGTTACTAAAAATGTTAGAATGATAATGATTACATTTGAGATAATGATATTGCTAATAAGCGTTAATAATTTAATTACCCAAGTATATGATAACACAATAATATGAAGATCTTAGACATGATGCGAATCATTACGATCTAATTTAATATATTTCAATGTAAATAATTTATTTAAACAAATGAACTTGAACTGTCAAAAAGTAGTTCTAATCAAAAAGTTGCTAGAAATATTTGTGATAATGATAATGACTATGAAAACTACAATAACAATGGTAAAAAAAATATATATATATATATATATTTATATATTATATTATATACGAAAAAAATTAGAGTGTGCTTATCTAAAAACAATGCTGAGGTTAATGATTATATTTTAACATGATTACGAAAATAATATAATATTCATTATAATATAATGATAATGAATATGTAACTGTACTACAATGAAAATACGAATGTTAATGATTATCTAAATAAAATTGATCGCAATAATAAACGGATAATATAATATAATAATTGTACATTTGTGAGTCCAATCAATTAGGCAACAAAACTCTAAAACCTGAGTATTATTTACAATCGGTTTATACGACTAGCGATGCTTGTATTTGGGTTGAGTTCTGGTTACAATTGCCGTCCGATGTTTGTTTAAAAAACAACAGAAACACATAGATTTGTATAGACACATTTTATAGGCATGCCAAAAGACACTTGAAGTTGCGGCATTGTTTTTAGGTCTTGCGATCAGTTGGGAGTGTTTGGAATTGTCGTCGCTCGACGTTGCTGCTGCTCGAAGCGCCAGCCCTGTTGATGGACGCAACCAACTGCAGGATGTTTATCAATGTCACTTGAATCTCAAGTTGTCTTATTCCCATTGCAATGGCTCGTTCGTCCACTGTTCGCGGGGGTGTTTAAACACGCAAGGAGAGAATGAGAGAGAGAGAGAGAGAGAGAGAGATGGAGAAAGACAGAGGGGGATTGACGTAGTAGATGTATGCTCCGATTCTATTATGAAGCCTCGCTCTTTTCCAATATATCTTTTTCTATGT
Organism: Drosophila buzzatii; assembly: GCA_035045845.1. Classification (NCBI taxonomy): domain Eukaryota; kingdom Metazoa; phylum Arthropoda; class Insecta; order Diptera; family Drosophilidae; genus Drosophila; species Drosophila buzzatii. The sequence continues at coordinate 2,191,841 of JAWNOS010000105.1, read as the reverse complement.
ATCTCTAACTCTAACTCTACCTCTCTCTCGCTTTCTCTCACTCTCTCTCTCTCTCTCTCTCTCTCTCTCTCTCTCTCTCTCAGTTGCTTATTTTAAACGATTTCCCAGCTTGTGCGTTGTTTTATTCATGGCATCTTCTTAAGTTAAAGACAGAGAGAGAGAAAGAGAAAGAGAGATATTGAATGTCTAATATCTTTTCGGCATCCAAGGACAACTAAGACCTTGAAATACCCTAGCCCAAGTCAGACTTGAAACTTCCAACACACTAAAGATTTCTTAATCTTAAGTCTTCCTTAATAACTGCCCAACAAACAGGCATAACTAAATGAGCTTGATTGCTCAAACTGCTTAGGATTATATACATATGTATGTGCTCTATACCTATACTATACCATATAATGAACTATACCATATAGTGAACTGCCTCATATCAATTGACTAATTCATACTACCCAGCAATAGCGTATTTAAGACGAGCTGGGGATCTTCTCATTCAACAGTTGAACGACTTGTTCGTCCTCCACGCTCGGCTTCGCTTGCCTTTTGTCGGTTCGCTGTCCGCTTCAAGGACCCGCCAAATGTACAGTTATGCAAGGAGCACACAGGCCATTGATCAATGGACCGTTCGTTTGGATTCTATTCTTGTACATTCAATATAAATAACATCTAGAGTTTCATGCCAAACAAAGGTCATTTGAGTTTGTTTAGCTATAAAAAAAAAACATTTTCTGAAACTAGATTTGTTAGCTCAAATTAGTTGTGCAGTAAGAGTTTCTGGAGATTAAAAGTTTTTTATTGAAATTTATAGAATGATGTATAATATTTAAAGGCTTTACAATATAAAATAATATTATTTAGAAATAAGCAATAGCTCGAAAAGAAATTAAATTTAAATTTAAATACAAAATTTTTTTTATCTTATTAATTTGATGAAATATTCACATAAACGTAACTGGCTAACGCTTAGAGTTAATCTTAATCTAAACAGAAATTAATTCAATAAATTTGTTAAGACTTTGAAAGCTAAACATGATTAATTCTCATATATCAAATTTCGATTTAGAAAATTGATTTAGCTTATTAGCTAAATCCTGACTAATCATGATATCTAAATATTTAATTAAAATTAATTTTTTCTAACGATCCAAACTAGTGTTTTTTTTTTTGGTTTACATATTACAGACTAAACTCCTGCTAACTTTCCCAATTTGATGTCAATAGCAATTAATTATATTTTTTGTATTATCTGAGAATGTAATTGTCGTAATTTAAGGGAATATTTGATAGAAATTAAGTTAAGAGCCGGTTCCATAGGCCTAAAGGGTGCTGGCTTGAATAAAATAAAGTATTTTTGTTTAAGGATTATTATTGTAGCTTAAATGGTACTAAGTTAGCTTAAACATAATCATATATTAGGTTGAACTTGATCAAACTTACATTCATGGATATTTACTTTTGATTATACCATCAATATTAACTCAGTTTGAATGTGCTTGATTTAAGGATTTAAGCACTCACATATGTCACAGAGACACACACACGCACACACATACATATGTGTATACACGCATTTGGCATGTGTGCGTGTCCAAAAAATCCACCCTAATGCCGACCGACGAATTCATGCCTTCCAATTGGCATTTACGTGTGCGCGTGTCCAATCAGTTAAACTAGCGCCATCTGTGAGCGTAGTGGCGAACCACAGTCCCGGCCAACAGGTGGCGTTTATATAGCCAGCTAAACAAGCAAATCAAATAGTCGAAAATCAATTCAATTGCTGCATAAATCTATAGAAAACAAAATAAAACTTAAATTTAAATTTCATTCAGCATATTTTCCAATCAGACTTGGTTCGCTTTGCGTGCACAAAGGCAAATGCTCGCGCCCAATTGGAGTGTTGGGCCTGGAAGTATGCTACGCGAGATCGTTGCTATAAACATAGGTGCCATAAAAAAGAAGAGCAGCGCAGACACGAACCCTCGATCAATTTGTAGGTGCCCCCGAGGAGCCTCAGCCGCTGTCGGTCGCGAGGCCAACTAACTCAATGGCCAACTCAAGGCCCACCCCCACACAGACACGGACTAAAGTCCCCAAATACATACGTGTATATATGTACATATATGTATACAAGTGCCGAGAGAGCCACCCTCACCTTTACATATGGCCAAAAGTTGACGTCCGTGCTAAAGCCCTCGACGTGACCGGGTGGTTTTTGCCGAAGAGCCACACAGTGGCGCAGGAAGCGGTGGGTGGTTGGGCAAGGTGGCCTGCAACTGTTTGGCTGGATACACATGGCCGCTCGGCTATATGCTAAATATTTTGCAAGTATGCCTCGCTGTACATATGTGTGGCATGGCGATGATGATGCTGGTGATGGTGGTGGTGGTGCTGCTGCTGCTGCTGCTACTGACTGTGGTGTTGGTGGTGGTGTTTCGCACTGGTCACACGGCCCAGTGGTGGGTTATCTACATTTCGCAAATGTTTGCCCAGACAGACCGGGCAATATCTAAGCTGGCAAACAATCACCCACCCAACCCACTCGCTCGTTCGCTTCTCCTTCTTCTTCTTCTTCGTCTTGTTCGTTTTGTTGTATGTTATGGCCATATAATGGCAGTCCACACACACACTCACATATACACATAGAGAAACCACCCCCACACACACACATACACACACAAGCACAGCTCCCTTAGCTACCTTTTTTGCTGCTAGCCCAGCCCCTGCCACATCAGGCTGCATCATCAGCGCAACAATGTTCGCAAAAAGGACATTTTATATGTGCGCCATAAAGGCATTAGCATTATCGCTCGTTATGTCCTTGCGCGCTTAGCCCCCTCGCCATTCACCCACCACCCTCTCTCTCGCCCGCTGCCGCTCTTGTTCTTTCTCTGTGTGTTTGTCCACCCTTCAGGCTGGAACGGCATATGCAAATGAGGTAAATTCGCAGAAGCCATCAATACACATAGTTGGGCAATTTCAAATTCGAATCGAATAACGTCCTCTCGCCAAGGATATTGAACTACTGCCCACTGCCAGCTGGGGCTGCCACACGACACGATTCGATGGCGTTGCCAGGATTTTGATAGCAGCTCCTCTGAGAACGTTTATCGCATTTATCATCTATCACTTCAATCTAATTGGGCGGCACAGAATCCCGAGCTTTTGCCTGAACTTTAATCGTGAGGAAAGTGTTTTAATGTGTTCCTTTTACTCTTGAAATTAACCTAAATTGATTAAACTTTATTCCACTACTTGTTTTAATATTCATAGACTTTCTTCCGTATCATAGCTCATATAGGGCAAACGCTTCCTTAAAGTTTGCTTGCGAAAAAAAGAAAGATCAACAAAAGAGAAGGAAAGAGATAGACGAGAGAAAAATAAGAAGAAAATAAAAATGAAATTAAAGGGTCTGGAAAAGACGGCGGGATGGAAAAAGATGTTAAACGGAATGGAGAGAATGTATCAGAGAAATGGAGAGATATGGCAAATAAATAGAGGGAAAACGAGAGAAGTAACAGAAAAGGAGAGAGCGCGAACGAAATGGAGACAAATAGAAAGAAAGAAAGAAAATTAGAAAAATAAATAAATAAAAAGTGGAAGCATGAATGAAGAATAAAAAGAAAGACAATTGAGAGAAACTTTTATTATGTGCAGAAAAGTGAGGAAAAGCACTTTTCTGCCTTTCTCTCTCTCTCTCTCTCTTTTATCTTTTTCTTTCATTATTTGGCTCTTTATGTGTGACTCTTTCTTTTTGCTCGATTCCTTTCTATGATTTTTTCCAGGAAAGACAGTTGAAGAGAGGAAGTTAGAGAAGAGAGGGAAGTGACGAAAACAGAGATGAAGAGCGAAAAAAGAAAGCACGAAGACAGCTACAGAGAAGAGAGAGAGAGATACAGAGAGACAGATAAAGGATAGAAAGAGAGAAAGAGACGGATAAAGAGAGAAAGATAGAGAGAGAGAGAGAGAGAGAGAGAGAGAGAGACAAACAGGGAGAGTTAGAAAAAGAGAAAAAACTACAGAGAGGAAGAGAGTATGTATAGAGCATCAGATAGTCGTCTTATAGCCTGACTAGCTTTGGCCTTGCTCAAACTCAAGCGTTGGCCACACACATACATAAACACACACACACACACACACACACACACACACGCATATACACACTCACACGGACACACCGACATACATCAGCGCCAAAGACATTGGCCGCTGCTTCTGGCCGCTATGTATGCTGCTCAAGTCGAGAGCCAAACCAATAGATGGCCCCAGCAAACATGCGTTTACATACATATGTATTTGCGTACATATGTATGCTGTATAGATGTATGTGTGTGTATGTATTCGATCTACATACATAGATTTTACATGCTGGCAAGCTTCCAAAGCGCATTAATCTAACGACCACATCCGGCACACAAAAGCTAAAGCCGCGCCTTCGCACAGACGACTCCAAGCTCCGAGCCCGAGCTGTGGTCTGCAGTGCACTCTCTCTTTCTCTCTCTATCTCTATCTCTCTCTCGCTCTCCCTTTCTGTGTTTGTCCTTATACATTGCTTATGCTTATGTCCTTTACATATTTGTCATTTGGATGGCGCTGGCGATGTTCGCAGCGTTTGCAAATTCCCGATTTTGCACAAATCCAGCAAAACTGTCGCTCTATCTCAGTGTGTGTGTGTGTGTGTGTGTGTGTGTGTGTGTGAGTGTGTTGGCCTCTCGTGCATACGCCCTCTCTCACTCATTCACTCACTCGTTCACTTTGTTTGTCGCTATCTCTTTCCGTCGCTCTCTCTCTCTCTCTCTCTCTCTATTTGTGTTTTTTTTTTTTGCGCTCTATGCAAATGCGACGGGCTTGTCCACGCCCCTGGGACGATGTGTACGAGTTGTTTTGCATATCAAAAATATAAATCACTTGGCGTAAGACCAGCATCCAAACCCTAGCCGCATTTCTTTCTTTGCCTTGCCCTACCCCCTCCTGCCTGCTCCAGCGCGTCCCACGCGCCCATCGCCTACCGCTAAGCTAACGGACCTGGCTCCATGAATGGATAGATGGATGGATGGCTGGCTGGCTGGATGGTTGGATGAATGGATGAATGGCGGCCTCTGCTCCGCGCGCTCGTTTCGTATCGTTTGCTTTTTGCAATTTTTATTTTTGGCCTTCCGCTCAGCTGCCCCCACCCCAGCCCCCACCTTACCATGTGTAAGTGTGTGTGTGTGTGTGTGTATGTGTTTTATTTTGAATTCGACAGCTCGTTCCATTTGATTTCATTGCTTGAACCGCCAACCACATTCATGCCAAACATTTCAGCCACTTGGTCTGCCGTCCACAGCTAACAGCATTCCGCAATCGACTAACGTTTGGATCCCCTCCTCCTCTTATTCCCCTTCGTCTTCATCTTCATCGTCATCTTCCCCCTTCGGACCAGCCATCCAACCACGCCACCACCCAACCAGTTACCCAGTCGGTGGGCACAGTTAGCGCCAGTTTGAACACTTTTTGCACAAATGTTTTTGGTTTAGCATTCGAATTCCGAAACAGTACAGTTGAGTATGCCACAGCATGGCATTTTTGTAGCACACACTCACACACATGCTTATTTGCTATTGTGTGTGGTACATGCGCACACCCACACACACATACATATGCACATACATAGCATATATAGCAAGTGAGAGGGTTGACTGGAGCAGAGTCGGGAAGAATGCTTTCAAGAAATTGTCTTGTCGAGAGGTCAACCCAAATCAACTAAAAGATTGAAAAGAAAGGGAAAAGGAAAAGGAAAAGAAAAAAGGAAAATCAGCAAACAGAATATGAAATACTCTTATAGACTTTACGCGACTGATGCAATCGATATCGATAGATTTATAGATAAGAAAAATATTTTAAATTTATGATACATATGTGAAAAGATATTTGAAAGGTTTATTCTATAACTTAATTTAGCTAAGGGTATATAATATTTATTCCATGATATTTTCAATAGCTAAGATTATATTCGTAACGGTTTTCTGCAATTTATCGATAAGTAAAAAAAAAAAAGACTATCAAATGGAAAAATTTCTGTAACTAGTTAACGCTGTATAGTTAGAGTAAGTGATGAAGCTGTTTTTTAATTTAGCTCACCAAAATATCTGTCTAACTGCCAATAGGAACCTAGGTTGAATAAAACTACTATAACTATAGAATAGACAGATATTTTAGTTGAATAACTTAAAATAGAGGACCACCTCATTATAATAACATCAAAGTTGACTGAGAAATCAACTTGAATCTTTTCAATTTGAGTCTGATTCAATTTCGAATTCGAAAATAAAAAAAAACTGAAACATGATATAAACTCGAGAGTGTATCTATCTACATATATCACTATAATAATTTAAACATTTGTTTTTTATAATCATCATTACATTTATTTATTTTTGTATGTTAAAGAGACGAGAATCTACTTCAAAATAAAAAATATTTCAGTAATCCAATCGACCTTTAGCTATGCCCCAATTGACAGTCATATATGCTATGAATTCCTCAGATCTTATACAGCTTGAGTTTATTTTTGTATATATATGTAGATGGTCAGTATGCTAGATTAAGGGAAGGATATTCTAGCCGAAGCAAGCGTAGATGTTATCATCAGAGAGAGAGAGAGAGAGAGAGAGCAGGTCTGGGTGAAACACAGTCAGCCTCGTGAAACTCATGCTGTAATCAGACAAAAATGTAGAATCTCCCTCACAGCGAAAGTCAAGGTGCTGCTCCGCTGAATTGAACGGAGCAGAAGGCGAGCTGAGCCGATTTAATGTAGTGCAAAGCATTTGAGAGGCATCGAGCACTGCCTTCAAATAAAGCGGCTCATACTTGTTAGTATTGGTAATAAGTGAATATAAAAGCAACATAAGCCCGGCTGGCCACAGTGGAGCTACGCTCAAGTGAACGTTGCGAGCTGAGCCGATTTAATGTAGCGCAAAGCGCTCGCGAAGCATTGTGATTTACCTTTAAATAAAGAGGCTCAGATCTATAAGTATTGGTAATAACTGAATATAAAACTAACATTAACTTGCCTGCACGACTACGAGATACCCTGCAAAGCTCTGCAAAAGAAACTAATACTCTTCTTCTTTACGAACGTATGACCGCGCGCTCTGCCGTGGCTTGGGGTGTGTTGGTCTATACTTTAGACGCTTATAACTCCATTTCTATATAGACAATATTTATGAAATTTTCAGAGTTGATTAAGAGTATCCAAATGTATTTATTTGCCGAATTGCAAGTATTTGAAATGCGTTTTTTTTTTTTTTTTTTAAATTAACATAAGGACGAAGTTTTTAGTTAAAACGGTGTAGAAGATATGCTCAAAAAACGTAAAAAAAATAAACGAATTTTCGATTTTTTTTCGATAATAAGGAAATGGGATAAGTTATCGAAAAAAAACAAAATAAACTCGTACTGCGCAACTAACATACGAGTAACTAACATAATTCATATTCATTATTTCAGCTCTCTGGCATTTGTGGTTTCCGAAATCTCGACGTTCATACGGATGGACGGACGGATAGACGGACAGGGCTATATCAAATTATTTTTTTGTGGGGTCTGCGACGTCTCTTTCTGTCTGTTACATACATTTTCACAAAACCATTATACCCTGAATTCCATTTTCAAAGGGTTCAGGATATAATAATGGAAGTGAAGAGTTTTTTCATCCAACAAGTTTAAGAACTGGACAACTTGTTCGTGGTGCTTTTTGTAGTTTTATGTGTACATATAAACTTTAATATTAAATGTATAAAAATATAAATATAATTAATACTTATTTGTTACTTGGAAACTTTATTTAATTTCTTTCCACTCTTTTTTCAATTACTATTCGATTGTGGTAATTTTTGGTTCCACAAAACCGAACGTGCATAAATTTCACTAATTAAGTATTTATGTTGTCATGCGCATTATTGCATTTCCTTGGTGTGACAATTCAAATTCAATTGAGTGCAAATACATACAAATTTAAAGAGTTTTGAAACAAAACTGATATTTAAGCTTGAATTGCGCAGAAACATAATTCAGCTAAAAACCAACGGCTATCTAAGCTCAGCACGCAACAATAAAACGCTTACAAACAAAAGCGATATTAAGCGATAAAGCGATTCAGAATCGCTTTCTCGCAACTCGCTTTTCCTTTCGCTTTGTCTCTCTTCTCTCTCTCTCTCTGACATGTATTCAGCGATTACATGTAAGTTAGCATGCAGAGCTTTCTCGCACATTGTCGTTTAATATTATCGCGTCGCTTATCGGAATAGTGAATAAATAGATTTCAGTTATATTTTTGATATATTTAACGAAAATTGCTTTCCTCCTGCATTGGTTGCACTTCCTGCCTTGCAGCACGTACAGTTTCACATGCTTGCGGCTTAATTGGCTTTGCTGCCATTTGCTTGCACCCCCTCCAGCTCACTCACCCCCGCCTTCTCTGGCCCATACTCTTTGATGTCTTCCATTTTGTAGTTTCCTGTTTTGCCAATTCGTTGAAATGCGTTACGAATTCGGCTTAAATCCACCCCGAAACGCAGGCGACGCAACGTCCACGGCAATGCAATTGCCATTGACCACACCCTCCCTTTAGTCCTCACGCCCTCCCTTTGCTTTGCTTTCTCTCCCTGTCCTCTGTGCCTAGCTGTCTGCCTGCCTGTCTGACCCTTTGTCCTGCTTGACGGACACGAGCCTAACATACTGTTTCCCTATGTGTCATGTGGGTTGTTTCTAACTACATATATAGAGAATTAAGCAGATGTATGGGTGTGTGTATGTGTGTGTGTGTGTGTGTGTTTCAATTGACCAATGTGCAGGCTGCTGCCTGTAGGCGATGGCGTCAATTGCAGAAGCAGAAGAAAACTATGGGAAAATTATATACATATAAAATGATATATATAATGATATAATATAGAATATACTCTTAGAGTAATATGAGATTTATAAGATATATATGAGTTATTAGTAACAAGGAGAAATGCCAATTCACTGTGTAGCTAAAAGAGAGAAAAGAGATATTAGAGAGAGAGAGAGAGAGAGAGAGAGAGAGAAAGAGAATTCTAGCCGCTTAGGCTAAATAAAATAATAATAATTAAATTAACTTGCATATAAATATATAGTCAAATATATAAAATGCATGTGATATATGTTATAATGTCAGGTTTATTAAATTATATAAATTAAAGACTATCAGATAAATATAGAATCAGAAATATGTCAGGTCAGATTCTTTTGTCGTAGATTGTTCATTATAATGCAATTTTCATCAAATGTCCGCAAAACGTTTAAGAATGACCGAATTCCTATTCGCATGCTTAAGATACATATGGACCAGATATCTATACATAAGAGACCTAGTAGTATAGAGTCTATAAGCCTAAATAAAATGTTCGATATATGTGCAAATATAATATTCTGTATCATATCATAGTTATATGAATAATAAGATATAAGATACATTATATTTATACAAATAATAAATATGCTCAAACAATAGTTCATGCAAAATAAGATATTTCATTGATACATAAAAAATAAATATATAGTACATATAATAAAAAAAATAATAATAATAATAAATAAATATATATACATATGTACATATACATATATGGCTATATATATAGAAAGAGTTTATTGTTAAGGTCGCAAAACTCAAAACATAATTAAGTAAATATCTTTCTAGAGAACCAGAATTGTTGTCCATTTCGTAGGATTATAGATAAAAGCAGATCAAAGAAAAGATAAACTCCACATATCCTGACTTGTGTGTTGGCCAAGGGAATATACTTTTCCATGAAAAGACGATTTTAATAAATAAATTGAATTCCTCAATCGCTCTCTCTTTCTGCCTTTCTCACTCTCTCTCATTCTGTCTCCCCCACTCACTCGCCCAACTGTGTTAAGTACAGCAATTAGTGACATTTCGAAAAAGATCTCACATTGAGCTTTAGTATAGCAAAGTACGTGCCACCACATCTATCTTCATAGACACAAGCAGTAGAAATGAGAGAGAGAGAGGGAGAGAGAGAGAGAGCAAGATAGATAGAGGAGGAGTGAGAAAATCAAGAATGAAACCAGCTAATAAATTATGCAGCAGTCGAGAAACTGTGAAATTTCATGAGTTCATTTTACAAGCCAAGAGCCCAACTACCTGCCCCCCTCGGCCCCTTAACCTCACACCACCCCTCCACCATCTCCTCTCCTCTCTGACGTGGCGCCACTTTCACTTTGCCTTGCCAGCAAACTTGCCAACTTGTTGCACACTCACAATTTTTTTCTTTACATTTTTTTGTTTTTATTTTCTGCCTTCTTATCTCATTTGAAATTATTTGCTGTAATAGAAGGAGCACGAGAAAAAAACATACAAAAGTAGTAGATGCAGAGACAGAGAGAGAGAGAGAGAGTGAGATAGCGAGAGATGGAAAAGGGGGGGAGAGCGCGTGAAAAGTGTGTAAAGCAGGGCAAACAACGCGGGCAAGACAAAACGACGCAAATAAATGGCGTCTCGCGCCTGCACCACGCCCCAGCCGTTCGCCTAGTGCGCACTTGCTTGCGCGACAAGCAAAATAAAAAAAAAAAAAATGAAAAAAAAAAAAATGGGGAAAAAAACTTTTTCATTACATTTCCGCATTAAAGAATCGCGCGATGCGACGACCTTGAAAATGAGTGGCAAGAAGCAGCAGCAGCAGCAGCAGCAACAGCAGAAAAACGACAACAAATGAGAGACGAGTCAAAGAAATAATCATAATAATAATAAAAATGGCAGAAAGAGCCTGAAAATAAATCAGTCTACAGTTACACGCACACACTCATAAAGCAGACGGCTCTACTCTCTCTCTCTCTCTCTCTCTCCCATCGCACTCTAAAGCTAACAGCATTCAGGCTTCTGGCAGCTCAGTGCTGGAGGGGGAGAGAGACCGTTTACATTATCCATAGCGTAATTTCTAACAACAACAACAACAACAGCGGCAGAGCAGAAAGCAAAAGCGAAGTGAAAAAAAAAACTAAGTATTGGTGCAGGGGGCGGGGAGGAGTTGCGCTGCGTGCCAGACTCTGTGCCGTTCGTTGAGGAGGGGCCAGAGCCAGAGCCAGAGCCAAGGCAGGGGCGGAGCGGGGAGTTGGCTTGTCGGCTCAATGTCGTCAATTAGAGACTCATTACGCTCTCATTGCAGACGGCGGCCAGACCTAATACATATACATACATACATATAAATATGTATGAACTTACACAATTACACACATACATACAAACGTACATTTATATATATATATATATATATATGCATATTTATTTTACGTTTTCTTTTTGTGCCGTCTTTCGTCCTTGCCATGCCGCTTGGTCCTGCATTCTTTTATTGTTTCTTTTCTGCTTGCGTCGCGTTTTGTTGTTGTTCTTTTAATTTTTTTCTCGCTCTTTTTTTTCGTACAAAAATTCATTCATGAAAAGAAAAGCGTTAAGTGTGGGGCACTTCGACAACTTTTGGTGTTGCTGTCCCCCTCCCACCCGCAAAGCAAGTGTTTGTAGTTCATTCTAAAACGGCGCACAGTGTGCCAAGATAATTAGTGGCTGAGCATAAATTGAGTTAAGCGATTATTAACTGTATCCAAGGTCAGTATCTATTTACCTTAAATATCCTTATGAACTAAGCAATGGAACATTAGCAAGGTCCAACAAAAAACTACCCCGAAAAGAAGAAAGGCCTGCCCCAGCACGCACCAAGCGGGTAGCGCTTACTATTATACTATTATTACTAATATACTATTAAGAGTATATTATTTACGAAATATAGAAAAAATAGACTGATGATAAGCCGAGCTAATTCAAAACTCCTCAAAAACTGCAAAGTTTCACATTAGAAATCCATGATACAGCCAATACGGAGATACGAAATCTCTATCAGCTCTCCCCACTTGAGAATCAGTTCTCACCATACCTAATAATAAAATGCAATCTACAGATTATCGCTTATTACGACGCATCATAAATGTATACTCTACATCCAGAAACAAAAAAAGAAGGAAATACTTACTATACGTATAAGAAAACCTCTATAATAGGTAATCTAAAACACAACAAACAATCAAATGATAATGCATCAAAGCTTACCCTTTAAATAAGGCGTAAAATGCCTAGATGAACTCTGCAATATCATTATAGTAAGAGCACGTATGATAAACCTAATACTATTCCAATAATTAATAGTCTACAATTTCATCGTTCACCATAGAATCATAGAAATGAAGCCTTAATTCACGAGTTCTAATCATCAAAACAAAATATATCATATCGTAAATATTCTGTTTACCTATAACAAATTCTAGTTGGAAACTTGAAAATTAACGGAAAAGAATGAAAAATTATTATTCATGAAATATTTATTGTCCGATTCTTAAATGAAATTCGTAGAGATTGAATATATGGATCTTTGAACGTAATAAATACATTTTAAATATATATCTCTATATATATCCTACATAATAAAATAAAGAACAAGATAAACGCCTAGCGAACTAGCAGTCAACTTAATTAACAGTTAGTTAGCGCTTCACCTAGTTTTACAGCAGCTGTGAACCACTGTGCCGCAAGCAGGGGGCGCGCCGTGTCGCTCCGGCCGTAAATAGATGGAAAATTGTGGCATTTAAAATTAAAATTCAAATTGAGACTTGACTGGCAAGGACGTGGCAGCCACCAGGCAACACTAGACAAGACTCGCTGCCAGCGACGCGTCGCGTCAATGGGACGGGGTGAGGGTCGGCTGGTGTTAGGGGAGGGAGTGTGGGGAGAGGGGAGCTCTGTTACAAGCAACACTTTTCTATTTGCATTTCGCTTTTCTTTTATACACGCTTTTTATGGCGTCGCATTTTCAGGTCGCATTTTTTAAATACTCGCGGCAACTGTTGCTGCTGCTGCTTGTGCCTCGGCAACTGTGTCGTGTGCGTGTGCGTGTGCGTGTTGCAAGTTCAGCTTTTTTAAGTGACCTTCAGCTGCCACGCCTACCGCCTACCGCCTACAGCGCAGAGCAAACAGCAGTTGCAGCATTCAATAGCCATGGCACGTTATTAATGCGAAGTGGCAGCCGTGCCCAAAGGACACTCCAGACGCAACGGGGCGATTTCACTTCTCTTCTCTCCCTCTCTCTCTATCTATCTATCTCTCTCTTTTTAATATATATACAATTATTATAAATATTATATATATATATATATATATATATATATATATAATCTATATACATATATATGTACATATAGCAGGCCATTCTCTGGCAGACTTGAAGACCACTTGAATAATTTACATTTGCAGGAAGCGATAAACGTGATGATGATGGTTCCTAACGGCCGATGGTGGTGACTGCCCAAAAAATAAAATAAGCGGAAAGAAAAGAACTGAAAAGGGAAACAGAAAATTTGAACGGTATCTGCATCTCAGCGGGCAGCTCTGACAAACGCATCGACAGCTGTTGGCTTCTCTGCTCTATCGATATTGGCAGGCGACAGTGCGTGAGCAAGTCCTTGAGCCTTGAAGATCATCGGCTCAACACCTCAGCGGATCGCGATAAGCTCTATAAAGTACTTCACTACATTTTCATCATTAGCTTGAGACGACTGCCAAAGTATCTCAGTTTGGGGTATCCAGATCAAATCAATTGGTTTTCTTACTTCCCATCAGGCAAAAATACTTTATAAATCCATATTCATAGTCGATGATTTGCTTTCTCTTTCTACATAATAGTGTTTCTTAAGACTCATTAAAATAATAAAATGAGCCATGAAGCTCAACTCCCGAATAAGGATATGCACGTTGGTTTAAAGATAACAAATACTTTAATCGTTTCTTTGTTTTGTTGTGAATGTTTAATCGTCTCTCTCTCTCTCTCTCACTCTCACTCTCTCTCTATCCCTTTCTCTCTATCCCTCTCTCTCTCTCTCTGTCTCGCACCTTCGCTGTTCTTTTCTGTGTTCAGAAAATCCTTTCCCAAAAATAGTTGTTCTTTTGGCTCTATTATGGTTCCAGCTTTGACTTCATAGTAAGCATAAGTAAGCACAGTTGGTAAGAAATCTGATAAACAGAGAAGATTTTCGTCAAATAGACGTCCCAATATGCAGGTCTATTTAGCCAAAGTTCATTCCATTTCGGATTGCTATGGTCTATGACCAAACATTACACAAATTGAGCAGTAATAATAATAATAAAAATAACAGTAATAATAATTATATTAGTAAGAATAAAATAAGCATTATAAAATAATAATAATATTAAATAACAATAACAATTATTATTATTATAAATCTGTGAAACAATTTATTTGTTTAGTTTCATATTTTACTAGACTAGACTAACAAGCAATTTTACATATAGGTCGATGATTCCAGATTTAATAACTTTGTTACCAATAATAATTAAAGTATTTATTTGATGCAGATATAATTCAAATAAGGCAATTGGTAGAGAAACAGCAAATGTTTGTTACAAATGAACTTGGAAATTACATTTTAAATATTCAATTTTATATTTATATATTAATTTATTTATTGTATTAATATTTTTCTTTATTTTATATATATATTTTTTTAAATTTCATGAAACGCCTTAAAGCCATAATTTAACTTTGGCATATTTTAGACGACTATGCGGGATGCGAATGTTTCACCTCTAAGGTCTGTCTGCATGAGCTGAGCTAACAACCATTCAGATACATATACATGCACATATACTATATGGTATATTGCATACGGGTCATGTGATACGCAACAAAAGTAATAATTTTCACGGTGTTTATGGTGCGTGTGTCATGTTACATAACTCTAGGCAACCACTTACACACACACACACACGCACATATACACACACATGGGTAGACGACACCCTTCCTTTGGCTGAGGAAATTTCCTCGTTCGCTGCCCAATTTGCATGGGTAATAATTTTTGTCGGCAGATCCGCAGCTACAGTTAACCGTTACAATGTCTGTCAATCGGGCTCGAAACCGAAATTTATACCTTTTTTCGAATTTTAATTAAATGGCATCGTCTGACTGACTGTCTGGCTGCCTGCCTGAACTGTCGAGCTGTCGCCTGTTTGCATATTGCAATTTTTTACAGTTGCGACTCGGGGGAAATGCGCCTTTCTCTAATTGCGGCGCACATGTAGCGAAGGGTTTTCCTCCACACACACACACACACACACGCACACACCGAGTCACAGACGTGTGTGCATCTTGATGCATTGAGGGATTGGTCTTCAGATTGCATATCCATCAACGGCCCAGATAATTGAAGTCGGGCGCATATTGAAAATTTACATAGGCTCATGGCTCACAATACATACATCCAAGGGACGCAACCCTATCGGAACCCCTACCAACCCTCTCTGTGGTTTTTCTCGACTGTAATTTGATTACGCTGCCGAAAAGACGCGGCCGAAAAGACATCCGAACGCTGCTAACGAAGGGCAGGTTGTGTGCGCCCCTTTCCCAGGCCCTAATGCATTACTACCATAGCCTGTAGCTCCTACATGGCCCTCGGATCCTGTATTCGCATGCAAAGTACCCGCCGTGCAATTAATGCCAAAATCAAAGGGGTGCGAACTCTGTCTCTTTAACATTTTCCATTCTATAAGACGGCGATGATGAAGAATAAGAAGCAGAAGCACCAAATGATTTCTTTCAAGAAAATTCGCACGATACGCAAATGGGTAAAATTAATTTAACTGGATAATTTGCATTGCCCTAGACCTAGCCCTAGCCCTAGACCTAGCCCTAGCCCTGGCCTTAGACCTGGCCAGGTGACAGTTGCGAAAATGTTTGATTGACAGGCAGCTAAGAAAATCCCCTTGGGAAAAGCTGAAAGATTAACATACTTCCACTAGATTCGATCAAATATTGGGCAAGCATATTCAAAGAGTTTACTTCCAAGGAAAACATTGCTCAAATGGTAAATTAAAAATGTTTGCATATATCTGCATTATGAAATAAAATTATAAATGAATGTAAATAATATTTAAGTGGTACTCTAATGTATGTATATATCTTGATTGATATGTATAATAAATATGTATATATACAAATTACATTTTATATTTTACATTTACATTACATTACATTTTATATTTTATATTAACTATTATATTTACATTATATATTAAAATAATGAAACTAAGAGTATGAATTAGTCAGGTTCGTCTTGGGCTCAGCAACATAAGGCTCATTTAATATTGTCGTTTGACAGAGACAGGGTTTTCTCTATGCTTAAGTTTAGTAAGATATGAGTAGATTCTTTATTCTTAGTACGAGAGATGATTCGAACCTATTAGGAAACATCTGTTCGAGTAAACATACATATCTATTGGATTATGATTGAATGCCTCTTAACTTAAATTCCTGGTGGACTGCAATGATGTATTGACTGCTCGGCCATTAATTCATTATACGAACGACTATAGATGTAGTATTTTATTAAAATATTATATAATACTAGCTTAGAATGAATTGTAAACAATTTTTGTAACAGTCCTTGTGAGCGCCACTTAAGCTAATCCATTGCTTGGTAAAAGTGGCCTATGGAACAAAATGCACACTAGTATTTCGAAACATTTCTTAAAAACTAATATTGAAAAAATAAATAAATAAATAAAGTGTATTAAATGTGTGGGTTAAGCAAATGCTTCAAATAGGCCATATCTTATCTCAATGTTGAGACACAACACAAAGTCTAAGCTAAAAGAAGAGCAGCAAAGCATTTAAATAAATATCTAGTAAGGATGGGATACAAAAGAGAATTGCAAAAAGCTCTCGGGAGCATCAACGCATAAATAAATGAAGCATTGGTTGCTTAATAACGTATTTGACTAAGTGTCAGCAAATATGTTGACTCCCATGTGAGAGCAGAGTATGTAGATAGATAAGTATCAAGAGACAAAAGCCAAAAGAGAGCAAGTACATGAGCTCAATACATAATTAAGATGCATTAATGTATATAAACATCTGAAACAAAAAGAAAGGAAGATCTCTAATGAATCTATGAAATAAGATGTGATAGTACGCAGACTTGACTAGTCTATAAATCATTCATAAACTTGTACTTATATGCTGTTCTATAAACAATAATCATTGTAAACTACTTAACATTGTTGAAAGTTTCTCTTGTGGTATGTTGCTCAACTTTAGTTAAGGACGTACTTAATTAGTTATTTTTAACGAACCACTTAAAAAAACGAAAACAAACCGAACAAGGAGAAGGAGAAGGAGAAGAAGAAGAAGACAACGTGCAGCAGATAAAAGAAAAACGTTGTGTGAAAATGTTTTTCAAACGCGAAACATTTTTCGTGCGCTGTCAAAAGTTGTGAACTGCTCGTCGTAATTGAAAACTGTACCTTAGTATAGAGACACACACACACACGCACACAGCAGATACACACAAACAGCACAGCACACACGCACACATACATGTACGTACAGTCACACGTCAGCGAAATGTATTGACTTTTAACTTGGCAACCCCTTCTCCCAGCTCCACCCGCACCACCAACGGCTTAATGCCAGTTCTTGTTGCTGTTGTTAGAAAGAGGGCGCAAAGCGCAGCAGCAAAGATGAACGAGCAGCAACTGTCTGAAAGCTAGAGCAGGGGCTCGCTGTGTGCAGATAGCTTCTGCGTGATGTTGAGAAAAGTGAGCTGAGGGTGGGCGGAAGGGTCGCAAGGGGAGCCTAGGGTCCACGCTTGACATATACACACACACGCACACACATACAAAGCGAAGTTCGGCATGTGCGAGTATTGGCCCAAATGGTAGCGACTCGCGAATCCTGACAATGTCCACACACACACACACACACACATACGCACACACATGCGCGAACAGCACAGTTGTTGAGCCAGCGAATTTTGCTTAATTTGTTCAACGCTCACAGCCAGCCCCATTAACATATTGAAATCGATTTATACACACGCACACACACACACACACACACACAGTGAGTGCTTCTTGTGTGTGTGAACTTAATTAGGAACCTACTGACATCCAGATGCACACACGCATAAGTACAAATGCAGAAATATATGTATGTATGTAGATATGTTACAGTAATGGCTAGAATATTGAAACAGCTTGACTTTGAATTGGATTTGAATAAAAAAGTTAATTTTAAGTGAGTTTTGAAAACATTTTTAATATTGGTATATACAATTTATTTCATTGTTTTCCTTTATGCAAAATTTGGAAATAATATTACTTTCCTTTTGGCTTTTCCTTTTGGTCTGAGATTCAAAATTCATAAATGCCAAAGAAGCTGTCTTAATTATATTTTCATATGTTAAATACTTTTCAACATTTATTTCTATGACAGTCATTTGGTATTCCCATGCGGCAGATTTCCTTGTATGATGGCTGCTGCAGAAGGAAGAGAGAGATAGAGAGAGTGGGAGTGAGAGAGATAATGAGGGAGTAAGATGGTTGGATAGATAGATAAGGCGTAGAAGAGATAATGAGAAATTGAGGCTGTAGAATGGGAAAGATCGAGACATAAAGATAGCGAGAGAATGAGAGAGAGAAAGAGGTAGAGAGAGAGAGAGAGAGAGAGAGAAAGAGAGAAAGATAAAAAGAAGCAGACAAAGAATGAGAAAGAGAGAGAGAAAAGGGGAGAGAGAAAAATATATTGAAAAAATGAAAAAGAGAGATTGAAAATCTGAGATGGTAAGAAAAAGATTATCATACAGAGAAATTTCAGACAGCTAAATATACAGAGAGAAAGTGAGACAGAGAGTAACACTTAGAGAAAGGAAAAGAGAAAGATGATAAGTAAAGATACCCAGACTTAATCAGAAATATTGAAGAAAAGAGACGGACTTTGAGTGAAAATGATAGGGATCTATATTAAATTTGATAGTGATAAAAATAACTTCTTAAAATCGGAAAGAAATTATATATCAAAATAATTAGCTGCTTTTGGGTGATATATCTCACACAATAAATTATATGTAGCGCCAGCAGCTAAAGCAGGAATTATAATGGCCTGAATAACCCTTATAAAATGGCAAATGAAAGACTGAATTACATATATGCACACATGTAAATATTCACTAATATGAATATAAATATTTTTTTAAGAATATTTCTCATTTCTTTTTATCATCATTTCCATTTGTCAAGTTTGCAGGCACTGTATATAGATGTTGTGTCTAGAGACGATCCTTTGGTCATGCTATTCAAATGCATTACTTATATACATACACATACATTCATATATATATATTGTCCGTGTGTGTGTGTCTGCTCATATGTAAGCAAAATGGCCGACGTTCTATTCATTTGCCGTCAAACAAAACTAATTTATGCGCAGCAGTAGCTGCTCATGCATAGTTGGTTGGGGCTCTGGCAGCTATACGTTAGCTGGGGGTTGCACAGGGTTGCCGAGGGAGCGGATGGGTTGGATGGATGTGGGGCCGGTGGAGTGTTTTAGAGTTGGCTGCCTAATCAGATAGCCGACGCGTGCAGCTGGCAGGCTGGCAGCCATGTCATGTGTGTGGTCGCCATCAATTTAGCTGGCAGTGGGTGGGGTGGTGCGGGGGTCGGCAACGGAGAGCCAGAGCACAGAACCAACCCCCAACAAAATAGCAAGTGGTCGTCGACTGCGACAGCGACTGCAGCAGCAGCAGCAGCAGCAGCAACAGCAACAGCGACAGCGACAGCGACGTCGGCTGCACCCTTTTTCGCATAAGCAAAAACAGAGTTAAAGGTGGTTTGGCGGTTTGGTCAGGTCATTGAGTGGTTGGACCTGGTGGGCAGGGCCCTAACAGCGGCGCGCACTGTGTGTTAGATGGAGTGACAGCAATGGCAGCCGCACACACACTCACACACACACACACGCACGCATATAGAGAGGCTCATATGTGAGGGTGTGTTGCCTATATGCATGTCCCGCTCGCACACATGTGTGTGTGGATGAGCGGCTGAGCGGGTGGCTTTGGGCCTAAGCGGGCCTGTTTAAGGGAAGCAAAATGTATTGCTCATCGAAGGCTATCGAATGTGTGTGGTCGTTCGCCTTCTCGTCCTCGGCATCTCGGCATCAGCATCGGCAACGGCATCGGCATCGCAGTCGACACCGACATCGACATCGGCGTCGGCGTCGGCGTCAACGTCGTCCTGTATGTGTTCGTTAGCCGTCGTTTTCGCTCGTGTGCCCATACGATATGTGGCTGCTGTTGCCGTTAACAATGGCAGCAACATTGCTGCTGCTGCTGCTGCTGCTGCTGCCGCTGGCCGAACATGTTGCGTTGTCGTTGTCCATTTTGTTGTGCGTGTGTGTGTGTGTGTGGGACACACACATGTTGTCTCGCATGGCGCTTCGTGTTTTATTACTCGACCTGCGTACTATTCGAATGCGAAGCGCCCAAAAACACGCACGCACACATGCAGACACATTGAATATTAGTCGCAGCCGAAACTTTGCTGTGCTCAGCCACCCACACACTCATACACACACACACATGCGCTTCGCTTTCGCACATTTTGAACTTTCGTTTGCTCCATCTCGCTCGCCATATCGCCGCATCTTTAATTGAAGGACTTTGCGCAGCTCACACACACACACCCCGCCCACTCCTGCCGCCCACAAGCTCATTCGCTAGCTCGCTCTAACTCCAGCCACACACATATGTACACATGTCTCTGTGTGTGTGCGAGTCCATAGCAGTGGCTACACATGTGAAGAATGGAGAGCAAATGAATATCTCATGCTTATAATGGGCATTGCCTGGGACATGCGAGGACATGTGTGTGTGTGTGTGTGTGTGTGTGTGTGTGTGTGTGTGTGGAGGACACGAGAGGACATGCGAGGACGTCAGCGCTACAAACAAAGCACGCTGTTGGCAGCGGGCAGCTCTGCCACCGTCACCGTCGCTGCTGAGTAGCCCTTTGACTACTGTGCAGACGCCAGCCCCCACTCGACGTCCACCACCCACCACCTACCGCCCTCCACCCAGAGCCCACTTCACATTGTCTCCTGTACGCCCACCACCCAGCGTACATATATGTCCTGCGGGTGCGCCCTCACACACACACACACACACACATGTCAAACTCTCTCCAAGTATGTGTGTATGTGTTTTGGAGCACTTTTAAGCATATGCACATTTCGTGCTATCAGCGACGGCCACATGAGTGCAATAGAGAGCGTGTGAGTGACAGAGACAACCTCTGGGAAGGGGGTGGCGTGCTAGAGAGACTGAGTGAGTGTAAGAGAGAGAGGGAGAGAGAAAGAGAGTTAGAAAGAGAGAGGGCAGGAGTGCGGTCGAAATTCGCGGAGAGGCCAGTGAAAAGCTTATGTAAGCCAATACATACACAATGCGCGATATTTATGTGCTATATACACACACATACACACACACACACACACACACACATGCACAACAGCTAGACATCGCACATGTGGCAGAACTTTCATATTCGATTTTTCGTGACGGCTTGCTCAAAAGGTTTTCCTTGCTTTCCTTTAGTTTTTGCTTTTTCCTCATTTTTTCCTACTTCTGTGTTTTACTTTTTTTTTTCCCACACACACACATATTTTGGTTGGCGCTGAGAAACTGCTTACATAACTTCTTCAATATGCAAATCATTCTTAGTTTAATAAGCATACAAAGATTTTCAATCGAATTCGTTTAGATTTCAATTTAAATTTGAATTTCAGTTTGAGCCATCAGTTTGGGCATCAAGTATGCATTATTTTGAGGCTAGTTGACAGAAATTAACCAGTTCAGTCAGGGACTTGAAGCTTGAATCTAGTTTAAGATCGAAGATGCAATATTGTTATAATAATAATATAATTATAGACAATAAATATATATATTATCTTTAGAAATCCATGTAGATATATATCTATACTCCGTCTTGGATTTCTCTCAATTTTAATTTGACTTCCATAGCCTTTTGAAATTATACTGAGATAAAATTTTGTACACATTGAGGTGTTAAATTAGACGTGCCACAGCTGGTTGCAAATTTTTAGCTCTATCGAATCTGATCACTGCTCAAATATCAACGCGGAATATATAAATGCATATTCACTTTTGCCTAACTAAACTCTAAATTTGAGTTTGAGCTTTAATTTTATTAATTTAATTAATTTAATTAATTAGCTATAGTGAAAAATCCTTTGGAAGTGGTATATACTTATACTTATACTTTATACTTTAATATTCATTTTTTTAGATGGAATATTTCCATGTCGGGAATTATTTGGATAAATCTTAGTTAATGTTTCAACAAAAATTTATTAAAATTATTTTCATTTTATATAAAACGTATAATAATTTTGTATATATACATATATCTAATTATATTTATTTATTTACATTTATATTTATGCATTATTTTTTTATATTTTATGGTTAGTATCATATTTTAACAAAATAAAATTTTAGAAATATTTCTCTTATCATATATCTTATAGAATAAATAATATTTAAATCATATTAATTGACATTATTTTAGTCTTAGGATCACAATCAGAAAAACAAATCATTTTATTATATGTTTAAAATTGTGATATATTTTACTTTATTTAAAAGTATTTTAAAAATTATATACAGTCAGTAAACTCTGAAAATCATATTATATAGCCAAAAAGAACACCAACCCGTTAGGCCTTTTTCATATGACAGTTCGGCTTGCATGTGTAGTCAGTGATAAGAGAAACTTAATAAGTAATTCTTAAAGAATCTAAAGTTTAGTCTGGATAGAAAGAATTCGAATTATGCATCACGTATGTGATTTACCTAAAGTAACTAGAAAGCAATAGACTTGTATATTATTCATAAATTTCCACAGTGGGATACATTTATAATGTAATAATATATTCTGAATTTAATCTTTTAGATTGTAAAAACTTTTGCCTACGATTAGCTAAAGTAGCATTATAGTTGAGCTTTCTTACGACTTATTTGTATGGTTTTTTCCACTTTAACAATAATATCCATCCTCCACAACTGAGATTTATATCGAAGAAATTACCATTTAAGAATACAAATTTTACAGCTGACAAATATTCACAGCCTTGATAACATTCCGCCTTACTCATCGACAATTTTTTTAAATATCAGAACAAAAGGCAGAGTTAATTCAATACTCTAATAGAATCTTATCATTGCAATCAATTAGAAAGATTTCACACCTTTGAAACACAAATATAAAAAGTGCAAATCAAAGTCGACGCCGAAATCCGAACACCAAATTCCGAGCTCGAACCTGAGCCCGAAAACAAATGCAATGAAATTGAAAATTGAATTGAAACGGAAGGGTTTGCGCGATCGGGAGGTTCGGGTTAGATTAGGGCTTGGGGTAGGGGAAAGTAAATAGTACATATGCAAAGTAGGTAGACCGGGCCGGAAATGCAAACTTGTAGCCTGTAATTTGAATATTCAAATTTGGCGAATTTCAAATGCCGAATGTCCTGGATATCAATTATTTGCGAATATGATGGAAATTGGAAATGGGAAAAAGGCGAAATGCAATCAGAGTGGTGAGAGAACCGCTGCACACCCCGAAACGCGATCCACAAATCGCATTGTTGCAAAAGGATAACAACAACAACAAGGACAATATTTCACATTTGCATATTTATTGATTTGAAAGGAACTTGGGCTGGCAGGAAGTTAGGGCAGGGAGGCAAAGCAGCTACAAAAAAAATACGTTTAATGACAGGGCATTTGCATTACACACAACTCTCTCTCTCTCTGTTTTTTTCTCTCTCTCTCTTTTATACGCACGATCTCTTGCCCTGCTTCTTCATATCCTGCCAACTGCATCATTATAATCTTTTGTTTTGTTTTTTGGGTCTGGGTTGGGCCAGAAACTAAAAACTGAATCCGGAACAGGAGCCACGTAGGAAAAGTTTTTTTTTTTAATCCCCATATTGCGAGCGCAACAACAATGAGCTAAAAATGTAAATTTGCATAAGTTTTGCGCGCTTGAAAAATGGAAAAGAGAAATTTGAAAACAGCACAAAAATCGAATAAGTAAAACTGAGCCCAAACGCAAAACAACAGATGTTCCACGGCAGCTCACAAAAATGAGAGTTAAAGAGAGAGGAAGAGAGAGAGAGAGAGAAAAAGAGAGTGCGAGAGAGAGAAAGAGAGGTGAAGAGGCTGCTAGTGATAAAGGATTGAGAGCCTAGAGACAGAGAGTCTGCCAGTTGTCGTGAGGCAGCTAGGCCAGACGGAGCTAGTGATGGAATTGCGTCTGGATATAGTCAAGAAATTGAAAGAGGTATGCGATGATAAATATATAGCTTAGAAAAGAAAACTATGTAATGTATGTAAAGTATGATGCAGGATCTTATTATAATTTCGATAATATCTTTGTTATATATTTCGATAAAGATTCCGATAACAATAACAGGTACTGATACTAATGAGTAGAATCCCAGAGCACGCAGACATTAGATTCAGTCAGCTGTGAGACTTCTGATTGAATAGTTATAATTCGAGATAAATTAACAAAATTTTTCAAAAATTAATTAATTAAATTTCAATTTACATTTCTAATTTGTATTATAAAAATTGAAAATAAGAGCTATGATTTAGTTGTTATATTAAAATTAATGTATATTAAATATTTCCTATATTATTATTATAGAAAAAATGTTTACAAATCTATTTTTAATTAAATTTAAAATAAAAGAATTGTGAATAAAATTATATCCTGCAATAAAAAACATTTACTTAAAATATAAAAACAGATATAATAAAGTAATTGAGCTATTTGAAGCCTCGTTGGATGTTATCTATATCTGCTTATTCATATTGCTAATCATTCTGTAGAGACAATGCAAATTTGTAATAATTTAATTATTTTTATAAATATATTTTTTGCGGGTGATTTGTCGTGTGTGTGTGTGTGTGTGTGCGCGTGTGAGCCCGCGACTTTTTTTGTGGCCGGGGTTTTGAAGATGTATGGGATGAACTATGGGACTATATTCTTTGGAGGCCCCTCGCAATATAATTATTCGTTTTTGCTTTCCCCCCCCCACCCCCCAAAACATCATCAGGAGGTGTGTATAATATAAAATCAGAACGATAATACATTTGCTTCACGATATCATCATTCTCCACGGCGCGAGGGGGGTCCCCCCCCCCCCCCCCTTTGTTGTTGTGTGTGTGTTGGTGAAATTTTATTTTAGGGTTTGTTGATTTACATTTTTTATTTTTATTTTTATTTTTGTAATCAATTGATTATTTAGCTGTCGTAGAATACTTAAATAAAGCAAACTTTATTTATTTACCGGATCTATACTGTATTATGATCTGCCTTGTATTAGTCAATTATAAATAAACTTTATTTATAATTTAAATTTGTAAATTTCATATATAGCGACATTTTCCAGAGTATTGGATGATAAGATGTAAGACTAGACTGCCTTTTACAGGTTTACAAAACTTTTATCCGATGTGCGGGACTATGAAAATACTGAGATGAAAATGAAATGAAGCAAACAGGTAAGATGATGGCCATATCCGCTTGCTATATGTACATGAATACTCCAATTATCATTGTCATCAATTAAGCAAAAAAGTTACAAAATTTCCGATGTAGCTCACAGTAACTATCCTAGCAAATTGTCCAAGGGAGCAGCATGAAAGTGCATGAGTGACTAAGTGCGTGAGGGAGTGATCTGACATGTCCAGTCTTATAAGTTTTACCTAATAATACCTAATAGTTAAAGAATCTTTCTATTCAGAGCTAGACCCAACTTAAGAGTTAGTTAGTTAGTTCGCTAGGAAGCTTTAGCTCTATTCGACTAGCTTCTCAAACAAATTATCTTTTAAGCTGAACTATATTTGTGATCATGCTTATGATCATGACTTTTCAAGTCGTCATGAAACGATTTTAGATCTGTGCAAATCGGGAATCCAACTGAAAAGCGAACACTATGACAGGGTCGCGACTATCAATTTGGATTATGCACACATATCACTATCACAATGGCTGTCATGTGTCGCATAAAAGGACGAAAGCATTTGGTGAGACGTCATAGGGCGTACACCAGGCCCATGAGCCACGATCGAAAGACCTAACTTAACTGACTTCGAGTCTCGTTGCGAGTCTGACGTCTTCAAGCTCCAAGAGGGAAGGGTTGGCAAAAAAGAAAAGAGAATCAGAAAAGGAAGAAAAAATCACGGCACAGGATACCGCGCGAGTGGGAAAAGGGTGCAAAGCTGCGGCGCTGCGGTAATATTTTTCGCTGCGTCAAGGACGACAAGAAATGAGGACGCGTCCTGAATTAATGAGCGTGAGGAGTGCCACGAATTGAGCGAAAGCAACGCCGCTTGATTGACACGTTGACAGTCGTTGGTTCTCCGCTCACAATTCCGTGCCCGGTCAGTTCAGTCGTTGCCCGCTGCTGGCTGACTGATTCATGAGCTGAGATCTGGATCCCGTTGCGATCCTTCAATGAGATTGTTTTACGCGGCAACACAATGCATCGTCCCGCCACGTCACGAAACTGTTTCCCGCTGTTGAATTGTTTTAATTTTCAAATAATAATGCCCAGAGAGTGTTCTCTGCTTTGAGTGTGGGTCGTCAGCGCTGAGAAACCAAGAGCCGAAGCAGTGCACGCAGTGCCCATTCAAACAGAAATGCTCTAAAGAACTCCACATAAAAACTGAATTAATTATATCCATAGCATTAACCATAGAATGAATCTAACTAAAGCATTCCATATCATCAAACTACGAACTGCAACTGCCTAAAAGCAAGAAAGCCTAATGTCTTTAATAATGCTTTCTACTTCTATTCCACATAATATCAACGTAATCACATCATATTTGATTTTCCTCTTTTTCGGACTCTTATTTGATCCGATAAATAATTGAATAATAATTTAAGTGATGAAGTGATTCAAATTGTTTCTATACATATATAGCTATACATATATAGCTATTCAAATCAGAAAATACTTGGCATTATTAATTATTCCAAATCGATAAGTTATCGATAATATGTAACAAACTCTTGCTTCTAAATATAAATCAAACAGCTCATATATGAAATCGATACGATAATCGATCACTGTTGCCAGCAATCTTGCATTTATTACGATCTTTTTAAATATCGATATACTCACGATAACTGTACTATCCACCCATGGTGGATAATAATTTGATAAATACTTTACAGTTGTAAAATTACAGAGACAAATTTTGCAACTGTCAAATATTTATCAAATTATATATAGTATATATTTTGTATATCCACAGAGTTTTTAATAAGGGAGCTTACTTCTAGCCCTCGACATACCCTTATAGCTATGTATATTTAGAAATGTTGAGCGGGCTTAAAATGTCACTAGATGAAATTTTTGTTTGAAGGCACAGCGTTGCATAGGCAACTGCACCTAATCATGATCACTTAAAGGCCATATAGTAGCTCCTGCTCCTGCTGCTGCTGTGGCCTCTGTTTCTCTTCTCTCCTCTTTCGTCTCGTGCCCGTCGTTTCTAGTCTCTCGCATGGCTGTGGACTGCGCTTAAGCACTTGTCGCTCGTTGTTTTAATAAATTAAATTCCGGAAAATCCACAGGAAGTCTGTCTGTGCATTTCTGTTTTTCATTTTTTTTCCTTTTTTTTTTTTCCTTCCTTTTTTGCGTCGCTCTTGCTGTGTTTGTGTGTATGCGCGCTGTTTTTCTCTGCTGTTTTTCTTTTGCTGGCAGTCAAGCTGGGTGGCAGCAACAGGAGTTGGGGCAGTTGGAAAGGGAGGAGGGGTTGGTGTACATCTGGGCTGATGTACATCTACTGCAACGACTGGCAGCCATTCATTCTATCACTTCCTGCCTGAGCGCAGCAGCGCATGCCGGCACGGACTTAATTTCATTTAAGGACTCGCCTTGACTGCGGCTCATGACGCCAAAGGAGGACGCACCTCAATGGCGGCAAAATAAATGCAATAAAAATTGTACAAATAAATACAAGGAGACACACACACGCACACACGCACACAGGCGCGCGCGCATAGGAAATCAAAAGGCAATTGGCAAGCCAGGAAACCAGTTCAGTTAACTTTAAGCATATTGAATAAGCAAATGACCAAATGACCAAATGACCAACACGTGCCACAACACAACACAACACAAGAGCACAAGAACAGAGCACAGCAGAGCGCACACACGGTACAAATCCTGTGGATGGTAACATGCGAACATGCGAACATGGCCAAGTGCGAAGGTCACTGCACACCAAATTTCTGGGTTAATTTTATGAAAAATGAAAAATTAATTGAGAAATAATGTTGACAAGCGCTGACCACCACCGGACGCAGCAGATCAGCTCGATAGGGTGTCCAGCTAGCAGGGACCAGGGACCAGGGAGGACCCCCTGCCTGCAGTGTCAATGGGCCGACAAATGCGATTCTTGTCCAAGATGTTCGCACAGCGTCTTCATAAGGCTCTCAGTGTGTGTGCTGAGCGTGTGCTCTTTCTGCTGACCATTGGTCAAAAGTTAAGTCCAAGTCGCTTGTGTCGGCCATTTTGCAGACGGCTGACGCATGGTGGCTAGACGAGGGGTAGACAGTCCAGCTCGAAAGGTCAGCCATCATCATTATCACGCTTATAAAGGAATCAGAGCGCACAGGGGCTGGGGCAGCAGGGACCAGCGGCTGACCAGCGGGCGAGCGCAGCCAAGGGTCAGCAACCCCCCTTTGCAGCTGCACAGCGAGCAGAAGTAGCGAGAAATCAAAAACAGCTTTAGGGGTTGCTACCCCCTGCTCGCTGAGCAAATCAGTCCAAAGCAATTGCTATGCAAATTGAAGTAAACTTTTGCTTATGAACTGCGTTGATCGTTGTGCGTTTAATGAATTTGTACCGGTTCCGCAGCGCTGACTGGACCTCGGGTTCAGCTCTTCTTTGGCTCTGGGGTCTCCTCCTGCCTGACCGGCGGTCAACTTGATTAGTGACCAGGCCCCGGAAGGTCGCTGCGTCATCGGGGAGTGATCTCTATGGTAAAAACATTGCATTTTTCACATTAAACAGAACATAAATCACCGAATTAATGGTGGAAAAGTGCCAGAGCCACTGTCCAGCCCCTTCAGCGTGCCAACGACCCAACAAATTGAATAGGACACGCGAAATACATGTCTGCCTATGAGCATATCCATGGCCGAGTACGTGTGTGCGTATATGTATATATTAGGACATTGGTCAGCCGAGTGGGCTGGGCACACGATCAAAACATGAAAATATTTGACTAACTGCTTACAGCAGTTAGCGTCACATGAGTTATTATCGAAGCAGGGGCAATGGACGGACACGATGCTGTTCTATTGGTCCCAAGCGATACCAATTACCATGCTCTCTCGCTTAACTCTCTTGCGAGTATTTAAGGCCTTGTTAGAAGCAGAAAATATTGCTTAGAGAAGTATAATATTCTACTTTATCATATATCAAGTGCTTAGAAGAAAACATCAACGAATTCAATTGAACTAAATAAAATCTTGAAACATTATAAAGTGAAAATTAAATAAATATATTATTATTTGAATAACAATTCATGAAGTCTAAGATAAGAATAGATAAAAGAGAAATGGTTGTAAATTCTATCAGAGCATATTTAGAGCTTCACTTATTATGTACATGTTCATCTATACATTTTTTATGAGCAAAAAAAATGAATCTTTTAGAAATAATATACATATATTAATGTATGTAAGAAATTTAAGCAATTTAAATGCTGATATAGTTTTTATTATTTTTTTCTGTAATTTATTTTTTTATTATTTTAATTAAAACTGAGACGCTTCATTGCCTTTATCATCGATTCAATTTAATCTAGATAATATATCGATTATCATTGGACAATCCACCTTCAGTCTCACTCATTCTCTCTCTCTCTCTCTCTCTGTCTCTCTCTCTCGCTCTAATGAGCTCTAACTATACACGGACGGAAGGATGCATAGATGAAATAAACGAGCAGGAGAACAGGTGGGTAGATAGACGAACAGTCCGGCGAACAGACGGGTGGACAGACTTACGCACAATCTATGAACGCATGGACAGACGGACGAACGAAAGGAAAGATCGAGGGTCAAGCAAACAAATAAAGAGGAGGATAGTGCTATATCGACTCATCTGCTGGTCATGATAAAGAATGTGTATAGAGTTCATGCCAAGCATTATACTATTCGTTTAGTTTCGCTGTATTTAATAGAGATACTTGCACAAAAATATAATTAAGAAGATAAAATCTTAATTTAGCTAGAAAATGCACAATTAAAATGTGCGAGATGAAGAGTCTTACTAGTATTATAATAAATTAAATCACCTAGTAAAAAAGCAATTGCAGTAACGCCTCCGAGAAATAGTTCTTGTTGAACTTACTCTAGCCAAGTCTAAAAATAGTATTCGAAGAAATGGCCGAGCTCGTTCATTTTAAAGGCAAAGGACTTATCCTTATTTGCGTGCTCCAGTTTCATTTGTTATTAATACGAAATATATATATACAGCTCTATAATCCGGACAATCCTTTAGCGCTCATTTCTGTTATTTAACTAACAGTTTTCTTATATGATTATGCATGCTCAGCATTCTGTTTTTCAACTGTATGTGCCTATGTGTCCCGCCTCCTGCCTTCTGCCTCCTGCTTGCTGCCTTCTGCACGCTGCCTCTAGCCTACTGCCATTTCCATTTCCATTCGCATTTCCGTTTACCATATCAGCCTACCCATGCCCGCCCGTGTTCATGTTTTCGGTGCTCGCAACGCTTCAACTATGGCATAGGGCATGATAAATGCTGTTGACATTTGAACTAAACCCGTTTTCTTATAATATGGCAAATAATAATCCCCAGCCAGATGCTTAAACGGAAACTATGCCACTGACAGAGCTTATAGAACTTTCCGCCCCAGCTAACTGAACTGCTTGCGGCACGTTGCGGTACTACCTAGTATACCACTACCCCGTACGCCCTACTCACTTACCACTACTGCTACCGTTAGCAACCCCACACATGCCACCCAATTACGATCCCTGTGCACCTTAAAGCTTTTGCTGAGCAGCTTTTATTTGCCAAGGCGAATGGCAAACAAGGCGCTCCAAGAAGAAGAGAAAAGACTAGCACAAAGATAGAGTAGGAGAGCAAGATAGAGAGCAAGGGAGAGGGATGTGCGGACGCGAGGGGAAAACAGTAATCCCAAGGAAAAGTAAATTTTATTTCTTAACAGACTTGTTGATGTATGTGCGGGTACAATGTATGTGTGTTTGTGTGTGAATAAGCGGTTGCGCACCCTACAGTGCAAGGCATATGTGAAGCTTCAGAAAACTACTTAAAAGTTCGAATTGAGAGCGAAGAGCGAGTGGGAAAGATGAAAGAGAATCTAGAAAAGTTTCATAAATTCCCAGAGCTGAAACTTATTCTAAAGCAAATTGAAATGCCACAAGTGTAGGGTGCAACAACAAATAGATACTTAATCATATATTCACACACACACACACGCGCGCACACACACACACACTGAGTCTGTTCACATGTCAACTGAATCTCGAGCTTATGAATTCATTCTTGTTGGGGATATGCGGTTAAAGCCTTTCCGTTACAGTTGTTGTTTCTGTTTCTATACCCTAAGCCCATGGAAAATGGGAATTCGGGGTATAATGGATTTGTGAACATGTTTGTAATAGGCAGAAGGAGGCGTGGCAGAGTCGATTTAGCTCTGTCCGTCTGTCCATATTTGTAAACGCGTCGATTTAAGAGATAGAGACTTCATTTTGTGTTAGGTTCGTATGTTGCACATCAAGTTTTTTTTTCTTCAGGAAATCGATAACTATTACTGTTTTACAGTTATCGATTAAAAGCCTTATCGAGTTTCAGTTATAAAATTATATCTCCTTCTCCCTAAGAGCTAGAGTCTCTAAGTTTTTACACAAATTTAGATAATAATTTAATACATTTTTGATTTTCTTTAGATTTTGGATACCGGGGCAAAATTTACCGGTTCATTCATTTAAAATACTAGAGACGTCACTATAATAATCTGAAAGTTTGAATACGATAGTCCATTTATAAGATAATGAATACATCAAATAAGTTCGCATAACATAGCCCATATGTAGTGCAAGCGATTATTAGCTCTTCGTGGTTTCAGGGGATCTCGTAGTCAAGCAGTCTCGACTAAAGCTTTCTTAGTTGTTTTTTTTTTCTGTTTTTTGTTGTAGTGCTCTGGATACCACCCTATGGTGGGCCGAGCATCTTAAGTCCTTGAAATACTCATCACGAATATGCTTTGTGCAGTAGAAGGCAGGGACAGAGGTAGAGGCATCGCACTTGCCCCGGGCCGGTTTATAACAAACAATGGCAAATCATGACTGAATTAAAAAGGGATTTACTCAAAAGATATAAAATCAACAAAACCTACAACTGAAACTAAAACTAAACTTATATTTGCTAACATTTCCGGGTCAACAAACCCTTGCGGATGCCACAGAATTCAGTTGTGAATACTGCATATATCGGCAAGAATATGAGATTCGAATGTACAACTATAGTAAATGGTAAATGAATTTAACTAATTTCATAGCCCATACTAAAATAGGTATATAACAAGTAAGAAGGCTCTAGTCGAGGTTGGAGTACAGTTGGGCTATATCTTGGAGGCTTCCAAATTAATTCCTAGGTAGACTATCTGCATGAAACTTCCAGAACATTCAAAGGTATCTTTTTATCAAATTTCAAATTTGAAAAGTGCAAAATCTCCGTACCCATAATATATATAATAAATATATATATAAAGTTCAAGCTCAAATGGTGTACAATCAACGCTTAAAAACGAAGCCCAATTTTAGATTTTTATCGATAGTATGGAAATGGGATGAGTTATCGAACAAAATCAAATAAACTCGTACTGCGTATATAATACAGGAGCATACATGTAAAATTTCTATATAGCTATTGTAGTTTACGATAAATCTGCGTTCATATGTCCGCACGAAAGCTCAGGCAGGCCAACAGGTCTATATCGACTAAGTTCGCCGCCCTGGTCAAGAATAAATATACTTTATGGGGTCTGCATGCCCCCTTCTGTCTGTTACAATCATTCTACTCTGATTAGTTAAAAAAGAAGTATCTTATCCATAAATTCCTTCAGTCAGAACTGTTGCAAGGTTTCAACTTAAACTTAATTTCCTTTAGATGAAAATCAGCTATTGTAAAAATTCTCTCGGTGTCCAAGTCCAATAATTTCCTAGGGAAATTGCGAAAAGAAAAAATGTCCACAGACGGAGTTGGAATTGCATTTGCCATGTGTGCCAGTGCAACGGCTGTGGAAATGGAAAATGTGTATTGGAAAAGGATTGGATGTGTATGGTTAAGGGTAGACATAGGCATATCGGGCATGCCCAAAGGAGCTGGCGGGTGGATGGCTCGCAAGCGCCGGATGCGGGCCGAAACTTCTCGACGTTGCGACGTCGTCCGAATCGCCATCTTCGGTCCTTTTAGCTCGCAGTGTGGCGTTCTTTGGTCCTCCGTTCCTATACTCGTACTCGTACTCGTACTCGTCCATGTCGTCTCATCAGTGCTAATGGAACATTTTCCATAACACATTGGTGCGCAACAACAACAGCATCAGCAAGTACGACCACACTCGCCCAGCCAGCCAGTCATTTGGTTTGGCATCTCCACATCCCGAACCTCTGCTCTCCTCCTTTTCATCCTTATTCCCTTCCCCTTACAGCCCCCCTTTCGCCTAGCATTTGATGTCCTCGTCGTTGTCGTCCGTTGGCTGCTACTCAAACCACTTGGCTCAGATCCACTCCAGCTCTCCACTTTGCTTCCGTTCACTTGATGTTTTCACGAGCTCACAAAGTCGATAAATATGTATACACATGTACACACACTCACACTCACATACACGTATATATATGTATGTATATGTATATATATGACTCGCTGTATATACACATCGTATGTGGCTCGTTTCAGTTTGGGATTGAGCCTGAGAATGGAAATGGGTTTGGGTGCGGGTTTGGCTTTTTTGATTTGGGAATGAGTCTTGGGTTGGCATGTGTGGGGTAGTTGCCGGGTAGTGGCTAAAGGACGGTGAGGGCGGGCTGCTTTCGCTGTGTCGGCTGCACATGTCAGGCTCAAAGTTTTTAGTAAAAGGCTTCGGCGTCTACTAACGCCCGCGGCTGCTGCTGGCTGTCAAAACAACGATGCTTCGGCAACTGAAATCCGCACGACATGCTCTGCTCGCAGCTGCCCCGAAGATCCAGCACTTTGTCGTCTGCCTAACGACCAGTGGGAGCCAGAGCCAGAGCCAGAGCCATGTACCCACTCACCCACTGCGCTCCCACTCGGCACACACTCCAGCAAATCGAACAATATGCTCGGAATGCTGCAGCAACTACAGCTTAATCTCCAGCTTCATTAGCATCTATCTTAAACTGATTATAGATGTATAAGAAGTTTATAAATATCTATAACTAATTGCAAATCTTGAACGCACACTCAACGGCTAGGCTAAACAATTGATTACACTATCGAGTACTCGATAAGAGGCCCATCATGCATAACATGCGCAAGTACATCCTTGGTCTATGCAGTAGCTATCGAGGACGGTGTTCCCACACCTCTACAAGACTTAAGACCTAAGCTAAATTATATGAAAGCGAGTGGGAACTCAAGTACGAGAATTACAAAGAAAATGAAAACAAAAAGCAGAAGAAGAAGACGAGATTTTCAAATTACAAAAATTTCACAAGTTAGTTAGAAACTCTTCTGCTTGCTCTTCTTCTTCAGCTTTCTCTTGTGTTTTATTTTATTTTAGTTTTCGCAAATGTTATATATGTTGAGCGTGTGTCCATGGCTGTGTGTGTGTTCTCACAGAGTACATAGCAGTCAGGGCGAAAGAGACAGCTATATACATACATATAACGACAGAGAGAGATGGACAGAGAGAGAGAGAGAGAGAGAGAGAGAGAGATAGAGAGAGGAGAGAGTGTGTGAAAGAGATAGGGTTTGGTGTTTGGGGGGAGCCGGGTTGTGGCTCACATGCATGGGGTTCCGAAAAGGATTTTAGACCTTTATTTTCACATGGAGGACGTCAGTTGGTTTGCCACCGCACGAATTTCAAACTTTTCACACACACTCGCTGAATTTTCATTTGCATGTGTGTGTGTATGTGTGTTTTTGTGATTTGAATTAAACTTTCGAGCTCACACACACACACGCACACACAGAGAGACTAACACACGCCACACACACGCAACGCTCGAGCATGGAAAATTTTACTGCAGACAACAAAAGGCTTGAGCCGGTAACCGGAGGACGGTGGGCTTGGCGCTGGGCGGTTAACGGTTTGCTCGCAGTTACTAACGTTGTTGCCCATTGCTGAAGCTGTAGCTGCTGACAAACACACACACAGTCATACACCCCCTCTTCAGATGTTCGGCCCGCACTCTGCCGTTCCATTACGTTTTGCTTTTCTACTTTTGGAAGTTTTTGCGTCAAAGCTTTGTTATTGTTGTTGTGATACCCATTGAAAACTCATATGAAAGTTGGGTAGCTTGTTGTTATAGCCATATATCTTTCTTTCTCTCTCTCTCTCTCTCTCTCTCTCCCTCTCTCAATTTCTCTCTATCTATATATCTATCACTGTCTCTCTCTAATCATATAGTAGAATGGTCATCTACTGCTTGAGTAAATTAAGTAACCAAATCGATAATTATCGATAATTAGCTCGAGTTTCATTTAATCATTTGTGCTTCTAACTAGAATTATCGCCATACTTTCACTTTGCTGTCATCTATCGATTGAATCAATTTAGTTTGTGTTTACTCAAAAGAAGTATATGCAACAAATCGATCCATAAATTATCGATATAATCAGCTCAAGTTGCTTAATGACTTGAGGTATATTCACCTACACTTACTTTCGCTTTGCTCTCATTAGCCATCATCTAGGATATCTATGGCTATCATCTAGGGTATCTCATAGTCAAATACTATCAATTAACTTGTCCTGTTCCTGTTGTTGGACAAGCATGTACCATATATAAGTGTAGAACACATGTCCGTCTCGGGGTCTCTCTATGTCTGTCTGTCTTTGGAAAGTTCTGCCACATAAACACACACAGATATATGTATATACATATTTATATATATATATATATATATATACCTATATTTATATGTATACATATGTGCATGTCGTATGTAGCAGAGTGAAACGCCTGTGACAGCTTGTGGTCTGCCTGCGACATTTGAACATTCATTTTGTTTATTTTGAACACTCGCTTTGGGCTTAATGCGCCACACAGAGCAAACGCACATAGCCGGCCCCGATGTCAACCAGGAGAAGTCCACGCCTACTCCCAATCCACACACTCTTTCATCTCAGACCTTTGCTTTAGCCTAAGCGTTCAAATACATATGTACATATATGTATGTGTATGTCAATATACGACTGACAACATGTGGAGCGCGATGCTCCAGCATTTCGCTGAGTAAAACTCAAATTAGTTATAAGAAATTATAAAATATATATACTTATAAATATTATCTGTTATCTATAAAATGTATCCCAAGAAACTCAGAAGTGAAACATAAATTGATTGAGTTTGCAATAGATCTATAAACATTATCTTTCGAAATATATCCAAATGAGATCATATTTTCATATTGAGAATTATAAATTATCTATAAGACTTATCTATCAACTTATGGCCACAATAAT
The DNA here is from genome assembly GCA_035045845.1 of Drosophila buzzatii. NCBI lineage: Eukaryota > Metazoa > Arthropoda > Insecta > Diptera > Drosophilidae > Drosophila > Drosophila buzzatii. The sequence continues at coordinate 2,155,128 of JAWNOS010000105.1, read as the reverse complement.
TCATATCTTAAATTCAATTATTCCAAGAATTAATTTGGTAATCAAAAGTATTCCTTAACCATGGCACAAATTTAACTTTGGCGTTTCTTGACTTTCTGGAATATTTACTTGAAATTGTAAATACTAGCAAATGCCCCTGATTAAAGCCCTAAGTCGCTTAAATTGAATGTGGGGTTAGCTAATGGCGCTGACCCAGCTCAGTCCCCTTGCCAAATTGGGCCGCAGCTAAATATACAAGAATTTCATTGTGACGCAAGAAATCAATAATTACCCCAGAGTTTACCTTTCGGGCAACCCCTTGCCCGCACTACCCCAATCGCAGTCGCAGTGGTCAGCTGCCCAAAACAAAATGGTGGACGACACAAAATGTTGAATCAGCAAACAGAAGCCGCCAGCCCCCGCGACGAGTGCCCAGACACATAAACAACTCGATTTGGCTAAAAGGAAAGAGACATCCAGTGGACCGCTGGGGGCAGCTGAGTAAGGGAGGTGGAGGGTTGGGGGGTTCAATGACTAGGGGGCGGCAGAGTGCACTGGTCGCAAGTTCATATTTTACCCTCAATGAGTGTGTGGCTGGCCAACGACTTGGGCCAAAAGCGTCACGGACATGGACTGTCGTCCGATGCTGGGGATAAGTAATAAATATTTTACGTCAGCCCTACGGATCAGGGGCACGTTCAATGTGGCAGCAAGTACCCCCCGTCCGCGCGCCGTGCAACACTTCCGACAAAAATGGAAGCAAAAAGTTTTTCGCGTTGAGTCTGTGACGCGACCGCAAAAAGCGGTAACAATAAATACACGAGCACTGTCAGCCCGTGTCCTGCGTTCTGTGTGCTGTCCCCTGCGTTCTGCGTCCTGCTTCCTGCGTGTTGTGTGTCCTAGCCGAATCCATGGCCAGAAATAACGTGGCAGACGCAACTCGCCACTCGCCACTCGCCACTTGACGCTCAAATTCGCCCTTGAATCATTTCAATTTCAAGCAAATTGACATTACATTGCCCAACTGCCTTCCTTCCTGTGCCCAGTCCATCATCCCAGGGGCTTGGGCGGGTGTGGGCGGCTCGAAATTGGAAATACTTGGGTCCACTGCCCTGCCTGGGGCAACTCAATAACTATCAACGTCGACGGCAACAACGAATCGAAAACGAAGCGAAAGTTTGCAAGACTTGCTTCACGGCTAGCCCCCACTGGATCCCCACAGACCTTCGAGCCGAGCCGCCTCTCCTACCCGCCACACCTTCTTCCTGGCCATGGGGCAGCCACGCGTTGACTGACAGCCGGCCAGGGAATTGAACTGGCCGAGACTTGGGGGTTGCATGGCCATGACAGCACAACGATGCGATCCGAAAACGGGGTTGCCCAGACGCGACAGTTGGCGCTTGACAGGGAGCGGGGTCCTTGAAGGGGGAGGGGGGGGGGGATGGATGCGAAATGCCAGGCAGTCACTTAGAAGCCAGTCCAACAAGGACCAACACTTAATTTAACCCAGCGCTGCCCATGTTAACGACTCCACACACACACACACACCCACACACACACACCTACACACTCGTCCGGTAAATGGTTATTCAAAATGGCCGCCAAGGCTGGACCCAAGTGCCTTCAAGCCACAACTCCAACAACAGCGACAGCAACTGGACCCTGCACGCCAGAGCCAACAACATGAATCAACAGAAAAGCGAGAGCCGCACGGATAGATAAATGATTGAATTGCTTAGGTACAGTCAGACGAAAACTAACAGAAGCTCGAGAATGCGTACGGAGTGAGAAAAACTCGAGTCATTCAAGAAGGTAATAAATAAAAGTATGTAACATTAAATAAAATATGAACGTAACTGAAAAAGGAAAACAAGTAAGAGATTGAGAGTTGGAATAATATTATAAACGGAAAAGGAAGACTAGAAAAAAATACGGAATTTAAGAATTAAATTGACAAATACAAATGTTGAGTGAACAAATACATTGAATAAGCCCAATAATGAAATAAATAAGGGCAATCGCGAGCTACCGACTTTGACTCTCTGAACACATTATTAGTGTACATATGTATCAATGTTGCCAATTATTCTTGAGCAAAAAAAGCTGTTTTTAGTGGGAACATACTTTTTAAAAAAGCTGAAATTTTGGGGAAAAAATAAGACAAAAAAGCTAAATTTTTTTGCCTTATTTTAAGGTTTTTGTTTTACGAATAGTCCAGTGTTTCGTCCTATTCGTCACACATTATCTTTATCGCATTCTTCTATAGTGCAAATCATATTTTAATATATATGTAATTTTTTTTTTTTTTTTTTTTTTTTTTTGATTCGTCAATCAATATGCTATATTTTGTATCGCCAAAATCGAAAATAAAAAAGGTTTCTTTCTTTCTTTGATTTTCAAAAACGATTTTCGCATTCCTTTATGGGAAAAAACTGATTTGGCAACACTGAGATGTATATATTGGATGAAGGAATACACAACTATATAGATACAGATCTAGATATATAGAGACGTAGATTGTCATCTAATAAAATTCCTCTTTTTATGTTTTAATTGAACGCAGAGGAGCAGAAATCATTTGTGACTATGAATATTGGAATAGAAGTATATAGTTAATTTGTTAATATTTATTCAAATCTCATTAAATATATGATCTATACTATAAAATAAATTCATAAATATGCTACAGCAAAGGCCCTCTATGCTAATAAAGCTATCGGCACATTTTTATCAGCGAGCATATGTTGGCTGAACGGTTACACAGATATATGGATATAGATATATAGATCTATATATACATATATAGATATATTCATAGATTGTCATATGCATTAATCAAAGTAATTTCTCTATTTATGTTATAATAGAAGGCAGTCAAAAGAAAGTGGCAGAGAAGTCATATGTGGCATATAGAATAGAATACTAGGAAGTATAGATATCTTTGTTAATATTTGTTAAAATGTCAATATATCTATATGATATTTATCTACATCTCTAAGCACATCCCATCTAATGTCTATATATATACTTGTATCTCTGATTAAATTTGACTAGAATAAAATTCATAAATACGCCATTTATGGCATGGCTGAGTCGCTCTATGCTGGCTGCTTTGCTGCCACAGTTCTCGACACATTGTTATTAGCGTAGAAATTTATTGAGTAGCGAGTTTATATGTTGGCTAAAAGGGTTGCCAGATATTTGGGTTGCTTGATTAAAAAAGTAATTAGAAAACTAAATGAAAGTTTTACGCAGCGCGGCTCAAGAGATGAGGTCGAGAGCAGTGGGAGTGGGAGGCGAGAGTAGAATGTGTGTAGTCGTTTGGCGAAATGGTAAATAATGTAAAGTGAAATAACTGTACATGGTCTTCGCCCACACACACACGCACTCACTAGCAGAAGCTCATGTGTGCGTGCGTGTGTGTTGGCTTTTGTTCTGCGCGCGAACAGGAGCTGGGCAGGAAGCTAAATGCTCACCCCTTTCGACTTGGGTGAGGAATGTGTCCTGTAGGGCTTACTACATACCAAATGAACACCCACACACCCACACACACACACACGCACACAGACAGAGACACACACATGTGCTGCTGTGCATAATGGCGCTGGGAATTGGACGGGGGTTGCCTTTTGCCCGGCTCTTGTCCTCCAGCTCGTTCGGTGGGTGTATTTGGGTGGTTGCTTGGGCGTTCCAATGGGTTGGTCATATGTGAGACAAGCCGAACGAGCAGCTCAGCCGAACAGCCATACACATGTGTGTGTGCCTGGGTGGGTGTGCTCGCATGTGTGTGTGTGGCGCAATAAATGTTTTCGAATGTCATTTGCTGCAAAGATGGCGACCATTAATATGGAACGAAAGGATTTGTTTTAATTTCATTGTGTATGCGCGTGCGAGTGTATATATATATGTGTGTGTGTGCGTGTGTGTGTGAGGGTGAGGGTAGGTGGCAGTCAGTCACAATAGTTGGTGCCGAGCGGAGGGCCAAACAATTTTCATGGCAACAACTTCTTGAGCCATTTCTGTAAATTTATCACATGCTCACACACACACACGCACACACTCACACGCACAGTGTCCACAAGTCATTTAACTAACGAACAGCATGCCTTCCCTTAGCTGCATAGATATCTGGCTATATGTAGCTCCATTACATACGTTTAACTATTCTGCATGGCTTACGATTGGGGCCCCGCCCACGCCGCACGTCCCACGCCCCACGCCCCACGCGCCTTTCTAAATTGAGTAATTAAAAGCGCCAAAAATGTTGAATTGCATTTGCATAAATGGCAAAGCAAAGCCAGCATTGAGCAGGCGCCATTCTGTAGTAAATATGTATGTAGAAATTGTTCTCGCTGAATCTCAAGCAAAGCATTTCACAATAGCAACAAAAACACAACCCACTCATTATAGTAAATATTATATATACACATATACATACATATATGTACCTATACATAGTGAATATGTGAGAACTATTCTGAGTAACTCATAAGCAAGGCATTCGACAATAACAACAAAGGCGAAGCCAAGCGCCATTCACTAATGTGAAGAGCTCTTTGAGTGCGATTGAATAATAATTTAGTGTTAATAACTGTAAAGTCTACAAATTAAGCTCAGAATTGGAATGTAATAAGGTATTTAGTTGACAATGAAAATCCATTAAGAAGAAGAAGAAGAAGCAGATATCCTCTGGCACTGAGCTTTAATAATGCGACTTCAATGAACGCACGAGAAAATTCTTTAATAATTAAGTTATGGAATTAAAAAAAATCAATGAAGATTTATGTTCTACATGCTGATGGAGAACTATCGATACATCGATTAACTACTATTGGTCAATACGAAATAAAGAAAAATAAATACGTATGTGCACAAAATTTCAGATCACTTTTTACTCTAACCTGGTCAGGGTATAAAGTTGCTTAAAAAACTTGTACCAAGCAAAAAAGCTGAGAACATATAAAATGTTAATTGTTCTTGAATATCAATTAAAATATATTCTCATTAAAAATGCAACCGCAATCTTTACTAAAGAACTCTCTATCAATATAAAAACTTGTAAAGCTCATTGCAGTGGGGCGTAGCCGACTATATAATACTCATTCACAGTCCAAAGAAATTTGAGATTTTTTTTTTGGTAAATTAAAGACCTTGCTCCAAAATATTATTACAAGAAAGAGAATTTTTCGATGTGACAGACCCCAAAAACTTTATTAATATATAAATAATAGAGGAGATCAGCAATAGCTTATTCAATCAATTTGTACTTTCTAGTTCTAAAACTGGGAACAATATAGTTTTTCTCAATTTGCCGCACTCTAGCTTGGCGTGACTATAGATTTGTCGGGACATATGCAAAAATAGTTAGGAATAGCGAAACTGTACATTTTTGCAGCCAGGCCTACAAAAGTGGGGAAATCAGAACGCATTCGTCAATGTGACATGCCTCCTCAATCGAGATGGTCCACAGTAACTCAATTATCGAATCCTTAAGCTCATTAGGCTTAAAAACTTTAGAAGATTTAAGCTTTTGTGACACCCCCAAAGAGTGTAAATATATATCTACTATAGCACTATATTGTATCTAGTAGTACGCTAGTACTAAAAACCTTTTTTAAAATAGCATGTTTTAGTTTTTTGATTTGCCACACCCCTAGTGGGCGTCTCATGGTACCAATGAGTATGTATTAAAAATTCGTACATTCAGTTGAGCAGACGGACATTGAATATGGCCAATAAACTCTTTCAGCTCATCTTCTTGACAATTCAAGTAAATTCGCTTGGCCAAATAGATGGCTTATATTGGAGCTCACATCATTTGCGAATCTATGAATAAATCATTGATTAATTCTGTATATATTCTGGCTAAACGACTTGTCATGTCCAATGACGCCCGGGAATAGACCTACATGAAACATGAATATAACTAAGTGAATTGATATGAGCTCCCCCTGCAGCGTGGATGGGCGGGCGGGTAATCGCAAATGGAGTAGATATTTAACTGGATGTGGGTAAAGTCGCATTCGGCAAATCATTTTGAGAGATCTACTCTGGGATATGTGCACGGACGTTGCTCGGCAACAGCTAAGCCAACCAGACCAGTCCCAGCCGCCCAACCACCCAAAAACCCATCTACGTAGGCCAAGTCCATGACAACATTAGACCCCCCAACTCCAGCCGCTCCCCTGCCCACACTGCGACACTCTTCAAGCCGGGGCTGTGGGTTGGTGCGTGCCTGTCGGCCCATAACGGATATTTGCGTTGTCATATCAAAGTCCCATATGGCCCGTAAACGTAGCCCCGTGACACGGAGAGGGTGGCATTGCTCTGTATATGTGTGTGTGTGTGTGTGTGTGTGTGTGGGTTAGCAAAAGTGTCATCAAAGCCTAGGGCGCTCCAAGGATGCCATCAAAAATGCCAGTCGCAAGACTACATGCGAGATATACTTATGTATATGCATGATAAAAAGTTTCTGTGTATGTATAGATGGACGCCACAGACACACACACACACACACACAGAGAGAGATACACAGTTACATGGCGTAAAGCGCAGGAATAAACGAAATGTGATAATAAAATACAAAACCAATAAAGGAAAGAGCTCTTTACACTTCACTTGCTTACCAAGAATCGTCGGCACGCACACACACCCACACAAATACACATGCATATACATACGTATATCTTTATGCATGTGTACACACTGTTAAGGACGCTACTGTTCATCTGATTCTGGCGGCTCTGGCGAAGACTTCCGATGCCATTCAACAAAATGGTAAAGGGCCTACGGTTATTCGATGAATTCGTGGTAGACGTGGCATGGACCAGAGTCAGAGCAGCTCTAACGGTAATAGCCCAGCAACCAGTGCGGAGGTGGGCTGAATGCTGGGGCATTGGAGTGGGCTGAATGTTGTTGGCGTACACAGGAAGCGGCGCAACGGTGCTTTACACATGGGGGCCAAGCGCTGAGCTGTGAGTGGATCATCATTTTTTATTTTCCGCTCAGCGCTGGCAAGCAAATGTGCCAACAACAACAACAACAATAACACATGACGCCCAATTTCGGCCAGCGGCAACTGTGGCACAGCTGTCTCTCTGTATATATGTATATGTATGTGTGTATGTATGTGTGTGTGTGTTACTTTTATTTTCGCTATCAGCCATTTAAGCAAACCCTAACACTCCGCCCACAGTCGCCCACATACACACACGCACACACACACATGCCGCCCCGCCACACCCCATTTGCACATCAACTGTTAAGTTTACTGATGCTTCGCCGTCCCCGTCCACTGTGCCGCCCCTTCTTGCCCTTGCCCCTGCTGCCAAGGATATAAACATTTTTTATCATAAGCGAATTTCGCAGAAGCGTGCAAAAAAAACAGCAACAACAAACAATAAAAAAATGTATGCCAAAGCGCGAATAAGAAGCAGAGAATCGCAGCTTTACAGCGCGGGTGGACCACCCCGCCGCCATTCCGACAAGCCACCTGCACACGCTCGCAGTTTGCCGGGTTTACAATAGATGGCGCTTCGCTTGAACGCATTCCTAAGCTCTTAAGATTCGTATTTCTATACAAAATATTCTGATTTATTAATAAGTTAAACTAAAAGTTAAGCAAAGCAAGAATTCTTTGATTGCAATATGATCGACTACGCGATACTCGAACTTTCCAGTTCAACTTCTTTTTTACCCAGAACCTATCAGGGAAATAGTTTTCTTAAATGCATATAAAAAGCAGAAGGTATACCACATAAATTCTATATACTTTAGATCAGAGAGAGAGAGAGAGAGAGAGAGAGAGAGAGAGAGAGAGAGAGAGGGAGAGAGATCTGAGTCGTCTTAGCCTGGTCCGGCTGTCCATCCTAAGAGCAAAAGACTTGATTCTTGTGTTAGGTCCGTATATTGCACGTGCATATCAAGTTTGTTTTCGAACAAAAAAAAAAAAAAAACTATTCAAAGTTATCGATTAAAAAACTTAACAAGATTCTGTCATAAAATTATATATCGTAGTCTCCAAGTCATATGCATGTACATATATAGTATATAAGTCTATAGTATATAGATAATAATTTAATACAAATTCGCCCCATCCCCCAAATTTGGAAAAAACGTAGTTCAATTACTAGAAACTTTCATTTATGCAAATAGACATATTTGAATGCTATTATTACGTTCTGAACGTAAGATCGTACATCTACAAATGGAATTCTAAGTATTCATCAACTGTGATATTTAGCGGAGAGCATTCTTACTTGTTATACCCTGAACCCATTGAAAATGGGAAATCAGGGTATAATGGTTTTGTTAAATGTATGTAACAGGCAGAACGAGACGTCGCAGACCCCATAAAGTATATATATTCTTGATCAGGGTGACGAGAAAAATTGATCTAGCCCTGTCCGTCTGTCCGTCCGTCCGTCCGTCCGTCCGTCCGTCCGTCCGTATGAACGTCGAGATTTCGGAAACTACAAAAGCTAGAGAGTTGAAATTTCACATGAACACTCGTATGTTAGTTACGCAGTACGCGTTTGTTTTGTTTTTTCGATAACTCATTCCATTTGCAAATTATCGATAAAAAATTCGTTGCCATTTTTTACGATATTCTTAATCTACTCTGAAAATTTCATTAAGATCGTGCATCTAGAAATGGAGTTATAAGTGCTCAAAGTTCAGCCCAACCCACCCCCAAGCCACGGCAGCAACTGCGCGGTTAGCAGAGCGCGCGCCTATACGTGCGTAAAGAAGAAGAGTATCACCTTTTTTGGGTTCAGGGTATCTCGTAGTCGAGCCGTCTCGACTAGAGCCTTCTTACTTGTTTTAATATAATTTTCTTTGGAACTATAACAAGTCTGACACATTTTTCACGAGTTTTTGAATTGAAGACTACAAATTTTTATTAAATATTCTATCTATTTACTAATCGAATAATCGATAACGATAATTCTATCACAGACAGTTTGGCACTTGCTCAATTGTGAAAGTGTCGTCACATCGCGAAAGTTTGAAAATGTAATATAATATCATACATCGGCTGGGCTAGAGATATCGCTGAACGCATAATTTGCCTATTGTGGTGATGAGGGGTATATCCTACAGAGTTCTAGCTCGATAGCTTTGCTGGTTCAGAGTACAGAGTACACCTCTGACATGCCTCAGGAAGGTGGCCTTGTGGTCCGTAGTTTGCATTTTGATGCGAAGTTTAATTTAATCCATGATAGATAATTCAAAAGCCGGATTGTCTAAACTGTTATCGTAGTAAGCTTTGCTTTCTACTACTACTACTACTCGAATGGTCGCAGAGAATTATTATATTGTAAACAGTTCGGCACAGTCTCCACTTTGAACGTTTTTTTACATTTGGAAAGTTTGAAAATTGAATAGAATTTGATACAAAAAATTAAATACTTGAACTTATTCGCAACATTCCAATATGGATCCAATATGGACGTCCCCTCGGCAGCTTCGCGAATTCGTGACCTTGGTCATACAGTTCATTTTATGCCTATTTGAATGCTGCTTATTGTTACTGGCGCTGTTTCTAATCATCATAATGGGCGGAGATCCTCTCAAGCTGAAGTTCATACGTTTGTATCTTAGTTAAGTAACGCCAAATCCAATCAACTGCGGAACTGTTTAGCATCGTCTAGTGAAACCATTTTTTCAATCATTTTTAATAAATGAGATTTATATTTTTCTATAATAATTTGTTTTTGAGGGCAGCAACATTTGAGGGGGTAACGCTCACCGCATGCCAACTCTGCCAACTCCACCAACTTCGCCCATTCCGCAGTCGTATCAGCATTGGAATTGAAGCGTTTACCTTTTGACTAATGTGGCATGTCGTGCTTGCGATTGCAGCTAGAGCAACGGCAACATTTTGCACCTAGCCAGCTCTTGGGGCTCTTATCGGAACGCCCTCCCTAATCCAAGCCTTCGAATCAAATGGAGGGCACAAGCGCCTTTGCGTGCGCTCGAGTCGGGTTGGCAGCGGGCGACTTAGCTTGCATCTTGTTCTCCACATTGGCTATCGATATCCATTTTGGGATGGCAATAGCTCAATGACTTTTGCGCCTATTGCTTCTCACAGGAATTTTAGATTAGTCTTGTCTTTCCAGTGTTATGCAAAAGAGTTGTTTTGCATGTTTAATAATTCATGTAAAAATAGGGATATATTACCTTTTATCTGGGAGTGGCTTTTCTGATATATTGTTATCAGTGGACTAGCATGGCTTAGGTCTTGAGAGTGTTCATTTATGCGATTATTTAATTATTTTTTAATCATTTATTTATTTCAAGTTTACTGCGTGGGAGTCTTCACTGTAATGTGTTGCCGGTTCAAAGTAGAGATGATTATCGATGCTCGATGTTTATCGATGACTCGATGAATATCGATGACTCAATGAAGATCGATGACTCGATGAATATCAATGACTCGATGAATATCGTAGCTTCGGTGTTGGGCTTTCGATTATGTCAATATGGATTTCTTTCTAATATAATCGCTGATATAAAAAACGTTTTCACGCTTCCATTCAAATTGCGCAAGTTAGAAAGGTTATATTATTTGATACATCAAAATAAATACTTGAACTTATTTGCAACATTCCAATATGGATGAATTTCCGACAAGTCAATTGCTGTGGGAATCCGTGGAAACGGCCATCGAGTGCATTGTGGGCCCGTTTGAATGCTGCATCATGATTCTGGGTCTGTTCCAAATCATCTTAATGGTCGGTCTTAATCCTAGAAGGCTGAAGCTCACGCGGTTGCACTTCAGCTAGGCAAATCAAACGAAGGATCCTGAGGACTTGTTCGGAACATGTCTTGTAAAAAAAATATATTTCTTTAATAATTTGATTTTTATTATAGTTGGATATCATGGTTCCATCTCTGGGCCCTAGGCTCTATACTTAAACTGTTATGTAAAATTGTGAAAAATTAAAATTACAAGAAATCAATTAATATGATGATGTAACCTTAGCACTGTTGGAAAAATATTGCACAGTTTGTATGTATATTCTCTCCAACATTTCCGAAATATTTTCTCCAACTATCTCTATAAGCTTTATCTTAAAATATGCTTATAATCCGCTTATATAATTCATTTCTCACTGGGTAGCTTGTGCCAAGGTATAGGAAAAATTTGCACATCTATCGATTCGAACATCATCTGCTAGCATTGCCACATCAACAAACAACAACGCCCCCTTCCTTCCACCCGTCCTCCCTTCCTGCCTTCGTCCCTTTCTACATCCTGCTCCAGCCCTCGCCATGTCAATCGCCAAAAGCGTTTCGCATTGCCATTTGACCTGCGTCCTCGATGTTTAGCATCTGAAAAGGATGTTTACCTTTAGCGCGTGTGGCACTACATAACCGCCCAGTTTGCCCAAATGGGTGGTTGGATAGCAGTGGGTGGTGCGGGTAGTTCCTGCCGCCTGGGCAGCGCCCCAGTAAATTTTGAATATATTATATATGCAAAGTATTCGTGAATTGGTTTTTTCGCTTATCCAACTGCCAATTTTCTATATGGTAAGTGTGCATGTGGCTCTGTGTGTGTGTGAGTGTACGAGTGTGTATTAGTGTCTGCGCCGCCTGTCGAGTTATCTTATGGCAATTTTGCATTGTTAGGCGTGGGCGGGGACGGTAGCTTGCGGGGCCAGGGCGACGGTCCGCGGCACATTTTGCACACCCTCCTTGCCAGTTATTTAAAATGGGTTCCGTTCTGCTTCTCTTTTTTGCCAATGTTATTGTTGTTGTAGTTGTTGTTGTTGTTGTTGTTGGTGTTATTGTTACGCTTGATGTAGAAGAAGCAGCGGAGGACGACAGCAAACACTGTAAATCCGAAGGACTTGGTGCGGAAGCCAAAGATAACATTTTTGCACAATTCTCTGGTGTCATTTCCATCCATGCACATGCCAATTGATGTGTTTTTACTTTCAGCTTGCCAAAAACAACCCGCCCGCCCACGCCGCCACCCATCACATGAAAAGCACCCACCCAAGCAAGCCATAAGGGCCAGCTCGAAGCACTTATTAGAAATTCTTAGCCAGCATTGAGGAGACAAGGTAATACTCTAAGGGTGAAAAGAGAAGCAAAGAAAGGGAAAGAAAATAAATGAGAAAAGAACAGAACAGCAAGGCGATAAGAGAATTGGCCAAATTGCTCAGGCTAGCACATGTACCCGTTGCAAGGGCATAGAATCATCTGGTCTGGCACTGGGCTAGCTAGTCTGCCAGGCGCAGCCCATCATCGACCTCATCATCACCATCACCAACATCATCATCATCATCTACGGGAGCAGCAGCAGTAAAAATCTGGCATGTGGCTGGCAACAACAACATTCCCTCTACCTGCACCCGCTGCCAACCCGACTCGAGCGCACGCAAAGGCGCTTGTGCCCTCCATTTGATTCGAAGGCTTGGATTAGGGAGGGCGTTCCGATAAGAGCCCCAAGAGCTGGCTAGGTGCAAAATGTTGCCGTTGCTCTAGCTGCAATCGCAAGCACGACATGCCACATTAGTCAAAAGGTAAACGCTTCAATTCCAATGCTGATACGACTGCGGAATGGGCGGAGTTGGTGGAGTTGGCAGAGTTGGCATGCGGTGAGCGTTACCCCCTCAAATGTTGCAGCCCTCAAAAACAAATTATTATAGAAAAATATAAATCTCATTTATTAAAAATGATTGAAAAAATGGTTTCACTAGACGATGCTAAACAGTTCCGCAGCTGATTGGATTTGGCATTACTTAACTAAGATACAAACGTATGAACTTCAGCTTGAGAGGATCTCCGCCCATTATGATGATTAGAAACAGCGCCAGTAACAATAAGCAGCATTCAAATAGGCATAAAATGAACTGTATGACCAAGGTCACGAATTCGCGAAGCTGCCGAGGGGACGTCCATATTGGATCCATATTGGAATGTTGCGAATAAGTTCAAGTATTTAATTTTTTGTATCAAATTCTATTCAATTTTCAAACTTTCCAAATGTAAAAAAACGTTCAAAGTGGAGAATTTGCCGAACTGTTTACAATATAATAATTCTCTTCGACCATTCGAGTAGCAGTAGTAGTAGAAAGCAAAGCCTACTACGATAACAGTTTAGACAATCCGGAATATAGCCTCCTTGAAAATTTCGTACACCCTTTAAAAACAAATTATTTATGAAAACTATAAGTTTCCTTTATTACAATTTAAAAGAAAATATGGTTTTGCAAGGCGATGTTCCGCACAGCTCCTCAGCAGCTTTGGGGCCTAGCTTCTGTGAAAATACAATGAAAGGAACTTCAGCTTGCGAAGGTTTCTGCCCATTAGAATTATCATGAACAGCACCAGAATCATGAAACAGCATTCGGACAGGCACACTAAGCACCGGAGGGTCGTGACAATGACCTCGCACAGAAATGGAGAATCCAGCGTAACGGGTATATCCATATCCATATTAGATTGTTGCAATTAGGTAAAAGTATTTATTAATATATATTTACTTGTATGTATGAAATAATATTCAATTTTCAAACTTTCGGTATGTGAGCACGTATTGAACTATCTCTGATAGAATTATCGTTATCGATTATTCGAAAAGGAAAATGATGCGAAAAAGCAATAGATAAATAGGTAAAAGAGTGAACTCTTCTGGGCACGCTTTCTCAAGATCTACATAGACTTTTCCCGGCATAGAAGCCAAAGAAAAAATAGATACTCAGTGTCAATTATTCTAACAAAATCTACCTTGACTTTCCCAGAAGCCAAACTCATTTTTCAATTTATTATGCAAGCATGTATCAAGCAGGAGACGATTTTCAGCATGAGAACACATAGTTCTCAGCACTAATCCAGAATATTTGCGTGCACTTGGAATGTGTTTGATCCAACACAAAGCGAGCAAATAGTTGGCTGAGACCCGCAACGAATCCCCCATCCGTCCCTCCGCCTGTCCATCAGTCTTAGCTGCTTTGAGTGTGTGGCATTTGGAAAATGTGTTGCAAGTGCCCGGCGGTAATAAATAAAATGAACTCTGTGTGGCACCAGTAGCAGAAGCTGTGGCAGCCGCCACAGCCGCTACAAAGCAATGCAATCAATTTCAAGTTACATTTTTGGCATATCGAGACTTACAACCCCTAAGCACCAACAGCACCAAAGCGCCCCCGCCCCTGGCCCTACACACATGGCCAAAGAAAATAAAAAAAAGAGGAAAACGAAGGAGGAAGAAAAATGGGTAGCGGGAGCAAAACATTCACCTATCGACATTGCCCATCACCGAGCAGCTCCCCCAGTTCCGTAGCTAAATAGATGGGCGGGGGGTTAAAACATCCCCAAAGAGGATGAACGCTGCTGATGGCCACAAAAGACATCATGGCTGCCGAGAAGCCAGCGTCCTAACGCTTCACTGGATACTCGCTGTGAAAGTAGAGCCATTCAAACACACACACACATCGGGATTATGTGTGCGTGTGTGAGTGTGTGACAGCAAATGCCAAAACCCACCCGCACCATCAAGCCCAACGTTTGCACCACCCGCTTACACATGACTTTCACATATGACTGTGTGTGTGTATGTACGCGTGTGTGTGTGTGTGTGTGTGTGTGTGTGTGTGTATGTGGCCATCGCCATCGCCCAGCGCGCGCCATGTTGGCGCGGCAATGGCAGCAGTCATGTTAAAATTTAAATTCCTCGCCCACTCAATTTACTGCTACCCAACCCCCACCTGGCCCCAACACACAGTTGTCTGGCACTCAAAAGTTGTCCTCACATGTGTGTGTGTGTGTGTGTGTGTGAGTGTGTGTATTGTGTGGAGTCTCGCTTGGACGAACAAACGCCCAACTCCCCAATTTGTCCATGCTCCATCTCTCGAGACCTTTTTCTCTGTTCCTCTTCGAGCTTGCGCTACGTCGCTCTGTCTAACCCGCATAGCCCTCCTACTCACCTAACCCACCCATTCCGCCCCCTTTTTACCCCTCTCTCTCACTGTCTCTCTCGTGCTGTCTCGCTTCCTATCTCTTTTGCTGTCTCTGTCTGTCTGTGGACCATGTGAAGTGCTTTGATGGCAAGCAAAAGGCTGCTCCTTGTCCAGGTGGCAGCGTCTGGGCTTTGGGCTGCCTGAGTGCCAGCGACAGGCATCCTTAGTGTATCAGCTCCAGTCCCCAACTACCCAACTACCCAACCCCCAGCCATGCCAGCTTGACAAGCTCGCTTCTGGCTCCAACTCGGTCTCTGTGCTCAGCTGGTCTGGCTGAATACTGTTGCGGTAAGCAAGGACCCAACTAGGACAAAAGAGCAATACTATTCATCGCAACATGACTGCCTCTCTGTGTGTATGTGTGTATGTGTGTATGTGTGTGTGTGTTTGCATTAAGTACATGGAGCTCCACTTCACATGTATTTGCATGTGACTAGCCCCGAAAGAGAAGCAAACCGCACAAAAATGAAACACCGCAAAGCGTGCGCCATGACATGTGATTGAGGACGACGTTTATATGCAGCGGCACACACGAATCGCTACACACACACACACGCACACACACACACACATTCACGCAGACATTCGCATTGAGAGTTACCTGAGTTAGTTAGTTCGTTAGCATTTATGCACTCAGCCAGCCCTCCAAACTCTCTTTGCTCTGTTATTTTGTTCCTTCCTTTGAATACGTTTTCAGATCTTTTAATGTTTTTGGCAATAAATCTCAGCGGGACTCTTAAGAGTTATTTCGCTTTATCAATTCTAATCTGTTATTTAGCCTATTGAACATGTTTCACATATGCATAAATCAATCGATTATCTACCTCATAATTGTTAATATTTATGAATAAAGTGTTTCGGAATTAATTATTAAATCAGCTATGAAAACAAGATAGATCTACTTTATATTTCCTAACGATTGGATTATAAATTTAGGCGCAAAAAAACCCTAGGAAGATTTAGGATTTAGCTTATTTTTGTTACGGCGAATTAAAAAAAAAAAAAGGATAAACTTTTCTTTACAATTTTTAAATACAAATTTGTTGAAGTTAATAAAATTGATTTATATTGATAAAATCAGAAATAATTATTTCAAATCAATTTTTATATAAAAATCAAATAATATATTATGAGAATTAAAAATATGAATTTGGCCTTAATTCTTATTTTTTAAATTGTAATGAAAATGTAATTAAATAATATAATAATATATATATAATAATAATATAAATATGATCTACGCATTAATGCCTTTCAGATGATATATATTAAGTTTGTAGTTATGTACTTAACTTAAGACCTCAATAGCTTTGTAGGTTGTCCTATATCATTTTCATATTCAGGTAGTCCTCAGTCGTATACTACTAGCTAAATCAGAAGGCATTACGTTCTGTACTCTTCTGTTATCTATTGTAGTTTTGTAGCTAATTATTTGGCAGACGGATCTGTAGGTATTTGAAATTATGTTGCTTACCTGTTCTAACTAAAGGGCAAGGACTATACACAGTGAAGACCGCTAAACAAGTTTAATTGATTGATCCCTTGATTGCCCGACATGAGATACTCTTCACAGCCAACTCTTCGCAACATAGCTGGCAGTTCTCATTGTTTACTCCAACTCACATCATTAAGATGCCTCTTCACATGTTTTTCCTTCGGTAGTGCTCTCGTTGTTTATGCCCATAAAATGAGATCAGCCATGAAACTGTTTCTCGCCGAGACGTGCCTGAGCCCAGTTTGGCTGCTGCGAGTGCTCCGGCTAGCAGCTAATAAAGCCGATGTTGCATTCTTAACGCTCAGTTGCACGCAGATATTTGCATTGCCATGCAAATTTATCAGCTGGCTGACAGATTGGATGGCGGCTGATGCACATCTCCCGCAGTGCGGCGCAACCGCAAAATCTCTCGATGTGTCTGTTTGCGCGCGACCTTTTCGAGCGGACACGTAGACACGTGCAACGGTAGCGCCGTGCGGTTCAATTAATTATACGTGCGCAAATACCTTAATCCGCATATTCACAATCAAAATTTGAGAGCAGCATCCGCAGTAGCCGAGACGAGAGATACTTGCAACAAACGGCGCATTCATATGCAAACAACTCACACATCGAGAGCTGCGCCTCATCAGTCAGTCGGGTAAGGCTAGTCGGGGTAGGGCATAGTAGAGTAGGGTTGGGCAGGGTAGGGTAGGCCCGGGTCGAGTTGGGATCACGACGTGGGTCGTGGCACCATTTGCTAAGGGTTCTTATTAACATTTCTTCGACGCAACTGACAAACATAGCTCTCATCCTTTCCGCTCTTCATTTGAGCGGCTTGTGGCCTGTCGTTTGTCCCAGCAACCCTTTCCCAGCTAGTTTTGCTCTATTTGCTGATATGGCATTGCAGTTGCACTCTAATCTTGACTTGTTCCGCTCGATGATCGATTTGATGCACTTCAATAGAAGCAAAACAAAAGAAACAAAGTCTCTCAAGAAAAGTCTCAATAATGCAACTTGGCAATGCTATGTTGTATGTATAGATCTGAAGAAAATCTTTTTCAAAAGTGATATTGGAAATAAAATACAATATGTTTAAAATTACTTTGCTGAGTATATAAATATTTTTAAATAAATTTCTTTAAGGATATATTATTTTATATTTCCTTATACATATATGAGAAAAGTAAGATTTTCTATATTTTATCATTTATAAATCTAAACGTAAAATAAATAAATAAAATAATCCAAATTATTTTCGTTTATAAAAAGATAAAATAGTAAAAATAACAAGTTTAAGTACTTTTTGGAACACTTTAATGTAAAATTGTGATTACTTTTAAATAAATTATTAAACTTTGATTTTTTTATTTTTTTATTTATATATAATTTGTTTTTATACCCTGAGCCCATTGAAAATGGGAAATCAGGGTATAATGGTTTTGTTAAAAGTATGTAACAGGCAGAAGGAGGCGTGGCAGACCCCATAAAGTATATATATTCTTGATCAGGGTGACGAGAAAAGTTGATATAGCCATGTCCGTCTGTCTGTCCGTCCGTCTGTCCGTCTGTCCGTCTGTCCGTCCGTCCGTCTGTCCGTCTGTCCGTATGTTTGAACGCGTCGATTTCCGAAGATACAAAAGCTAGAGAGTTCATTCTTTTTGTGTTAGGTTCGTATATTGCACGCGCAGTACGAGTTTGTTTCAGAAATTCGATAACTTGTATATTTGCCAAGTTATCGATAAACGAATTTATCGGGAACCAGTTTTAAAATTCTAGCTAATTCATCTTTAGAGTTAGAGTCTCCAAGTCTTCTGCATATATATAGATACTAATTTAATACAATTTCGGTTTTTGTTAGATTTTGGATTCCGGTCCCCAATTAGCCCCACCACCCCCAAATGTGTAAAAAATGCATTTCAAATACTAGAGACATACAGTTTGGTTTGGCATATAGATATGAATATCATAATCTTAATCTGAACATATCAATATGATTGTCCATCTAGAAACAGAATTATTAGTCCATAAAGTTTTCTATTCAAAACCCATGTGGCGCAGCAAGCAAGGCAGCGACACAGCAAGACGCATTGCGGGTGCACATGAAATTAGGGTGTCGGAGGTTCTAGCCTCGCCTAAGCCCTTCATAATTTATTATTTTTATTTTTATTTTTTTTATTATTTCTTTCTTTTTTATTATTATTTATTCTTTTCTATTTGATTTTCGAAGATACAAGAGCAACTGCGCGGTTAGCAGAGCGCGTGCTTATACGTGCGTAAAGAAGAAGAGTATCACTTTTTTGCAGGGTTCAGGGTATCTCGTAGTCGAGCCGTCTCGACTAGAGCCTTCTTACTTGTTTTTTTTTTTTTTTTTAATATTTATCCTTTTAAAATGACAAAAGACAATAATTTCAAATTTATTTATTAATTCTTCAATAAATTGTCAAATTTTTTTATAAATATAATTCATCGTAATCGAATAATTTATTATTTTTCTTTTTTTTTTTAATTTTTATTTAAATTCTCATATAATTAAAGATAAATAATTGAACTTTTCTTAGCTAGGCGAAGCCAAAGCCGTCCTTCATTTAAGAAAAATCGCATGTCAATAGACTTTCATAATTGGAATTCTAGGAATAATCTATTAATATCAATAATATACATTTGATGGCTAGCCAAGCGGTGCTGGCGCTGTAGGTCCCGCATTCACATATTGACTTGATCAAACAGAAAGCGTGAATGCGTTGCGAATGTAAATTGCTGCGACAGTCAAGTACAGATGGAGACAGAGCTACAGCTATAGATTCAAATATAGCCACAGCTACAGCTACAGGCAGCTGTTGTTGCAGATAGCAATTCGAATCTGAATAGATAGCTGGCAATTTGGATACGCAATCAATAATTCTAATCAAGTGCGAATGGTGACGCATAAAAATCGCACCGATTCGCTCATCTGCCTGACTTTCTATATATGAGAGTTATATGTATGCTGATGCTGCTGCTGTTGCACTGCCAATAAATATTGGTCCTGCCTCCCCTACCTCCTTCTGTCCCGTGACCGGGTCGGGTCGCTGTGCCGCGACATGACCGTAAAAACATCACACAGCGGCACGTCCTGTCAAGCATTGGGACAGACAGCGAAGGAGAGAGAGAGAGGGATACGGAGAGATAGAGAACAAGAGAGAGAGAGAGAGAGAGAGAGAGACCATGGGGGTGCCCAACTTACCACAGAGCGCAAAGGGTAACAACAACAACAATTGGAATCACCAATAATAACAACAACAAGAGCATGTCGTGTATAGAGCGCAACTGTAATACCCTTGCAAAAGATATTAGCTTAAAATATTATCAATTATATATAATATACTATGTCAATGACATATTAATATATGTATGATATAATATTATTGAAAGCTGTAGCTGTATGATGATTGTCTTGGCATACGGTACACTTGCAGTTTGTGGTACATGGCACAAAAGTACAGGGTACATTAGCACAATTGTACAATAGATATATGGTACATATGGTGCATGGTACATATTACATATTGAACAAGTGGTACAAGTCTTTCATGGTCCATATTCTACATATGTATATATGATAAATGGTACCTATGGTACATGTGTCGGACATACTAAATATGGTATATCGTACAAGGTACAATGGTACGTTTAGTACATATGGTATATGGTACAATGCTATAATATAATGTGGCAGGTACATGTTGTATATATGGTCATTGTGGTACACATAGTACATATTACAAATGGTACATGATATAAATGGTACACTAACGAACTATTAACTATTACTATATCTACAGGAAATCTGCCCAGGTATAGCTCAATGGAATTACCATTACGCCACGAGAAATACAGCGAGATTTTCAAATATATATAGCTTGGTTACTTGTTGATATAATATAATTTATTAAAATAATATATCTCATAAATTTCGACTTTTTCACTATTGAATGGAACTTTATTACTTGGTAGAGCTAAGTTGCTGCTGCTTATCTGTAAGGATATAACGTGAATGGAATATATATTATGAAATATAATTAATGAAATATATTAAGTTCCATTTAAACTCTATTTGATATGCTCTATACCGATCCATACACTCTATCAAATACTTCACTTCTACAAATAATTGTTTCAGAGCAGATGACATTATGATGTTACCCTTAGCCAAGAGTATACAATAGCGCGGCAGAGCTCTTGATCTGGCAAACGTTTCGGTATGTAAATCAACTTTCATTGTTCGACTTAAACAACGCACTGGCATTGAAATACAAAAAAATCACATTTCAATGCTTACAAAATAATAAATTATCAAACACAAAAAAAATAAATGTCTGCCAGCATAAGGACCACTCCGACCCAGGGGGGGAGGACGCAAAAAAAATTGCAACAGCTAGAAAAAAAACACATATACATAAATATATCTACAGACAGAGAGCGAGAGAGAGAGAGAAGAGAGAAGAGTAGAGAGATTGTGTTACCCTAACTGTTAACCCCTTGTGCAATCAGCGTTCCTGACATTTGCATGTCCTGGAAATGCGAAAAATCGGAATAAAAGGGGGTAGGGGAAGGGTTACGGGGTAGCACAAATGCCTAATGGAAATTTGACACACAAATCTCATAAAACAAAAAAAAAAAAAGAAATGCAAAATGCGCATTGTATCTATTCAATGTCGATCTATCTATAACTATAGGCAGCGAACCGCCCGTTCGGCGTTCGCCAACCAAATCCATAAATCGCAATGTTGCCAAAATGGGATAACAAGCTCGGATAAACATGACACCCAACTGTCAATAGATGTTTCGCGGTTCCTTCCATAATGCTGCACACGCGCATTTGAATGCCTATATGGGCCAAAGGATATGAATGCGTGTGTGCGTGTCTGTGTGAAAGGATGGCCCTTGACTGCCTGCCTGGTTGGATGGTTGGATGGCTGGATGGATGGCTGAGCATTGCTGCTGCTATTTGATTTATGTCAAAATTCTAACGAGCTACTCCTTTACTGTCGCACTCTCCATTTTTACGTTTATTCTGTTTTTTTTTTTTTTTGTATTCCTGGCTTTCCTGGTTCTGGCTCTACGCATCCTTTTGTGCGCTGGCAAGGATGCGAGCGAAGTTGTAGCAGAAGATGCTTATCATTAATCAAGGCTTTGTCAATAAATGTCAGCGTTGTGAAATTTCAATTTCACACCAAAACAGCTCGCATGCCAATTGACAATTTGCCCTGTTATCGTTATCGTTATCGTTATCACTGCGCACAGAACCGCAGCCGATGTTGACATCTCTATTAAGAGAGGGCAAATCAATGACGAGCTCAACCGACTTTAACACGCTCGGGTAGGCAACGATGTGGAAAATATCTTACGCACAGGTTCACAATTCATTTTGTTTACGATTAATAAAGCTAAGAAAATGTTAAACTTTCAAATACCTACTTTTCATATCGATTAATCGATTACCAGTCGATCGAATTTGAGAAAATGTACTATATATTATTTTCTGTGATAGATAAGCACTTCTGGCAGCATGATTAACCTATGTCGAAAGAATTATAATCATATCGATCAAACAATGTGGAATCTATATATTTTGCAAAAACTTCTTAATCAAGTAAGAAGGCTACAGTCGAGACTACAAGTCGACAACAATATCCCCTGAACCCAGAAGAAAAAACTTATGCTCTTCTAGTAGTTGCTGCCTGAATAGCCTGAATTCCCATTTCAATGGGTTCAGGATATACAAATTATACTAGGAGAAGATAGCCTCTTCAATCAACATTATTTAAAGATTTAACTATTATGAAATTATTGATGGTCACGAGCTGAATGGAATAAAGTGAGCTTATGGATATCGATAACAATACCACATAAGTATGTTTATCGATAACCTTGAACTCAGTTTGTAAACATAGATTGTATTTAATACATACAGATACCAGATATACAGACAGACAGGCGGACAAGGCTAAATCGATTCAGTTAGTCGCCCTGATCAAGAATATATATACACTATGGAGTCAGCTCAAGTCACAGAAAACTAACTAAAACTGAATAGACTACAAATTCTATATAGATTATTCATTAGAATGACATTACTCCGACTTATCGATATATATCGAGAAATAGCAAATACAGAAATGGGACCACACCCATACGATTTGTGTGTAGATATTGCTTGCTTCTTAGCTAAGAAACTTGCATTATTGAACACACACGATGTCACAGCCCTCACGTCCCTGAACCTACCATCCATATACATACACACACACACACACACACACACACACACAGCTAGCCACAATTGCGAGCTGGCGAACGGGCTGTGGCTTTGCAATTAGGAGGAGCTTCAACGACGTGCAAGACGACGCCATCCTAAGCAACGTGTGCACATAACGTTGCCAACGCCATCGTCTATATACTTGAAAAGCTCCACCAATCTTCCACTCAGGTTGCCCCACGCCTCGACACCCCTTTTCGGGTGCAAGGCAGGACGCTGGCTGTTTTATGCTTCTGCTCGTATTCGTACTTAGCCATAAACTTTGGTAGCCAGCGACGCAGCTAACAGTTAAATTACCACACATGCTCCACAGCAAGCCCCTTCCCCCCAACACTTCGCCGCCCCTTGCCCAGGCCCAACCCTTGCAGATGGGGCGGCCGCTGTTTGTGTGCGCCAATTAAAAGCGGCATTAACGTTGCTGCTGTTGATGCTGCTACTGCTGCTCCTGCTCCGGCTCCTGCTGCTGCTGTTGCTGCTGCTGCTGGTGCTGGTTTGGCTCCTTCTACTTCTGCTACTCCTGCTGCTTCTGCAGCTTCTGCTCTTGGGAGCCACCAAAAATTTTGCAGAATCTGAGCATTTGCGTCGCTTTGAGGCGGTCCATATGCAAAATTTCTAACCATAAATTGCCGAAACAAAACTTGTACAACAGTTGAGTCGAGTGGATCTGTATGTGTGTGTGTGTGTGTGTGTGCGTGTGTGAAGGGGGTAAAGCTCCTGCTAGATGTTAACCAAAACAACGAAGCGCGAACGAGGCCAAATCTGCATCTGCATCTGCATCTGCATCCTGCATTCGCATCCGCATCCGCAGCCCCAAAAACCCGCATATGTGGAGCCACATGCGCTAATGAATGCGCCACAGGGCGCTGGCTGCCTCACTCACTCACTCACTCACTCAGCTCCCTCTCTCAGCCCCTCTCACTCCCACTCACTCTTGCTCAATGTGGCAAGTTGTTGGATTGCTGCTGTTGGTCGCTTGAAAAACTAGTATCCATTTATTTCAAATTATTCCAGCCAAATATGGATTTGTGTGCGTGCCTGTGTGTGTATGTGTGTGTGTGCACCACATGTGGCAGCTGCAACTATTGCCACAAAGGCGTCCAATCGGCGCACGCACCACCCACAGCGCATTCTTGTTATTGTTGCCAATTCTAAAAAGTTCTTTGTGATTACATACAAAGCTCAATTCCTCACTTAATGTTCAGCGATTGCTTTGCTCGCAACATGCTGCTGGCATTGTGCAACACTGGCAACAGCCGCTAACTGCAAACTCTCAGTGCAAATGCCACATCAAAGGAGCGTTTCAATGGAATGTTTAACAACATTCTGATAGATAGCTCTCGATTTGCTTTCAATGTTGAGGCATTTATGATTGGTCTCTTCAACGTAAACAAATAAATAAAAATGTACATCAATTATATATCAATTCCACAACAAAGCAGTATAAGCCGAAAATCGATAATTTATCGGCTTTAATTGACTTTTCGTTTCATGCGTCCCTTGTCGATCGTGTTTAATAACTAAACTAAGTCATTTATCGATGGTAATCAATAGGCAGAATTAAAAATTTATCGGTAGTAATCGATACATATAATCGATCGTAGTTGATAATCACACTATCGATAGTGTTCGATAATTGCACTATATCACTTATCTATAATGTTTTACTGCTACAATGAATCACTTATTGATAGACTTCAATAACTATACTTAATGACTTATCAATAGTATATGATAGTTGCACTAAATCACTTATCGGTAGTGTTCGATCATTACAATGAATCACTCATCAGTAGTCTTCGATAATTTGTATACTGAAATACTTATTGATAGTATTCGATAACTACAACTAATAACTTATCGATAATATATATAATATTTTTTACATTTACAGCAAATCACTTATTGGTAGCGTTCGACATAAACACAGAAACCATGATCGATATTCGATAACTAATATACCTAATCACAATTACTACTATTCATGATTTTAAACTATACTAAATCTGATATTGTTCAATAATTACACAGAGGGCTTATCAATAACATTCGATAACTATACTATCGGTAAGCGACATACAGTGTTCGTTAGCTTCACAATCGGTAAAAACGAATTAAGAACAAATAAAACATATTCGATTGGAAAACGATTGTGAGTTGTTTTGAAAGTGTTCGATTACTCTCCGATATACACATTTAAAGACTTATCGATTACAGTTT
Organism: Drosophila buzzatii; assembly: GCA_035045845.1. Lineage (NCBI taxonomy): Eukaryota > Metazoa > Arthropoda > Insecta > Diptera > Drosophilidae > Drosophila > Drosophila buzzatii. Next base: position 2,130,188 of record JAWNOS010000105.1, on the reverse strand, counting down.
AATGATTAGGCTACACCAGTCGATTACTTATTGTTCATATATCGATTATGGCATCAGTTTCCTGTAACTATAAAATAAAATACATAAAAACTGAATTTAAATTCAGCTAACGATTATCAAGAAATATATCGATAATTCTGAAGGCATTTGATTGACTCTTCACTTTTGCGCTCTAAAGTACATTTTGGCCTTCTGCCCGCCCACACGTTTAGCATCTAAAAAGCTGGCAAGCCTTGAAAATGATTGATATGGACGCTGTCCGACAGAGCAGCAGCGTCAACGCCAGCGCCAACAGCGACGCTGACAGCAAAGCAGAGACAGAGGCGGCGACCGCGGCAGAGGCAGCAAACAGCAGCGCTCAAATAAATGTACTCAACAGCAACCCTAATCCAACTAGTACACAAATACATTAGCCCACAGACACACACGCACATATGAGCATGTACATTACACACACACATATATATATATATATATATATATGTATATGCATTTGTTATGTATGTATATATATATGATGCTGATGGGGGAGCTGCCATCCGCACGCAAATTGAAAAGATAAACTTTGTAGACCCGAACTCAGCGCCCGTTGCCCACACCCAGCCTCACCTGCAGCAGCACTCATATGTACACACACACACACACACATATATATATATATATATATATTGATGTTGGCAATCGGTTCGCTGGCAGCGCGTGGGTTCCACTTGGGTTTTTGCAAATGGCACTGATAACATTTACCAGCCCCTGCCACGCCCCGCGCACACTTTCATCCCTCTCACTCTAGCAGCGCTCCTTCTCTCTCTCTCTCTATCTCTATCTATCTCTCTCTATGTCTCTCTCTCTCTCTCTCTGTCTCTTGCTCTGTCTAAATCTCATTCTGTCCAGGACGTGTGTGTGCACATGATAAATGAGACAATGCGCGAGTGGAGCCACCAAAGGAGCCGTTGGCTACGGCTCTTTGCTACGCAACCACCCAACCCACACCACCCCACCCACACACACACACATATATATACATATATATATATATAGCTATAGCTACAGGCCCCCATCTTGAGCAAAATCAACAAAAAGCAACCTCATCCGGACGAACGCCACCCACATTAATAAAACTTTGGCTGCCTTCAGTCGCAGTCCTCGCCATCGTCGCTGCTTCGTCCTCGCACAGACACTAAACTGATACTCAATTATACACACACACACACACACACATACATACATACATACATGTACAGCATACATAACACACATGTCTGTATATACAACCCTCACTTGTGCACGCGGCTCTGGCCATATATGTATTGGCATCGTTGTCTCGCGTCCTTTCGTGTGTATCCTGGGCAGCAGCAGCAGCAGCAGCAACGGCAACAGCCATTGCCATTGCCAGCCAAAGCTGAGCACAAAAAGGACACACACCCACATGTGCACAGGCAAACAGCACACACAAATATATAGGTATACAAATATATGTATATATTTATATATAGCGAGAGAGAGAGAGGGCGAGAGCGAATACATAGACCGCGACGAGCCTTAGTGTGTTCGAAAGTCCTGCAGGACCTAACGAAATAGCAAAATGTCAGAAATCAAATATGAGCAAAACTTAGCTACAGTTTATCCATTAAGATCATAGATGATTATTAGATATACTTATACAAACTACTAATAACTTTCCATGCCTATATGAGCTTAAAGATAATCAAATTTCTAAAAAAGGGTATTAGTAGTAGTAAAGTAGAGGAAACTATAGACATCTAGAAAAATAATGGATCTAAGAGGAAAGCTCATGGTTCTTTTTACAACAAAACGTATAAGAGTTAAGAATCCAAAACATAAGTAAAACTTGATATACATATGTTGAGTCAATGTGTACGAAGATCTTTAAGGCACCACTTGACCAACAAGATAAGACAAAACTAGCGAAAAATTATGTAGAATATTTATACAATAGGGAATACCTATTATAACCCTATTGTGCATTTATGCATGCGAATATGAATACTATAGGTAAATCCAATAGGTATTATCCTGTTGTATATATGTAGGTTTCCTAAAAATAATTCAATTTATTTAATGTTTATGCAAAATAAATTAAAAGGGATATCAATTACGGCAATTTGTAAGTTAATTACAAAAGCAGTCCACATAGAGTATGTGGATATACATAGGCAGGGGAGATGTATGTAGCAGCTGATGGTTCCAGAAAATGGATTTATCAAATTGAAAATTTTATAATAAATTATGAAAGCTTGAAATGAAATGTAGTTGATAATTTAATAAAAATTTTATGTGAAACATGATAAATAACTCAATCGAAAACTCGATATTAATCGAATTGATAAAAAAGTGAGAATTTGTTGATTACTTAAGAATTTGATAGAAAAGTGTTAAAAAACGGTTAAAATCAATATTAATCACATTGACGAAAGTTTGTTGATCATAAGATATAAGACTTCCAGAAATATGGCTAATTCACTTAAGCTTAAAATCGATATTAATCAATTTGATGAATATATATAACCTTGAAATGCTTTTTCAACTTAAAATGTATATCTAATGATCAATAAATTCCGATCATTTTATATAAATTTTAAGTAGCTAAGGGATTTCAAGTCTAATACGAAAAGACAGACAGACGACGAAGATCAAGTCAAATGTTATTCATAATCAAAAATGTACTGCCTGAAGATAAGTTAAATTCCCAATTTCAATATATGTAGATCTACATCGAATTTCGCTCAGACATCTTATAAACCAAATCGAATTTCATCAAGTGGTAATCAATTAGGCAAACCCAATTCTGTGTAATTCTATATTTGGTAACATTATCCTCATCTCATTCCCTCATTCCATGTTCAACTTATCCGAAACCCTTTGCCAATTGCGCATTTCATTTACGCTAAAATGGAGCCGTTTTCCGACTTCGACTGAACGGTGACGTCTGTCAAATTTGACATATGAAATCAACTGGCACTTGCAAGTGACAGTTGCGCTCGCTCGCCCACAGGGGGCGCGCACACAACAGAAATGGAAAACGAAAAGAAAAAATTGTAGCAAAAATAACAACGCGGGGCAGGCGGGCAGGCAGCTCAATCGAGTGCTACGTGTACACCTGGGGCACAGGTATGAAGCGACGCGCGTTTCGGGTTCACATTCGAGCTCGAGCTCGAGTACGAGTTCGAGTTCGAGTTCGACTTCGGGTTAAGATTCAGCGTGAGCGAAAACATCTGCCCCGTAGCCGACGGGATTTCGGGCGGGTGCGTCCTCTATGCAAATTAGATGGGCGCGCGCTTATTTATAAGTAATATTATGCGTGCGTATATAAATATATATGTATATATATATAAATATGTATATATATAGATAGATGTATGCATGCGTATGTGTGTGTGTGTGTGTGTCTGGCAGTGCTCTTACCTTGTTTTCTCTGTTTGGGTCTGTGTGCGATACACTCCATAATTGCGGCCGAAATTTGTATGGCAGTCGCTGGCACATGAGCCGCAACGGTTAACTCAAAATTCCGTTATTCCAACAAACTGCAAACAATAACAATCACGCATAAAATATACAAAGGCAGCGCCGCCGTCGACGTCGCCAGCAGCAGAACAGATTGCCATCATTGCGTATACGACACGTAGTTCCCCAAAAGAAAAACAAAACGAAATATTTAAATGCGAAAACCAATATACACTTTCCTTAAACGACATATAAAGTATCTTAAGTAATTACTTACATGAGCATATGTGGGATATTAATATGGGCTTTGCGCGTCTGGAATTTATCATTTCAAATTTCAGCCATTCCGGAATTGGGAAAAATAATTTAACATTTGCAGCCTTAAGTACGGTGAAATCTAGAATTTTTAAGCCAAGCTAATTTTTATAAGAGATGCGAAAATTTATAGCATAAGGCATAACATTGGCATACAAAGTTAGTTCCAGCCAATTTCTCTAAATGCACGAAATTTCATAAAAAGTTCTTTCCATACATTTTTCATTAAAACGGGTGGAAGATGCTGTCGTATTAGAAAAATCATTAAATTTTTTTTTAAATTATGATTATCGTTAACATAAAAAAATTCCAAAAAAGTTATAATCCAGCAATTTTCCATTATTCCACATGGAATTCTTGTCAAAGAAAAAAAGAAATTTGAAATTTTCGTTTCACAAAAACTTCATCCAGAAGTAAAATAAATTTATTGTAAAAATATAAAATTAATTAAAAAGTAATATTTTCTATATACCATTGAAAATAATCGTAAAATAAGATATTGCAAAAAAAAAAACTCAACAATCCTCTATTCAATCCAATTTTTTTCTTAAGAGCTATGTTAAGTCTTAAAACAGCTTAAAAAATAGGAAACTCACATTTCAGAAAAATGTTAAAAACAAATAGTATCTAGATATATTCCAACCATTTGTTATTGTTGCAGTAAGGGAGGGAGAAATAAGTGAATTCCAAAAAAAAAAAATTATTCAAATGAAGTACATACATACATATGTATATAGTAGATGATCGTACGTGATATAAGAATTTATCTAAAGATATTCCATATTTTTTGGAATTCCAAGAAAAACTATTAATATTAAGTACATACATATATACATTTATATATATAGTAGATGATCGCATGTTATATAAGAATTTTCCTAAAAACAGTTTCATATTTTATTTTGTTTTTCCAAAAATTTTATTGTTTTTTATGGAAGCATATATAGACGAAGTTCATGGAAATGTTATTACATTTTTGAATTTACATAAAAGCTCTCATATAGATTCAGTGAACTCCCCAAGCATAGCCATATCATATCAACCAGTTGAACTGGTCAAGAATCCATTCAACAACAGATCCTTCAATATGAGTTTTCAAATTGTGTTCATGATGATTAGATCGCTAGACCCCTGCTGATGGAATAAGCTCCAGCCAGAAAGAGTACAACACACAAGCCAAGTAGCAAATCGTCTCTCTCTCTCCCACACACTCTCACTCTTTCCCTCTCCCTCTCCCTCTCCCTGTGTATGTGTGTTTACGTATGCAGACACAGTGAATGTATTTTGCATACCTTTGCATACTGGAAAAAAACACGAAAACAAAAAAAAAAAAAAAAACAAACACTATTATCCCGTCGCCATTATGCGCAGATTGATGTGCGTTCAAGTCAGCCGGACGGACGGAAGAACGGGCGGAAAAACGGGCGGACGGAGGATGAGTGAGTGGGTGGCATGGATATGCGAAACACTTGCCCGAATGGTTTATATAAATGGAATCGATGGCTCTGTGCTGTTGACTTGAACTGCGTTAGATTGTCTGCTCTGCGCCTGCTGGCTGATGATGCCTGATGCCTGATGGGAGATGGGATATGGGATATGGGAGTGATGGGTGATGCCTGAGCTGGCGGCTGTCGTTGCACGCTTCGATGACCCGATAAAAATGTTGCCGATGTTTGGGCGCACTTTTCATATCGTAACTCGAAGGTACTTTGATTTTTCTATTAATGGATGCCAGCCAGCCAGCCAGTCAGCCATCCAGCCAGCCAGCCAGGTGAAACAACAACAATAACAATTTGCAATGTAATAAATGCAAAACATAATCAAAATTCTTAACCCATGCCCAATCCATTCAATTCGTTTCGCATTGAGAGCGATCTGGTTTCATATTCAAATTGATTTGCATTCATCCAAAATGAAGTTCGTCTAGAGATTGAGAAATGCTTTAAGGGATCTTTAAGTCAAAGTTCAGTTAGAATCATGAGGTATTATTATATGTATATGAATTAGCTCTACTTTAGATATATCTATTACATATGTATATTGAACATACAGGTTTCAAATTTTTAACTAGCAAAATTGGAATGATTTCAAAATCAAGCCATGGGAAAGTTTTAAATTATATAAGAATAGAATTCGACAGACTACAATATAGTTTAGAAGAAATATAAAAAAAATAATAATAATAAATAAATAAATAATTTATTCAATAATGTAATGAAAATTGTAATAGTAATTTATAATGGAGTATTTTTCTTGGCTTATAAATATCCCAGAGAGATTTGAATTGATCTGAAACAATAATAGAATTCGACTGTCGAAAGAAATCGATGTGGCTTCTTAAGAGGTCTATAAAATGCATAAGCTAGATTTCATAAGTGTTTAGATATCTGAATTTGAAAAAAAAAAAATTCATAGTTACCTATTAAAATAGCTATGAAGAAAGATAAAATTCAAATTATTTATGTTCAATATATCATAGTTCTTCAAATCTTGAGTTCGAAAATAAAAATATAAATCTTAAGATTAAGATTAGAGAAGCTTTAAGATATTAAAAAAATATATATAAAACTGAATTTTCAATAGTTTCTCTATGCAGATTATATATAGTTTTTTACCTTGATATAATATATATTATATTGTATAACAAACTATAGAAATTTCAGACAATTCATGCAAAAACTGAATACTTTGACTAAATAAACTACAACTTATTGATAATTTATATAGCATGCACGAGCTCAAAAATTGACCAGGAATTAACCTGAACACCTTTGGCAACAACATTTGATAATTCCAGATGCTAACAACCCCATTTCGTATGGCAGATAGCAAACAGCCACTGGACGGCGGACTTGATGAACTCAAGTATGGGGCGTGACACATGCTGCCCACAAAAGCCTGTCCGAGTACGCACTCATACACACACACATACACATGTATATGTATGTACATATGTATATGTATGTAGTTATATACACATTTCTAACGGGAAGCGGCATGCGCGTTTGCTTTCATATAAATCAAGTTAAGAATGAGTTGAGCGACCCTCTTCAAAATATTTAATACCGCAAGTGACCCCTGTCCGGTGGTGCGACTGGACCCGGACTCGAACCCGAACCCGAACCCGAACTCGAACCCGCGCACCCGAACCCCGAGCCCTGGCATCGGTCAAAATATGCCTGAAAAGTGGGGAGGAACCGATTGCGGACAACATGGACGACATGTCGCGCTGGGCTAAGCTGCAAATCGGGTTGCAGCAACGAGCGTGGAACGAGTCAGTGGCAAAGGTTACGCGCGCGCTCCGTTCGTGCCCATCGTCAGAATGGAAATTGAAATTGCGGCGACCGCGATGTCCGGCTTTCGGTCAGTAGCTGTCGACGCAGACGCAGACAGCAGCAACAACAATAATTTCGAGTATGATTTATGAGCCGAGCAATTGCAGTTGATTAATCGCAGGCAAACACAATTTGATGGCATTTAATTCGATTAACATGCAATACAAATATTCATTCAATAAACACTAAGCGTAAATATACATAAATACACTCGTACACATACACACATATGTACATATCTCATCTAATTTTAGGCAAGTGCAAATATTTGCCTATCAGCATAATACTTTCAAGCCACATATCATGGCAATTGCAGGCACCTGCCGCACCCGGCTTAGGCAAATGTCCTGGATGCTTCACAGTAAAAGCAAGCTACCGCTGAAGAACAAGCGCAAGATACTGACGCACATCATCACTCCAATCTGGAGGTACGGTATGCAAATATGGGGAGTCGCCGCAAAGACCAATAGACACAAGATCCAAGTCATTCAAAACAAGGCTATGCGTCAAATTACTGGCTGCCCTTGGTTCGTCCGCAACTCTGGGCTACATAGAGACCTCAACCTGGACACTGTGGAAGAACAAATCTCCTTCCACTCGAGTCGCTATAATGACCGCCTGATGGTCCACGCCAACCGGCTCGCAAAAAAGCTGCCAACCTCCAGACCCATCAGAAGGCTAAGAAGACGCCAGTTCGGAAGCCTTCTCACCCCCACTGTAACTTAGTTCTACTCTGTATATATGTTTAAATTGTATAAATAATTGTAAACCTGTGATGTTAATTGTGTGATCCAAGGGAGATAATGGAGTAGAAAGATGCTCCGGTGCTTCCTACTAAATAAATTTATTAAAAAAAAAAAAAAAAAAAAAAAAAAAAAATCAGCATAATATGTTGCTCTCGCTCTCGCTCTTACTTTGTCTCCCGCTGCGCGTCACGTGTACTGCAACGTGCGTAGGCGCAACAGGAGAGACCGAGAGAACAAGTGTGATCAGACGCATGCCGTTGCTCTTCGTATTGTTTGCCATTTCTTTTATGCTTAAGCGTTGCCTACCTAGATTACACGTATGCATATATACATACATACAGACATATATAAACAGTGTTGCTATTGCTTTTGCGTTCTGCAATTGGCATCGTCGGCGATCAGTGCTGTCAGTTTGGCTAGTTTCGCGTCAATTTTACAAACGCAGAAAATTCAAACGAGTAAACGAGACTCGTGGTAAATAATATGTACATATATGTATATGCCGTAACCGACTTCTAATCACACAAATGATGTAGAGAAATTATCGCTATTCATACTTTCCCTGCACAAGAAAGTTATTTCGCCTAATAAAATATTTGCGAAAAAGCGGCCCAAATAAAATATTGAAAATAAACAAACAAATACCATTCTATGATTATATATAATAATTTATGTAAATTTGCATAAAATTATAAGTATGTAATATCTAATTTAAATTTATATTAATTAAAAAAAAAAAAACTAACTTTTAAATGGTCAATATATCATATTTGATCCATATTTGTTCAAAAACAAATTCTAAAGTTTTGCTTAGTTTTTTCTAGCCTTTTTTTCTCTTGGCTCTGACAGCACTGTCTTCGATCAATGCTTTATCTCATTTCTTCTATGTACATATGTACATACATGTATGTGTATGTCATTAAAGTAAATACATAAATGCATTCGATAACAGCGCCTTTCTCTGAGCATCATTCATTGACGGCAATTGTGCTTATGATAATCTGACAGCGCTGCCGAGGTGTCTCTAGGTTAAAAAGAGACTTTGTAACCTTCAGTGGGCCACAGACCCAAAACATACACACACATGCACAGAGAGAGGAACGAACGCCCCCTTTGTGTGTTGGGCCCAGACGCAGCAAAGATTTTCCCTTTTTTCTACGCTCATTTTTTCGCTCTTGCATATCAAATAAAAAAAAAAAAAATGTAAAAAAGGCGCACAAAAATTGTGGCAAGTGCAAAGTAAAAGTGCAAGCACGTGCATTATGCAAAAACATGCATAAATACATACACAGTCACATGTACATACATAGATGTACATATGCATGTACGTTAACATTAACAGTGCTTCGTGTGTGTATTTGCTTTTTTCTGTTCTGTTACCAGAGCCTCCTCAGTAGACATTGACCTTAATGCTGATACATAGTTTAAATATGTATGTACATGCATGCTTACATAAATACATACAAACATGAATGCAAACGCATATGCATGTACATGTGTGTGTATGTATGTAAATATATAAGCAATTCATATGCCTGGAGCAGCCAACTTAGCAAATGCTTGACTTTGCTGTTAGTTGTAAAATCATGACAGTTTTATATGACGAGTTAATTGGAACGGAATGGATATGGAACAAAGCACAAATGTCTAAAGCTATATAACAATTTCCATATTTATTGTATTCCTACATACATAGTTATGCTTGTATGTATAATATTCTTGATAACCAGTTTTAGATTATCATAATATGATATCACACACACACACACACACACATGTATTCATATCTTTATATATATGCATATATACACGCACACACACGCGTTTCGTTTCATTAACAAGTTGATTGAAATTTTCATTATTTATTATAAAATGAATCCAGCTACTCATTCTCATAGACTCAACCAGTTTTTTCTATCTCATTGTTCAATCTGTAACTGGTTGAGGGCTTCAATGTCATTTTCTATTTAGCATTTTTTTGTCTTTCTCGGTGCCTCTGTAATGCCCCAGACGCGCCCAGAAGCATGCAACAGCTTTGCCCCGGCATAATACTTTTTGCGCCACTTGTTTTCATTGTGCCAAAAGTATGCTCCATACTTAACTAAATCAGAAAAAAAAACAACAAAAAAAAAACAGAAAAGTGGCAAAAAAGTATATAAAGTAAATAAAGACTCAACGCATTCCAAGTTGGGTGGCAGCACTGGCTTCTCTTTCTGTATAGGGGGGCAGCAGGCGCTGGTGGTCTGGCAACGCTGGCACGCCGGAAGCCGGCGCCTTTGCGTACCAGGTGTAAATGCAAGTGCAAATGAGGCAAATTTCAAAGTCAAGTTTACACCACGCAGCGAATGTTTTGTGCTCCAACATACCCCCACCACAAGCACGCCCCCGCCCACGCCCCTGCCTACCCACCTCGTCCACCATCAACTCGCAGTGTAAAGCTTATTTCACGCCTCTTATAAAGGCGTTCGCTATGCGCCATCCAACGTTCTGCTAGAGTTAAAGATGCCAAGTCTCAACTGGTAAATACACCGCGCCTCATGCTGTTAATACCACTTTGGTTTGTTTAATGTACAACAATATGAAAATGTTGGGAACTTTTCTATTTTTTAATAAATTTGATGGGAATAAAAATGGAATTAAAATGTATTTTAAATAAATGTATAATTTAATTTTCCTTTTCGGTTTTAATTTTACATATTTTTACTTTCAGGAGCTGTAGTATATACATTAAAAATGTTGATACCAAATTATATGTATTATACATTTCTTTTATATATTCTTGAGATGTACAAAAAATTATTCTACATTTCTCTTAATTTATTAAAATTAATTCAATTGTACTATTCATATGTCTATCATATTAAACATCGAATTTTGAATATTCATCAGACATGTTTGGTTTCCATCAGATTGCCGCGCATTGTGCTTGGCAACCGGTATATGCGATGCGCTTCGCGTTTTTATATTTTTCCCGTCACTGACTTTCCCACGCCTTCATTACATACATTTTTACTCTCCCTCTCTCGCTCTGCCCTATTTTAAGTACATATGCTAGACTTACAGCGAAGCAAGCGTCCAGGAAAAGGAGTGCGGCGTCGCTATGTAGGTAAGCAAAAGAAAAAGGGGGAAAAAAAAAACAAACTGTGTAAAAACTGTAAAATAAAAATGCAAGAATTGTTCTAAATCTGCTGGGAAGGTGGCCGGACGACAGGCGACGCGGCGAAAAGTGAAAGTGCAGAAACAAAGAAAGCGCCAACTGAAGAGGTTGCTAGCGCAAAGAAGACGTTGCGAAAAAAAAAGAGAGAAGACAAGCAGCAGAAGAAGCTCAAGTGTGAAAACTTCCAAGCGCAAATAACTGTGAATGCCGTGAGAGTACGAGCTGACAAAATAGAATTGCCAGCAATAAGCACCGAACTAAAATAGGAATGGTAAATTAATTTGTATGCTTGTGCGTATGTGTGTATGTGTAAGCGTCTGTATGTATGTATGCACATTTAGTGCGTGTGTGTGTGATGTACATTTCCCAACTGCTGCTGGGCGCATGTGTTGCTCTTTGTATTTTACTCGAAACAAAAAGAAGACGAAGATGAAACTTTCATTTGCCTTTTTGTAATTAATTAACAGTTGCCCGTTGCACGGAACACAGTAAATCCGTAAAGAAGCATGGGTGCGTGCATATCCTTGCCACACGCATACGCATAGTATATGTACATATGTATGTACATAGATATGTATGTGCGAGCACTCGAGTACATGGCGTATTTCCGCGTGTGCATGTGTGAATGCTGTCACATGCATGCGCGAGTCCTGCGAGTCCTGCAATATATAAACGGCCGCACATACTCACACATGGACACGCGTGCTCTCACACACGAACACACACACACACACGAGCAGCCGTTACAAATCGCTTGTGTGTGTATTTGCGAGAGTCCACAATACTCGTATAACATGTGTGTGTGTGTGCGAGAGTGTGTAGGGGTGAAACGAGTTCCATGCGGATAAACATAGCACACAAACGTGGGCGTGGCCAAATGTCCCGTATGCTGCGCCTGCACACTACTCCATGAGTGTGCGAGCGAGATGCATGCACTCGCTTTAAATAACTCTCCCAAAAAGTGTTTGACGATTGTTTCGCATCAATGTGTGTGCATGTATGTGTGTGTGTCGATTTGAGTATGTGTGTGTTGGTCGCTTTACTGCTTCACTGTTATGCTAATGCAGAGGACACTAAAGCGGGACAGACTACTGCCGTCCTTGTCATACTGTGTGCGATATGTGTCGTGATTTGCGTTTATTGTGAATGGTATAAAATGCCCGTATATGTATAGGGTTAGATAAATAAGTGAATGGATAAACAGTACAGAAAATAACAAAGGAGTATTTATCTAGTGGGCAGACAGGTAAATCTTATATTTCTCCGAAGTTCAATTGTCTATGTCATATCATCAATTTATTAATTGCATTTTATTTGTAGAGCTTTATTGACGAAAAATTATAAAAACTTTACTCAATCCCTAAATTTTAACACGCAATTTAATTTTAAATATTGTGCCAAAACAAACTCACACAGTTTCAGATTTTTACCGCACTCTGTACTTTGTTAACTTCTAAAAAATTCCGAGAGAGTGCGCTGCTGTAACGTATCAAAAACGCGTTAACAGACTCTCTTTGCGTTAACAGTGCTTTATAACAGCTGCGCATTTGTGCGTTAACCGCTGTGACACTGCTATTTTATATTATTTTTTGTGAAAGAATAATAAATTACTAGTTTTATTCAATAAACGTGATTGTAAATAAAAGTTAATTATTTATATTTTGCACCTGGTTAATAATGTTTGCAATTTAACTAAATATGCCGAGCAAAAATTTAAGTGATATGTGCTGTTATTGAAAGAAGGCAATGTTAAGCTTGTGCAATTTATATTTGTGTGCTTAAAGCGGCTTAAGCCGACAACAAAGCAATCAGTGTCATGAGCGCCACATACTTGTATCAACTATATAGCAAGTGAAAAGTATTATAGTCTATGAAATTAATCATCAATTGAATGTGAATGCAATTAATATACCATCAATAGTGTGGTAAATTTAAATACGCAAATGCGGCGGCTTGCGCATTTTATGGCACACATGTCTATCGCGCGACCGCCACATTCAGTCGATAACACAATCAGCAGCCGCCACCCTCGCACACACACAATCGCGTATTGATATTGAAGACGACGACGTCGTCATTCCGTTTAAATTCCTCGAAATTCTTTATTTATTTTTTTGTTAAATTGGCGCGTGCTGCATTATCCAGAGCTCCAAAAGCAGTTAACACAGCCAACAACAGCAAACAACACAGTAAACAAGTGAGTAATGCGCAACTACATAACGTACACAACATAAAAAAGAAGAAGAAAAATGGAAATGTAAATGGAAAAGAAACCAAGCGCCCGCTTCTCTTCGCCTTCGCGTTCGTCATGCACTTTGTTTTTGTCACTCGATGCGTGCATTAGTCATACACAAATTTGGAATACTCTTTTTCTTCACATTTGTTTGTATGTGTGTGAGAAATAAGGAAAGAAGGACTCTCTATGTTTATAATTTCGTAGAGTTCGCCATAAAATCAATGAATTAATTGAGTCTGACGTCACTCGCACAACTGACTCTGAATTGTGTCTTTGCAGCAATCACTAAGTGAAGCAGCAGATCCACATCCATGGCAGCCGGCACCACACTGCAGAAGGCCATCGATTTGGTGACGAAGGCCACAGAGGAGGATCGCAACAAAAATTACGCCGAGGCGCTGCGTCTCTACGAGCACGGCGTTGAGTATTTTCTGCACACCATCAAATGTAAGTAGACGCCCCCTTCTTAGAGTCTTTAGCTGCCAGCTGACGGCATTTTTGCAGATGAGGCGCAAGGCGAGAAGGCCAAGGACTCGATTCGAGCGAAATGCCTACAGTATTTGGACCGCGCTGAGAAGCTCAAGGAATACCTGAAAAAGGGCAAGAAGAAACCGATCAAGGAGGGCGGCGAGAGCAGCTCCAAGGACGACAAGGACAAAAAGAGCGACAGCGACGACGAGGACGGCGATGATCCAGAAAAGAAGAAGCTGCAGAGGAAACTGGAAGGCGCCATCGTCATCGAGAAGCCACACGTGCAGTGGTCCGATGTGGCTGGCCTCGACGCTGCCAAGGAGGCACTAAAAGAGGCCGTCATCTTGCCCATTAAATTTCCGCAGCTCTTTACCGGCAAGCGCATACCCTGGAAGGGCATCCTGCTTTTCGGTCCTCCAGGCACGGGCAAATCCTACTTGGCTAAGGCCGTTGCCACCGAGGCGAATCGTTCCACATTCTTCTCCGTGTCCAGCTCTGATCTGATGTCCAAGTGGCTGGGCGAGTCCGAGAAGCTGGTGAAGAATCTCTTTGAGATGGCGCGCCAGCATAAGCCATCGATTATATTCATCGACGAGATTGATTCTATGTGCTCCGCCCGTTCAGACAACGAGAACGACAGCGTGCGTCGCATAAAGACCGAGTTTTTGGTCCAAATGCAGGGCGTGGGCAACGACACCGACGGCATCTTGGTGCTCGGCGCCACCAATATTCCCTGGGTGCTGGACTCGGCTATACGCAGGCGTTTCGAGAAGCGCATCTACATTCCTTTACCGGAAGCGCATGCGCGCCTGGTCATGTTCAAAATTCACCTGGGCAATACGGCGCACGTGCTGACCGAGCAGGATCTCAAGGAGCTGGCTGGCAAGACCGAGGGGTAAGCTATCACAATTGTTATTGTAAATTCGTATCTAAACTCATGGCTCCATCAACTGCAGCTACTCGGGCGCCGATATATCGATTGTTGTGCGCGACGCGCTTATGGAGCCCGTACGCAAGGTCCAAACGGCCACACACTTTAAGCGCGTCTCCGGCCCATGCTCGACCAACAAGGAACAGATCGTGGACGATCTGCTGGCACCCTGCTCGCCGGGCGATCCAGGCGCCATCGAAATGAACTGGATGGATGTGCCCAGCGACAAGCTGTTCGAACCGCCCGTAACCATGGTGCGTAGTCCATCATATATGTATAGCACTTGGTCCTATTCTCAATGTATCTCCTCTTATGCTCTTTGCTCGGCAGCGCGACATGCTCAAGTCCTTGTCGCGTACGAAACCCACTGTCAATGAGGAGGATTTGACAAAGCTGCGCAAGTTCACGGAAGACTTTGGTCAGGAGGGCTAAGCCGATCCGCACGGGGAATACTAAAGTCTATATCGCCATCATCATCAACAGCTAATTCTAATTGTTGCCTATTGCATAAACACGATAAACACGCGCTGGCTCCATGGATCCACACACACACACACCTACACTTACACTATATATATATATATATTAATGTTTTTCTATGTCTTTCAGTTTTTTTTTTATCACACACGATTGATATTTCTATATATATATATATATATTTATATGTATATGCCTTGCGGATCGATCGTTAATTTATATGGTTAAGATTGTAATTCAAGTTTTGCGGCTTGCAACACTTTCCCCATCCCCCGTCACTCCTGTTGCTACTGTTTGTTGCAAGAAGAAGTAGAAGAAGAAGGAGGTGAAGAAAGAAAAAAGAAGCTGATGTATTTTTATACTCTTAATGTTAAGCGAAAACCCGAAATGAAATCGAGTGTAATCTATCAAATGTGTGTTATGTTATGTGTGTGTGTGTGTGTGCGTGTGCGTCTGTGTGTTTGTGTCCA
The DNA here is from genome assembly GCA_035045845.1 of Drosophila buzzatii. Lineage (NCBI taxonomy): Eukaryota > Metazoa > Arthropoda > Insecta > Diptera > Drosophilidae > Drosophila > Drosophila buzzatii. The sequence goes on along the minus strand of JAWNOS010000105.1, from coordinate 2,114,588 downwards.
AGTGTTTGTTAAGTGCCACAAGCGAAGCTGCCTTCACACCTGGACACACCTGCCCGCCCTCTCCATCCAACCAGACAGACAGACTGACAGTTGGCCAATCATCCAGTTAATCAACATCAAAAGCAAGCAAGCAACCTATTTTAAATGTAACCGATCGAAGAAGCTAAAAAAAAAAAAATACAAATCTTACATTGATGTGCTTCTTGCTAGCATCACGAACACCTCAAGCGTCATGATACGACTGCAACAAACCCTGTTGAAAGAGAGAAGAAAAAAAAAAAAAACATTCGAATTGCTTATCCAAAATTTTATTATATTGCCTTATTTTCATCTCGTCTCGGTCATGCAATTTTTTTTGTTTCTCCGTTTATGCTTAGAAATTACAAATTGTTAAATAAATATATTACGAATCTAGAAGTATTTTAATCAATATCTAAAGGATTTATTTTTCGAAATTGTATTTATTAATTGAAATTGTGGAAAGTGGTGAAGATATGTGTTGGATGATACACAGATGGAAAGATAAATAATTGGTGAATCTAAAGTAAAGCAAGTGGAGGCTGAGATTAGTGTATAGAAATACAGAATAAACCGACTCGAACTGGCTCGCTTTTTAAGTTTTTTTTTTATTAAAACTTGACATGGAATCGAGTTTCATCTGTCAGCTGTGCCAATGTTGAAATCAGCTGGAATCGAACAAGGAATAAGACATTTACAGAATGTATATACGCAGATTTAATCATGAAAATGGACAGCAAAATTTAATGATAAACACAATGTTTTGAAAACAATTTGAAAGGAATATATAGATTAATATAACTTAGCTGTTTTTTTTTTTCAAATGTGAACTAAAGATCTTGAGAAAGAAAAGTTGACAAAAAGCTAGTAATTCATATAAATATCTACTAGACGCCTAAAAAAGAAAAATCTATGAAATTTGCATATGTTATATTCTTGTCTCATAGTTGGATGTAAATTTAATATGAGCATCGACTAGGCATGGGATCGATGCTGTCCCAGGTGCCACGCCTTCAGAACTAGTTGCCATAGTGATATTTCTTCCATAGGATATTCTGGATATTACGAGGCCTTGCAGTTGCCACAGCTCTAATGACATCACCACATATTCAAATGTATGAGTCAGCTCGATCGAAATGGGGACTACTTCATTAAGATCCAAATGTTAAAGCTAGTTATTAAAACTCAAACTTTGTTTATCAGTTAATTTGTTCGGTTATTAAGTATTTCCAATAACTTTTAGACTAATATAATATATATTTATAGATTTGCTATACTATATTGACTCAGCCCAAGTATTTCCAATAACTTTTAGACTAATATAATATATATTCATAGGTTTGCTATACTATATTGAGTCAGCCCAAAAGTAGGCTAGCTCTATTTAATCGTTATCTGCTATAGAATCTTAATTAGTATTTGATATCTGAAAATGATTCATAGAATTGCAAGGAAAATAAAAGTGAAAAAAAAAAAACATTTTCAATTAATCTGATTCAGCTATCAAAGGTAGCACGAAATGTTTTTCGTTTCTTTTCTTTTTGCCAATTTGATCGAGCGAGCGCTACAATCTATACAGCTTTATGGTTAAGAGCGAGATAGCTATACATAACGAAACAATGCAAAATATCTGCACAAACTATGCTGGTGAGGCATACCAAACACGTATATACCCTGCAGCACGCAAGCACAGTTAAGACTCATAGCACAGTTGGACTCATAGTCATGTAAATGTCTAATACTCAGAGATGGGGTATATATGACAGCCATATAGTAAAAGAAAAGTTGTAGTTAGTCAAATTTCTCTCTCTCTTTCTTACTCTCTCTATATTTATCTATAGCCATACATACATATATAACAGCTAATATAACATCAAATGGGGTATATTTCTAGAATATGTTAAAAAATATTTCTCACAATTTGAATGGCTTTCATACTGTGGAAATTCTTAAATATCATTTCTATAATACAAAATATAAATATTGTAGTGAAACCTTTGTACAGGGTATTTCATTGTGCACCCGCTTTCGTTTTCTTTAGTGTTGCGTGTTTAAATTTACGATCGGGCTGATAAGTGGGTCAAATTAGAACTTTCTGCGCGCAGCGAAGCCGCGCGTGGTTCGATCTTTAATGGAGTCAATTGCTGTCTTTGTTTTCAGTTTTGGCTATAAATTTAGCTTATCTTGGTACCTGTTCCCCTTGCCCAACTGGACAATACCTCTGGTAATTTGCTTGCAATTTAATTACTCTGGCGAGTAAGGGATGTCGGAATTAGATGATATCATATAAGCAATTAAGCTGTTATAGCTCGATAAAGCAAAGTTCCAACATAACATAATTGAGTCTTTATTATGATTTATTTATGATGATATATCTCAAGATATAGAAGACTTAATTATACAAAGTTAGATGCTTGCTGTCTTGATATATAACTCAATTATAAGAGCTGCCATAGATATATAAGTCTAAAGTAAGCTTCTATTATAACAAAATTTCAAGACAGCTTTATATATGTAAGTTCTATGACTATATAGAGAACTTTTATTAATCTCATTATCTGAGATGAGATGACCCTTTACTATTATAAATATCTTATTAAAATCGCTTTCTATATCTATATGGAAGGAATTTATAGAAAACTTAATTAATTCAATAATTATTATTTCTGTTTTCTGCAGCTACTATATAGAATACTATACTAGAATACCATATAGAATCAATTTGGTATAACGAATATTACTGCTATTCATTGGTTCAAGGTGTATGAATCTTATACTCATATTTAGCTTTCACAAAGGTGTAAGAAATCTTACAAATCTGAAACAGAAATCACGTGGCTATGCACATGCTATATACATACATATATATATATCTGTATAAAAGTGCTTAGAATTTGGAGAAACAAGTTAAATGGCTGAATAGGGTATGCTTAGAAGGGTTAATATGTCTATATATATACTATATACTATATACTATATACTATATACTATATACTATATACTATATACTATATACTATATACTATATACTATATACTATATACTATATACTATATACTATATACTATATACTATATACTATATACTATATACTATATACTATATACTATATACTATATACTATATACTATATACTATATACTATATACTATATACTATATACTATATACTATATATAGTAATATACTATATATTCAGTTTTACTATTTCAGATAAAATTGATAATTGATAGAACTAGAGTTTTCAAGTATGTTGCATATATACAGATAGTAATTTAATACAATTTTGGTTTTTGTTAGATTTTGGATATCGACCCAAAATTTGGATATTCACCCCCATCCCCTAAATCTGTAAAAAAAAGTATTTCAATTACTAGAGACATACGGTTTGGTTTGGCATAAAGTTTGATTACGTAAGTTCATTTATTACAAGATTTATTCAAGTTCCCATAACTTAGTCCATGTGCAGTGCAAGCGAGACAGTAAGACGCCTGCGTACATGCGTGCATGTGTACATTATTGCGTGTGTACATGTGAGTGTGTTGTTTATGACATGTCCAGAAAATGAGCGTAGAATTCTTGGAATATCAGTTCTTTGGAGAGTCTCGACTAGAGATTTCTTACTTGTTTCATAGATATCATATACATAGATCACTCTACTATTTTCATAGACCGAATAGAATAGACCGAAGGAGGAGTATCAATATGATATAGTGTATATTGTATATTTTATTATATTATATATATTATATTATTTATTTATAAAAGTGATTCAACAATCGAATCAAAGGCAAATCAAGTGTCTGTCCCTATGTATGAAATCTATTGAGGCTTATATGAGCTAGAATAGGAATTTATTTTAATGAAGTGGTCATTTATTTCATGCCCATGCAATAAAATAATGTCGATATTAGACTAATAGCACGCTCAATATAGCAGCTCACTGCACAGCCCACAGGGTATCTACTAGTCGGGCACCATTGGATTGCCTACTCCCACTTGTTGCTTCTCGTTTAGTCTGCCTGCCTTTTGGCTTTTTGCAATCGTACGTGCTGCGCCGCCACGAGTGGCCAACGCATGCGAACAATTCGGACAGCGGACACGACAATCGAAGTCGAAGTCGAAGTCGAAACCGAAGTCGAAGCCGAAGCTGAGACTTGAGCCAATGCAGGCAGCGGCGGCGCTGCTGCTTTGATTCGCTCGTGCTGATAGTTTTGGGAGCTTCGTGTGGCTTGGCTGCGTTGCGTCGTTTCAGTTGATCGTCAGCCGCGACTTTAAGCGGTTCGTGTTTTTGCAATTCGCTTTGATTTCGTTCGGGTTTTGCAGCGGTTAATTTGCAGCGTCTGCGCTTGACGCGCTGCATCTTAAGATTTTTTTTCTGTCTGCCTTTTTTTTTCGGTTTATGCTTTGCGCAAGTTTTGAAAAAAGTAAAGAAAATAATTACAAAAAAGTTTAACAATAATACGAGTAAAAAGTGCGTAATTGCAGTTGCTGTGTGTTTGTTTATGTTTTTTTTTTTTTTTCGTTTTTTGTTTTTGTTTTACGTTTGTTTTGCTTGCATTTTTGGCTGCGGCTGTGATTATAACGGCAACAGCGACGGCGACGGCGACTGCGGCTTCCAGCTTTGGCTTTGGCTTTGGCTTTGGCTTTGGTTTTGCCTTTGGTTTTGGCGTGCCCTTTTTGGTACCTTTGTCTTTCAATTGTCTGTCTCTGTGTGTTGTTGTTGTTTTTGCTGTGAAGCGCAACTTTCACGCGCTTCGAGTGAAACTGTAAATCGAGCCCGCACTCCAAAGCAGAAGCAGCAATAGCAACAGCAACAGCAACAGCAACAGCAGCAGCAGCCGCAGCTGATGCCGACGCCGTCGTCTCATGTCGTTTTGGCATCTGTTGCTTATCACAAGTTACAAAAGCAAGAAAAAGGAAAAATTCAGCTTACATTTGTTGCTATACATATGTATATTACGGCCTTTAACAGCTTTTTGGTGGCTCTAGTATTTTAATTACATTTTTTACGGCTAATTTATGGTATTTTTGTTGTTCATTTTATTTTATGCACCTGCCGTTCAAGTTTGTCGCTTAAGTCTTTTGCCCACTGCTTGCACTGCTTGCCCACTGCAGTTGCTCTGCGATATTGATATTATGCATATTTGTTGTTGCTGTTGCTTTTGCTGGAAACTCGTTTGTTTGCAGCCTGCACAGCCTGCAGCATGCAGTCAGCAGCAGCAGCAGCAGCAGCAATCATAAATAATTTTAACAAATTAATATAAATAATATTAAGAAAATGAAAATGGAAAAAAAAAAATCATGCTGACATTGACACGAATTGCAGAGCGAGCGACCAAAGAGACAAACACAGCAGCCAATTCATGGCTTAAAGTCTAAATCAACAAAAGTGCGAGTATACAAAAAATAAAAACTAGTAGCAGTTTTTCTCACAGTGTGACCAGCTAACAGTTACCCTGTTCTATACGAGGAAGGCTGAATGAATATCTTTTTAATTTACATTCTTAGATATGTTTAGATAGATATACCTAAGACAGGTAATCTACATATCAGCTACATATAGATATCAGAATATGTCTGCAGCTATAGTACACATGTTAAAGTCCTTGGAGTTGGAGCTCCACCTAGACTTTGTCTCCCGCGCTTACAGGGTATTTAGGTATGAACTCATACCTTTTTTTGAAAATTGTTTTCAATTAAACTGCATAAATTCCTTCATTGCCACTCACGAACAAAAAAAAAAACAGCATATTAAGTTTAGTTAAACACTTTATTGTTGTTGTCGCTTTTTGAATAACACGACTTAACATCATTTGCGTGCTGTAAACGGCCAATGATTGAGACTTTATGGTTTTGTTGTCGTTGTTGTTGTTTCTGTGACTGTTAACATAAGCAAGGTCGTCAGTCAATTGGGCGCGACAGGCGCTGGAAAAATCACTGCCACACATAACTTTCAAATTGTTTTATTTTCACTTGAAAATTGTCTCGTTAATGGCTGAAGTTAAGGACACTTACCAAGCTCAAGCATTGGAACTAACGAAGTTCAAATATTATTTCCTAGTTATTTTTTTCATAGTCAAATAATGTAGCAAATTATTAAAGAAAATATTATGTAATTGATAAAGTTTTTCATATGATGTGGTTATATAATTCTATATACAGGAGTTGACAGGAAATTTGTTATATATTATGATATTATAAAAGCGTACGAAAGATCAGAGCATTTAGCATATGCAGAGATTTAACTTAAAGAAGTTAAGAAGTTTCCATATCGTAGAGAGGTGTTCATTAAAGATCTGGAGAAATATCCCAATGACTTCTAAAGTATGGATCTTTTAAAGATATATGAAAGATCTATAACGTTCCTCATTTAAAAGAGACATCTTCAAGGCAGGTCTATGGTATTATACACAAGTATCTTAATAATATTTATTAATATAATATTTATAATATAATATTTATTTATATAATATAAGATGTAAGAAGGTTCAGTTAAAATGGGATTCCAGGAATACATTCTAATATTTAGAATCTTTAGTCGATCACTTAAGATCAATTCAAAGAAGAATATAGGTCTAGAAAAGTATCTTAAAGAAAATTTGAAAAGTTAAAATGTTGATATGTGGCACATTCTAGAGAAGTATCCCTCTGACATTTTGCTAACCTGATTATCCATACTCCATATATAATTATATTTGGTATGCTTCACTTTATATTCACTTTACCATACGTAAAATGCATGAAATTCGATCATATTATATAAGTTATATATTGAATGCAAGTTAACGAAAGTGTTGATACTAGAAACCTTTCTAATATCGTATTCACCTAGATTGACATAGGAACTAGCACATATATTTTCATGGCTAATGAGTAGTCGATATTAATTCCCTATATCTTTTACATTTATCATGAATTTTCCAGTTCCATTTCACATGATTAACTTTCACTTCCTTAATCGTTTGAGAATTAAAAGTAGAAATTACTTTAGAAACTTCTTCAACTGAAACATCCGTTTTGAAGTATTTCTATCTTATATTATTCTCCATTTCCCTTGAGCTTTCTACAAAGTTTTCTTTTTGAAATTAAATCAACAATTACTCTGCATTATACAATTATACAAATATATACATACATACATTCATACATATATATAAGTATAGATGATTGTTCTAATGCTCTGTAATGGGAGATTGAGCTTCACTATTGGGGTCGGTGGGGCAAGTGGCTTGACGGTGTCAACACCTTATCAGCCGTGGTTTATCTTACGCTTAGGCAATCAGCGACAACGCGACGCAACTGAAGACAATGCGGTATGTAATTGGATGAATAAAAGTCATGTTGAATTGGGTCATGAGAACACGAAAGAGTCGACAAAGCTGAAAAGCTCTTGCAAATGTTTGACAAGTCATCAAGTGAGCTGATCTCCATATGAGAGTACCGGCTACCGGCTACCAGCTTACCTCCTGAACTATGAAGTGTTGTCTTAAAATCTTGTAGGAAAAAGCTAGCTTAAAAAATCTATTTTTTTTTTCTTTTTATAAAAAATTATGGTAGCTGGAAACGAGTTTCTAAAATTTCTGTTTTGCATGGAATCATATTAATGATGATTAAAATACAAATTAATATTTAAAATGAAGTTGAATCTAAGATCAACTGAAATCGTAATAGTTCTGTAGATAAATAAAAAGTTGCTCACTTTGGGCTTAGAATGGAATGCAATAGAGTAATAGACAATTACCAAAAATACTTTCTATTATAATTAATTTGTATTTTTTTATCAAATTCAGCGAGATGCATTCATAGAAATATTAGTGGATGACTCTAGGAGCTGCAAACAAATTAATAAAACAAGTAAAATAACTTATTTAAAAATTCTATTAATTTATATATTACAATATTAATATTTTATTTTTGGGGTCAAAGAAGAGTTTTAAAAACTAAAAAAAGTAGTAAAATTATCCAAAATTAAATTAAGTTATATTTTGATAAATGAATTTGACTTGAATCACTAAATTTTTCTTAAAAAATAAGTATAATTATAAAACATTAAATAAACTTAATGTAAATGGAATTGATTCAAATTTAATTTTATTTTTGTGGGTAAAACAAATCTAAAAAAAAAAATAAAATAAAAATAAAAAAAATAATATTTAATTTTTAATATTTATATATGAAAGTGATTCTTAAAAAAAGCAATCAGACTATACAAATTAAATATAAATTAATCTTAAATTGATTGGAATTACAATATTCACATTTCATTTTAGTGTTTAGAGAAAATCTGTAATAATATTGTAAAATTATAAACGATTAAATTAAGTCATATTTTAGTAATTAAAATTGATTTGAATTTGAAAAGCAAAATAAAATTATAAAAAATAAATAAACTTAATTTTAATGATATTGTTTGGCATTAAAATACACATATTTTAATTTTGTGTTTAAAAATCTATAAAAAAGTAGTAAAATTATAAAAAGTTCTATTTATTTATATTTTAGTAAATTAAATTAATTTCAATTTCTGAAAAAAAAAAACAGTAAAATAATAAAAAAGATAAATAAATTTAATTTAAATTAAATTGTTTTGATGAGTAGATAAAAGTGTAAAAATCCATACAAAAATAGTACAATTATAAAAAATTAAGTACATTTAATTTAATATGTATATGTAATACGCATGGAAATTAACTAGGAATTACATTGTTTTTTTTAACATTTTAGTAGGTAGGCAGGCATACTCGCTAGCCGAGCAGAGAATTTAGGCCCTATTATTTAAGTGAATACGGCACATTCGCTTGGCTTACTTCGCTCGTAGTCGCGTTTCAGCCCACGCTTTCTTGTTGCCTACTTGACCTGTTCTCAGTTCTTTGATCTCATGCATCTCTCTCCCTCTCGTTCTTTGTCGCTCTGTCTCTTTAACTCTGAGCCTGAGCCCAGCATTTTGGGCAGCAGCAAATGGGCCACAACCGTTTGGGGGCCTGTGAAACCAGACTTATGTATGTGGGCCCCCAACCTACAAATAACAAAAAAGTGTGTCGTTTGCCATTGCTGCTGTAATTGTTATGGCCATTGCTATTGCTATTGCTGTTGTTGTTGTTGTTGTTGTCGTCATATTGCATTTTACCGTTGGCTGGGTTTTACACAGCCAACAACATTTGATTTATGGCGCATTGTCTTTTGGGCAAACTTCACTTCTTCGTCTTCGTCTGCTTCGGCTTCGACTTCTGCGTCTGCTTCTTCTTCTTCTTCTTGGTTGCATGCGTTGCATGCGCAATGAGCTTTGTGAAAATTCTTGTGAAAAACGCTGGAGCAGCGACAACAATAACTAATATTAGAAGCAACTAATTGTATATAGTAAAAAGAGTTAACAACAACAACAACAACAACAACAACAACAACAACAACAACAACAACAGCTAATGTAACGGGCGGAAACTTCATGCGCTGCTGATTTTCTTGTTGTTGTTGCTGCTGCTGCTGTCCAGCGCCCGTTACCTGCCTCCCTTTAATCTACTAATTTTTGTTTACTTTTTTTTATTTTTTTCTTATTTATATTTTTTGTCTTGCTGGCCCCGCGTAACAAACAGGAAACTATTTAGGCGAATTGCTGCTGCGGCTGTCATGCGAAAATTGGCTAAGGAAATTTGAACATTTTTCGTATATATACATACATATATACCTATATATATATATGTATGTATTTTTTTTGGCTGCGCGCCAGCGACTGCAAGTTCGTTGCCTAAGTCTTTCGTATTGCAAGCGATTGCTGGCATTTAAATGGCACACACGCACACACACTTGGCTAGATAAATCAATCAAAAACGATTGCCCAAAGCTTGGACACAATACTGAAGCATTGTTTTCCGATTCGCCATATAAATTGGTCAAGAAGGTGTATCAAACGGTTGAGCAAATGTTACCAAATCCCGAACTGGTGTTAATTTGCAAACTTTATTAGTTATATTTTGAGCTTTGTAAAGAAACTTGAATGTATGCACAGACGTCTATGTATACATGTATATGTACGTATCGCAGCTGGATTTTCTAAGTTTCCCAATTCTTTACAATTTTGGCGCGATTGCCAGAGAGAGAGAGAGAGAGAGAGGGGTTAGGCCATTCGGACAGGCTTGTAGGGAAGGCGACTGTATATGGGCATTCCGCAAAAGCTAATTGTGAAAGAGATCGTTATTGGACGGAAAAGCATAAGATTAGAATTACAGCTGAACAAATGGACATATATTATCATTTATATATAATATAAATATTGATTTTAGAGGTGCACAAGGCAGTCAAGTATCGGCTTGATAATGTTCACGTTTTATAAAAATATAAAATTTGTTAGATTTCCCTCGGAACATATACGTAATTTAGTCGTCGATGATTTATAGAGCTAGTTCACTTTTTGGCATTCTGAAAACTTGTAAGCTGCATAATATAATAAGCGAGCTGCTACGCCTCTAGTGGGCGTATCCAAAACTTTGGCCCAACACGATTAAACATATATGTATGTGCACGTAAGCTTAGAGCAACGCCTTGACATTACGGGTCGCAGAGTCCACTTTGACTTGGTAGCCAGTGGAATTCAGTTGTTGATACAATGTTCAATATTTCAGTAAACGTTAAGTGTTAAGTCTGACTGAAAACTAACTTGATTTAAGCTAGCTATAATTGGGCGGTTCGTGTTTATTAGCAAATACCAATATACATATAGTATTTGCACTATATTAAAATTTTGTAGATATTTACAGATTTGAGTGTATATATAAATGAAAGATTTATAGCACTCTTGCTGATTGAGAATGGGAACCGAATAGCCAGCTTACGACAGGTATTTAACAGGTATACTGTGACCCAAAAACTCTTTGGGATTCTGTAACTTGAAGTCAACGTAAATCTTGTTTTTAGTTAAGATATCTGAAGTCTCTCTACATCTCTATTACAACTCTACTACCATTTGAGCCTCTCTCTATAAGATCTTAACAACTCTTGTTAAGTTCTTTGAATTTGAAGTCATGTCTTTATAAATTGTTAATATCTTCTCATATGACAGCGTTCAGATGGTATATTTGTTCAAGCAGTTATGCTTAGAAAGGAAAGCAATTTGCGGCTTTCTTCGTCTGATATTGGGCATCATTAATAACACTAGCTCTGATTGCCTTGGGTTATAACCTAACAATGTCTTTATTCAGTAAATAAGCGCATAGTGAGCGAAGACGGGAGAGCGACGAATTCAGCTTTAAATGCTCCAATATATGATTTCATTAAATGATTCAAATGATTAAAGAATTATATAAAATTTAGCTAAAATATTTAGAAATGCTTATTAATTAAATATCCGAATATACACTGCTGGTGATAAGTATTTTCATTATAATTAGCTTTCAATCTTTTATTAGAAGTTTAAAAAAGCAAATATAAATATAAAATAATATTCTATATAATAATAATATAAAATACATAAATTATACAATTTAAAGTTTTCTAAATTTAATAAAATATTTATTTATTTATTTTTATTTATTTTTTTTTAATTAATACTTAATTAATTTTGTAGTTTTTGTTAGTCTATGGTTCGATTTCATCGGGCAGTAGAATTTTAGAATATCATGATATTGTTCTCTTTACTCTTTCATTTATAGTCAATCAAATATTGATTAGATTTAGTTCTCATCCATATATATATATATATATGTATATATATATATATATATATATATATATATATATATAAAATTAGATGCAAGTTAGTCAGCATCTTTAGAGGGCATCTACTCATTTAGTACGCGCTCGTTTCTTGGCATTGCACTTTTCTTTTGGCATGGTTCGATTAGCGTCTTCAGTTTTGGTTTTCTCTTTGAGAATGGGCGAGCTGCTCAGTTCTGGTCGAGCGATTATATATATATTTATGTATGTATGTAAAAGTTTATATGTTTATGTGTAGAAGCATATTTGTATTTAATGAGCAGAATTAGCCGCAAATGCGAAAATGAGTGGAGGCAAGTGGCAAGTGGCAAGTGGCAATTGGCAGCTGGCAGTGTTTGAAAGCGGACGCGGCACCCAAATTGGGTTAATCTCTATTTGAAAGTGACTGACGAGTGAACTAACTGACAGACTGATAGACGGACGGACAGAGGCTGAAACAGACATCTTAAGTAGAAGTCGTGCGAAAGCCGCTTTAGAAGCATTATAGTCAGATACTTTCCATTTTGCCCATTCGTCTTGTCTCTGGCTTTAGCTTTCCCAGCGCGACAAATGCATCGATCTCTTTCTCTTTCTCTTGCTCCCTCTCTCTGCTCCTCTTCATCCCTTTAGCCATGCTCTCCACGCTTCGTTAGTGCCGCCTTTCCACAACGTCTTGTGGGTGGCCACGAGCATTGCCATTGATTGATGGATCCGTCAAACAATTGCATTGTCTTCATGTGAATGAACTTCAAAAGCTTCGCAATCCGTACAACTCTGGCTACTCAGCGTGCCTTAGCAGTTATTAAAAGATCTTATAAGACTAACAGCGGTTTTACTCCATTGTTGTTGTCTAAGCTGACAAGCTAATAACATTTTATGAATAACATATTAATTATAATGGTAAGACCCATTTTATGTCAACTCTGGCATGTTAATAGCCTGGAAGTGCACTGCTTGAAACAGATTTATTATATGATAATATGTTATGTTAATGACTAGAGTCTGCTTTTATCGGTGTTTGACTCTAGCTTGCGCTTCAGAGTATGTTAGCAACATAATGTTAACATTACTTTAACATGTTGTCTAGTTAAAGTAATGCTAAGTGCCAGCCATTCAACAGAGCAAGTTGCCCATATAATGTTAACATTACTTTAACATTTTGTGCAGTCAGAGATTATATATTTAAGCTATACTTACATAACTCAACAACAGTTTGAACTGTTTTTATACGATTTAAATTTAAAATGCCGATCGTACTATCTTATCAATAACTTTTCCCCTGTTTGCTTAGCTCTTACTCAACATCTTATATATATAAAATAAACATTCATAATAGACACATTACAATCAGCCCTTTTTACAAAAACTAAACGTCACTTAAGTAAACTCAAGTTCATAGCGTTAGAGTTGTAAATATAGTCAGCAAACGCTGCGTTTATTTGCAGCTGTGGGGCTTGCCTAGTGTTTCGAAATGGATGCTAATTGATAAGTCACAGCGCCAATGAAAGTGAAGCCTCGTCAATAGATCAATAAATCGGTTTAAAAACACAATTTTCAATGTTGCTGCTCCCAATATTTCTGCTTGGCGTTAAAATCGTCTCTGCTTGCTGCTCTTTACGACTCTCCAAAGATTTTCACTTTCGTTAGATGGCACCCAGTTTCGGTCACAGTCTCCAGCATAGTAGTTGACTCATGTCAAGTTTCTTCTTTGAAAATTAGCTATAGAAAAAAACAACAACAAAATCAACAGCAAAAAAAAAAAAAAAACTGAATATAAAAAACTTGATGACAAGAGTTGATTTTCTGAGGTGTTTTTTGAGTTGTTGTTGCTGTTGTTTTTTTTTTTTTATGTTTTGACTGCCGTCTGCTGTTGACCCAAATGTGCACATTCAACTTACAATGTTCAACGTTAAACACACTGAATTACACTCTGCAACAAAATATTGATAAGCTTTTCAAGTAATAAGTATTCAGTCACTCTTTTATATGAGATGATTATTAGATGATGGTTTATTATTTAAATTATTAATTAATTAATTATTGAATTATGTAAATAAGTACTTTAATTTTCTAATAACTCAATTTATAATTAATTTATACAAGACAAAGTATTTAAATGCAATTTGCAAAATTTTAAATATTTTTTTTTTTATGTATTTTTTAAATTTATTATATTTATTGACTAATTCAGAATTTCGTATTTAAATTATTATAATCCAAACATTATAATGAAATTATAGAATCATTTGAAGTTCTGAAATATTTGAAGCTTACGTATAATTACATTTCTAGAGTTCCGAGCTAAAAAATGCTGTCAAGTATTTAAGATTTCTGTTTAGGAATTACTGAGATAGATCAGTTGGAGCTGGAGTGAGAGCTTCATCTCTGCAAAGATTTTTACTTCAGGCAGTTCTATTTAGGTACATATTCATCCATAGAGTTGCCATATGTGCTCAGATTATTCATATCAAGATGGCCCAGATATAGTAATGAGGAGAGGAGAGAGAGAGAGAGAGTGAAAGAGAGTGACCAAGGGAGAGAGGCAGACAGACAGATACTGATGAAGAGCGAGACAAAATAAGAGAGAGGGAAAAGAAAGAAGAGTATATGAGCGTATTTGATGTATAGAATAAATGATATTTTGTAGCAGAGTGTAATATCTGTGTGTGATTGTGGCTGCGCTTGTTAGCAATGTTTGACTTTTAGCTATAGTTACTTTTATTGTTTGTTTGGCTCTTGCTGTTTTTGTTGTTGTTGTTGGAGTCAGTGTCATTTGGTAAGCTGAGAATTAGTGAAGCTGACGTCAATAGGGTCATTGGCTCAAAACGCTTAGCGCACATCCTGCCAGCGAACCGGCTTATTATACAATATGCAGACAGCCAGACGACGACAACAACAACAACTGCAACAGTTATTTAGCTAAACATGCAATTGATAATTGTTGTTGCTTCGTGTAATTGCAGGCCACACAAAGCAAGGCTCATAAGCAATCAATCAACGGCAATCAGCATCAATCACAGCGTGAGCAACTGTCGCAAATTGGAGCTGCTGCTGCTGCTGCTGGTGCTGCTCTTGGTCAAGTGAAAGCTGCGACAACAACAGCAAGAGTTGGTGCTGTCGCAGGCTGTTGTTGCTTTTGCTGTTGCTATTGCGTCTGCCATATAATTCAATCAAGCAGCAAAGTCAACGCCATCGCCACCAACGCCTCAGACGCGGTTCATAGAGCGGACACGCACGCCACCCCCCCACAAGCACGCCACCAACGGCTCCCATCGACATCGGCAACATCTGCAACTGCTGCTCAGTCAGTCAGTCAGTGAGTCAGAGAGACGCAGACGTCGGTGCAGACGCCATTGGCCCTGGCCAGGAACCAGTCGCCAACGACCAGCAACCAGTCACGACCGCAGCAACGGTTGCTACTGCGACGGCCACTGCCGCTGCTGTTGCTGCTGCTGCTGCTGGCAGGTTCACAAATAAGTGAAAGTGAATTTGTTTATGGTGTATTGCTATTACCAAAGCGAAAGAGACATAACACCGAAATAAAACATAAGCCCCGACGAAGCAGAAGAAGAAGCGCCAGCAGCCGAAATCATAGACAATAGCAACGAGAGCAATGCAATTGTAGTTGGCTTGACCAACATAAAAACTAAACAGAGCGAGCGAGATAGAAAGAGAGAGAGAGAGAGAGAGAGAGAGAGACGGAGAGAGAGAGGACGAGAGTGTGAGCTAGCAGAGTCTGTGGTTCATCTAGAGCTCTCAATGCTAATTGACACTGTGTTATTGGATAATCTTTAGCATCAGCAACAATTGCAACTACAACAACAGCAGCAACACAACAACAACAACAATAATAACAACAACATGCAACACATTTGCCTAGCGCTGTCGCTGCTGCTGCTGCTTGACACTGGAACTAGTGGTAAGTAGACGACATTTCCATTAACTAATTGAACCAGATACATACACACACACACACATATACGTCCTCGCCGAGCTCTTCTGTTAATTGATTTATCGTGTGCTAAATTGAATTTCCTTTCATGGCGGCTGCGCTCTCAGTTTTTCAACTTATCTCGTGTGTAGGCGGCACACCTCCCCTCCTCCCCTCCTCCCCTCTACCCCTCCGGGCGAGCTTTTTGGGTGGAGTACGCATCTAGTGCGTCTCTCTGTGGGTGTCTTTCAATTAGTTTGGCCCCCGACGAGTTTCACTTGACGATTTTTGCCATTGAGCGACGCACAAAACACTTCGCAGATTGCACAATTGCCATAAATACCATACACTTACACTCACATACACTCGCACACACACACACACACACACACACACACACACACACACACACACACACACACACACACACACACACACACACACACACACACACACACACACACACACACTTACATTCACAGAGTGGTGCACACTCATGTAATCGGAAACAGTCAACAAGACGAAGAAGCGATTGCAATGCCAAAAACTGACAAAACTTTAAATGGCAAATGAAAACAAATCGAAAAACAACGAAAGTCAAAATAAAACAAGTAAGAAGGCTCTAGTCGAGACGGCTCGACTACGAGATACCCTGAACCCAAAAAAGGTGATACTCTTCTTCTTTACGCACGTATAAGCGCGCGCTCTGCTAACCGCGCAGTTGCTGCCGTGGCTTGGGGGTGGGTTGGGCTGAACTTTGAGCGCTTATAACTCCATTTCTAGATGCACGATCTTAATGAAATTTTCAGAGTAGATTAAGAGTATCTATATGTATCTATGTGCCGAGAATATATATACTTTATGGGGTCTGCCACGCCTCCTTCTGCCTGTTACATACTTTTAACAAAACCATTATACTCTGATTTCCCATTTTCAATGGGCTCAGGGTATAAAAAAAATATAAACAAAAAGGCACTTAAAAAAAAAGATAATATGTATATATAACGGTATATACTGAGCATTGTGTGTACATATATATATATATATATATATATATATATGTTTATTTTGGCACTTTAGAGTAATTTTTGACATATACATATGTATATCTGTATCTACACCTGTATCTGTTATCTGTATCCTATTTGTTTATTGTTTCAAATGCGTGTTCGCTATAGCTGTGCATATTTGTATAAATATAATTTTCTTTTCTTCGAAATTTATATCTGAATATCTGAGTTCCTAGTCCATTAATCATCCCCTTCTCCCTGTCAGTATCTCGATCTCCTTCTCAAGAGCTAAATCTATTATTCCTATTAATCAGCTATGTAATCCTTTCCCTATCCTTACCATCATTAAAGGTGCTATTCCAATCAAATTGCACATCAACATTCAAATTTCTATCCTATTTATTCCAATCTCCAACTTAATCCCTTATTCAATCCCTGACCTAATTGAATCCCTATACCCATCCATATCTCTACACCTATCCTAAATCCTAGCGAAGTTCCTTATCCTTTCGATTTCTCTATTCATATCCGAGTTTCGAATTGCTATTAACATTTTTGTTTCTATTGTCACTTTCATCTCCGAACAGTGCTTACCTCAGTCCCTATCTCAATCCCTAACCTTACTCCCATCCCGATTACTGTGGATACTCATATCAATTCCTCTATCGACATAGACACATACACTCTTTCTATTCCCATTCCTATAAATATCTCTATTTAAACCTCAATGGAAATAGAGTCACATCTATGCTTATCTGATACTGCCACCATTGATATATCACTCCATTTCTCTCCCCATCATCATCTAAATCGATCTATCTATTCCTGCCTCCACCTCTTTCTCCATATTTTTTTCTATCTTTATTTACATATATCTCTTAACTCTTACCTTTTCCCCATCTAAATTTTTATCTACATCTTCCTCATTATCTTAGCTTTTCCAAAGATCACTTTTCCTAATTGCTTATTGCGCCGGACCATAAGTTCCACTCGTAAATGCGCGAAATGTTTCAACGATTATTTTAAAGCACCTTTCGCATGTGACATGAGCGTAAAGTGCTTTCCATTGTCTCTGAAAACTTGGATGCATTTGGTTGCATAAGTGCCTCAAGTCGAGTTTACCTGATTTATGAAGTGCGCTTAGCGCTAATGTGACTGAATCAGCACATTAGGCAGGGATAGAGATAGGGATACAAATTGTCATTTGACATTTAATATAATATATATAATTCAATATATATATAGTTTGGTACATAGAGGCAGATCGATATATCGATCGATATACTAGTCTAGACTGAATAGTTTTCTCCTCTCTATAGATACAAACTCTTCCTGAATGCCAAGTTAGGAAACACGTTTGCACTCTAGACACTCTTAGATTCTCGATTGTCTGTTACCAGATGACTATCTTATGCATATTTATTGTTATTTGGCAACGCGTGTGGCATGAGTCGAGGCGTGGACAGTTTTAATTTTGTTTTTGATTTGTTGCTTCTCTTAGACGCTTCTCCCTTTTGGTTTTCGGGCGCTTTAGAAACGCAATCACGCTTCGGTAATTTATCAGCGCTTTCAGCTAGCGTCCATATACTTTTATGGCTACTATATATATGTGTATTGTCTGACTTGTGCTGGGGTTATGTCATCCACACGGTCCCACTTATGGCGCACTGTCTGAAAACGAATTATGGAAAAAATTTTCACGTCTGCCATTAAAGAAATTCCAATAATTTTGTTGTTGTTATTTTTTCTCATTATTTTTATTAATTTTTTTTATGGTTTTTGACAATTGTAATTACAAATTTCTCAATTTAACTTCTACATCTACTTAAATCTAAGTGCGAGTATACTCAGATATGCTTAAAGATTAAAACGTGATTACTATTATTTCATTCAGGATAGCTATTTATGGGCTTTTATGTACTTTTATGATTTGAATATTCACTAGTTGATTTATACATATATTCTATATGTCTTCCTTTCTATATTCGTCTGCTTAACAGATTTTGTTTCTCTTTTTTATTTTTTATTCCTTCCATTGTTTGTTTACATCAGTTTTTCTAATATTGTACGTGTTTTATGATCCGCTTATATCTTTCTTACTGTTTTATAAATCTTCCTTTCGCTTCAATCTCAGTAATTTAATTTAAGTGTCTTTCTACGCGATTCTCAATGAGTTTAATGGCATTTTTCATGGGTCTTAGCTTTTATGATTGTTTACAATGAGGAATATCGGAACTCTTCTGCAATTTTGGAGCTCGAATCTTATAATCTAACAACTGTCTTACTGTAGAGCTCCTCTACTGACTTATATGACAAATCGTGCATGCAAATACTATAAAGCCACATCTTCCACAGTCTTAGCGATATGAGGTTCAGTTACTGCAGAACCTCTATTACGATGGAAAAGCTTTCATATTAAAGAGTTCTACTTATCCATAGATATACCTGCTAGTGATATGATCCACTTAAATTGTTGATTCTTGAATAAGTTTAACTGCATTTAAACAAAGAACATTATGCTTACATCGAACATTCTCATATTACGTTTTATTTAGAAAAACTAACCCACACCCGGTCTAGAACTATTTTGCTCAACCTCAACAATAAGGCTTACTTCCCAGTTTCTAAAAAGAGCCCATTATTTTCGATATAATGTGAATTAATAGTTGCTTATATATATTTTCGTATTGTGAATGCTTTTTTTGAACGCACGTGCGCTGAATGCAGTCTCCTATTTAAGAAGCATTAATAGTGATTCATTATTAATTCCAAAACGACAAATTCGATTATTCATATTTTCGTCTATTTGCAGCGGCCACGCCCACATCATTGCCTTATGCAAACTTCACGGAACTCTCCGAGGCGGTGCGTGCCTCGCTGTTGGCGCACGAGCGGCAGCAACAGCACCGCCAATCGCTGCATAGCCGATCCAAGCGAGCGGTGAAGCGTGTTTGCTATGGTGAGCTGGGCTGCTTTGAGGATTCGGGTCCTTTTGCCTACCTGGAGATGCTGCCCTCGTCGCCAGAGGAGATAAACACCAAGTTTTATTTCTACTCGACGCGCCAGCGTTCTGATCGTCCGCTCATGGAGTTGTCCTTTTTGAATATGACGGCGGCGTTTGCCAAGGCAAAGGCCAAACGCGAGTCCGAGAGCCCGCCAGCTCCAACGGTGACAACGAGCGCCCCAGCGGGCACAGCCTCTGTGCCTGGCCTGAATGTGGGCACAGATAAACCGACTGGCATAAGTAGCAGCAGTCCGAAGAAGCCGCCGCAGCCCTCCATCGATGATCTCGAGGGCTTCGATGAGCTCTCCGTGCGCGTAATTGTTCACGGATTCGGATCGGCTTGTCCCCATGTCTGGATCTACGAGATGAAAACTGCACTGATGGCTGTGGTGAGTTGGGATTGACACTTAATGAAAGAATATTAGCTAAGGAAGTCAGTTTCTTAATGGTCTACAGCTAACCTGAGCCTTGGAAGTAGCTCGTAAGGAATTACAATAGGCGTGTGTGAGTGAGAGAGGAAGAGAAAGAGTATGTGAGTTTGTGTAGAAATTGTAATGGAGAACATAAAGAAGAGCACTAGACAAATGAAGTCAAAGCTCACAATTTGCTTGTTTTCACATATTTCTGGAAAATCAAACAGTCCAATTAAGATAAGTTCTTTGAGTTGAAAGCTAAGAGCTCTATATTATGAATTTAATTGGCTGACCTCTTGTCTCTCCGTCCATCTAACCGTCTAGCCATCTGATAATCTATCTGCCAGACTTAAAATTTTGAAAACATTCTCTTGTATATCCTCGTCTTACATGTATGCAATTACGTCAAGTGATAGAGATTTGGAAGCTTTGAATATAGACTAGCGTTAGGCATATCAGAAGATCAGAAAAATACATTAACCGACATATTTAAGCGGAAATCTGGTAAAACCTTCAAAATAAGACATACTTCAAAATAAGAATTACTGCAGACTTATGTTTCTGGTCGGAACAATTTAGGTAATTCAATAAACATAATTTAAAAATGTATAAAAAGAAAGGAAAGCGAATTTTCCTTTATTCGCTGCTTTTCAACGCGATTCTCATACAATTTGGTAAAATTGTTCAAAAATCTTAGTTTTTATATCTACAGCTAGAAACTCTATTAATTGATATGCCTGCTAGATCTCCGATACAGCTTACGCTGACTTTAGCTAATATGTCCTACATTTATAGATCCTTTTACTTATCTCATCTCAATCCTAATCTCTGAACAGGAGGATTGCATTGTTATTTGCGTGGACTGGGAGAATGGCGCCACGTTTCCGAACTATGTTCGTGCCGCGGCGAACACGCGTCTGGTGGGCAAACAGTTGGCAATGTTGCTGCGGAATCTGGAGCAGCACAAGGGCCTCAATCTGATGCGGACGCATGTGATTGGCTTTAGCCTTGGTGCGCACGTCTCTGGGTTTGCGGGCGCCGAGCTGCCCGGTCTGTCACGCATCACTGGCCTAGACCCGGCTGGGCCGCTGTTCGAGGCGCAGCATCCGAAGGTTCGACTGGACAGCAGCGATGCGGAGTTCGTGGACGTTATCCACTCGAATGGCGAGAATCTTATATTGGGCGGCCTCGGCTCCTGGCAGCCGATGGGCCACGTGGACTACTATCCGAACGGAGGGCGCGTGCAGACGGGCTGCTCCAATCTCTTTGTGGGCGCTGTCACGGACTTCATTTGGTGTAAGCTCCCAATTTCGTAGCACCATCAGAGTTTAGCTAAATTTCGCTTCTCACTTATAGCTGCCCAGGCGGCCGAGGATGAGGAGGGACGTTCGCTCTGTAATCATCGTCGCGCCTACAAGTTCTTTATCGATTCGGTGGCTCCTCGCTGCATGTTTCCCGCTTTTCCCTGCGCCAACTATGACGACTTTCTGAAGGGTAAGTGCTTCCCGTGCGCTCAGGATGATGAGGATCTGGCCGAGGGCGTGCCACGGTGCGGCAACATGGGTTACTATGCGGACAGATCGACGGGCCGCGGCCAGTTGTATCTACTGACACGTGAGGAGGAGCCCTTCTGTGCGCATCAGTTCCAGTTGCAGATCTTCAACTCGTTCAACGATTTGCCGCTGCGCACGATTGGCCGCCTGGAGGCCATACTCGAGGGCGATGGCGGCCTCAACGAGACTTTCGAAATATCCGAGTGAGTGCCAGCTATAGCTATAGTTTTATTATCAATTATTGAGTCATTAATGTTTGCATCCCTATAGGAAGGACGATGCCGAGTTCTTTGCTGGCGACATTGTATCCAAGATAATTGTGCCACATCCGGCGCTGGGCTTCCCCACCACAGTGAGCCTGCACTACAAGTCCTATAGCGGCTGGCTGTCGAAGGGCCTGCCCCACTGGGACATTGACAAGGTGGTGCTAACGGACAGCTTCGGACGCAGCCATTCGCTGTGCCGACCCAGCACCAAGCTGAGCAGCGGCAGTCCCGTGCGCATGCGCCTCCAGCCGGGCAATTGTGAGCTGGACAACCAGGACGACTATGGTGCCTACACCACCACCCAGCCACCGCCTTCGTTGTCGGCCAGCACGGATACGCCTGTGGCTGACTCGAATGTGCAGGAAACGGGCCTGAGTGCAAGCGTTGATGGTGTGGAGAGTGTCAAGCAGCGCAAGGACATCTTCAATCTCGGAACCAGCTTCAAGCTGGCCGAGAACCAAACCTATCCGCTGGATCAGACGGATGAGTTGCCGTGGCAGCCCATACTCGTCGGCAATTCTCTGGACAAGGACAACAATGAGGCCGAGGCAGCCGAGTCGAGTCGCAGTCTCTCCGACGCCCTATCGCCCGGACAGCAGCCCGCCGGTGAGATTTTCGAGCCCGTTCTTAAGGATCGACGGCTGTCAGTGAATCGTGGCCGCAATCTACACGAGTTACACTCAAACGCCGGGGAGATTGTGGAACCTGTGCTCAAAGCAACCACTCCACGCACCAAACAAGGCAAGGATCTGCAGCTGGCTGATCCAGAGGACAACAATGCCACAGCCAGCTTTGCGGGCACTTCAGGAAGTTCGGCCAGTCCAGCTGCAGCCACGGCACCCAAAATGCTGGCACAACTTTCAAGCGGCTCGGAGGAGCCCCAAACGGTGCAGCTGCTGCCCTTCCGCCTAGGCGAACTGCTGCAACGAGCCGAGCGCTACGCCCGGGAGACACTACTGCCGCTCATCTCTGTGCAGGCGCCGCGCTTCTTCGGCTTCAATGTGACCCCACACGAACGAACCGGAGAGTCCCGGAAGCCACGCTACATTCCGCGCTACGAGGAGTCCGCCTTCATCAACAGCAGCAGCAGCCAGCGGCGCCGCAGCTCCGACTCCACAGAGTCCGCAGATCAAGCGGCACGTCGCAATCTATTCCGGCTGCTCCGCTCGGATGCGGCACGTGGCCGTGCCGCTCACCAGCCAAAAGCATCCGCAGTTCCAATGGCCAGCAGTGAGACGCAGCCGAGGGACTTTAACTATTACACGAATATGCTGCACTCGGAATCGCGCGCCATGCGCCCCGAGTCGCCCGAGTATCGTCCCGTCTTCATTGAGCTGCCCACGTACCGGCCGCCAGTGGCCGTTAAGGCGAGGGCCTTGCGACGGGCACGGAGCCAGCTGAGTCCCTGAGGGGAGCAGGGGAGCGCGGGGGAGTGCAGCTATAAATATAAACACTTTGTGATATGGATAAGCCGAGTGGGGCGCGCCTGCTCAGCGTGTGCGTCGAGTGAAATCTGTCTGTCCAGGCCTAGAAGGTCTTTGGCTCGTCGAACCAAAAAACTTCACCTTGCACTGTAAATAAACGTTAAATCGGAATCTGATTGGAACTGCGTCCACTGAGTTCCCTACGCCTTAAGTTTACCTAATAAGTTTCTAATGTGAGCAATTAAATAAATTATTAGCATGCTAAGCTCAAATCACTAGCTTAGTCTACAAACACTTCTTAAGGCATGGATTTACTTGGATTTCCCAAAATTTGAAAATTTTATTGTTGTAAGTGAATTCAGATCCAGTCTAACTTAACTCTATTCTCTCTCGGTAGTACAAGGCAGGTTTGTACTAGACTAGGCACTCGAAAGGCCATAAATTCGCTTTGGCTCTATTTATTTATGATACTTTGGCATCTTTTATTTTCCTGCTCAATCCATATCTATAAAAATACAACATTAGTTATTATTTGAAAATATATGAATAGGTAATAAAATAGTTAAATGATTTGCAGCAATTTTGTTGAAGACAGCTTGCAGTGACCCCTTGAGTTATCTGCTCACTTACTGAATCTCTCATTGGGCGAGCATCCATCGTATCGCTGCCCAAATGATGTTCGGGAAAAAGCGTCACACGGTTAATACACCTCAAGGGGATGTAGCTCTGACTGCGAGTGAGCGAGTATGATTTCTTTCGCTTAATCTCGGGAACATAACATGAAGGCTAAAACGGTTAGCAGTTATTTGCGAGCTTTGGTTTTAAATTAAGAAAAATGATAATTGTTACGGTTCCTGGTTTTAATACACAATTCATAGTCTCTTGATGTGCGTTATCAGCGGCATAAAGATAAATTTGTCTATAAATTCGAAAGTTGTCGAGTAATCTGAAAAGAACTAAGCGTATTAAAAAAGGTTCAAATAAGGACAGTCTCAGCCAAGCATCTTTCAAATCAAATAATCCGATTTTTATCGATAATAAGAAAATGACATAAGTTATCGAAGCGAACTTCATAAACTTGTGCTGCACTACTCTTCAAGTCTATAACTTTTGCAGCTTAAGAAATTGGAAATACAGATAGTCATAGGTCGATAGACTTACATGGTTCGTCTGCCACGCCTCTTTGTATATGTTCACAAAACCATGATACCCTCTCATTTCCCACTATCAATGGGCTCCATGATTATGCTGTCATTTGCCATAAGCTCCATTGGTATGGCTGGTCCACACATATCCCCATTTCTGGCGCTGATCTTACTCAATAAAACTTCATCGCCTGTTGCATTTTTAGTTGTATTTTTGTAAGTTGTTCTCTTTAGCATAATTTATTTTTATATACTTTTTCATTTAATTTGCTTTTATGTTCATAAAGTAACGTGTGTCTGCTTCTGTCTGTGTGTGTGTATGTGTGTGTGTGTGTGTGTGTGTGTGTGTGTGGGGGAGTGTTCGTGTGTGTGAGAGTATTGTACTTAGATTTGATCTGCTTTCTCAACTGATGCCTTTTATTATTTTGAATGTATTACATTTACCTAACATTTGTCATATCTGCTTTTTATTTCCAATTAGCTTACAAATTTAATATGGCTTGTAAAAATGTTTTCAGATTTTCTTATTTCTTTTTAAGTCAAACGGTAAATTTTGTGCTTGCTCATTTGGTATTATTGTGTGTGTTTGTGTTTGTGTATGTGTGTGTGTGTGTGTGTGTTGCTTATTGTTCTTTGTGTTGTTTCTGTGTCTGTTTGTATCATAGTTTTTTTGTTTTCTTCATATTTAATATATAATAATTTTTTGTTTCGCTTTTCTGTTTTGGTTTAACTATTTATAAAACATTTCACTTTTAGAATCTTAACAACGTTTTTTTTTTATTTTAATCTTGCTTACTTATTTTGTTTTTGTTTTTATTTTTTTATAATTGCTGCAGCGTATTTATTTTTATATATTATATATATCTTGTTATTTTTCATTTATTTATATTTTTATTGTGGTACGCATATTTTACATGGATTTTCATTTTCTTCTTTGCGATAGTCTCGCAATTTTCCCTTTGCGCTGTTTTCTTATATATATATGTATATATACATGTACATATATTACTTGATTTCTATTTGTTTTTTTTTTCTTTCTTTTATAACTATTTAAAAAAAATTGGCTGTTGCTGACGCTTGAAACAAAATTTAGTTTGCACGTGTTCTAATACTTTTCTGTATGTGTGTGTGTATGTGTTTTTGCACATGTGTGTGTGTATATATATATATTTAGATCATGTAAAATAACTATGCATAATCATTATAATTATTTTTGTTTTCATATCCTCGCAGACTGTATTCGACAGCTAAGCAGACAATTTATAATTTGGAACGAATGGAATCGGCACAGTAGCTGATCTAAATTGGCAATCATAAAGAACGTATTGCATCAGGCAATTGAAGAACTCTATAAATTGTGGGAAAATAAGAGAAAACGAGGAGAATTGGAACATAATTTGACGAAGTGAGATATAGATGAATAGAATAGAATATGACGGAATAGATGTCCTTGTATCACCATGAGAACTGAATTTCGTTTATGCCAGCGGAACACGTTTGCAACATGAGTTAAATTATATTGTTTACAATTCATCTTAAAGAAAATTCCATTCCGATAATGATAAGTCCGCTGGAACAATTGGAATCGAACACACATAAGATCTGATTTTGTAATGTTTCAGCAAAATAAAAATAAAATAAAATAAATCAATAGAAGTAAATTTAAGTAAATTAATAAAAATATATATTTCACTTCGACATTTCTGAAAGGATATTTACAATTCGGCCTGCCGAAATGTCTTGGACTTTAATTTATTGAGCTTTAGTATTTGTTTCTTTTTCAGTGTTTTAGTTTTCGATTTCCTTTGTAAGCTTTTTACTTTCCAAAAATTAAAGAAAATCGTGGTAATTAGAGAAATGAATAAAAGTTTGTTATCAAAATTAACTCTGGGTGTAACTGGCTGGGGAGTATATATTTATATGGCTCTACATACGTACTGTATGCATATATGTGTATATACACACGATTATCTGTCATATATATATGTATGTATGCATATATGTTCGTGTATGTGTGTACGTGTGTATATAGTATGAATAGTTGTTTCCTTGCTTCTGACTCCAAATATCATTTAGAAAGCTGCGTATATGTATTTGTATTAACCTTGTTCTCATTTAAATATACATATATATATTTATATATATATATATATATATATCTGTGTGTACAGATTCAAACACATATAACTATATATATTTTTTTTTGTGTTGTTTGTTTTTTTTTTTGCTTTTATTCCAGTCTTCTTTATTAATGAATTTCTAAACCATATTTGAAAATAGACAACGTAAATTGACAACTTTATTGGTAAGAATAATCTCTCATTTTGCTTTTTTTTCCAGTATTAGTATTTTTTGTATTTTGCAGTTCACATTATGTATTCTCATTGGTAGTTTGGTTTTTGTTTGTTTTGGTTTTGGGAAATTGTTACTTGATAGCAAAGCTCAGCTTGAAGGTTGCAGTATTAGATTTCATAATGATTATTATAAGTATATTTGTTAGTATTTTGTTGTTGTTGTTGTTGCTGTAGTATTATAAATAGTATTATAATAAGGATTGCCTATTAAACTAAGATATATAATTACGCTGCTGCTGCTGCTGCTGCTGGCTGAACTCTTATTATACTTTAGGCCATAGACTAAACGCTTTCTCAGTTAACGAGAAACATAGTTTAAGTATTTTATTTTAGTATTTTTGGTTGTATTTGTTCTGTTTCCTATTGGTGTTTGTTTGTGTTATGTTTAAACTTAATTATTTTGGCAAGTTTAATTTCTTTTCCGCTTTGTTATATCTTTTATATATGTATGTTTTATATCACCTTTGTTATGTCTGGCCTGGCCAAGTTTTAGCTCAGACAAACTCATTTGTCTCGCTCCCACTCGCTGCATTGTGCTAACTCACTCGCGCTCACGCTCTAGCCTCTCGCTCTAGCTCTCGCTATCTCTCTGTCTTTTTTTTTGTTGTTGTTTTTTTTTTTTTTTTTTTTTTTTTTACTACTTAGTAAGCCTTGTCTAGCATTAATTTACTTGGTAAAAAAAAAACAAAAAAAAAAACATTTCTTGCATGACTTGAAGACGATATGTTTTTATTTTTGTTTGCAATTGGTTTACGTGTAATGATACTTTATCTCATTTTCGACATATATATATGTATATATATTATTAGTATTAATAATAAGTTTTATGAATATTATATGTATATCATCATTGCTCCTGTTGCTGCTCTTGCTGTTGTCTCTCCTGTTTCTTCCTCTTCATTTACTAATTAATTGGCTTGACTGCACTCGTTTGATCTCAGGAACCGAACCAAAGAACTCACAAAACGAATCACAAAATCAAATATCAATACATATGTATATATAATATATATATGTGTGTGTGTATATATGTGTGTAATATATAATGTACAAAAAATACACGAATGGGCGCCCAAACGGATACTTCAACTTTTGTTTCACATATAACTAAATTTCGCATATCGTATATTATATAATTGTTGCTAATTGTTTTAAGGCCAAATCAAGTATACGTAAATGTTTTCTCTATACTTTATGCAGCTCATCTCTCATTCGTATTACGCTCCAAACTCATCTTCTTTTTCGGACTTTCGACTTTCGCCTTAGAGATCAGCTCTGCATTTGCTTTAATCGTTTACTGTGTGCGTGTGGACGGTATTCAAAGCTGTAAATTGATTTGATTTATTTTTACTCTCTTGTCTATTATCCTGTTTTCTTTTTCTTTTCCTTTTCTCTTTTTGTTTTGCGTTTATACATATTTACATTATCTTATATTTTTTGGTTTTGTTAAATATATATTTTTTTGTACAAATGTTTGTTATTTTAATTCTTCTTAATTACAACATGCAGCAAATCAATAAAAACTTTGTTATTCAGTCGCAACATACTACAACTATATATGTATGTATGTATATGTATATATATGTGATATATATGCACATACTTACATGCAAATATATATATATTTGCATAAATATATATATATAAATATGCCTTGCGTATGTTTCAGTTTAGTTTCATTTCTTCTATTCGTTTTGTTGTGAGATGTTTTTATCATGGTCCAAAAAGTATTTTTTTGTTTGTTTCTCATTAATCTTTTCTTTGAGATTGTGTTTAAAGCAAAGCGTATATTTGTATTTTTAGGGATAGTATCATCTATGAAGTTTTTCTTCTCTTCTGATTTTCATTACAGTTACCTGTTACAGGAAACGGCGTAGTTCATGGAAGCATACGAAGTAGATGTGTGAAGATCTTGAACAATTTTAATTCAAATTAAATAATTTTTTTGTTTTAATATATATCTAATATTCTGTGTATATCGACTAGAATTATAAAAGGTGCCACGAATTTATTTTATTTTTTTTTCAATATTTTGAGCTTTTTAACAAAAGTTGAAGTCGTTAGTTCTGAACGTGAAAATAATACATTAAGGATAGACGATTCGATATTGGAAAGGAAGATAAATTACATAAGACTCTGAACTCATAAAATGAGACATACCTTAGTTTTCTTCTTTTTTTTTTTTTTTTTGGTTAGACGAAATGCAAATAGATAATATCTATTAGAGGTTCGTAAGTGTTTGAGACATAAAGGATATACATATGCATAGATACTGAAGCGATTTCTAATTTCTAATTGTGACCTACATTGTTGGTTAGATTTATGCTAGAGCATTTCATTTTATTTTTGTTTTTTTCTTTCCATAGAATTCTTTTTTTTTTTTTTTGTTTTTGAGTGGGGAAGGCGACGTTTGAGTTGGGTCTGCTGGAAGATCGACGGCGATGTATTGCCGTTTTCTCTGCTTTTTTCTCCATTTTTTTTAACGGTATTTTATGTGTATGTGTTGTTGTTGTTGTGTAGCAGTTTGCTAAATTTAATTATTGTTTTTGTATCGTTAGCAGCTTTTCTTTTTTGGTTGTAAATGTTTTATTTCTTGTATTTTTTTGGTTTGTCTATTTCTATATAATTATATTTATTTTTTCTTTAGATATATATATGTTCAGCTTCAGCTTCGACTTACTTATTTACAAAATAGCAGTTTGGATCTGTTATATATATATATATATATCTTTCCTATATATATATATATATGTATAATTCTTTGATTTTTTTATTACTCATTTTAAACTTAACGGCAGTTTTGATGTTATAGCATTTTCATGTGTGTTTCTATGTGTATGTGTGTGTGTGTGTGTGTATGTGTGTGTGTGTGTGTGTGTGTGTGTGTGCATTGAATGACGAATGAGTTTCGAGTACGTCCTCAGTTAGTTCAGTTATTTATACGACCCGCTGCCAATCTGGGCACTAACTAAATTATATGTAGTATACCCTGAACCCACTGACAAATTTCCGATTTTTTTTATAATTTTGCCTTGTTGCTTTGTGTGTTGTCCTTAAGCGTTGCATTGCCAGTCTATTTGCATCTGCTCTTTATGCTGCGACCTTCTGCTTGTCCGTTTCGCTTTGTTCTCATCTTGCTGAAGTGTTTTACTGGCTCAAACATAGCTATAGAAAATAGAATTTAGAGTCTACTAGAGTTACATTGGACAAAACTAAATTGTATTAAGTTAATAAATCTCAGAGTTCGGGTCGAGGACGTCGTCAACTGCATTCGTTCTTCATAAATGTGTGCTTTTTTTTTTGCTTTATTTTTTATATATTTTTTATTTATTTAATTTGCCATGTTTTTTTTTATTTCTTTTTGGTTTTTTGTTTTTACTAATATTTTACTAATATTTAATAATAGAGCGTAATTTAAAGTTCAAAATAAAATTAGCAGATATTGTATGTTTGTATGTATTGTTGTCTGTTTTGTTTACTTTCGTTTTCATTTCTCATCTTTTTTATTATATATATATATTTTTTTTTAGCTAGCTTCTAAAGAAAGGAAGAAACTCCAATTAGATTAGACTACTTGGATAATTTTTTTTTTTTTTTTGTTATTTTGCCTTTTTTGCATTCTCTTCATTTTGTTTTGTTTATTTGACTATAACGATTGTTAGTTCTTTAATTGCTAAATTTGAACATAGGTATTATGCTTTTTTGTTTTAAATTTTATTTATCTTTGTGTTGTGTGTGTGGGGTGTGTGTGTGATGGTCTTCATTGAGCAGCTGTGTAAATTGTGACTGTCGAATTTGAATTTATTAAAAAAAAGACTATCGCTAATTCGACATGTAGCTACTTTATCATTATCAAGCCGCTGCTGCCTGTGTGTGTGTGTGTGTGTGTGTGTGTGTGTGTGTGTGTCTGTGTGTGAGTGTATGTGTTTGTATGCGTGTTTAGGGGTTGTCTCTTTTACAATTTGCTGTTTAATTTACAACTACGCTGCTTATTATAATCATTATTATTATAATTATAATTATAATTATTATTATTACTTTAATATTTATTTATTAATAAAATTCTAGATTAGACTGCTTTTGATGACGTTTCTGGCATCCAACGTAACATTTCACTGCGCAAGTTT
This sequence comes from Drosophila buzzatii, assembly GCA_035045845.1. Taxonomy (NCBI): domain Eukaryota; kingdom Metazoa; phylum Arthropoda; class Insecta; order Diptera; family Drosophilidae; genus Drosophila; species Drosophila buzzatii. Next base: position 2,083,656 of record JAWNOS010000105.1, on the reverse strand, counting down.
CGTCTGTTTTCCATTTGTTTGACTGTTTACGAACATAAGATAAACACAAATAAGTCGGTAAACCATTTGAGGACTATTTCATTGAGATTAGCTGAGCATTTACACGGATTAATAAAGTTCAGTTTTATGTAAGTGAGAAAGCTTTACTGTCTGTCAGTCTACACTAATTAGTGTATCAAAATTTTACTCTATTTTTGGTCTTTAAAAGTCTTTCAAAATAAAGGAGTAACTCATCAAACTTGCAACTGGGAATATACTGAATTTTCCCATGTTTTCATATATTTGTGTAGTACAATATTAAGTAAAAATTACAATTAAATGAATATTTAAATAAGATTTAGCTAAGTTATTTCTTTTAATGACATTTCAGCGAGCCTGATATATCAGTTTTAATACATCTCTACTGAGAGTTCAGTATAAATTCGCTTGATAGTACAAAAAAGATCAATAGAAGAGAACATTCGAATGAACTTTAAGCCGTCTACAATCTGAAAAAGCTCGACTCGTGTTGAGATATGATTTTCAATTTGAAAGAGTAGAAACCAGTTTTAGTTGAGCTAAAGCTTAAAGCTTTCGCTATTTTATTCGGATTTCGAAACTCAAAATAGATTATCAGCTTAAAGCTCGACGAACTTTGGCCTCGTTCAGATCTGAAAGCTTTCGTCCAGTGTTACAAACAATAATGATTATAGGCAGCTACAAATTCGAGAAGAGAAAAGTTATCAATGAATAAGTTTTAAGCTTTTCCGGATCATAGAAGTTCTATTCATCGCTTAAGGTCACATTGATATTGACAGTGGCTCTCACTTAGGTTGCAAGCTGCTCTGTAGGAGTAGTCACAATTCTTAAGTTAAAAACAATACTAATTTGCACTCGCAGCTAGTGTCATGAAATTGGTGAATTTATTTAACAGTTTGCACTCACCTAGTAGTCAGACGTCGGTTTCAATACTGACGGCCATTGCGTTATTATGCCTTAACTGTAAGCTGTTTGTGCTCCTCAGGCCGTTCTGGCCGAGCTGCTGCTGCTGTCCCGGCTGGAGTCCCTGCTGCTGCTGCTGCTGCAGCTGTAGCTGCAGCTGTTGCTTCTCAAACGATTGCTGCGTTCTCAGAAATGGGACCATGTGGCGACCCGTATGATCAGTCAGACCTGGCGTGGTTGCATCAATGCCATCATCCAAATCCATTATGTCCGATGACGATTCGGAGAGTGAGGATTTTTTCAAATGTTGACCTAGTATCGGGAGTGGTAATTTTGTGTGTGTGTGCGTGTGTGTGTATATTTATCAGAGAGGGCGCGTTCATTGGGAATGATATAGAAAAGGAATCGATTAGCATTGTTTTTAGTCGTATCGCAGAAATGAGCGTAGATTAGTTTTTTTTTTTTTTTTTATATTGTTAAACGTTTTGATATGGTATTAGTTATATATGTACCTAGTGCACCAGGTAAATATGAACAACTTGTAACGTGGTTGAAATTTTGGCTCTGCATCTCCTCCTGATCCGTTTCGCGGTGATAGAAGTAATTGAAATTACTGACGATAACCGGTACCGGCAGTGCGATTGTCAGCACACCAGCGATCACGCACAAAGAGCCGACAATTTTGCCCCAGAAGCCGACGGGCCTGTTTGGTTAATTATTTTGTATATATATATATATATATTTATTTTTTTTTTCATTTTTGCATTTTCATTTGCATTCATTTCATTTTTTGACGTATTTTTTTATTTTCATTTTGATTTTGTATCATTTTTCATAAGGCAATATTGAGGTATTCGATTTTTGGTATTCATTTTCATATTTTCGGTATTTTGTATATTTAAAGTTGGTATTTAAATATGCAAATTTGATTTCGATTCGATTCGGTATATATAAATATATATGTTTTTTGTTTGCATCAGTCATAGATATATGTATATATACATTCATTTATGTATATATATATATATTTTTATTTTTTTTATATTTTTAATATTATTTTTTTAGTTTTCATTTTATTTTATATATATATTTTTATTTTGTTGTTGTCGATTTGGTATGAAGAAGAACGTAGAAAAAGAACGTAGTGTATAAATAAGGTAGTATATATTAATATATAGAGATATAGAAAATAGGAAATCAAATGAAAAAAAATAAAAAATAAAAATATACGAGTAAACAAAGAAAAAATTAAAAAATAAAGTAAATTGTTAGTTTTGTAAGGATAGATTATATCATTGAGATATCACACAAGTTAAACACAAAGATTTGTTAGAAACGATATTCATATGTTGTAAGATTTCAAACGGAAAAGTTCAGTACATCGAAACATATAGAAAAAGCCAAAAACAAAACTTGTGGGTGTATATATGTGTGTGTGTATTCTTTTAACTCGAGGTATTTAAAGTAGTGTGTGTGTGTGTGTGTGTGGTTAGTATATATATATATATATATATATATATACTATATATATATATATACATATATTGGTATATATTGGTATGTACACATCGAAAGCAAATTGCTGTAGTTAATTAAATTGCGCTTGGATTGTACCGCTTGAACGATATGGAACTCAAAAAGTTGGCTAGAATAGAGTTGGCTAACAAAAAATCGAAAGCGTATTGCCAAAATGGTAATAAACAAAATGTGCCGGCGTTTGGCGTCGTCGCTGTTAAACTTGACAAATATATATATAAAAATGAATAGATCTATATATATGTTATGTATGCATATATATAGATTGACAGATATACTGAGAGAGAGAAAGAGAGAGAGAGAGACAGAGTAGGAAAAAGATAGATAGAGAGAGAGAGAGAGAGAGAGAGAGAGTTAAACCAAAGCTAATCCGAACTGAACCGTAACGGTACAGCTCGAACCGGCATCGACTTGTCGCGCTTGCAATCATCAATCAGTGCCACATCAAGCGCGAGCACTGATCAATCAATCACGCGCTCTTCCAGTTGTGTCTTCGGCAGAGATTTGCAGGTTTTTGCGACGAACGCTTGCAGAAAAGAGAGTTAGTAATTGGTATGATAGAGAGAGCTATAGAAGAGAGTCAGTTAGAGTGTTTAGGCGTGTGTGTGTGTTTGTTTATATATGTATGTGTGGGTGATTGACTACATGACTGATTGTTCGATTTGATCGATTTTCTTGTGTGCTTTCAACAAAAATTGTAGGTGCTCGAGTTGTGCCAAATATTGAACGGACAGTCGAACAGGCACCAGAGCGAGGCGCTGTTGCCGTTAACAGCAAGGCGCTGTTGCCGTTAACAGTGCTCCCTATTGTGCTCTGTTTGCCGTGTGTAAAAAGGAAGAGAGTTTGGTGAGAGTGAACTTGTGAATGGGCTTTAAAGGGGAAAAGGTGTTTCTTTTGGTGATTGTAATTGTGATTGTAGCAGCAGCTTCAAATAAGTATAAATAACTATATATATGTATATAATTAGTTAAATATATATATATAGATAAGCGATTTAAGTAGTTAGGCAAGTAAGTGGAAAATGCTCATTCGAGTAGAGTAGAGTAGAGTAGAGTAGAGAAGAGTAGAGTAGAGTAGATTAGAGTATTTGGTAAAAGGTAAGCGCATAAAATCATGTCACAAATCAAAGCCTTAGTTTCAAGTGTATTAAATGGAGTAAGGCAACAAAATCATTAAGTGTAACTTGTGTCTATGTGTGTGTGTGTGGGTGTGGGTGTGGGTGTGTAGCTGATAGTTAGTTAGTATCATATGCAAATGTGCTAAGCGTGCGCCAAGTGTTGTTAGTGTTGTTGTTTGTTGTAGTTGAAGTTAACTTTAGAGAGCGGTTGGTATTTTTTATTATATTTGATTTTATTTTTTTTGTTCATCAGTTTTTCATTTCGACTTCTTTGCTTTCGTTTTATTTGATATTTTTTTTTTTTTTGCTATTTACTTTAGCGTAACTGCATTTTGCATTGATTTGCTCGGTTTGGTTTTTGTTATTGTGAGTTATCGATAGCTCGACTCTAATTATTTGATTATAGCAACTTAACGCACATGCACCGGAATCGGGAAGCACAGGGAAACGGGACTTAGGAGCAGAAGCAGGAGCCGTTGAAAGCCTCAGCCATAGCCAGATAAGCCAGAGCAGTCGCTTTTCTTTCACTGTTCATTCGTTTTTCATATACATTTGTCATATTTATTCAATTGCAAGCTGTTTGCTGCGGTTTGTTGTAGCTGCAGCTGCTGTTATTGCGCATAATGCTGTTAGCTCTTGCTGTTACTGTTACTGTTACTTGAACTGTTACTGTTACTGTTACTGTTGCTGTTGCTGTAGCTGGATTTTGATGTCGGCGGGTGCAGGCAGCGCTAAAGCGTTGTTTACAATTGTACTTATAGAAAAGAAAATGAAAATAAAAAAGAATAAATTCGAAACCAAAAATGAATACTAAACGAACCAAAATTAAAAAAGCATTATAAGAATATTTGAATATTTATAGATATATTAAGAAGAATAGCTTTACATATTTATATATATATATATAGAAAGAGAGTATATATTGGTTGGGTATATTAGGTTAAAATTTATAGCGGGCCAAGTTAGCGTTCGACATAAGCTCAGCGCACGAACAGTTCTATAATATCATACGGATCTATATATACTTGTGCATATATTTCATATGTACATACATACATAGGCACACATCTATATATATGCATCGCATGATCTTCAAATCAAAGTTGAGTGCGCGTTTCCATAGTGCATTGCGTATGATGGGAACCAAAAGCCAATTCAAGTTTACGAATAGGATAACATTTTTACGATAACGATAACGATAACGACGATAATAACGGTCACAAGACACCATCTGGGCACACTTTTTTTGTTTTGTTTTTTCTATTACACAACGACCATGTGGGCACACTCACCATTTGCGGAGCGGGGGGCGTGGCATCTTAGCTCAACTTTCAGTTTTAGCAGCATGTGTCGCATCAATGGATGGGTTTTCAAGGGTGGGGTGGGGACTACATGTCATATTTCATGTATCATATGTCATATAACGTACATCGTATATATATATATACTCAACACTACTTTTGATGGTGAAGGGCTGTAGTGGGCTAAACTATGATTGCAACTAGTGGGCGGGCATGTCGAGAGTTGTACAATGGGCATTGCTTATGTTAAGTCAACTGTCATGATTGACTGGTTGATTGATGGTTGACTGACTGATTGATTGATTGATTGCTTGATTGCTTGATTGATCAATGCTACAATACTAAAGGCTTAACGACAGCTTAAGACTAACGGCCCAGACAGAGCTGGACTCCCATCGTACAAAGCAAGACCAGCTCTGCGCTCGAGCCTCTTTACTACCCGTGGCAAACCCAACTGTAAAGCCCATGCAGTCGAAACGAGTTGTTATATATATGTATATAGCAAAGAATAAATACCAATGTGAAAAGAGTTATAAAAAGAGCTTCTAACAATAACTACACGTAATTACTTAATTAGTTATTGAAAACAAATATATATACTTAGCAATTAACTAAATTATAAATTGGAATGAGCTTCGGCTGGGCTGTAGCACTTCGATCTATCATTTCTATACATATATATATATTTTATTTTTATTGTGTGTTGGATGTTTTTATTTTATTTTATTTTTTTTTTTATTTATTTTTATTGAATAACGATTATAAAACATTTCATTTTTAATCTTAACAACATTTCATTTTTAATTTTTTTTTTTTTTTTTTTTTTTATGCTTGCGATTTTTTTTTAATTGTAGTCACAATATCTTATGATGCGTAATACTAAATTTTCTTTTCCGTTTTTATTAATTTTTATTTTAATCTTTTATTTTATTTTGTTCATATTTTTTGTTTCTATCGTTTTTATGCTTGCTGCATTTGCATATCTGTTAATTCAATGCTCAATGTTAATTGTTATAGATTTTCTTTGGTATTTTAATTGGTATTGCTTTGACTATTGTTCAGTTTGCTGTTTGTATCATTTTATAGCTGTGGGCTGGGCGGGAATGTGTGTGAATAAATGCTTTGCAGAAAGAAAGAAAAATTACTATTTCCAATTGTTTGCATTTATCTGGTATTTTGTTGGCTTTTGGTATTAAAGTATTACTGGCTGTAATGAAGCTTAATGCTGCATTCATTTGTTGCTTTTGCTGTGGCTGTTGTGCGGCTAACTAAAACTAAACTAGTTATAATTCTCGTTATACAAAATTAATATATGCATACATTATATACCTATGCACATATCCTGGTATTCATGTAATGCAAAGCAAAAAAAAAAAATAAATAAATAAAATAAAATAAAATATATATATAAATATATATATATATATATATATATATATTTTTTTTTTTTTTTTTTTCAGCAAAAGCTTTTTGCGGCTTTAAATGTACGAGTCAGCAAAATAATGGTCGAAAAAAATGTTTGATTTTTATTTAATTTAATTTACTTCGTTTAATATACTCCATCATTTCTTTTACTTTTACTTTTATTTTTAATATTTTTAAATCTCTATTTGCAGTCTTTGTCCTTAATAGAAATTTGTTAGGTTTCGTTTGGTTTTTTTTGTATTTAAAAATTTTTTTTTTCGTTTTTGTTTGTTAGCATTTTGTATTTCTTGAAGCATGGAGAAGAGTGAAAGTTGTGCTTTGTTGTTGTTGGTGTTATTGTTGTTGTACGTAGATGTTATTAGTTTTGATTTAGTATTTTTAGTAAATATGCATGTAAGTAGGTATACAAGTATTCTTTGTATTTATTTTTTTATTGTTCAATACATATTTTACGTTAAATTGTTTAGTTTTTATTATAATTTGTTTCCTTTTTTTTTATTTAGTAATTAAATTTAATGGAAAACTTGAAAAGATTGTTTTGGGTTTAAATCGAGGAATTAAATAGAGTGTTTCGCCTTTTGTTTGTGTGTGTATGTGTGTGTGTCTGTGTGTTTGTGTTTTATTCTTGATATCAACGTTTTTTTTTAATCTTTACTTTTTAAATTTTTATTTCGAGATATAATTATGCGGTAAGAATAGTATTTATGTATTGTGTTTGAGTTTATTTGTAAACGCATTTTTGTATTTTTTGCTTTTCGTTTTAATTTTCTTTTTTTTTTTTTAAATTAATTTGTAAATTATAGTACTTAGTTGATAAACAACGATATGTTTGCTTCTCTTATATATTTTTTTCGTTTTAATTTTATATTTCATTTCAGCTTCCTTTTTTGTGTGTGTGTGTTTTTTTTTTTTTCTTTTTTAATATTCATTAGTTTTTGTCGTGTCTGGCATAGCTCCTTAAATACTGACAGCTGAGCACAACTGTACTCATGCTCCCAAGCAATGTTCTGTTAAATACTAAAAAAATACTAAGTCGAAAAACCAATCAAATGCATTCATTTCTTTTCATTTTTGTTTTTAGCTCTAATTGCCTCTAGTTCGCTGTGTGCGTGTATTTGTCTCTGTATGTGTGTGTGTGTGTGTGTGGGTGTGGGTGTTTCTGTGTGTTGACTTCTACAGTGCTTGTACTCTAGCCTACATATGTCTAACTGGAATCTTGGAAACACTTGACGCATTCGTGAATACATATCTAGCACTCGATTTGAGCGAATACACTCGAATATTTTTGGAATAAGGAATGAATATATTTTAAAAGTCATTAAATGATTCGAATAATATTCTAATAAAAGAGATGTTCAACTGAATTTACTTTCCAGCATTCTACGAATGTTCAAATAGATAGCATTTCAAGTTGAACTAACTTGGAAAACGCGTCTCGTCGACTCTAGCGTGTGTATGCATATGCAAGTATTACTAACTAGTATAGAGACTAAGTGATTTGTAGTAGAGTAGATTAGATAGTTAATATTTGTAACTGTTGTATGGATTGCATGGTATGATATGCTATGATATCATAAACACATAAGAGTAGTACATATACTTCATAAGTATGTAAATAGTATATATGTTGATAGTTGTGAGCCGAAGCTTGAGCTCAGGTAAGTTATGTAAGATTTTTGTATAAAATGGATCTGTACTATGTGTGTCTGTGTATGTTTCGTGAGTGTGTGTCTTGTAAGTTTGAGCGCTGTTGACTTGTTAAGTATTAACTAAGGAGTTTAAGAGAGACTACAAAAAATTGTACATGAATTCAACTGACGATGGCTAAGAATACGAGGAAAGGATCTCTGCACACATACAAAAACCAATTACAAATACGATTATGATTACGATTAGCATTACGATTACAATTAGAATTACATATTTACAGGTCGGATTGTAACTGTTGTACAGTTTTCAAAAATAAAATACAAAACGATTAATTTTCTTCTTTTATTTTCATATATATATATATTTTGTTTCTTTCTTTTTTGCATTTTCTTTGGGAGGCTTCTTCTGCTTCTTCTATGGTTTTTGGTGTGAGTATTTATTATTTATTTTTATTTTTTCTTTCCATTTAAGTTTGTTGTCAGATGAGCTATGTGTTTTTGTTGTTAATTTACAATGTGATATTGTAGTGATGTCATCTATAATCTTTGCTCTTTTCGGGGACTTGAGTTAAATGTATTTACAATTTTGAATTGTTTACAATTGGTTTAAATTTAATTAAATTAAATATTTGTGTTTTCCCTTCTTCTCATTTTGTTTCTCTTTTCTTTAATTTTTAAATTTATTTAAACATATAATAACATTTCTTTGTTTCATTTTTTTTTTCTTTTTCTGAACACATTTATTCCAAATTTTCAAGATTTTCTTTCTATTTATTATTCTTTATTGTTGTTCTTCTATATTTGCTTTAGCTAGTTTCCTTTTGTATGTTCTGTCCCTGCGCTGCTTCTAGAAAACTCTGCCCTGAAAATTATAATTTGCTCAGCATGTCTTGGTATTATATATACATTTTCAATATATATATATATATATATATATTCAATTGCCTAGCTTTATTCTAAAAAAAAAACAACCTTATTTTACATATTTGGTTTTTCCTTTTCTTCCTAATGCTAAAATCCTTCACGCTAAATCATAAAACTTAAGTTAAATAAGCGAATTCTTTTCTTTTTATAAATAATAAAAATTGTTTCTAGTTTTCCATTTAGATTTTTCTTGTTGGTGTTTTGCCTTAAAATGTCTGGAGGTTGATTTCTATTTTATAGATACAGGGTGTTTTATTTTTCTATTTTTCTCTTGTTTTCTGTAGTATATTTAGGATACAATAGAGTATATAGTAATATAATATACATTATACGTCTGTTTGTATTTATTGATAATTTTATTAAGTTTGTTTATATTTGGTTGATCCGTTTATGCGTACAAAATACCTACTTTGCTGTGTTATGTGGATAGGCTGAAAGTGTTTCTTTGAGTGTATATACAGCAGAGTCTTAGGCACGCTACAGTGCAGTCTGACATAGTGTTAATATGGTTAACTTATTTACTCTCGTTTTACTAACTATTTTGGTTGGTTTTGGTTGAGCTAAAAATTGAAAAGTGCAGAACGTTCTATATGAATGCTTGGTGTTTTGGGTTTGTTAATTTTCTTTTTCTTTTTTTTTTTAGCTCTAAGGCTGGCTTATTCTGTTCGCAGTGAGCTTGCACTGTAGCGTCGTTTAATTGTGTCTAGTAGAATATTTTCTTCTTTTTTTTTTTTTTTTTTTTTTTAATATTATTTTATTACATTTTTTTCTTGTTATTTCTTCTGGCAGTTTGCTTGCCCAGACCCAATCATTAGTAGTTGGCAGCTGTTGCTCTGTGAGAAGCGCAGAGAAGGGTTCCTTAAGGCACTTGCACTTGCACTCAAACAGCTCCCCTGCTGCTTGACCATAAACCACTTTTCAGTTACTTCTTACTTCTTCTTCGTGCTCGTCACAACAATAGAAGTTGACATAAGTTGCCAAACTCTGTGCGAATGTGTGTATGTGTTGACATTGTTGAGGGTTTGGTACGGTAGAGGGCCTGCTCTTTCGTCTGTATTTTGCGATTTTCGGTACTCATGTGTGTGTGTGTATGTCTGTGTGCGGGAGTTTGAAAGTCTGTGTATGTGGACGGTTCTCAGAGCTTTAACGTTAACGCTTGAACGCTTCTACATATTACCCTTGTCGCTTCGTTTTACACAAAATAATTTGCAATGTGCCTCAGATACTCTTGCTTTGGACCTTGCCATATTGTCGAAGAATAGAAGTGACTAACAAATGGAATATAAATGTATTTTCTTGGCTGTATTACGATATAGTTCTAGTTTGCTCTAACAATCGGTCAATCGTCGCACTATTTCGGAATGCATTTATACCTCTCTCCCTCTCCTTCTCTCTCCCACTTTCCATACAAAACTCTTTCTTTTAAAGATAGTGGCAAAACTAGATACAACAATCCATAATAACAAGTTTTAGCTGACATCGGAAGCAATATAAAGCGTTTTTTTGAACTAGTTCAGTTCAGTTTTTATTATATTTAATATTTAATTTCAGAAAGAGTATTCAATATGCGGCATGCCGCATCATGGCTTTTTTTTTTATAAATATATATATATATATATATATATATATATTTTTTTTTTTTTAATTTTTAATCTCTTTTTTACATGCACACATACGTATGTTAGATATACATACCCAAACATATGGGCCGCTGTCTATGCACATACATGTGTCTATAAGTAAGTACAGTCCGTGCAAATGCACAGTGTTTCAGTCGACTTGTTCATGTAATATATTTAATATTCTTTGGTTTTGGTAGACGGCATTCGAAATTTAATGGGCGTGGTCGTTGGTCGAGGAGTAAGAAGGCGGGGTCATGTCACAATGTCAACACAAACACACGCTTACACAAATGGCAGAACAAAAAAATTGGATGTAGAAGAGAAGTATTTCATCTATTTAGAAACTCATTCCACTCGGGCTGTGCGGCAAGCAAAGTTTTTGGGTAAATGTTTTTGCTGCTTTGGGGCTGGGGACTTCAAATTTGTGACACTTGCTGCACATAGTATGCCTATACATACATACGTATGCGTGTATCCCTCTCAGAGTGTGTGTGTGTGTGTGTGTGTGTGGGTGGGTGTCTCAGTTTTATGTACATTGAGAATTTGTTTCCTCACAAATAGTTTTATATATGTATATCATGCATTATTATAAAATCATAAGAGCCTTTGCTTTCTTCTACTTTGTTCTTAGTTTCTCTTTTTTTCATTTATATATGGATTTATGTATATATATATTTATTTATTTTTCTAATGTTTCTCTTTAAGTTCGATTATTTGTATTTTATTTTAAATGTTCTATGATTTTAAGTTAATATCAATTGAATTGCAGTCGATTTTTGTTGTTTGCTTTGCTTTGCTGTTGTTGTTGTCTTTGGTTAATATCGTGATAAATTGTTTGCGATAATGAATATTTGTACTTTTTATTTCGATTTTATTCGGGGGGAGTTTTAAGCAGAAGGTTTCCTCTTTATACATACATATATAGAACAGCAATAACTGTGATATCTCTCTTCATAAATTGCGCCATGGCGGGCGGGCGGGTGATCGGTCGGTCGGTCAGTCGGGCGGGTGGATTTTAAGTTGAGCTTGGTTTAGGTTTCATTTCTTTCGCTTTTGTGGGAGAGTTGCAGACTGAGAGAGTTCAAAAATGCCAAGAGATCTAGTCTGCTGCTTTGTGGGATCGAGATTACTGTCGAATAGAACTCCGTTGTATGTACATATATATACTGTGTTTGCTTTAGTTCGTCGAGTATGTTAAAAGCCTATATATATATATATATATATATATATATATATATATATATATATATTCATGAATTATCTGTTAATATCTATACAATTTGTTCATTTCTGTTGTCATTATTTTATATGTTTAATATTACGGCAGTTTTTCTGTGACTATGCTTTTAATTTACTCTGTGTAACTGTGTCTCTCTCTGCATGTGTGTGTGTGTGTGTGTGTGAATTAGTGTTGTGTAACGTTTCAATTTGCATAACTAGACGCTTTAGTTGCTGTACCCGCAACGGCTTGTCTTATAGCTACTGTTTCCAAATGCCTAAGCCTCACCTACAAGGAACTGAACTATTTTATGAACTAGTCTTAACTGGTTCCAACTTTGTACTTTGGTTGGAACAGCTTTAAGTTGGAACTTTCAACGGATCCATTGTGAGTTCCGCAATGCCCACTTCGAGTGTGTATATCTGTGTATAAGGCCTACTTGTATGCATTTTCTCAGCTTTTGCCATTAGGTTGTTCCTTCACATTAGCCGGGTTCGCGGTTCGGTTGATTTCTATTGTGTGATTCAATTAAGTTTAGTTAGCTTTTCCTTCTCTTTTTCTTTTATTTTCTTTGTTTATGTATAGTTTATTTATTATGATTCGATGCTTTTATGTGTTTTAATTTTAGGTAAATCATTACGCATTAAATTATTAATTGTATATAATTATTTATAATATATATATGTATGTATATATTATTTTATATATTTTTTTTGTATTTTTTTGCCTTTTTGTGTTTTGTTAAATTTTTAATTTTAGTTTAATTAAATTAATTTAAATTTAGCAATAGTTTAAATTTGTTTGTTATTTGTTCTACTTAAATTAAACTTAAACATCTTTTGTAGTCGTTTCTGGCATCCAACGTAACACTTGACAAGGCCAATCTTATACCACTTAACATCAATTTAACTGCACCACGATCATCGATATACATATATTCGATATACAGTTATAGATATATGGACATAACAGCCCATAGATGTGACAGATACATAATACATAATCATATTAATATTGTGTCGAAATATATACATATATATTCAGATAAATATATATTTATAGAGTGGGACATACGTATATAGGGCATATATCGCGTGGGAGGGAGCAAGAGAGCGCACGCGTGGATAGAAAAAAAAGAGAAAATAGTTTAATTTTTATAAAAAATCAGTGAGCTTCAATTGTTTACAAATTAATAGAAAGAGAGAGAGAGAGAGTTACTTAGCATACATAATTGGTTCAGTGACATTAGCTAAATGTGAGCCGAGGTTTCAATTCGATTAGTGTTGATAAACACGGTTTAGATTCAATACGGTTTAGATTCTAATACAAATCCAGTATTGCCAAAAATTTGTTTTGGTCTATTTAGAGTGTTAAAATTTCACTGCAAAACCTTAACTAATCTTTGATCAATGCTGACCAGCAGCAGCTATCAGCACTGCTTTGAGTTACTCATAAATCTAGTGTTGGCAAATCTCACATTCAGCTAACATCATTGTAATTTTTTATAGTAAAAATTTATTTGAAGTTTTTATATTTGTGCAACCGAAATGGGAATCAAGACTTGTGCTCAAGACAGAGAGTTGGAGATTGAAAGTGAATGCGAGAGAGAGAGAGAGAGAGAGAGAGAGAGAGAGAGATAGAGAGATATATAAAGAAAGAGAGCAAAAAACAGAGGATAAGGATAAAAGATTGAAATAGAGCTCTTAGATAAGCATGTGAAATGCTTTAAATATGATTTGAGTTTGGTATCAAAGGGAATTTCTACTTTTTTTTTTTGGAATGACATAGACATAGAGAGATAGAAAGAGAGAATGAGGGAGTGGGAGAGGGACAGACATAGTGAGAGAGAAAGAGAAAGAGAGAGAGCGAGTGGGTGTGGGTGTGCGTGTAAGTGAGTCAAAGCGAACACTTACCCAGTAGTCAAACGTCGGTCTCGATGCTAACAGCCAGCGCATTGTTGTGCCTCATTGTGAGGCTGCTCCCGGCGCTGCCTGTAGCTGCGCTGACGCTTATTGTTGACTGCATCTGCTTGAAGCCATTCTGCTGCTGCAGTTGCAGCTGTTGTAGCTGCTGCTGCTGCGCTGGCGGCGGCTGCAGCTGCACCTGTGTGGCTCCCAAAAATGGAGCTGCTCCATTGCGTCCAGGATGCGTTTCAGTTAATCCTGGCGTCGATTCAACACCATCATCCAAATCCATCATATCCGATGAGGACTCAGACAACGATGATTTCTTCAAGTGTTGACCTACTTGTAGTTTTATGCATTTGTTTAGTGTTGTTGAACGTTGTTTGGTTGTTGTTGTAGTTGTCGCAGTGTTTAACAAAATTGAGTGTGTGTGTGTGTGTGTGTATGTGTGTGTGTTTGTGTGTGTGTGTGTGTTACAGTGACATCGAGCGTGGATGGATGATGGAGGGGAAAGGAATGGATCAAGTGGATACGTTTATGGATAGAGAGAGAGGGTGGCGACGGGGATAAGGTAATATTCATAGAATTTTGGATGCAGTTATCCAATTGTGGGTAATTATTTCATTTCATTTTATTTTTTGGTTTTTTTTTTTTTTTTGGTTCAAGTTGAGATTATATCGATATCGATAGATTTATCGATCGAATTTGCATTACGATTTGACGGAATAAAGAGAGAAACAAAAAGAAGAGAGAGAGAGAAGAGAGAAAGAGGAGATCACACATACAGTTGTAATGTATTAATTACAAATATGCTTTTTGTTGTATTTCTTGTTTACACACAAAACACACAGTACGTGTAAGATACGTATTTGGTAGGTTCATGCATAGTACACGGTATTGCCAGATGCGAGCGGCCGGGTGTTGCCACCTGTACGAACCAAATGGCAATACAGTGTGCGTTGATGCGTGCGTGCTGACGTACCGCTGCCAGTGTTGCCAGACTGGCAGTTGGCTCGCTAAGTACGGCAACGCCGACGCATCAAGCATACGTCTAAAGCCTACGATTCGTTTCTTTCTTCGTAAATGTTTCTATTTTTATTCAAATTGGATTCTACTCAAGTGTTCAGTAGATGTGCAGGCGACTCTGTATGTTTGTGTGTGTACATGTGTGTATACGAGTACGAGAGGAAGTTTGCTGGTTCTGTATGTTGACTGTGTCTGTGTGTATATGTGTGGTTGGTGTGATTTTACTTGGCAATCGTCCAGTCGAATGTGATTGTGATATCGAGTAGTAGAGTGGAAGATATTCGAGGCACAGTGCACATTTCAACTTACCTAATGTACCTGGCAAATATGGACAACTAGTAACATGATTAAAGTTTTGGCTCTGCATCTCCTCCTGATCCGTTTCGCGGTGATAGAAGTAATTGAAATTACTGACGATAACCGGTACGGGCAGTGCGATTGTCAGCACACCAGCGATCGCACATAATGATCCCACAATTTTGCCCCATACGCCGACGGGTCTGTTTTTATCGATTATCGTTGATCGTTGATCGATATCAATTCAAGTTGGTTTGCATATCGTATGTCAAACGAATTTCAATGCGTTTTTTTTTTGTTTTGATTTTATTTAATTCCAATTTTCATTCAATTTCCCATAAATTTTCCGTATATTTTTTTTGGCGTTTTTAGGTTAATTTTCGGGTGATATATTTTTTTGGATTTTTATTGGTGTTTTATATAGTTGTATTTTTGTAAGGTTATAATTTTCGATTTTGTTTATATTATCGTTAAATTGATTTGAGGTATAGATATATATATATATATATATATGACCATATATATACATTTATATATATAAAGAGATTTGAATTTTTTATTTTTATTTTTGTTTGTTTGTTTGGATGATGCGAGCGATGTTATCGAACGTACGATAAATAAAATGAAAATACAAATATATAAGAAATGTAAAGTAAAACTATCGATCTTTTTTGTCAAATTTAGTTGTTAGGTTATACTTGAGATACATTTTTGCTTATATTGTATATAGATATATAGATATATATATATAAATATATATATTGTTTTTACTTGTTTTTTTTTTTTTTTTTTTTTTTTTGATTGCATTACAAATAATGTACGTATACAGATACGAGTATATTTGGTTATAGGCAATAGCAGTAGAAATAGTAAAACGAAATAATAGTTTAGCAAAGAGTACTCGAAATTAGGCACAACACTTAGAACGATTAGCGTTACGAGTGGTTTTTGGTGGATACTATATATAAATTTTATTTATTAATTTAATTTTATTTTTTTTTTTTTGCATAGGCTTTGGGCTAGGGTTTCCTTATTTTTTGACATACGTGTATTAGTATATATATATATATTTATATATATATATATATATATATATATATATATATATATATATATGTATATATATATATTTATATATAAATTGCTAAGACGACATGGCTGTCTGTGTGTGTTTGTTGATGTGTGTGTGTGTGTGTGTGTGTCCGCGTGTGTATATACATATGTATAAAAACATTATAACGGGCGAGTTATACAGGTGCACAACGTGTTAAACAGAGTGCGACAGTGATAGAAACAGATAGAAATAGCGAGAGACAGAAAGAGACAGAAAGAGAGAGAGAGAGAGAGAAAGAGAGAGATGGAGAGAAAGCAGAAAGTTGTGTTTGGCTATGTGTTTTTGTTACGAAATTTCTTGTGACAGAACTACTCAAAGCTAGGCGCAACTTTTAGGCAGCGCGTGAGCCATAGGGGGCGTAGGTTGTTTGGACGACAGGAGCATGTGGCAAATAGCAGTTGCTCCATTGCACGAGCTGAGGCAGATTGTTTTGGCATAGTTTGAAAGCGTTGGATTAGGACTTGACGACTTGGGTATTAGGCACGGTTACGGATGACTAACTTTGCAAGCGCGTGTGCGTGTGTGCGTGTGTGTAGGGGGGAGGGTTTGGGAGTGTGAGCGTGGGGGTGTGGCTGTATTTGTGTTATTTTGCGCCTTGGCAAGGGTATTTGGCAAATATACATATGTATGAGGTACATGCAGCATGCGTTCGATAAGAGCTGAGCTAAAAAAAGTATTGCGCAACATGTGTAAATTTGTATCGGTTTGTCAATCGATCAATTGATCGATTCGCTACAGCCACGCTACAGACAGCTGCTGGTGCGGCAAGCATGGCTTGGCATGCTTCACTAAATACGAGAGTCGAGTTAGTTATATTACTTTCAACTATCCACTGAATATATATGAATATAATATATATATATATATATGCTTGTGGATATGGAGTTCACATGAGGTTATCGAGTAAAATTATCGATAACTAAGCACTGCATGAGATATGCTTCTGTCTGTGTGATCGTGTTTATTTTACTGGTTGATTTGTTTGGGCTTTATGTGAACTAAACAACGACATAGCGTTACAATGATAATTAATAGAAAAACTGAATTAACAGAGCTTTTCTATACATTTTGCGTTTAAATGGTTTCGCCAAAGCAAAGGCAAGTTTTCTGCAATTGGGGTCAACTGGATGAATTGCTTTTGCTTAGGGATGTCGTTGAATTGAACCATAACAGAACAGAACGGTACGCAACGGAACGAAATGGAACGGAACGGAACGGTAATAGAACACGCTGGCAACACAAGATATATTAAGTAGACAGTTAGGTACATAGACAGTTAGATAAGTGTGGTCAATAGAATATAGGAAAGGAAACGAAGCGAAACGAAACGGAAATGAAACGTAACGAAATGTAATGGAACGAAATAGCGCAACGAGTCAAATCAATTTCAGCAATCGCAAATCAAAACTAGAATACATAAGGCATAAAGCAAACGAATTGAATTTTATTGAGCCTCTTCTTCTTCATCTCTTGGATTAATCGAGTATAGTGATGTTTAATTAGTTTGTGATAAGAAGTAACTAAAAAGCTTGGCTTGGCGAAACAGTTAATAAGTAAATGACAACACTTGAGCGCATTTAGCACGTACGTTAAACGAAAGAAAGAGTTGTAAGTGTAATGGAAATCAAACTCAGAATTCAAAACAAAATCGTAAAGTCTAACATAAACAGAATTGTAATCAGAAAAGTTAGAATTGTAATTGTATAGATTTGCATACGTCATGTCACCATATCCAACGGTGGTCATGGTAACGACTGCCCACCAAAATGCATCGGGTATGGACTTGAAGAAGGAATTTTCGCTTCCAGCTTCCGCAAAATAAACCGCTGATGAGAAGAGTACGACGCCTAAAAAATTGATGGGAGAAATTGCTTTGCATTGGTTCCGACTCGATAAATTCATAAACATAGAAAATTTTGTTTTTCACTTTATCATATAGGCTTTTTTTTTTTTAATAATAATAATTATATATTTTATTATTTTAAATTTTTTGAAACAAAAAATCATTTGAAATAAAAATAGTTTTGTTTATTGGAGATTCGGCTTGGCGTCCGGGCAAGTCCTTGTCTGTGATAAAAAGTCTCAGGCTGGATACGTATGAACGGTCCGGCAGGTAGTTCTTTCTCTACGTGTAACTACAAATGTGTGTATGTGTATGTGGTATGTATGTGTGTATGTCTGTGTGTGTCTGTTCTGTAGAGCGTGCTATGCAATGAGTTAACGGACTAGCTGATGAGCCGGCTAAATAGCGGACAAAGCGGAACACAGTTTACAACTGAATCCGGAACCGGAACCGGTGCCGGGACGTTATGACATTTATAGTTATGGCTGCAACGCCATTGCATAGCACGCTTTTCAGTTCGTTAGACGCCTAGAATAGGAGATATGTGTCAGTGTGGTAGAACGAGTTTTGGGTTCTATGCAAAAATAAACTGAGCCACGGCAGTCCCAAGCAGAAAAGAAACGAGTGGGCAGCACTGTTCAAGAGCAATTAATCAAATTCTGGTTTCCGGTGTGCCAAGCCCCAGGGCCTAGAAATATGGTGATATTGCAGTCTGAAGAGCACAAAGAAAACGACGACGATGGCCACGACGACGATGACGATATGAATTTGGGTTTAAATGTTGAATGTTTTATTTGTTCTGTGTTTGGCATTGGACTATAGATGGTTAGTTAATTATTCTGCTTGGGGACGTTTGGGAAAATTGAAAAACGGAACGAGACAAACGAAATGGAGAGCACGAGAGAGAAAATTGAAGTGCAGAACATGCCAAAAAAAGTTAACATAACAAAAGACCACAAGAGAACTGGAAAGTAAATTAAAAATCGAAAAATCGACGAGAACAAAATAAGACAAAAAAAAAATGAAAAAATAAAATAAAGTATAAATAAATAGAATAAATGATATATGGAAATAGTGCTTCGTTAATGGAGTCGTTATGTAAACCAAATAAACGACGAGGCCACGCAGAGTAAAAGTGAAAGGGAAAGAGAGCGAGAGGGAGAGAGAGAAGGAGAGAGAGAGAGCGCGAGAGCGTGAGCATGGGCATGGATTACAACGAGCGATCACAACAACAAAATACGACAAGGAACAGAAATAAGGCTATACAAGGCACAGATATTAAGATTAGAAGACACAGTTATGGATACACAGAGAGTATAGTTATAGTTACAGCATTTGCTATATATATATATATATATATATATATATATATATATATATATATATATATATATATATATATATATATATATATATATATATATGTATATATTTATATATTCATATATAAATATATATACATATATAAATATAAAATAATTAGTAGTAGGTAGTTAAGACATTTATAGTAAGGCACTTATATACATATTTGCACAGGAAGAATATAACGGACTGAAAAGATAACTAGTTACAGGGAGTTTTTAAATTATTCTTTATATAAGAGAATCAGTTAGAAAGGGACATGAATGAAATTTGGACTATGAATTAAAATGAAAACAGTGGAGATTGTGAGAGAATTGATATGAATTATATGAGTTGTATGGATATACTATTAGGAAAATAACATATAATATATGGAACTATATGGAAAAAAAACTCTTAATTTGAAAGACTATTGTGGAATTGATATGAGATGCATGATACCAGTGTTGCCACTTTAGCATATTTAATGCTAGATCTAGCATATTTGAAAATGAAAATGCTTGAAAAATTGTGAAATGCATATAGCTTTAAATCTAGCCTATTTCAATTTGCTGCAAGTTTTTACAGCAGCAAACGTTCTTAAACACAACAAAAATCGAAGAGATCTCATTTCTATATTGGAACATTTCAACTATAGCAATATAGATGAAATTATTGCCCAATATGGAAAAATTCATTTAGTTCCTTGGCAATGCACAGATGATACTGTAAAGCAGTGGTCTGAAGTACTGCTATATAAAGATACTGGCAAAAATAACCCTTTTCAGGAAATCGCTTCATTTGCCATAGGAATTTAAGTCTCCCATGGTCAAAGGCTGCAATAGAAAAGATATTCAGTCAAATGAACATAGTAAAGACGAAACTGAGAAACAAAATGAGTTTTAAATCTTTACACTCAGTATTAAATATAAGGTTTGTTTTAGAAATATTTAATTATTTGATGTGTATGACCCATACTCATGTACATTTTACAGATATGGATTGCGCCGTCATGGCAAATGATGCTACAATTATCAATTGCCACAAGAATATTTAAACTTAACTCGTTCAAAATCTGGTACCACTGGATGTATGTGCTTAATGGGAGAACTTCTATCTTATGCGATTGATATGAATAGGGTGGAATAGAGTATTTTCATTATAAATAACTAAAGGGACATGACATGATTAGAGAGAGAGAGAGAGAGAGAGAGAGAGAGAGAGAGTGAGAGAGAGAGAGAGAGAGAGAGAGATCGATATATATATATATATATATATGAACAGTAAATAAAGCAGAAACAAGAATATTAATAAAAGAAGACAGAAAGAAAGAGAGAGAGAGAGAGAAAGAGCGAGAGATAGAGAGATGGAGATATAAGGAGAAAGAGACAGAGTGAGAAAGAGAGAGAGAGAGAGAGAGAGAGAGATAGAAATGAGCGATACAGATAGAGCAAGAGACACCGCTAGAGTATCTGTAGCGTTATACAATTTACACGGAGAGCAGTTAATAACTTGGTTAGTTGAGTACAAACAAATAAGGCAGCGCAGTTGTTATTAGAATTGGTATTTTTTGTTGTTGGTATTTTGTTGTTGCTGTTGTAGTTATCAGTTTTGAATTGGATGTAGATGTAAGTTGTAACTTGTACCTCATATCACCATATCCCACCGTAGTCATGGTCACCACGGCCCACCAGAATCCGTCGGGTATGGACTTGAAAAAGGAACTCTCGCTGCCAGCCTCCGCGAAATAAACGGCCGATGAGAATAGTACAACGCCTGGGCGTAATTTCAAACAGAGATCAGGCGATAGATTAGTTTCAGTTTCATTAAATATTATATATATATATATATATATATATATATATATATATATATATATATAATTTATACACATATATGTATGTTGGGTGGAATAACAAAAATTATGATAATGTTAATAATAATAATAATAATAGGGAAATACAGACAGAGAGAGAGAGAGAGAGAGAGAGAGAAAGACAGGGAGATATAGATATAGATAAAGAGAGAGTATATTTAAGTTAGTTTTCTGCTTGGGTCTGAGCTCATTTTTACCTGGGGGAACTGTTTAAGATATCAATATCAACATATATACATACATATGACTGAGAGTAACCCCAAGTTCATTTAGATTCATGAAAAGATCTAGTATTTTATGTGTGTGTATTCGAAGAGTATGTTATACTAGTATAATAGTTTGTTTGTATTTATATATATATGCATATATAAATATATATGAATAAAAATTATTTGGTTTTTCTTACTTTGATAATATTCTGTGCAGAAACTATAAAAAAAGGTGTTTCAAAAAGTTATTTTGCAAGTGAAGTAAAATGTTGGAAAAACCGTGTAGAACACTATTTTTCTTTTTAGCAAGTAAGTATGTCGGTTGTTTCAGGTAATATAGATATAGATAGATAGTGTGTGTGTGTGTGTATGCGTTTGTGACTTTGTGTGGTTTATATAAATAGATCGCAAAATATTACAAATCGAAAAAAAGAGAAATGCTCACAACGAAAGTCTTCGGCTTGGACCGAAGCAAAAGTGCACAAATGTTGAGACCCGAAACCGAAAATCTGTGTGATCTGGCTGACATTTGTGCAGTATGAGGCAAACGATAAGTTATCGATTTATCGATCAATCGGTATGCTTAGCCTTCTTTTTTTTACGATTAATGTTAGGTTAGTAATGCTTCTAGATTGTTGCAACTAACTATGGTATCTAGTTTATTAAGACATTATTTAGTAATCTTTGGTATAACTTTTGCTATCACTTTTTTCAGAATTATAGATATAAGCAGAGAAACTAGCTAAATACTTTGTACAATATGAAATACATACGATATTTGTAAGTATATTAGTTATTATATAAGTATATACTACACTACACAGCAAGGCAAATGATATACGAAATAATAATATAATATATATATATATATATATATATATAGAGAGAGAGAGAGAGAGAGAATGTGTTGCTATGCATATCAACTTGGCCGCATCATCGTTGAAGAAATATCTCTCCATTAGCGCTTTGGAATTTCCGTTCTCTTGTGACTTCTGTAAAATTATTCTAAACTAGTTAATAATATATGTATTTGTATGTAGGTATAAGTAGAGATGCATAGCAGGCGCTAGTACTTAACGAATTATCCTGCCATTTGATATTAGCCATAAAACTGAACACATAAAAAATAAAATGTTAAAAATAAAATAGTTAAAGACAGACAAAACTCAACACGAATGCATACAGATAGACCTCGCTTGAGATAATCTTCGTTGTTTCTTTTTTTCATGTTTATTATAGTTAGGTAGGCGATTTACTAAATATATTATATATACATATTTAATGGTTAAAGTATTATATAGTCAACGGATACAACAACAAACTATAAAACTAAATGTAAAAGCCAAAGAAACGACATCAAAAACAACGTAGATGAAGTTACGTTAAAAATACGATAACGATTACGATAACGAGTACGAGTACGGTTACGATTACGATTATTACGATTACGGTTACGGTTACGGTTACGTTTACATAATGCAAAACAACTTGATTATGTTAAAACGTGAACAACAATACAAAATTTATATATATATATGTATAGGTAAAGTACATGTTATAAAAATATTGTTTTTGCTTATATTGCTCAAAAACTCTCATTTGAATTTATATTTTCGCTAAGATTTCTAGTATTTTTTTTTTTTTTTTTTTTTTTAGGTTTGTGTCATCTTGGACAATTCGACGCAAAGAAGTGTGCCAATTTTAAGGCATTCTGTGCGCAGTTTGTGCAGAAAACAAAGCCAAAGAGTATAAGATGTGAAAGTGAATTGTGGTAGATAATGACAGATGGCGGGAATAAAGCAGAAATTGAAAAATATAGTACAGATAATGATAGATAGTCATAGATGGAGTTCAAGTTAAATAGAGCTATTTACTGCAACAAAATACGTATGATCCTTAAAATTGCCAACGACTTTAGCGCTTGGGGCGTTCATATAAAAACCATAAAAATCGTGTTTTTACACTGTCAAAGTATATCAGGAGTAATAGACTAAAATTCGAGTACATTGACATTAGATTTGTTTTCTAGCCAAAAGACGATGGAAAAAATGTTATAGTTGGCATACATACATACATATTCATATGCATGTATGTATGTAGGTATTTCACAATTTACTATTAAGTTTACTGATACCAATACTGTTATCGACTAGCTAAAGCTTTTCCGGACCCAAAAAAAGAGAAATTATAAAATACATACATATAAAAAGGAACAAAAATATTGAATCGGGAATATTTGTTCTTTTGTTGTAGTGACTAATACTTAAGCTAGTTAGTAGACGACAATATTATATATAATATATATGTAGATATATGTATATTCGTAGTGGGTCATTACACATACATCATATATCTCTCTGTTAATATATGTAGAGGTATTACGCTCTAGAGGCGCCTAAGTGTATGCTGCACCTAGTAATTAATCTAGATAAGCTACTCGTATTATGTAACTAAGTAGTTGGGTTTCGTATAGTTTAGTTTTAGTTTTAGTTTTAGTTTTAGTTTTAGTTAGGTATATAAATAGTATAGATCGTATATATTGTATAGGCATGTTCTATTCTTGATGGTATTTGCATATATACGTAAAATATATACTGTAATTGTTAGGTAGTAATTAGCATTAACTAGTCTTGTAGAGTAGATTACTTTAATGTATTGTATCATAGGGCAAAATATCGATATATATATATAACTGCTAAGACATATATATATATATATGGATCCTACGTTTAAGTATATATGGGAATTTATTCAAAAATACTGACAGACAGAAAAGATCATTCGATTAGAAGATGACCTTCAAATGAAATCATGGAGTTTTTTTTTTTTTTTTTTTTTTAACTGGATAGTTGATATGACAAATGAAAATTTTTAAAAAGCATATAAGTTGACTTAGTATATGTGTTCGATTTAAAATCGAAAAAAAAATATTGTTTTTTTTTGTGTATTGGTATTTTTGGGTTTTAAACAAATGGTGAGGAGTTCAAAATGTGCTGGCTGTTTGGTATGTACTTAAGTAATAAATATTTATTTAAAATATTACTGTAGCTGTATTTTTGGTTGGTATTGTTTGGTATTTTTGAAGCAGGATTTCAAAAGAAAAAACTGTTTCCTGGCATTCCTAAGCGGTAAATTGGTCGGGTCTGAGTTATTTTTGGAGTGGGTTTGTTAGAGTAATGGTCGTTTGTCGTAAAGGTCGTTGTTTAGTTAAAAAAAAAAGAATGTTTAAAAATAGTAGTAAATAGTTTTTAGTTTTTCTTGTTGTTGTTGTTGTTGTTGTAAGTAAGCAGTTAGGTGTAAAATATATGTATAAAGTTTGTGTGCGTGTGTGAGTGTTTAGCTTTTGTTGTTTGTTGTTTGTAATTGGTTTTGTTGGCTGCTTTGTTGTTAACTTACCTATAAATAAGAAAAATATAAGTAAACCTAATTCCCGCATTGAGGCTTTCAGAGTTCGTCCTAATATTTGTAAACCCTTCGAATGCCTAGATAACTTAAATATTCGAAATACTCGAACTAATCGTATCACTCGTAATATTGCCAAGGACATAGCCTGATTTGATGACTTGTCCTAAAAATTTATAATTATTTATAGATTTGTAGATTGAGATGTATGCAACAGGTTTTTTTTTTGTTTTTTGTTTTTTTGTTAAGTAAGTAGAGTACATATAGTTAAGAATGTGTATATATAAACATATATATAATTATTATATATGTATGTATATTTGTGTGTAAGAGAAAGTGTGTGCCACGAATTCAACATTTCGATTTGTGTCTCGAGTATTTGATTTTAGTTAAAGTTTGTTAGTAGTTAATATACAACAATGATTCGTACTGTAATACGATATTGCAAGAGCACTAGGATAGGCATTTATGGGTAAGTAGTATATATATCAAGTATATTACGTAGGCAGAAGCATTGCTATCAAATCATATGCTGATTATATATGTATATGTATGTATAATATGTATATGTTCAATGTTTCTCGCAGTTGAGCACATTCATATAATAAGTATGGAATTTCAAAATCATAAATCATAATGTTCAAAGCAGGCAATTCGTTTATTACTTATTAACAACAAAAACAAACAAAAAAAAAAAGAGATTAGTTTCAGAATTTGTTGTATGAAAGAGATTTTGGTATTATTTCTTTCTTGTTTTTTGAAACAAAAAATATTATATTAGACATAATACAAATGTAATTTTGTTCTTCTCTGTTTTTCATATGCACAATGTACATGTTTTGTCGTGTGTGTGTGTGTGTGTGTGAGTATGTGTAGGTGTGATTTAGCTTTACAGTTTTGGCCAAACAAAAATCTCATACCTGTGGACTGACTGGCGCTTTTGGAAGATTTAACGTATCCTCCTCTTCGGCAACGACAGTCGCTAGTGTTATAAAGTACGGAATGATGGCGATTATGTCGATAACATTCATGACATCCCTGCAGAAATTTAATTTGTTCGGACATGCGAGGAACCTGCGCGGTCGCAACACAAAAATGAACAAAAACGGAAAAAAAAACCAAAAATTGTAACAACGCGTTTTGACAGAGACGTCAAAGAAATACAAATACACAGATATAGATAGAGAGAGATAGATAGAGAGAGAGAGAGAGAGAGAGAGAGAGAGAGAGAGAGCGCGCGAGAACGAGAAAGAGAGAAGGGAGAGAGAGAAAGAGACAGTGAGAGCGAGAGACAAACATAGTATGATTAAGAGTAATACAGTGTGGAAAAGAAGAAGCAAAAAAAAAAGAAAACGTACAAATATATTACATATATATATCAAGATGTTCTATCCATTGTATGAAACTTGATTAAGATCTAACTAGGCATTATAATACAAAAATCATAAATAATATAGCCAAACTTAATGATCATATAGTTGGTATCCATTCTTAACGTTTAGTTAAGAATTCTCTTCTTCTTTTTAATCTTGGATGATTTCAACAGTTCTGTGTATACAGCTCTAAAAATACTTAAATGTAAGTTAATTTCGATGGCAAAGAAAATAAAAAACATGATTTAAGATCTAAGATGCAGATGCCCGTTAAACTGTGGACCCCCAAAATGATTCTAGTCTTAGAAACTGATTTATCGATAAGCTAACGCTCTTTAATTTTCATTCATACCTGACAGTTAGTTCAAATGTAAACCAAATAATACATAACGTTTCTATAAGGAAGAAAGGATCTGTGATGTCAGGCACCTCGTCTTCCTCGATTTTTGTGCCATTTGTTGTTGTATTGAACACCTGCAAAAAAGAAGGGAAAACCCCGAAGGTGGAGAATGGGTCAAGCAATATGATTTACAATTTGAGTAAGATATAAACAGTGGAGTAGATTTTGAATGCCATGTCCGTGTCGTACGTACCTTGTAATGCTTAAATTCGGGTAATGTTTCTAGACAAAATATAACAATTGATAGCAATATAACAAATACACTAATTATGGCTACAACTCTTGCGGCTTGTGAGCTCTCCGGGTACTCAAAGAGCAACCAGACTTTTCTTTGTTTCTCATTATCCGGTAATGGTCTTTCTTCCTCTTTAATAAAGCCTTCATCCTCTCTGCATTGAAAGATAATAGAAGATTATCGATTGTTAGAAACATTCATATATAATTAAAGGTATTTGTATGTATGTGTGTGTATATGTGTGTGTTGAAGCTTTTTATTTTTTGACTTGTCTTCGTGTAGGCCCTAAGCAGCGTTTTGGTTAGGCAGCCAATTGGCGATCTCTAATTGAAATGAATCGTTTATCGATTATCGCCTATCGATAAGTCGCAAAATCAATAACATAAGCTTTTGTTGCAATGAATATCATGAAGAGTTGAGGTTTAAGTTGAATACGGTGCATTTGATGTCTACGCTTAACTTCCGGCTTGTTATCTGGCTTCCTCTTCCTCATGTTCTTCATCATCTTTGCTCCGCTTGGGCTCAAACGACCCGGCCACAGTGCCCCCCTTTTGTTGCCGTATGAACAAAATTTTAAGCTGGTGGTCAAGTGATTAACAAGTGATTCGACAACGGCCTCGAGCTTTCATACTCTTTCGTTCGTTCTATTGTCATTGTGCGGCTGTCGAGTGTGTGAGCGAGTGTGTGTATGTGTGTATGTATCAGTCCCTCTCGATTTCTCTCTGTGTGTATGTGTATTTCCTTTGTTTGATTCAATTCGCACGAAAGCCGCCAAGTATGTAAAACGTTCAATAATTGCCTACTGAAGTCGATTGAATAAGAAGCCACAGATTTCAATAGGTACGAACAACAACAGGTTTAACAATAAGTGTGTGTGTGTGTGTGGTTGTGGGCTGTTTCTCGTTTCATAAATTGTTCTTAGTATGAACACAATATTGTAGCTCTCAATGCGGCATTCAAATAAGTGAGCTTAAGGAAAAGGAACGAGGAAAAAAGATTGTGATTTAAATACATTTTGTTTTCCTACCCTTCAAAGAAACTACTGTGAAATATTGGCAATTACTTACACTTTACATTTCTAATGGGCAAAGGAGCTTAGGAAACATAAAATAACAGGTGGGTCACACATTTTCATGTTTCATGAAGAGACTCTTTTACTTGCAATATTTCACTATTTACTGTGATTTATATTCCAATCCATTTTGATGATAATATATAGTAATGATAAAAAGCCCTCTCTGCAATTATACCTAAATTCATACCACGATTTATATGACATGTTTCATCCTATTTTTTCATATCTAAAATTCACTTCAATTTACTTGGCATATTTCTAAGATGTTTCACCTAAATTTAAGTGATTTTGCCATGTTTCATATCTCATTAATCGCAGATAGCATATACATTTGATTTCACTTTCTGTTTGTTCTATTCTCAAGTTCCATATAATTAAATATATCATTTAAGGTAAAAATGTTGCATCTTTCAGGTTTCAATCTCCATGTTCCATATAATGAAAAATCATTTAATCTACTTATTTCATTCATATTTCATATTACACTCTCTTGCTTAATATGTACATTGAAAACACATCAAATACCACGTTTTCTATACACAAGAAACGTTTCCTCAAACATGTTTCATTTAAATGCTATGTTTCCTATGTCTTTTCAAGATACTCTGTGGCATTTGGAAAGTATTTAAATCTAACGCTGACAAGGAAATTCCCATCCCACGTACATATATTAAATTCAAAATTATATATATATAGATATATGTATATACATTATTATTAAACGTAGTGCGCAAAGGTGTAAAGTGGAAGTAGAACTTGAATTCTATTCAACTAATCAGATTATGCATATATCAAATACTATTGCAGTGTCTACGGAATGCAATCTAATGTGCAATATATTTAATGGTTAGTTCGTCTGTATGTGTGTGTGTGTGTGTGTGTGTGTGTGTGTGCGTGTGTGGGTGCGTGTGTGTGGGGGTCTCTTTGTTTATGCAGTTGCAGTTGTCTTGTGTGTCAGGTATCTACGTGCCGTGTTGCATGCCTTGTGGGAAGGGAACTTGGTTCAACAATTAGCTGCCGCCAATAAGCAAAACCAATTCGCTATTTGCTGCACTTGAGTTTTTAATTGAATATATTCATTTGTTTTTGCTTTGAACTGTGTAGAGAACAAGTGAGAGAAAGCTTCAGATGAGAGTGCCCGACTAAAAGATACTTCGCTGTTATCATTATGAAGCTAAGCCCATGTCTTGTTTAATTATAAAATTTATGAAAAAAATGTCTGCGCGTTTAATATTCTCTATTAATTTATTAACTATTGTTTAGATAAAATAATTCGAAAGAAAAAGATTTAAATGAAAAATGCATATTTAATAAATTATACAAAAAATGGATATTCGCGATTTCAAAATAGTTTTCTTTTAACTCACAATAGCAATGAGAATGTTTCGAGTATTTGGAACTTCATTTAGTCGGGCACACTCAAAGTTAAAGCTGGCTCACTTGTTTATTTGTATTTTAATATATTGTTTTGGAATTTTTCTTTTAACCTTTTTGTTTTTTTTTATTTTTATTTTCGGGTAGATTTGTGGGGCAACCGGCTTACCTGAATTTATTAATTGCTTGATCACCTAATTCATAAAATTTTATTTCTTCACTAAATACGTCTAAAGGGACATTGACCGGTCTCCGTAGTCGGCCACCTGTGAAGTAAACGCAAGCGAATCGTAATCGTGTTGCATGTTGGTATGTGTGTGTGTGTGTTTGATGGGCGTGGAATGTTTCATACAGAGTCATTTGTTGGTATTGGTATTGGTATTGGTATTGGTATTTGTGGAGAATGTGAGAGAAGAGAAGAGTAAGAGTAAAAAGACATTAGAGAATTGTTAGAGAATAGTGAATGGCACTTCAGTTGACATTCCATTCATTCGGTTGGATACTTACCACTCTGATAATAGTATAAAATCGCATCGAAGCTCGGACGACTACGGTCAAAAAAATATTCATTTCTAAGCGGGTCAAAGTACCGTAATCTTCGAGCTGGATCCCCAAGCAGTGTGTCCGGGAATTGATTTAGCGTACGCAGTTGTGTTTCAAACCTTAACCCGCTTACCTGAAATTTAATCAGTCACGAATATGATATATATACGATAATAACCAAGCAATTGGATCGATCTGGTACTTACATTTATAACGACTCTCTCGCAGAAGTCATGATCGTGAGGAATGGGTTCAAAGTGTTGTGGTCCGCCACCAAAGCCATGACCAGCCCCCCCTTCTTCGTCTTGACTGCTCAATTTGGGCAAAGACCTGTTGATGACACAGAGTTATATATATATCCATTAGATGAGTTGCAAAAATATTACATATTAAATATTCAAGAATTCAGAATTTCAACTATAATAATAACACAAATTTAAATATTTCCAAAAGTCCTATTTGACATTAAGGTCAAATTTGACTACGTTTGAAGTATGTAAGTTCATTTGAAATCAACATGCTGAGAGAGAGAGAGAAAGAAAGAGAGAGAGAGAGAGAGAGAGAGAGAGCGAGGGAATACTTATACTTTGAGCAATTGTAAGGACAAATAAGTGAGATAGAAGCGATAGGTTAACCGCAAAAAGAACCAAAATAGAAGAAGAGGCAATAAATGATATTGGGGCAAAGATGGCTCCATTATCAGAGTGACACTGGGAAAAGAGAGGAAAATAGGAGGAAAAAGATCGAGAGAGATAGAGAGAGAGAGAGAGAGTGGGAAATAATCAGATATACGACGAGGAAGGCAACCGATGTGAGAAAGATGAAAACAAACGGGAAAGGAGACAGATATAAAGAGGGATAAGAAGGTAGAATTATAAATAAAGAGAGGGAGAATGAAAGAGAAAAGAAGGGACAAAATATTTAAAGGCAAGAGAATCGTTTACATGGTATAGGGAAGATGAGAGACCTGTTCCTAAGACTGACAAAATAATGGACACAGAGTGACAGAGAGAGAGATAGAGAGAGAAGGAGAAACATAAATATTTTGAGTTAAATTTCGAGAGAAAGAGGAGTTGTTGATATGTAACCGTTGTCTTTCTTCAACTCATTTTTTATCGTACTTTTCGTCTTGATTGTATTATACATATATTGAATGGTCGAGAGAGGGAGAGAGAGAGAGAGAGAGAGAGGAATAAGCCTAATTGGACAGATATTGAGTTAAAATACAAAAATGCTTTATTTTAACTCTAGAGCGTATCTAGTAGATATGAATCTAGCACCATAAGATACCTTAGCTGTTGCTATTGTTTTACAGCCAAGAGTTCAAGGTGAAATGGGAGAGAGCAAACGGGATGAGGAGGAGATGAAGCTAGTTAAGTAAACTGCTATTTGTGTGGAATGTAAATCTGTTGCCTAAGCAATAGGTCTGAGCTGGCTTTTACAGCTGTCGCTGCCGTCTCTTCGCCCCAATTAGGAATACTTTTTCCGCCAACTGCAGCTAAGCCCAACCAAAAGTCGTAAGTAACGCGCAGTGAAAACCTGTCGGATTTATTTGACTATAGAAAGGAAAATAAACGGTTAGGAGTCGGGCGCACATTCAGCCATTCAGCCAGTTAAGACTCGAGCTACTAGGGCTACTCACACTGTTAGCTTCTCCGGGCGACAGCTCGAAGCTGCGGCTTAAAAAGTATTTACAAGTACTTAAGTCGCAAGAAATTCACAGATATTTGTCATGAAATGAGCCAATTGGATTATGTATTTAAATTTGCTTGAGAGCCCACAGCAAAATCAAAATGTGAAACTGAATTCGAATCCGAATCAGAAGCTGGAAGCTAAATCCAAAGCTGATGCTGATGCTGGAGCTGAAGCTGAAGCTGAAGCACTTTGACAATCGTCTGTATTTGTCACACATTTTTGCACAAATATTTCGTATATATTTGTTCGGAGGCTTTGCCTCTATTTGTCAACTCAATCTATTAAAATGAACTGTCATAAATTGGAATTTGTTTTGAGTGAATTTTGTATGCAGAATGAAATATGCACGAGATGCATTATGCAGCAATCAAATCAAATGCTGAGCTGTAATTGATATTTGATGTTTGATATTTGATATGCTGTGTGGTATTTACCATTTAGTTGTTATTCATTTGGCTTTGGCTCTGACTTTGCCTTTGGCTTTTGGGGCATGCATTGTGGCAAGCCGCACTCGCTCCTTCCCCCTCACTCGTGGCCCTCACTCACATGTGGCATACCGAGGCCCATTGAAAACCATTTAATGCGCATTCAACTGGCGGCAAATAGCAATACTTTCTGGCCCAATGCCCTGCCACACGCCATATGCCACACACACACACACACACACACTCACACTCACATAACTCTACCTCCTGCGCTTGTTGTTGCTGGTCTTGAGCCCGCGGCTGT
Source organism: Drosophila buzzatii (assembly GCA_035045845.1). NCBI lineage: Eukaryota > Metazoa > Arthropoda > Insecta > Diptera > Drosophilidae > Drosophila > Drosophila buzzatii. The sequence goes on along the minus strand of JAWNOS010000105.1, from coordinate 2,051,506 downwards.
ACAGGAAGGCAATAAATGTTTACACATGTAATTGAAATTGTATTACAATCCACATAGATATGCCCACTCACTATATATATATATATATACATATAAACGGCGTTGCATATGCGGAGGCGCCTCGGCTGGCAAAGTGCCCAAAATGGCAGCCAAAAGAATTTTTTGCAGCCTTTCGCCCTTATCGCTGATGTTGCCAACAACGTGCAGCTGTTTTCCCTGTTTTCTTTTTTCCCGAGCAGCGGGTGTCCGGCCAGGCAACCCTTTCATACCCTGCACACATGAGAAGGTTTATCGAATTGTTAAATTGAAATTGCAACTGAAATTGCCCCATTATCTTGCAATAGTTCAAGATTTATTAAGCTACAAACAATAAAGAGACTCGCGAGACACGAACATCAGATCGAGGTCATCTCATTACCAGAGCTTCGTGCCTGCAGCTAAATCCGATCACAAACCAATGAGTTGACGTTAAGTGAGAGCTGTGGAAATTACAAAGACATTGACAAAAGCAGCGTTTCATCAAATTCCTAAGAAGCTGTGCCAGGATCTCATCGTTGCCAAGCCCATAATATATAATGCACTTGCAACTAAGTATAAGACCATAAAAAATATGTAAAATCTAATTTATGAACTCAGGAACTATGCTAAATAGTCGTTTATCTCAATACTATTTTCATGAACTCTTATAGTTCGATAGCTTGTCTTTCTGAAGTCTTCAGGGCAATAGTTCAAAGGCTTATAGCCAAATATAAATCATATATGTATATCAATAAAAAATTTATTTTTTTATATATTACTCAGTTGCAAACTTTTGTCATAATAAATACTGAATATATTGAATGATAATACTAGCTTGTATATAATATATATTTATACATGTTATAAATGAATTATTTACAACCGAACTACATGTCGCAATATGAGCATTTATTTTCATTATATATTATATTGTTATTATAAGCAGATCCAATGGGAAGGAGAATGTTTTGATTAAGAGATATATTTACAGCTTAATCTAGCTTAACAGTTGACTGTATATAATAATAAATCTTGCATATCGGAGGATACTGTATTTGTCATTGTTATCATTATCATGTTTTGTTGTTCAACCAGCTCATTTAGATCATCTAAATACAAATATATATATATATAGTGAATTAGTTATAAGTATCTAGTCAACTATTGTCATTCATGTAGGGTATACATATGTGGCCGTTGAGCAGATGCCGCCGCTTCAGGTTCTTCTCAATTTTTGGCTGTTGAGGCGTTGTTGCATGGCATGTTGGCTTCTTTTGCCGGCCCGAGGCATTTAATTAAGCGTGTAAGTGCACGGTTGGCGGTCCAAAAATGGAATTGAAAAAACAGCGAAAATCGCCAGGCAAGCCAGCAATTTAGTAAAGCACCTGCCACGCCCCATCACCCAACGCCCATGAAGCCGTTTGGATGGCTTAATATTTTGGCCACATAATTGCATATTTGATGACTCGCATAGATACACAGCTCCACTTGCCACAGACAACGACGGCGAGGCAGGGGGCGTGGGCGAGGGCGTGGCAGCTGTGGGCGTGAGTGTGAGCCAACGAAATGCAATTCTGCATAATTGAGATGCCAACTGAGACGAATTGTTTGGCAAACGGCAGCGACTAGGCCGACTGACTGACTAGTCGACTGTGTGCGATGCTAACAAACTTAGCTTTGAGGTTATGTTGCGAGCGTGTCACGTTGCGTGTTGCATGTTGCATTGCGCATGACGTCAGCGACACACGTCAAGTGACACACATATGCATATGCATATGCATGTGTGTATCTGCATGTGCGTGTGCGTTTATGCCGCCTTTCATTTTGCCATAAGCACAATCTGTGCATACGGATAATTAAGCACAGGCGGCAGCGCGCTGCAGCGGTCAGGCAGACGCACACACATGCACACCTGCATGCACATGCACATGAAATGTCAACAAACAATTGAAGTTTTATGCAAAACGCCAACAGAAAGCTATGCACGTGTGTGTGTGTGTGTGTGCTCAGGTTGAATATTCATTCACACACATACGAACTGCTAGGTAGGCGGCCTGCTTTGCCTCTATATGTGTATGCGTGTGTGTGTGTGTGTTTATCTATGTAAATGTTTTAGCTGTTGCCCTCTCTCTCTCTCTGTCTAGCATATGCCGTCCATATTCTACTGCATATATATATATATACATATGCATGTATGTGTATATGGGTCAGCGGCACGACTGTGACGTCATTGTGCAAGCATCGCGCAACGCCACGCCGTATCTCGACCTATTTTTTGAAGCCGGGCTAACATTTTCATTTGCTTTTACACGCTGTTTCGCATTCGCAGCCGCATTCGCATTCGCATTCGCATTCGAATTCGGATTTTGTTGCTGCACTTCCGGTTGTGTGTGGCAGGCGTTGCATAAGCAGCAACGGCTTCTGCATGCAGCTGAAGTTCAATGCGATAGCAGAGCCAAGTCGAAAGCAGGTCGACTCTAGTGCAAAATCACAGCTCATAAATCTTATGGACAGCATCTTGGTAGTCAGCCTACCAGGCCCTCCTCCCACCACCTAGTCAACTCACTCCCCTCCTCTCCACACACACCCCATCAACCATCAACCCTTTCCCTGCCGTGTTAAGCCTCTTACTTTGCCTGTCTGCCTCTGTATGCGAGTGTGTGCTCTTGTCTGAATGCATGCCGGTCAAGGCAACACGAGTAATCTGCTCTCGCACTGGCACTGTCTGTCCAAGTTCCCGCTCTTCCGCCTCCCTCTCTCGCTAAGCCTCTCGCCTGCTTGTTCGACACGTTTATATATTGCAGTAGACTCTATTTTTAGTCCATGTCTTCGTATAGGGTATATGCAATGTGCATGTTCTGCACATTTCTCATGCTGCGGCACGTTTTGCCACATAAATATATATACATATGTATATATATGTATGTATATATATACATATATATATATATATTTTTATTTTTTTTTTGCTTCTGCTGCTGTGGGGCCAATTAATGGCGAAAAATTAAATGCAAATGCAGCAACGGCAGCAGCAGCAAATGCTGCGACACTCGCGGGCCAAATACGTGACATCAATTTGGCCAACTTGTCCCCAAGAGCCTTGAACTGGCGCATCTACTTAATCAACTGCGAGTGTGTCAGTGTGTGTGTGTGTGTGTGTGCGAGTGCAGTTAATCAAAATTGCTGACAATAAAAACTGCTGCAAATGGCAATCAATGAAGAATAAGAAGAAGAAAATGAAGAAGATGAAGATGAAGATGAAGTAGAAAAAGCAGCTGAAGCAGCAGCTTTTTAGAAAACAAAATCTATTGCATACCCCAAGGCGCAGCCATTCAATGTATGTGTGAATGTTGATATATATCTCTTGTCACAGATGCACCAAATTGACATGAATTTCATAAATCTAAGATCATTGGTCAATCGGAATAACGCATATAAATATATATATGGAAAGTTAATCCATCATTGAACAAAAAACTGAACTGAATCGAAGAAAAAAACACAAAATTCAAATGAGTTTTTATTTATTTTTGTTGTTGTTGTTGTCATTTTATGGAAGTTATCTGATGGCAAGGCAATTGCAGAATGTCTGTGGCATATATCTATCTATACATATTCAAATCATGTCTGCTTTTGATTGAGCGCTTCTCTTTGTTTCGCCCAGTCTCATCCGTCTTTCTGTTTATCGTCAACTGTCAGAAAAGCTGCTCTAACTTTTATGTGCCGGTAATACGACAACTTTGCAATTTGATTACCGAAAGTTTGTATGCACGCTGAAACTAGCAGTGACTATGTGTGCTTTATTTAGTTCAATTAATACTTTTTATTCAATTCAATTCAATTCAATTTATTTCACTCTTTGTTATAATTACAGTTTTGTGAATAGTATCTTACAATAATTAAAGAGTTTAGACTAAGGATTAGGCCTTTTCTGCTTAGATATTTTTTTTTTTAGGAGTATGACATGGTATATAAGATGACATAATTATTGGGGGAAAATACTTTTTATTCCACAACACAAAAGTGTTAGGAATCGTTCATTGCCATAACTTGGAAACTTCAAAGTTTGCCTGTGAAGAAACTTTTCGAAATAATTAGCTTAAGCAACTTGAGCACTTGAGTTGATCAAGGCAATAACATTTAATATATACATTTACAAAAATATATTTCGATGTACGTATATACACAGTTATAAACTTATAGTTGACTCGAGTGTTACACTGGCGTATGATTAATTAAGTAAATAAATAAATATTTAAGTGCTCAAGCATAAACATGACATGAAAAGTCGCCTTGTGCGGGTCTCTCTATCTATAATGCTGATGCATTCATCCTCAAGTTGAAACATTTACCACTTCCACAACATACACTGAGATCGAGACGTGAGAGAAGAACACTTGGGCCCAAAGCTCCAATTACAAGCTGTGACAGAGCATGGCTAAAGGGAGGGGTTATTCTTAGAGGCAACAGGACGAAAAAAAAAATGTTTGTAGTTTATATAAAACTTTAATAAAGGGCATAGCTCTGTAAGGCAATTAGCAGTTCAATATAGTTGAAGCTCTTTCAGGGAGTTCTTAAAAAAGAGAACGCTGTACAGGCACAAAGACTAAATTGGAGATTTATTGAGCCATATATTCATTTAAATTAAGAGACAACGCACAAGTAAACAATTGTAATTTATATCTTGTATTGCAAACATATAAAAGATATGACGAGATTTTCATTATTATTTAATTAATGTAATCCAAAAAATTTTAAAATTTAATTTAATAATACTGATGATAATAATATAAATATGAAAAAATATAAATATTTTCAATGACAGTAAATGTATATGTCTATGCGTATATGTATATGTGTATATGTGATCAAGGATCAAGATAATATGCCATATAATTATCAAGACAAAGTATCCAAGGATATTATGGATTTAAATGAATATCACCTTCGAAAAAATAGAATTGTGTGTTATTGTATGTTCATATATCTAAAAAGTCACTCAATATGGTAAAGGATAAAGGATAATTCTTTTAATATCCCGAGAAATTAGATTCTCACCCAATCAGTCTGACTAGGCTAGAAAAGCTATAGCAGCCTATTGGACCGGTTCTTGGCATACAATTTATAAATCTATCTGTAACCTTTACCGGTGATAGTTATACTAAATAGCTCTTCGCTTTGTTTTCTCCAAGTTTTTTTCTGGGTAGAAGCAAGACAGTCAAATATAAGAATTCTTTTATTTTATATATTTCATTATTTATATTTATTTCTTTCATCAAAAATGCAATTCTTTCCATCTACGAACTGAGCTTATATAAAAGTTCGTAATTCATTGCTAACTTCTCAAGTGAACGGCAAAATTCAATATCAAATATCGAGAATTTAATATCTAGTTTAAGTGCACAAATTGCACTTTAACTTAAATTAATCAACTTTATCGCTCAAGACATGTATATATATATACATATATATGTATATAAGTATACTTCTGTCTCAACGAAATGAAAAATTGCATTTTTCTCCCTCTGTCTATAAGTATAAATGTATATAGATGTATTTGTATTTGTGTATGGACGTTGCTCGAAATGGCTTTTAGTTTGAGTTTGCATTTGAGCTCGTGGCATTTGCTGTGGCAACTAGATAGAAAGATAGACAATAAGAGTGAGAGGGCGATAGTGGCAGAGATAGGGGCAGACACTGGCGTCGCGTGGCAAGCGCTGAAGACGGCGCTGCAATCAATCGCCAAAGCCAGGCAAAATCACGGCCAAAGAAGGCGGCGAATTATGCAAATCCGACTTAAAGCTTGAAACGTGTCTGCCACATGGGGCAACCTGCTCACAATTTGTTGCTGTTGTTCCTGCTGCTGCTGCTGCCGTTGCAACGGCGTTGCTGTTGCAGTTGGCTGACCTTGGCTAGCGCAACTTTGCGTGCGCAATTTGTGTTGCTGTTATTTTTGGCAGCAATTCTCAAATTGTGCGGTGGAAAACATGCAAGCGACGCTTGTTGCTATTGTGCCACAGTGGTGTAGGTGCCGCAGGTGGTGCAACCCGTGGGCAGCGAAGCAAGTGTGGGTGCTTGGCATTTCAAATGTGTTCCGCTGTGCCGCCTTGTTGAAACTTTAGCTCAGCTCGTTTATTATCCAAGCAGCAAAGCTGATGAAGCAACTGTGCCGAGTGGAGGAAAGGCAAGCGAATGTAACTATAAATACCCTATAATTGCAAACGAAATGAAGCGAGTTGTTAGACACCATCAAGCCATCCCCCTGTAGTCAACCAGCTACAGGGTATGTGGACTGCTAAAGGAGCTGTGCACGGCAAACAACTTGGCCAAATATCTTCGAAGCGAAGCGTGTCCAAGTGCGCCACAACTACGTGCAGCAGTTGTCCTTTTCCCTATATACACATATATATATACATATATATATCGTTTTTCTTTTTTTGCCCCATGCCATTTTCTTATAGATTTTCCTTCGTTTCTGGTCAACTTCAGGCAGACACACTCAAGTGATGTAACTGCCAGCAGTTGCTCAAGTGAAGCGCGATGCCAGCATCGAAATGTCTAATTGGATTGCTCCTATAATGCCTACCAAGAGTAATTCCGCTTAAAGCCAGCCTTTATACTGCTGATAACGATATCGATTGTTAACATCGTAGATGCAACTATTGTTATATGTATATAAATATTGTATTAATTAGTTATCGATAATTATCGATTTTAATGCCATACATATCAATATTGTCGAAAATAACATATTTTAGAGGATATTTATCGATAAATATCATATAACATATCTTAATTAATGTTTTCTCTGCAGTCAAAACTAGACACCTTATTAATAGATTATTCAAGACTATTTGAATCTCTTGATTAATCGATCAATTTATGTTAAATTTGACAGTTAATCGAGTCAATATTTTTTATTTTATTTTATTTGTAATATGTTGACAATTCGTGAGTCAAACTAAAGAAAATTAAAATTAAAATTATATAAACATAAAGCCTAACCAGAAGTACAAAACGTTAAAATAACAATAGTATCACCAACCCGATGGAGGTGTTTTATTTGCCAGACCGGCCAGCTATGCCCCAATTCACAGCCAAAAATGGTCAGTGATACTATTGAAACTAAGAAAAATAGAATGTGTTAATTGAAAACTTAAATTAGAATTATAGGTTCTCTGGCATGATATTAACCTAACAATTTATAATAATTTTTAAAATAAAAAAAATATTAGTGAGAAAAAGGAAAATTAATAAAAATACAAAATTAGAGATGAAGAAAGAAAATAAAGATAGGAATAGAAAATATTAAAGTCAGCAGCATCCAAACTCAACTCAGGGCATTTCGAGTAACTACAGTAAGATGAGCTGAAAGCAATTATCATCAATGATAATATATCGAGGCAGTGAAGGCAACGATAATTGTGTTATCTCTTTCCGTTTCTCAATGTTTGCAAATGAAAGCTTTTCGTTTACACTTTGAGAAAAAACTCAGAGAGCAGCCGGTTGCGCTGATTCTTCAACTAGTTTGTTCGATCGGACAGAGACTTTTTTGTTTCCTCCAGCGTTTGGTCAACTTGAAGAAAGCAAAAAGTCTTTTGTGTAGGAATAGGTGTATGGTAGGTATGCGAGAGTTGTCTTCATCAATAGCGTGAATATGTACATATATGGGTATGTGAAAGACAGGAGCGCTTACATTTGATTAAATTGCTCATCTACGGAACCTCTCATTCAGTGTAAAGGTTCACGCCCATGATAATTATTTGTATTTGCGAGCTATGTTTGTTCTACAATCCTTAGATAAAAATATATCCATTCATTCTGCAATTCATTTCTATCGATAAATATGTATCGATTAACTCTGTTTGTTATTATATGTAAGGTGCAACACTTCATACATCATTACCTTTTGATATATTTTACATACCATGAATATATACAGAAATCGTGAGATACAATTCTAATAAATGAGCTGACAACATTTATCGATAACTTTAAAAAATACCTGTAAATTATCAAAATATTTTTAATTAAGCTTGATGTATAACTGCTTCAATTGCTCTGAAAATGTGTTTCGGCATGTCAATTGCAATTACGAACGATTTTATTATCTGCTCTCTTTGTGCTCGACTCTAATGAAACGAGCTTTATTCGAATTGATTACTTCTCAAATGATTATAAGAATACTGGAAAGCTTGACAGCTGCTCGAGTTCATTTCAGTTTGCAAGAATGTGAGTGGAAAGGGAGTGGAGAGAGTTTTCAAACATTTTCCAACACTGCGGTGGCGTGAGTTTATTGTACGATTGTCGACAGCATTAATCAGGCTGATTTGCAGTGTCAGCTAGTGGCAACAATGTGGCATGTGGCAAGTGGCATGTGGCAAGTGGCATGTGGCATGTGGCATGAAACTAGTTAATAGACTTGATAAACACAATGAACGAAATTGGCTTTATGGCTCTCTGACTTTCTCTCTCTAAGTAATGCCAATTGTTCAGCTTGGCCATTGCAATGGCGAACTAGCTGAATGCGCGGCCAAATGCCAAGTTTTCATTATGTCTTTGACATGCGGTGTTAATTTTTATGCCCAGACGCAGGCAGATGCCGAGGATGAGGTGGAGCAGGAGGCGCGGAGGGAAGAAGATGAGCAGCAGTTGATATAGATAAATGCTTGATAAAGACGTGGCCATAATAAAAGTAACAAGCAGAATGTAAACAACAAAAGACGACAAAGTTAAGCGAGTGAAAGCGAAACACACAAAGCACAACAGACCCAGACAGACCCAAAAGCGAGTCATATATGTGTCTGTTTGTGTCTGTGTGTGTGTATCGTGTGGCATTGTTATGGCCTTTGTTGCTCATGTTGCTGACGTTGACGTCGCTTGTCGCTTGTCGCCTGTCGCCTGTCGCTGCCAGCAAGGATCAAAAGTCAAGAACAATGACAGCAGCTGCGAAACAAAACAAAGCGGCAACAGCAACAGCAACAAAAGGTTGAAAAGTCAAGTTGCAAGTTGAAATATGCGGCAATTGTTCGACTTGGCTGCCACACCAGACGTTAGAGAGAGAGAGAGAGAGAGAGAGAGGACAGAGAGGGAGAGATATAGCAAGGCGAGCCAGGTTATGGGTATGGGAATGGGATTAAGTGAAAGTCTAAGCATTTTAGCTGTTTGGCCCCAATCGGCTTTGCTGCTAGCTGCTCGTGCTCTCAATAGTTTATTTGCACTCCAAGCCAAGTGCCGCACACAGAAGAGGAACGAGAGCGGACGAAATAGAGAGAGAGAGAGAGAGAGAGAGCGAAGCACACATCTCATTATCAATGTCAAACGGATGTCAATACTCATTGACTTGATTATGGGGCATATTATCAAAGGATATTGTTATGTCTCAATGAGAGTCGACCAACAGCCCCCACAGCCCACTCCACGCAGCCCTAAACGATGATGATGAGCGTTGTTGTTGCCTCTTAACAGCTACGGCAGCTACGGCTGCTGCTGATGCTGCTTTGACTGTTGCTGCTGCCAATGTCACGTTGACGCCACATTGCGCATACGCCGCATGGGCCATCATCAAATTGGCCATATATAAACACACAGCTTACATCTATAGTGTGTGTGTGTGTGTGTGTGTGCGTATTGCCACATACATGCCATTGTGCAGACTACTTGGCATAGGCAACTGGCCATTGGTGTCCTTTCTATAGCGAATGCCAATGCAGAGCTTATTAGTTGTATGCAGATGTATGCAAAAAGCACTAAAAAGCATATACAACTTTATACTATAGTCAATCTAATCCAATTCAACTGTCAGTCTATCCATATATCTATCTTATAGCAAATTAATTTTAATTATTATTATTGCTATTATTGTTATTATTATTGTTTGAATATATATTATTCTAATAATGCAAAAATATATCGATAAGAATCGATATTTCATTAAAAAGAAACCGAATCACATCTATTGGATATACATGTTAAAAATCTACTCTTATAATCTGCTGCTCATCTCAAGACACAGGGTATTTTCTAGTTGGCCATGATCAACTGCAGCACTCTTACGTGTTTAAATATAAATTGCAGAAGGCACAAAATGCCAGCGCCTGTCGCTATGCAATGCAATTTTGTGCACACAGCTACATCGCCTCAGCTCGCGCACGGGCAAAGCTCAGAAAAGAGTGGAAAAAGTCAGTACATACACTTGTATAGATGCACGTATGTACAACATATGTTATACTATATATGTGTGTGTATAACGGATATATACAAAAAAGTTCCAGAATTTGCTATGTCAAGTGTTGGCTGTCAATTTAAATTTATTTGGGTTAAATTAAAGCGTCAAAACAGGATTTCGAGACTTTCCATATATCTATATATATGTGTGTTATATGTACATATATAACGGATAAGCAAAACTCTTCTAGAATTTTCAGTGACAAGTATTGGCTGTCAATTGAAACTAATGTGGGTCAAATTCGAGTCCCAAAACGTTATTTATTTTTATATTAAAGACTTTATTATTTCAAGTTAACATTTTGTTAACAGATTGCCGCAATGTTAATGCAAACTTAACATTCATGAAATCCTAACTTGCATAGATTGTTTTTCTGAGTTCATTAATTCAACTCCATTCCATTCCATTTCATTTCATTTCATTTCATGCATGCTCTTTTATTGAATTTAATTGCAAGCATTTAATTTCATTGCCTTACATTCCATTTCGTTTCACTCTATTTCATTCATTCCAGTTCATTTACTTTGTAAAGTTCGGTTCATGGATATTGGATTTTCTGTGGCATGAGCTAAATCTCTGCCCCTGCCTAATTGTGTTTCGCTGTTTCCCATTCTTCCCTTCACACCAGAGAACTAACCTTGAGCAGTTAAATATAATTGTTATATTCTTCAGCGACATTTATGTCATTCCATTTGCCATGTTCCAATTCATTTCGTTTCACATAAAACTTTTTAAGGAAATAAAATGGAATGATTTTCACGCTTGGAAATATTTTATTCATAGAGTTCAAAGCTATCCCTGTGGAAGTATACAAGTTTTGACCCCTTATTTTTGTTTTGTTTGGTTTTTGTTTTACTTTTTCTTTGTTTTTTGAACTGTGAGTTCCCTAAGTGTTAAAAGTGTTTTAATTAATTGAGTTTTGATTGTTACCTATCACGCAGAAGAGGGGGCGAGGCGTTGGATAGATTTTCACCGCTCAAGGGTTGCTCCTGGCGCGGTCGCAAAACCGGCGTTAGGCCCCATCTCTCGATGAAATCGATGCGGGAAATGGTTGAGGACGAGCAAGTTGGTTGAATTTGTAAGTGCGCCAACGTTCACTAAGCGCTGGCTGCTGCTGCTTATCGTCCAACTAACTAGTTCAGCTGGCTGCCAGTTTTCTGCGCTCCAAATGGTTCCGCCTCCGGCTCCTGCTCCTGCTCCTGCTCCCGCTCCTACTCCGGCTCCTACTCCGACTCCTGCTTCTGCCTGCCACACTGTGTGGCATACACACTTTGCTGCTATTTGTAGCTGCGTCTCAGTTGCGGCTGGCCAACAAAGCGTTGCATACTTTTGGGCGTTGCCATTGAAGCATTCGCATTTGTTGTCGCTGTTGTTGTTGTTGTTGTTGTTCTTGTTAGTGTTGTACTTGCTGTTGTTAACATTTAGTTGATATTTGTTGCATGATTGCAAGCAAGGCGTTTAATTGTTAAATATTTATATTATTATTTATATATGCATAGATATTTTTTGTTTTTTATATTTTTTTTTGTTGTTTAAAGCTGTTTTTTGTTGTTGATGTAGAAGACTTGTTTGATTTGTTGTTGTTGCTTGTTTGTTTGTTGTTACTGCTGTTAGAGCTGTTTTTGATTGCAACACACTTTGTGGGGCAGACGCATAGCTATTGTTGTTGTTTGTGTTGTTGTTGCACTTTTGTCACATGTTGTTGTTGGCGCAGCAAGTTGAGTTGTTGTTGTTGCTGCTGTTGCTGCTTGTGTAGCTGCTGCTGCTATCTGCTTACAGCTTGCTGCATTTTATTTCATAATTCTCAGTTGTTGGGCCAAAGCTGCTTTAATTGATTTTGTAATTAGTCGATTTCGGACTATTGTAAATAAATCTGGCAACACACACTCTCACTCACACACACACACACACACGCGCGCGAACCCAAACACATATGGCAACAACTAGACTGGGTCGTGTCCTGTCGTGCTGTCGCTTCGTGTCGTGGCAGCCGGAAACAGCAAGTGAAAATGTTAATTTCCGCTTTTAGGCGTAGCTAGCACTCACACACACACACACATACACATACACACACAGACACCAAGACATGTATATGAAAGTATATATATATTTATATATATATATATACACATATATATGTTGTTTTGAAGTTATTTCACTTTTTATAAAAATAGGCGCAACGATGTTGTTGTTGTTGTTTGCTGTGCGAATTCGAGCGAGACGCTTGGCGTGGGTGCGAGCGAGAGGGCTAGCACACATACACATGTCCTTTACCTATTGATTTTCAGCAGCGACTCCGTGTGCTTGTCCTTTTGCTACACACACACACACACACCTATACATCTATTCTCTCATTCTCTAGCTTTTGTCGTGTTCTTCTCATTTGCCGTTTAATTATTGCAATTGATTTGAAGTTGCTTTGCCACTAGTTAGAGGGATGAGCTGCGAGGGACTGCAATATGGCTGGTTGTATTTGTAGGCGTGTTCAGGGTGTTCTTTTTGGCGCGCTTTGCCCATGTTGTTGTTGTCGTTATTGTGACTGTGTGCTCCATTTCATGCACTGAACTGGACAACCTTGAACCTTTTGGGGCCAGCGCACAGAGCAAAGAATGCCACAGTAAGAGAGAGCGAGAGAGAGAGTGAGGATAACTGTCGCACAGGTATGACACACACATAAACAAACAAAACACACACATACACTGACAGCTATAAATATCCGCATAATCATGTTATTTTCATATAGATTTTGCCAGTTTATTTTTAATTGGAAGTTTCCTTTTCCTACAGCTATTTATATAACAACAATGCATTATAAAATAATTTCATTGAATTTGTATTTATGTTTCTATTTCCTAATAGCTTCAATAAGCAGAGATGTGTTGAACTTATAGCTCACTTAGGCGCAGTTTGAACGAAGTTAAATGTGCCTCATCATATGGCTGCAATTGCACACTCGCACACACAAACACACATATATACTCATACTCGCACACCTTCTCCTGCTGCTAGGTATAACGACAACAACAATTCAATCAAATTATGTAGAAGAAATACCAACAAAAAGAACAAAATGAAATAAATACAATAAACGCTGACAAATGCGAGTGAAACGTGGGCTAAACGCAAGCGCAACGAAATGGAATTGAAACATACGCACCGTACAACAAACAACAGAGGACAACAACAACAACAACAACAGCAGCAGGAGCAGCAGGAGCAGCAGTAATAAAGAACAAAAAATGCCCAAAGCGGACCACAGCGAAAAACAGTAGTAGAAAAGGAAGCAGCAGCAACGGCCGAGGCACCAACGCGTTTCTTCTTTTTTCCCCCAGCGAATAACAAAAAGCAAAAGAAAAAAGAAAAAACACAAAAGCAAAAGAAAGTAGAAAAAAAAAATGAACCGACAGCAAACAAAACGACGAGGACGCACGACGACAAAGCGTGGCACGAGCTTCAGCAGCAGCAGCAGCAGCAGCAGCAGCAACAGCAACAGCAGCGCGTCGCAGCAGCAAACGGTAAAACGCTGTAGCGAACACGCAGGCAATGGCAACAAGCGACAACAAACGTGTAGCGCAAAGCATACAGCGAAAATGTGTGCGAGAAATTGAAGCGTGTAAGCGCTTAACTGTCGTTGTAAAAACCCATACAAACATATATACACACACATATATACATATGTAAGTATGTATATTTGTATGTATGTAGAGAGGCCTATGCATGCCTGCGCCAGTGCGCCAGCAGCGCTGCTGGCGTCGACGAAACGAACTAAGCACAAACAGGCACCTCGCTCGCGCTCACGCTCACGCTCACGCTCACTCTTACGCTCTCACTCCCTCTCTCTCTCTCTCTCTCTCCCACTCCCACTCTCTCTCTTTCTCGCACTCGCTTATACTCAACGCTGCAAAGCGCGTATTGGGAGAGTGAGAGAGCGCGCGCGTGAGAGCGTAAGGCTAAAACAGCAGCCACAACAAAGCGACGGCAAAATGGCTGCTGAGTGGGCGACAACTGACGGCCGACGGCCGACGGCCGACGGCGGGTGGCGGAGGACGCTGGGCGGTGGATGGCCGTTGTGGGAGTGCCAGGTGGCGGCTGGCCATGCACAATGGGAAACTTGTTGGCGGATTTATGCAGCACACGCATATACGCATACAACCGCAAGCGACCGCTGCGAAAGGACACGACAAACGCACATGGCCTGCTCGCGCGCGCCTCTGTGTGTGTGCGTATATATGTATATATATGTGTGTTCATGCGTGTGCGTGCGCGTTTACCGTTTCACACTGCCATTGGCTTTTGCAGCGTCGTTTATTGCCGTCTATTGCTGTTCGCACGCTGCTTCGCTGCTGTGTGTACATACACACACAAGCCAAGACCAGCTAAACACGTGTGTGTGTGGCATCTTTAAGCAGCAGCAAAACAATTGGCATTGCTGTTGTTGTTGTTGTTGTTGTTGTTAACGGTATTCTTTAAGCTTGAAGTGCTTAGCAGCTGCCTTGTTTCCATTTACTCTTTGCTCAGTTATTTCTTTCGGCATTTCTAGCTGGTTGCAACTGTATCCCTTTGCAACCAGCAGCTTTACCCACTCTCTATCTCGCGCTCTTTCTCTCTCTCGCTCTCTCTATCCCTCTCTCTCTCTCTCTCTCTCTCTCTCTTTCATTCTCGCTCTGTCACTGCCTGCGCCCATGGGGAACGGACGTCCATTCTACACTTTGTCTCCATTTCTGCATTTGGAATTTCGTTTCCTTCTTCTTCTTCTTCTTCTGCTTCTTTTTTCTTTTCTTTTTGTCGTGCAGCATTCATTTTATCTACTTCACCTTGCCGTCGCCGTCGCTTGAAAGAAGCACCCGAAACAAAAAGAAGATGTACAGAGTAGGAAAGGTGTGGGGCCCAGGGTAGGAGTGTTGCAGAGAGGTGGCTTGGAGAGAGAAGTGAACTCCCTAGCGGCCGCACACACACACACACATACACACACAGTCTAACGCCTCTCGCTTGCTTTTTGTCCTGTTACGCGTTTTTATGGCCTATGCCACAGAGTTCGGTCGGCGTCGTTCCGTCCTTTAGCACAGTGTCAGATTGTTCATACCTACATATATCAAAATATACACAAACACACACACATATATACAAGTATATGCATGTATATTCGCGCATAGATACACTTAGATCCGAGCAACTGTCATCTAAAATGGAATTTTCCATTCGCACAGCAACTAAACAGAAATTTGCATATTTAAATAGAAAATAGCATTAGAAAAAAAAAAAAAAAAACGTAAACCTATGGCACTTCCCCCAATCAAACGAAAAAAAAGTTTTCTTGCTAAATCGGGTTTGCAGCAATTTAGACAGCATATGAAATCAAGTTTTAGTTTACAATTTCCATCAAGTCACACAAATTATTCAAATATTCCAACGACATTCTCATTCATGAAAACAGTTTCTCGCATCGAAATTTACATTGCAAGCGAAATCGACAAAGATTGAAACTTTTACTGAATAGCCAATTGAGCTATAAGTGACGCTGAAGAGGACAGGGGATGAACAGTGAAAGGAAAAAGGTCACATAGATGTATACTTATATAAGAATTTGAAAGTTAAAGAGTCCCTATTAAAGGTGAAGCTGATGTACCGATAAGAGTTAGGGCAGCCCATGGAGTCTATAACAATTTATTGAGTCCGTAAATGGAGTTGAGTTCATAAAGATGGGAGTAGATAAGTAAGTTCCCATATATTATTTATTGATTTTTAAAATAGTTCGAAAGTGGGTCTATAAAGAATTCTCAGATTAATTAGAGGTGGCGATAAAAGTTAAATTAGTCAAGCTTCGATAACAATCGATTGCGTCTATAAATGGAGTTGAGTCCTTATAGATGGGAGTAGATGATAAGTAATATAATGAAAATACTTTTATTTATAGATTTTCAAAATACTATGCCCATGAAAGCTTAAAGTTAAAGACTTCCTATTGAAGATTAATTGATAAGCCGATAAAACTTAAGTGAGTTGAGTTCCGATAACAATTGATGGAGTATATAGGGAAGCATCAGTTGTATATAAAGTTTCTATATAAAGTTAAATTGAAGTACCACTCAAAGTTATGTGGGTCATTGACTAGATAACAATTGAGTCGATGAAATTATTTTTAAGAGGCGATAAAAGACTTGAAGAGGAGTCATATACATTTACGTGTATGAACATACATACATCGATTTAGCTACGCGCGGAAAGAGTCTACAATAACTTGAAGCTAAAGGACTTTTATATCAGAGAAATCTGATGAGCCGATAAACGCAATTTATCGAGTCTATTATTACAGAATATGTATATATCGAGAATATATAAAGTGAGTCATATGAATATATATACATATATAAATATAGATTTATATACAACGAAAAGACTTTGGTAAGTCTATAGAAACTATAAGTAAAGCCAAGATTCTATTTTTATCCGATTCTGCTGAGTTGCCGTATAAACGTTGAAAGAGTCCATAAATAGCAACTTATTGAGTTTTAAGAGTTGTTTTCCCTATTAAATATTTCCCCATTCCCCATCAAACTTTTTCGTAATACCAATATATTTCATAAATATATATTCAAGTATTTTTCGAAAAAAGAAACAAAGGATTGAAATAGAAATTAAAAATGAAAAATAAATTAAATTAACTTAAAATTATGAAACATTAACTGCAACGCATAAACTAAACATTTTCATTTTCAGTTTTTGGCTAAATAAAAATCAATACAAAAACAAAAAAAGTAACAAGTAACAACAAAAGAAAGGAAAATAAACTCAAATTAAAGAGAAATTAAAAATACATACAAATCGTCTAGAGATGTTGCAGCTATTGCTGTTGCAGTTGCTTTCGCTGTTGCTGTTGCCATTGTTTCCTGCTCAATTACTTAACGTTATTAGAGAGTTCTGCCCTATTATTCCCCAATAAACTATGCTGCTGTCAGTTTGCTGGCAATTGGTGCTGCCAGTTGGCTGAGGCTGTCAATTGTTGCCACAGATGGATTGATTAAGTTACTGCATTTCGTAGCTTCTAATCAATTTCGATTAGTAACTGTATGTGTGTGTGTGTGTGTTGTGTTGTGTGTATGAGAGTGCATGTGACTGAGCAGAGCAACAGCTGAAACTTTCCCCATGAATGTGGCAAGAAGCGAGTGTTGCAACTAACGCATAAGGTCATCCTTCAATGTGCACCTGAGTGTGTGTATATCTATGTGTGTATATGTGTGTGTGTGGCATTGTTCAAAGGTCAGCTGCTGTGTATTGGAGTCTGTGAGCGCAGCTGTCAATATGTTATTTAATTGAATGCTTGCTAAATGTCGAAGCAAATCAATAGCCAACAACATAAAGTCGTTGTTGCTGTTGCACACACAAACACACACACACAGAACAAGAACAACAACAACAACCACAACGAGAAAAGCAACAGCAAGTCGAATGGAAAATGAAAAGTTAAACTGGAAAAATATCACCCTATCGACTCAATTAAGTTAAATCGTTCAATCAAAGTGAAACTCTTTTATACGAAAAGTCAAAGAACGTCGAATGCACATAGCAAGAGCGGGGAAGGAGCTTGAAGCATGGCATATAAGAATTTAAATAAATCAGAGAAATACTGAAGGATTTTCATATATGTTTATATATATGTATTTGATAGATGTCAAGAGCAATATGTTCCCTGAATAAGCTAATCATGGCTAAGTACAAAGGTGAACGTGAATGAGTCTATTGAACAAGCATTGGCTTTAGGTTGATAAGTAGTAATATTTAATATAATTATATAAATATAATTTATATCTTTACTTTGCTATATATTATCAATTTAGGATACATTTCCAAGCCTGTTTGTCTTACAAATGAACAGCAAATGTTATCGAAAAAAAAAAAACATATTTTAATTTATAAAATCAGATTTCCAATTGAGATATTCAAGTAAAGCTCACTTTTGTCTATCAGACAATTTAAGTGGAATATGAGAATCATATATAGCATAAAGGATGTATGTTATATACATCGATATAACAAATATTCATTATGCCAAAATTTGTTTCCAAAGCGAACTCTGACATTTGACAATCATTCAAAATAAAATATTTTACTTTCAGATTCGCAGAATGTGAATAAATTCAAGAGTTTTTGTAAAGAATAAAAAAAAATATTTAAAGAAGATTGCATAAAATATTTGCTAAATTTGTTGTTTTCTTGCTAATGCTTCACGGCATATACACGGCTTTCAAGTTCAAGTTGTATTTATTTCTTTTCGATTCTGTTTTTTTTTTTTTTTGTATTCTTTAGATAATAAAAAAAAGAAAAACCTTGACTGTAAAAATGAAGATCCGAATAAGGTTCCTAAATATTGTTTCACAGGACAGCTCATCCAAATTCAATCGAGAATATCTAGTGCAAATTTGCAATTAAAATTACAAAATTTTTCGTGTAGCTCATAAAGGAATTATCTCAAAGAAAAAGAATTACTTTACATATTACTTAGATTCTTGACTATCTGCGCCAAAAATAGTTATAAAAGCTAACGAACATAATTATTATTTATTATTTATTTTGTTGTACGGATTCTGATGAAATGAATTATGTGCCACGTGCTAACATATCTTCAGATATTCAGGAAAAAATGTTGTTAAAGTAGTCTTAAAAATTTCTCTTAGAACATTGAAATGATATCTTTACGTATTTATAAATATTGTACATATACCAACATATATGTATCGTAAGCATCGAATATATACAGTATATAGTATATCCATAATATATATATGTAGGTATGATATTATTACATAGAGCTAAATATTTACTCCATTTATGATCAACTTATTTTTAGATATACTTGAACACTTCAAGGACTTCAGTTACAGGTTGCTAGGGCATTGCTCAAGAATGAATTAAGAAATGCGTAGAGCTATTCGCAGTACTTGAAATCAGCTAAAGAGGCAACATAATACAAAACGGAATCACAATAAGGATAAGGCGACATCAATTTAGAAATAATTCTTAAAATCTCGCTCTCTCTCTCTCTCTCTCCTCTCTCTCTGCGTTTCGGTCTCTGTCTTTCTCGCTCCCTTTACACTCAGCACTTTTGCTTCTTTGTCTTTTCTGGCTATTTCGGGCTTTGTTCTATACAAATCTGGGTAAATCCTACACAAAAATCAACACAAATTTTAAATCCATTGGCCCAAGCGAAACACACAAGTACAGTGGACATTCGCTAAGAGTAATGCCTGAAAGCTGACAGCTTTCATAAATAAAATTGTTCAGCAATTCCCTACTGTAGTAGGGAAAATTGGAAAATAGTTTATCGTTTTCTCTCTTAAGGCAGAGTTTAGAGAAAGTCACAAGCTGAACTAATTTGAGAGAATTTATGATTTACGAAATTTGCGCATTGCGTAAAATATATTTCATTTAGCGAATGGGCACTGTAACGCGCATTTACTTCTGGCCATCCAATCAAGATAAACAGATTCATACAAATGGAGCACAGTGTAAAAGTTTATCTATTGAAAGCTTTTGCGCTGCGGCATGCTTATCCTTGAGTCCTGTCATTTGATTTTAATCAGATTTCCAATTATTAGATTGACGCGCGCTCTTTTAAGCGGTTTTCGATTTCAGCGATTTTCACAACATTTTTGGGGTTTCCTTTTCTTATTTTCTTCTGCTGCTTCTTCATGTTTTCGCCTATTTTTTCCTATTTTCTATATATATATATATATTTTTTTTTTGCGAGCAATTCATTTTCGTCTCGTTATAGGCAAGAGAAAGAGAGGGAGCGCGAGTGAGAGTGAGAGAGATAGGGAGAGAGGTAGATTGTGTGTGTGTGTGTGTGTGTGGGATTGCGCACACAGGCGAGCAGAGTGTAGCACACACACACACACACAGATAGCGGCTGCTGCAGCCAGAAAATTGCCTTTGGAACGTCCTTAAGAAGGATATGCTCGAAAAAACCGTTGCTTATGAAGGCGCCGCTGGCGCTGTTGTTGTCGCCGTCGCTGTCGTTGCTGTCGTTGCTGTCGTTGCTGTCGTTGCTGTCGTTGTTGTTGTTGTTGTCGCGCAGGTGTGTGTGCTTGAAGAAACAACAACAGCACCAGCAGCAGCAGCAGCAGCAGCAACAGCAACAACATCAATTGTAGCAGCAGAGACCAAGCCAGAGGAAGACTGTATGTGAGTGTGTGTGTTGCCTGTGGCTCAGCTGTTTGGCCATTGGTTGAGTATCATTATAGATATATATAATACAAATATACATATATATGTAGGTGTGTGTGTGCCTAACAATATGTTATATTTATGCTGTGCTACAACATTTTGCATTTAACGAACCACTTGTTTCTATTGTTGTTTATAAATAAATTGCATTTGCTTTCGATTTGCTTTGATTATTGAAATGTTTGGCATGCCACATTCACGTTCATTCACGCACTCATACACACACATGCACGCACACGCAGAACAACAACAACTTTGATCAAGTATTTGATTTGTTTTATATACATATATATCAATATAAATATATAGAGACAGAGAAATATATGATATATTTATATTTAAATTTAGTTTATGTCAAGGTGAATTTCGTTTACTTTTTGCACTTGATATTTTCTTTCTTATTCTTCTTTTCACACAATTATTTTGGCATTTGCACTCGATAATTTTGCACTTGTTTTTATTATTCAATAAAAACACAAAAAAAAAAAATTAACTAATTTTGTAAAAAAAAAAAACTAGAAAATTCCTTTTTTGCACTTTACAAACACACTCGAACTGTGTGTGCATATATATATTTGTGGATATATATTTGATTATTATGAATATTAATTAAATTTGAAATTATTCTAATACTTTTCTATTAATTCGTTTTGCAAATATGTATTTTTATTTGAAATTTATTTTTGTATTATTTTTTATTTTGTGGCTGCTGCTGCTGGTTTTGTTGCCCGCGGCTTTGTGTTTGCTTTGCTTTCGCTCTTTTTGTTGTTTGCACGCAACGAAATGGCAGCCGTTACGAAACGGAACTGAAACACGACGCACTTTTTGTTCTGCTGCTGCTGCTGCTTACTGTTCTTCTTCTTCTTCTTCTGGCTCTTGTGCTTCTGCTTCTGTTTCTGTTTCTGTTTCTGTTTCTATTTCTTACGCTTGTTCGTTTGCTTTTTGCGGTTTACAGTTATCGTTTGACGGACTGGCACTTCGCCTTCGTTAGCGTCTCGGTTTCGGTTTCGGTTTCTGTTTCGGTTTCAGTTTCAGTTTCGGTCTAGGTTTCGGTTTCTGTTTCGGCAACTGTTTCTCGATTCGCGATTCTCGTTGCTCGCTTGGCGTCTTCCGTTTCTCGAGTTTCGCTGCTCTTGCTCGCTCGTCTCGGCATCTGCTGTCGGCTGCTGGCGGCGCGCAACTAAACATCACAGGGCCAGAGCTTTGCTTTTCTTCGTTCCGTTTCTCACGTGTTCCGCTGCTGTTGTTGATGCTGCACACGACGACAACAACTGTGTGTAGTGCGGAGAGCACCACAGCTGAGCCGACGCCGCATCGCCGACCAGAGCCGCTGGAAGTTAGCCGTATTGCCTGTCGCCTGTCGCCTGTCGGCTGTCGGCTGTCAGCTGGCGCAGCCTTCCATTCCAAGCTATCAGGTTCTGGCCTTCGGCGCGGCAGGATGGGCGAGGGCCCGCGTGGGGTCTTTGAGTTTTCTCAATGAAAAAAGCTTTTGGCTTTCGCGACGGGAGAGCGTTGCCAATGCCGACGCAGACGCCGATGCCGACGCCTTCGCACGTGTTGTGTGCCGATTCCAGTGTTTCGCTTGAATACAGTTAGCTTTCGCTCACTGTTTATGCTTTAGCGGTCGCATCTCTGTTATTATTGCGCTCTCACAATGCTCACTCACTCACTCTCACTCTCACTCGCACTCGCACTCTCACTCTCGCCTTCTTAGGCTTTGGTCTGTTGTGCAGCGTCATCTGTTGCCGGAATGCAATGGCAAGAAACGCGCGTGTAGCGCCAAAGCTTTCATTGGAAGCCGGAAGCTGTGCACAGCTTCCAGTCCAAAGCTATGCTCAAGCTCAGCCCGCCAGCCACAGATGGCGCCACTGCGCCACTCAGCAGCCGGAAACTCGAGCACCAAAGATGGCGGCCAGGTACAGATGCTAAAGCGCGCCAAATGCAAATGTTTGAAATTGAAAAGCGCAAGCTCGAATGCAACTCGTTGCTGTTGACGTTCCACGCGCCGTTCCCGTTAGCCGGCAACGCGATGCACAGTTAGCTGTTGGCTTAGGCCGGCTCTGACGTCAGTCACCTGTCGTCTGGTCCAGTCAAGGTGAGGCGCCCTTGAGCGCGCAGAGCGTTAAATGAAAACATAGCCGCAAAGCTAACGAGCAATTAAATCACTATTAGCAAATAAGATGACTCTAGTCGAGACGGCTCAACTACGAGATACCCTAAACCCTGCAAAAAACTAATACTCTTTTTCTTCTTCTTTACGCACGTATGAGCGCGCGCTCTGCTAAACGCGCAGTTGCTGCCGTGGCTTGGGAGTGGGTTGGGCTGAACTTCGGACGATTATAATTCCATTTCTAGATGGACGATCTTCATGAAACTTTAGGAATATAATAATATCACTAATATGGGTCTATTTGCCAATTACAAGTCTCTAGTATTTGACACGCATTTTTTTCAAATTGTGGGCGAAAGGGGCATGGCATCCACAATATTAAAAATACAAAATGCAGTCTCTAGCTAAAGCGGAGTAGAAGTGATGTACAAAAAAACCTAATACCAAACAAATTTTCGATTTTTTATCGATAATATGGAAATGGGAAGAGTTATCGAAAAAAAAATCAAAATAAAATTTCAGCTCTCTAGCTTTTGTAGTTTCCGAAATCTCGACGGCGGTCGGCCGGGCGGATGGACACACGGCAATGGCTATATCAACTAATTTTTTTGTGTTGATCAAGAATATATGGGGTCTGCGACGTCGCCTTCTGCCTGTTATATACATTTTCACAAAACCATGATACCCTGAATTCCCATTTTTAATGGGTTCAAGGTATGAAAATGCAATTGATAGGCCAATTATAAATGGATCTAGCCACACATGGCATCCACCTCAGGCAAGCTATTAATTATTTTGTCTCCAAGCTGCTTACAACTTACTCGTTTCAATATGCATATCATATTTATGCAACGCACGTGCGGTTGCTTTATTCTTGTTTCACTGCATTCTCAACGCCTCATCTCTCCACTGTCTGATTGCATTCAATCAATACTTTTTATGATAACCGCCACTCAAAATATAATTTAAGTGCACTTAAAATGCATATTTTTAGACTTTGGCCCGGAAGTGTTGTTAGTAGCCTATTTCAAATTCAGTTTCAATTTCAATTTCACCTGTTCGACACAATTTGCATTTATGCATTTAAAGTGTTTGTGTCTGTTAGCTAAATGCTTTCCCAATCAATTCCTGGCAATTGAGCAAATACTTCGCATGAAATGGCCATTGTATTAAGCCTGCCCCAAAAGGTATGCTATGAAATTTGCAAACAGGTTATAATTGACTTGTTCATATAGTCAAGTGAGCTGTATATACATATATACATAAATAAATATATATATATACAAATTAACTATGCAATTGATTCGCCTCAATAGAAGGGTAAAGGATTTTCATTTTCATGTCAACTTCTCACACAATTCTTAGCCTAGATTCATGACAATTGCTATCATTATAACAAATATTATTATAAGTCATACATACTATTATAAAGTATTTGAAAATGTTTAGCTTGTAGCCTATTATCTAACAAAGGCTATAATTTCGTAGTAGGCCTCTTTCGTATAAATTGATGTATTTGGTTTGGCTTTTGAACTATACAGAAGTTTGATATAGATATATTTACAGATAGATATATTTATATGTTTGCATTAAGATATATTTATATATATGCAAGGCATCAACTTTATATATTTTACAGAGAGCTCAATAAGAGGATAGTTGAAAGAATACTTTCAAAATTCAGAAAGTACTTGAAGGCAATTTTAATAATTTTTGTTGTTGTTCAAATTCGTTGCAGATTAATCAAAATTAATTTATACAAAATTTATCCTTTAAACTGAATGAAATGAAATGAAATGAAATGTTTATTATGTTTATCTAAACATATTTTGGAAATGAAATTAATAAATTAAATTATAAAATATAAAATAATATAATATAAAATTAATAATCAAATTAAATGAAAATAAATAAATGCAATGTTTACATAATATAAATAAATAAATAAATTGTTTAATCAATCGCTGGATATATCGATATAATCTATGGAAATGGTAGATAGTGCTAGATTTTCAAAATTTTCATTCAATCAATGGTGATTCTAACTGTAAAGATTTTCTCATGAAAGATATAGACGATGAGGACAGAAGTATATAGGATTGAGTATATGGATCTGTAGAGATGGTCGATAGTCACTCAATCGCTACATTTCAGTGCCCATTTGCCACGCCCTCAATAGGTATACGAGTCAATTTGAAATGCCAAACAGCTTAAGTTAAGATATATTGGTTTCGTGAATAGAACGACGCATTGCAGAAAACCCATATACTCATTTCACATCTTGAACGAGTATAATGAGAATGAGGCAGACCTAGGTCTTGCAGCAATTCACACAGCTCAATGCTATAGATTTTGAAGTCTTACGCATGCAGTTGAAACTTATATAACTAATTTACACTTGAATCGCATTGAATTCTTCAATTAGCTAAATAATTGAGACTTTGGTTTGCCCAGTGCAAGTTTCATCGATGGATGCAACTCAATGCAAGACCTCAGCTGGCAATTAAATTTCAGCTTGGCCAAGTCGTGCCAAGCCAAGCTTCAATTTTCAGCCATCAATTAGTTGGCCTTTGTGGTAGCTGGTGCAATCCAAAAATGTATCAATAGATATTTAATTCCTGTTCGTTACGTTCATTGTTTTTGTTTTTTGGCAAAGCCGGCCACAAGGACAGGAATGTAACACGCTGCACTTAACCGCAGGCTGCAAAGGCAAAAGGCAGGCACTCGAGGCACTCAAGGCCTGCTTGCGCTTAGCTCACTTATGAAATTGTCAGTGTCATGTTATGCATTTGTCTTTTAAATCAATTCCTAAAATATCCCAGCCAAACGCCATAATGTTGCATGCGGCTTGACTCGGCGGAGGGCCGATGGGCCGTTGGTGTGATGGAAGCAGTGAAAAACGGCGCTTGTTAAGCTGCAAATTTATGGCACAATGTGACGTAGGGGAGCCGGAGCACGTAAGAGCCAAAGAGTGGGGGCGGAGCGAGGCAGAACTAAGTGGAGCAGTTGCTAACCTGTAAAACACACGAAGAACGGCTTGTGCATGGCAAGAGGAGCCAAGTAAGTAGCGGGTGCTGGGGAGCAGCTGCAGTTGTCAGTTGGCAGGCAATTAGCAGTGAAAGCATTTAAAATGTCTCGACACTCGTGCAAGTTTAATTGCGCCAAAGTCAAGTCAATGAATGGTAATATATATATATATATACATAGACATGACGCTTTGATATACATATATATTCAAAGCAGCCGCTAATAATGCTGCCCCGAGCTTTGGCCGACATTCGGTCCCTGCCTCGTTGCTCGTTGCGCTGCATAAAATATGCAGCCCCAAAGGCAGCCAAAGCACGACGAAGACAGGCAATAAAAAATGCAAAAATAAAATAAAAAATAATTAAAAAAAAAAAATGTAGAATGGAAAATGGAAAAGCAATAGTAAGCAGAAGCTAGATTGAAATCCGAAAATTTAATGCACTTAGATAATTTAATTTAGATTTACATACACGCGTGCTGTATACATATGTGTGTGTAAGTGTTTCTAAAGAATCTCATCTCACCAATTTGCCAATATTATATATTAATAAAAGTTAAACGCATCTTTATCTATCTATCTATCTAAACCAATATGATTACACATCATTTGTAAGTATATATAGTCCAATAAATATCTATTAGGTATTATCTATATTATCAGTACTTAAGCGTTTAGTACTGATAATATATATAGATGTCATGTAATAGACAGCTCAAATGCTTAGTTCCAAAAGTTAATCTTAATCTTTTCCAGTCTCTTTTCTTGAACAATCATTGATATATATATATATAATTGAAAACAGAAATCTAGAACTGAGCTGTAATTCCACCCTGAGCTCCAATCCCAAGATCGAATATTGTTAACATATTTTAAATTGAAATAAAAATGAGTTTAAAGAAAAATTAATTTTTGTATATAAATATTATACAAAAATTAAATTAAATAAATATTATAAATAATATAATATTAAGTATAAATATGTATAATCTTTTGTTAGCTAAGCGCTCAAGCTCGCTAACAACTCGCGTCAGGCATAAATTGATTATTTCTAGATCCATAATGAAAGGGATAAGAGAGCAAAAACAAAAACTGTATTATTATGAAATTCACAGAAAATTTAATTTTCTAACAAAGCGAGAGATATTTCGATTCATTTATTTTTAAATTCAGGAGAACATCTTCAGCCTTTTCGAATTAAGCTGCTTTTATTGAGAAGCGTAGTTTATCGACAATCCAATCAAATATAAACATTAAACAATTTTTTCATATTTAGTTTTCATTTCTAGTTTTGGCAAAGCTTTAGTCATTTCAAATGTCCCATAAGACCAGACGGGGAATACGTATCTCCGGCGAGCCTATCCAATCAGTCTAAAATGTTTAGTGCTCTTCGATTTCCCCCTTATCACTGTATGCAGAGCCAGCTCCTGATGAAGGGCGAAACGACGCATAAATGTATAGCTTGAAAAAATCTTCCATTTCTTAAACTTTAGATTGCATATGATTAAGCATTTTCTAGGTAATCTTTCTTAGCTATAATCAGTTGGAAATCTTATTATTATTATTCAGTAAATAGAGACAATATAAAATTAAGCTAACCTAAGATTAAGCACTGGCTACTATGGCCTTCGGCTTGAGTTGGAAATAATTTGTCTAGAGATAAGGCTTCCACAAATTGTTTGCTGATTTGTAAAAAAAAATTAAGATTTTTTTATGAACTCTCTATGAAAGTATTAATCGATTGTGCCTCCATAAAGCCAATAAAATATTTTTCATATAAAAAGTAACTGCATTAATTTATATTATATAAAGCTGATAGATTGACTTTGATCAATTATGAAAAAATTTATGCTAAGACTGTTTAAAATTGGAAAAATAATCCATACAGCTGCAAGACGCATACAAATATCATAATGCTCGGTCAAAGAGTATTCAATTGAGAATGATTATGAATACATAGATTTATATACTGTGTACACAGTGTATATGCATATCTATATATATAGTATATAAGTATATATATTTATGTATATATATAAAAAAGTAAAAGCGAGCAGAAACCAAAAAAAATAAGTTGCAAAATTATGGCAAGTCCTTCGAGCGTGTTGCAGTGGCAAAAATTGGCGCCTCGATGGCTAGCAGGCGAAGCCAAAACGAACACAGCAAACAGTCGAGAGAAAGGCGTGGAAATGCGAAGGGAAAGTCAGTGAAAGTCGGGCGAAAGTAGCGAACGAGAAGCTGCTCGAGCGGGCATCCCGGATATGAATATGAGCAACGACACAACATCTATCTCTATCTTTCTCTCTATTTTTTGCTCTCCTTCTCTCTGTCTCTCTCTCTCTCTGTCTTTCTCTCTCTCTCTCTCTCTTAGTCTGACCACTGAGTTTGTTGTCTTTCTGTTTGTCGGTGGCATCTTTGCAGCTTAAATTGCTTGTCACTTCCGGTTGCCACGTGCGCCAACTCGCCCATTCCAGGCTGCCTGCCTCTGGCTCGAGCAACTCTAAACTTGGCCTTCGACACATATATTTGGCTTCGATATATATTGACTTGAGGCTTGCCTGGCCTCGTTGTTGCACGCGCAGCTCGTGGCAATTGCAACATGGCTGCTTGCAACGTGCCGCAAGCAGCCTTTATAGTGTTTGTCGTAACCGGACTACTTAATATGATTGATGTTTGCATTTGGAGTAGACAAGGAGAGATAGACAGAGTAACTGAGAAACTGACAAAGAGTTGGACTGAGATGGATGTATATATATATATATATATATATATATATATAATATATGTAGAGTAAATGGGCCTTGTGCCAGTTCTCTTTGCAAGCAATTACTAAACGGACTTGGCTCACAACTCGCTCTAGATGCTGCCTGATGGATGATGCTGCAGCTCCTCACGCACACACACACAGAGAGAGAGAGAGGGAGATAGAGAGAGTGAAAGGGGGAGGTGTTGCTGCACATAACCTTAATACGGCTGCATCAGCAAATATGCTGCTTTACACCTGTGGGGCAGCTGCATTTAAATGTGTGTCAGCTGTTGTTAATTTGTAACTCAACCGCCTAGCCGTCTCCGCTCTCTCTCTCTCTCTCTCTCTCTCTCTTTCTCGTCAGCATTGTGAGTTGCGAATTCAATATTGAGAAAGTGAGAAAGTGAGAAACTAAATTGCTGAATCGTCAGACTAAAGCTTGCCGCATTGACAGCAGCGTTGCTAACCAAAGCTGATGCGCTTTTTGGCTCTTGCACAGCTGATTCAAGTTGTTATTGTTGCTGTTGTTGTTGTCGATGTTGCTGCTGTTGCTCGCCACATTTTGTGTTGCTTATGAGCAGCTGCTCTTTGGGACCATGAATCATGCACACATTTTGCAACTAATTAAGTTCAGACATCTCTAATGCAAAGCGGAATTGAATTACTTCGGGGTAAATTTTAGAGTGCTTTAAATAATTTGGAATTAATCAAGTAATTTGATCAAACTATATTACATATAAATATTTAGTGTAATACGAAAATGGGTCATTTATTAAGTCATCAATTTATAAATAAGTCTGCTTCAATTTATGAACGAATGATTTAGTGCTGTGAATCACTCGATTGGGATAGTAATACCATCGTTCTATCTAAGATTTGAATACATTTTTCGAGTATAATAATCTTTTTGAACTATTGGATTCTCAATCGGAATCAATTAAGTCACTTAATGAATCATTTAGTTTCTAGAGCGAATCATTCAGTTTTTAGAAATCAGTCAGTTCAATTCTTTCGATTTATATACTGCTCTAAGTAAAACAATGTGAATTTTCATTGAATCCATTATTATTGAATCAATAAGTAATGAGTGATAGCTAAAATTTAGATGATTCAGTTGATTGCGAAAATAAATCATTTATTCTAATTTTTTAATAATTCAATAACGAATTTCAACTCTCTCAAAGCAGTACTCGTTAATGTTGAGCCATCTGAATATTTTTTTCCCCCAAAAAGTATTCTACAAGACATTTATTGTCATCGTACTATTTACATGAATCATTGAAATGAACAAATTTTGCCATAATTGGCAATAATTCATTGATGAGCTATGCAAAATTGACTGATTCATTCAACTAATTTGATTTAATCCAATCCATATATAGATATAACTTAGTAATGAATCATGTGGTCCTGATTTTCACACATTCAGTATGAATCAATTATGAAATATTCTGAAATGAATCATTATAACATACTTTACTCATTAGATTCTTTCTACTCATTCGAGCATTAGTACAGATTCAATGAGATTTTAATGAATTATTTACTTTTGCATAGTTCCATTAACAATAAATCATTCAATTGTCATGATTCATGCGTTACAATAAGTTTATAGTAAAGAGTCATTATCTACTGAGTCATTATTTTTGAGTCATTATTACAGAGATTTGCATTTATTTATAGTTTGATTCATATGCAATTCGTAATATTCGATTGATTTAATGAATGATTCATAATTGATTACATCTATGATTTGATTTAATTAATTCTTCTCTTCAAGTGTTTGAGCTTCAAGAGATTTGATATTCAAATGATTCCACAAACAAATTTGTCAAAGACCCAAAGAAATCTTAACTACTATTCAAATTTTTGAGGCAAGGGAATGCAAAAATCTTGTTGGTTTTTTGTTCATATAACTGCATTAGCTACTTCTTTGGCACATTTGTTTGCTCTGCTGGCATTCAAACGATTCAATGAGTGTTATTTCTTGACTCTATGTCTATGTGTGTGTTTGCAAAAATGTGTGTTAGCATACGTATACGTGCGTGTGTGTGTGTGTGTGTATGTGGCACGTGCATGACCCGAGCCTGCTTGGTGCCTGGCAATTTGCAACGCCTCGTTGTCGCGCCATTATGGCCAGCTGTGCCCCAGCCACGCCCATTGACAACAGAGAGCAGATCTGTCCACCCAACAACGCCCACCACAAGCACTAACATCCCATGTAACTGCACCAGCAGCACCAACGGCACCAGCAACAGCAGCATCAATGCAGCAACTCCGGCACTGACACTAATGCAGCAAAATTGAAGTAGATGCAAGTGAAAATGTCCTTGAGGCAACGCTGGCAACGCTGCTGTTGATGCTGCACTCACACATACAGCCATACACACACACACACACACACACACACTCACACACACATACACTCACACTTGTGCGCTCACATATGCCGCTGTTTAACCGTTGCCCAGAGGCAAAATTCCTTTTATGCTACTTCTCTCTTTCACTCTTATGACAGCTGCACTGTATATAGCAGTCTGCATGCCTATGTATGTGTGTGTGTGTGTGTTTGTCTTGCTCTCTAATATATGTGACTGTAAGTATGTGTTGGTATGTGTGTGTGTGAGTGTGATTGCTTTTTATGGCTCTGGGAGTTTTGTGTTGCAGTTTTTTTGTTTTCATTTTTTTTGTTCTTTTTTTTGGAAATGCAGCAGCAGCAGCAGCACGTGACGTCACACACATACACATACACAGTCAGGCTGGCTACTGATGAAAGTAGAAGAGAGAAAAGAAAAGCGTATATGTGTAAATTGCAGCTGCGTTTTGGGCATGTTTAATGTAATTACCAAAAGGCTTTCAATGCACACGAGCATTAAAGTCAGCATCACTTGACAAACACACACTCACACACACACACACACACTCACACACACACACATACAGAGAGAGCACTCTGGACGACTCTAGTTGTGCTTGGCTGCATGCCAAAAATATCATTCTATAAAATACGAGTTTAAGCACAAAGCCAAAGTCCAATAAGAAACTTCGAAATGTGCGCCAAGGCAGCCGCTGCTGTTGCTGTTGCTGTTGATGTTGCTGTTGTTATTGTTGTTGCTGAGTTTTGGGGCAGGCTTTTGAAAAATACATGGCTTGCTACATGCTGCATGGCGCCAAAGTGGCAGCAGCGCTGTCAGCGTTCCTGTCGCAGCCGCCACTCAGCGAGCGGCAGAGAGAAAAACAAAACGGAGCAGAAACGAAAATAAAACGGAAAATAAAAGTAAAATGAATAAATAACAAGTAAGCCTCTATGCGGCCGTAGATTGTGATCGACGGCCACATACCCTAACATCACAATGGCGTAACTGCATGCAGCATTTGAGTGAAACTAGGAAAGAAGCTTGCTCTAGTTGGTTTTGATTGACTAAGAGATACCCTATACACATTAGCTTGGTTCACTTATGTATGCTAAAGGTGCATTTACTAGTTCCTCTTCTTTTGGTTACAGCTTTAACTGTTATTTCTGCTGCAGGGCAGCATGTTAAATTGACTTATTCCAATCTAAAACGTTGCAGTTTCGCTTGAATAACTCAAAATTTGATATGCAATTTTATCGATTTTATAACAGTGTTATCGAGCTATCGATTGTTTTCAAACAAATATGATTTGTGTATGCCATCTGTAGCTCTTACAGCCAGAGAATCAAACGAGCATAGAATTAAATCAACTCTGCTTTTGGTACTGATCAGGGATACATATCTATATATACATACATATGAATGTA
This sequence comes from Drosophila buzzatii, assembly GCA_035045845.1. Classification (NCBI taxonomy): domain Eukaryota; kingdom Metazoa; phylum Arthropoda; class Insecta; order Diptera; family Drosophilidae; genus Drosophila; species Drosophila buzzatii. The sequence goes on along the minus strand of JAWNOS010000105.1, from coordinate 2,019,377 downwards.
AATGTAAATTATATATATCTCATGCCTTGCTTATCCATTTTCTGCTCTTCAGCTATTTTCACTGGGCTCTGAGTTTAAAATTGTTAAGCTGCAAAGTTTTTTCAAACTTTTACTCAAACTTGAATAACTCTCATATACTGCGCATCATCAGGAGAGCGCAGCCAAACTCGCATTTGTTTTTGCCCAAAACTTTGCACCAAACTTCGATTTTTCTTTTGGTATTGCTATCTATAAAAACAAAATTGAGCTCGTTAGAAGCATCGTTAAATATTTTCCACTATGTATTCTGTCGATGAGGCTTGAAGTTATTAAACATACATCAAAATTCCAAAGCAACAATTTATTAATTATTTATCTCTAAAAAGGAAAGGATATGGGAACTTATACAATTCGATCATTGAACTTTGAAGCTTACATTCATTATATGTTAATATATATATATATTATAAAACTATAAAAATCGTCATCCTTCTCTTCATTTCTCAGCTTCTGCACCACAGTCAATATACCCAGCTTAGGTCATTTTCAATTTTGGAAAGGGCGTAAAAACATTCTGTTTGCAGTCGATGTTTCTGCCGTTGTTGTTGCTGTCGTTGCACAAATATATGCGCCAATATAAATGCAGCTCCAATTGGCTGACATGAACATATATTGTTTTGCTATATGCATCTGTAATTATAAATGTATCTCAATCTCTTTCTGTAAACGTTGCTGTCGCTGCATCTGAGTGCAGTATGCGCGCTTGTGCATCTGTATCTGCATCTGCATTTGTATCTCAATCTGTTTTTTTGTTATCTGCATCAGATATTAATACATTTCCTGCATTTCCTGCAGGTGCAAAAGCTTTAGCTTTATGTCAACTGCAAAACCAACAGACAGCTAGACAGCTACAGCCAGAGCCAGAGAAACGCAAAAACAGTTTTCAGCCCTCAAAGGCTAAAAGTTTATTTGTAATTTGCATTGCAACATTTTCATTGTTCATTGAAATTTATTCGAAAATATGTTCATACTGTAGAATATGCCATCCGCTCCACACGAGTGCGCTTGACACCATATTGAAATTTATTGAAAAATATTTTAATGGAAATATTATTTGAGGCGTAGCTAGGCAGGTAATCTGAGGTGAGAAGCGAAACAATTGTATCTAGAAAATTTCAATGGAATAGTATACAGTGTTAGTATATGAATCCTTGAAAGTAATTACAAATTCTTTTGACAATATTCTTCAAAAACGTCCTAGTCTACACATCTTTTCCCTTCTATGCCCCTTGACATCTAGATTAAAAAATTTAATTTAAGAAATGCATAAATTAAATTTCAAGTTGCTGTTGCATAGCTTTAGCATTCCCCAGAGAGATTTTGCAGTTCAAGTAAGGCTTAAGTTATATGCGACAAGTATATAAATTTCAATCATAGGACAATAAAATCAAGATATAAAGTTGTTTACTGTTTCCTATACTTAGCCATCAAGTTTTTTATTTACAACAAACATAGAGAGAGAGAGAATCAATAATTATAATTACAAGTTCGAACTAAAGACAGGTGAATTAAAAGTTAGCCCTTCCATTTGCTACAATTTTTCTACGTGGCGAGATTAAGTCCCGCCGGGATTGGATTATAGAATGATGGCCCATATATAGGTTAAGGTTTAATTATATCTGCGCTATAAAGTCACAGACAATAAGCTGCAAAAAAAATAAATAAATAAATAATAAAAAATTAAATAATAAATGATGGTGATATCGAGTCACCAATATTAATATTAATTAAAAATTGAGGAATCGCAGCGCTTGGGAAATGCGAATATCTACTCCCGTTCTAATAAATAATTTCCAAGTAAAAGAAAGAAAAAGCTTAATTCTATTCTTAGAGATTTAATCTATAATCAAAAGTTTACTTTTAGCTTATACAATTTAAAATAACTCCTTATTCTTTACTTATTATTATCGCATGGAGCTCATTCGCCAGCAATTTCTACTTTTTGCTTTAGGCTATCTGAACTAAGACCACAATCTTCATTTACTGCCTTACTATGACATGACACGTTCCTTCTTCTTGATTTTGCATCCTTCATCAATCATAGAACAATTGTGTAAATTGTCTTCCTACCTAAATTTATAATATCGATTTCTCTTTGCTTTTGAGGCCACGAAATTTTTCTGTTCCAGGCAGAACAACCAAGTGGCCCTTCACACTTGCAAATGTGCACACTTAAATATATTTCATCTCTTGTTCACTTTAAGAGTCTCTCCATCTCCATAGAGAGTCAGCAACAGTGCTGTTATCTTGCTAAGCTAGCAAAAATCTTTCTTTCTTTCCTTTAGATGTGACCCATATCTGCCTTGTTGTCCATTCAACCCTCTATCCATATTAATGCAACACTTTCGCCCTTATTGAACCTAGTAAATTTTGAAATGTTCACTTGGGTTATATATACCGTTACCCCTGATTGATAGTCTTAGTCTTAGTCTTAGTCTGAGTCTTACGACTTTTGTTTTAAGCTAGAATAATTGAAATTGGAATTGCAGTTTAAATTATCTATTGATTATGCAATATTACGTCTCTATAGGAGCATTGGCGTATATTGCATATCGAAAATACCCCATAATCTCCGTACTTTTGGATTCTTAACTAGTTCTAGTTAAGTTGCTCTAGACTTTGGCCGAAAGATTGGATTAGTGGGTATTTCTACTAGGGTCGTGGCAAACCGAAAAATTGCACTTTACAGTTGTAAATTCAAAATATAATGTTAATGTTATTGTCGATCTTCTCAATTGTTTTGTCAAAAAACTATATATAAATTATATACATACAGTAGTATTCTGTTATAACGACGCTCAAAGGACCGTCATTATTCCATGGAAGACGTTAAAACCATATAATTTGCTCACAAACGTTTGTATGGGGACCGGAGTTTCCGTCACAATAACCGTACGAACGCTATGAGTGTAGTCGATATAATCGGATTCTACTGTATATACAAATCGGATGAACTCTAACTCTTTCCATTTTTAGTTCTGACAGTTTTAAAAGATTCAATGTTTTTTTTTGGTTTGTAAATTAGCATTGAGCAGTCGGTAGTGCCCGATTGCAACGCTCTCGCTCATTTTTCCAATATTTATATTTTCCTTATTTCCTTTTGTTACGGTTTTCTTTAGTCTCTTTTTTAATTCCATTACTTTTCCCTTTGCAATTATTTTTTATTCATTAAACGTAAGTTTCTTGAAAGTTATTTTAAAAGCTAATTTAATAATATCGCTGACTATATTTTGCTTTTGAGACGTGAGTTTTGGCACTTGCTACCCAGGTGAGCAAATAAAATTAATTATAGTTCATATTATTGTTCACCTGCTATCTGTATTTACTCACTCTTAAACTAGTCAACGCATTTGAATAATTAAATATGAATATATAAATATATGATGTATTTAGTGTGTGTAAAGCATACCCATAGCCATCGAGAGAGTTGCGCTGCTGTTGCTGCTCTCTTAGCTGCAATTTCCGCTCGGCAATTTTCTTCTGCTCCTCCTTCTGCTCGAGCTGTTCCTTTTGGTGCTGCTGCTGCTGTTGCTGCTTCTTGCGATGCTGTCGATCCTCGCCGAGGCCGTATAGGCCAGCAACGGCGGCCATGGCAGCAGCTAACTAACAATTGTTGCTGCAACGGCAACTGCTGCTGCTGCTGCTGTTGCTGTTGCTGCTGCTGCTGCTGCTTCTAGAGGCAGCTTAGCAGACGTGGCGCCACTTCTGGCATTGAAGTGTGTCGCTCTCTGAACTGCTGCCGCTGGTGCTGTTACTGATTGATATTGTTGATGTTGTTGTTGTGGCTGTTGCTGTTGCTGTGGGGCTCGTTGTTGCTACTGTTGTTGTTAGAGTCGTTGTTGTTGCTGTTGCCATCTTTACGCATTTATCTCAATCACATATCATAACTCGCGATTCGCGACTCGCAACTGCAACATATATGACATTAACTTGCTGATGATGCTACTGTTCGGTCTCCGCTTGCAACACTTGCCCCGCCCCACTTCACTGCCGCCTTCTGCCCTTGCAATTGCTGTTGGCGGCTGGCGCCAGGCAGTCGACTTTCGGTTTCTCTTTACTTTTGCCTTTGCTGATTTACTGATTTACGCTTTGTTTTCGCTTTCGGCTGCAGCCGCAACACACAAAAAGTGGCTTGCAACATGACAGACTTGAGCCTTGAGTGCTGCCACAGTGGCTGCCACGGCGGCGTCTGCCACAGCTGCAGCGGTTGCTGCTGTTTGCCACATCAATTTTTCGTTGTCTGCAGAAGTCGCTGCATACCTTGCGGCGCCGCAGCAAAACTTTTCTTTTGCCCGCGTTTTCTGCGCAGAAATCAATTAGCAGCAAGCAGACCCCCCTCCCCCCGCCCCATCACATTACCCATTCCGCCCCCTTTGCCCTCGACCCACCACAATTGGCGCACATTTATGGCCCGATTATGTGGCAAGACCCTGGGCATTACGTAAACTTCAAAATGCATTACGTAAAAAGACGGTCGTAAATAGCAGGCGTCGTAACATTAACATGTTAATCTTCATGTTAATGTCCTGTTAATGTCGCAACCGTACATGTTTCTGTAGCAACAACAACAATTGCTGCTGCTGCTGCTGCTGCTGTTGCTGCTGCTGCTGCTGCTGCTGCTGCTGCTGCTGCTGCTGCTGCTGCTGTTACTGCTAATTGCAATAATTTTAAGCATATCGAAGCTATTTCCATACCAATCGAAAGACTCATAAATAAATGCAAGCAAATCAAATAGAATCGCTTCCCAAGGTAAACACATTCACTCACACACAAACACACACACATAGATTTCAACAAAGTAAACAACACTCAGTCGTAAACTTGGGAATGAATATGAAATGAACACACATTATCTTGCATTGAATCAGAGGCAATTTATGTTCGATTACAGAGAGAAAAGTAGGAGCTACAGAAAGAGATAGATATGCACGCACACACACCAACATATATAAAGCACGCAAAAGAGAAAGAAAGAGAGAGAGAACCCTGCTGACAGTGTGTCAAACTGATAAAAAGAGTTGCTTAAAAGTACAAAACAATTGTAGAGAGCTCAGAGATGGAAGAGCTCAGATACCAGATGCGTTGAAAGTTGAGCAGGAATCAAGTGAGCGTGAAGGAGGAGGCGTTGCAACTGGCAAGTGCGCGTGTGTAGGATAAGTGCCATGTTGCAAGCATGCAATATACATTATGCTTATATATCAGGCTCTTGTTGGGCGCCATATAAGTCCACGTTGCGCGCAGCGAAATCCATAAGTCTTAAGTGCGCCATGTAGGCGAAGCAGACTTTAAAATAAACATAACATAACTATGAGACTTGGGGTGTGCAATATGTAGCCACACATAGAGAGTGGAACGAACCCAAAGTAAATATCAATCGGAGAAATGCGACAGAAAAGAAATCTCAGCTAAGCGAGTGGAAGACATGCGGACAGTCAATAGGGCAAGATAAGCCGGAGATTTCATTAAAGAGTAACAAATGAACAGTAAACTACAGTTCAGAGATCATGTGAACTTAGAAATAAATGGGAAATCTAAGAAATTAAAGCTCAGTTATAAATATAAATATAAATATAAATATAAATATAAATATAAATATAAATATAAATATAAATATAAATATAAATATAAATATAAATATAAATATAAATATAAATATAAATATAAATATAAATATAAATATAAATATAAATATAAATATAAATATAAATATAAATATAAATATAAATATAAATATAAATATAAATATAAATATAAATATAAATATAAATATAAATATAAATATAAATATAAATATATAGTATTCTCCAATAATTTCCATAACGTCTTCCATTTATTTTGTTAATCAATTCATGCAGAGTAAAAATTCTTGAAAATAATCATCGTCGCAGGTGAGAACGTATAACGCAACTGGGCAGCGTTTAATGGACCACTGGCTCAGACTGGGGGTGGGGTGGGGGAATGGGTGCATGGGGCCAGCTGCTATTAAGCCTTGCTCGGGGAGGCAATCCATGGGTTTTTGGGGCGGGTGGTCAGTAGCTTGGCACTTGTCGTTGGCTTTGCTGGCGCAATGAAAATTGCTTCCGTGTCGAAATTGAGTTAACAATGCTCGGCTGGCTGCTCGTCAGGTTGCCGTGTGGCAAGTGGCAAATGGCTAGTGGCATGTGCCAAGTGCCAAGTGAAAATCGTATATATATGTGAATGAGAATGTGTGAGTGTCTAGCTGTGTGTGTGAACTGCAGGTGGAACTGCTCCCATTTGGCATGTCGCGAGCCGTTCTATTGATTTATGCGCCCCCACACATCACGTATACGACGAGCTGTGCAGCTACTATTTGTTGTTGCAGTTGTTGTTTTTGTTGTCGTTGTGGTTGTTGCGCTGTTGCACTAATCTGACTATTAAGTGCATGGCTTACAATGCAATACCAAAAACTTGCATCAGCGTCGACGTAAGCGTATTAGCTTGCAAACCGATTCCCACCCAGTTTCAAGTGCAAGTCCAAGCACCCGCCCAGGGTTATGTGCTGGCTGTACGATAGCTGGGCGGGGCCATAGGCCCACTCAAGGTCAGGGTCAGTGGTAAGCCCAAACTGAATGTGAAAGAGGGGCAGAGCCGTCAGAAGAGAGAGAGAGAGAGAGAGAAAGAGAGAGGGACAGAGCACGACAATGGGCTGTCCATTAGAGGCGGTCACTACATTAATGCCTTTAAGAGTGTATGCTAAGTGGGCGTGGCTGGGAGTTTTGGCGTGTGTGCATTGGTTTGTGCGTATATGATGCATAGTGATGGACTATCGACAGTTCTCACTACATCAAAATCTTCCTGTCTATCGATTTTTATCGATCAATTTCACAACTTACAGTATATCACTGAAATACAGAGATCAACTGACTTTCTAGATTTTGTAACACTTCTCAGTGCATTAATTAATGGTGCAGTAAGGTGTTGCTGTATTTCTTTATATTTATCGATAATTTTATAATTTGCAGTATTATAGAGGAATAGCATATGAGCTTTTTGATTTCTTCATCTTGTTTTTACATTAATTATAACAATATGTGTCTTTTATCTGTCGATTGTATCGACTCGATACTTATCGATAATTATAAATATTTAAAGGCAAGTAAATTTGTATTTTCAAAACTTAAAAGTCTTTTAATCTATATGCCCTAGTATCGTGTCATAATCCACAAATATATTTCTGTATATTTCAATACTCAACAATAGCTATAAGTTTCGTACTTTCATAGCGAAATGTTATACGAAGTTAAGAATTACAGGCTTTTATTCATGTTATTTTATTTAATATACTATAAACAATTGAAGTGTTGTACAGTTTCAGAATTCAGCTGATATGTTGAGATTTATCGATTTATTTTTATTTTGATTCAAAATAAAACTATAATAAGTGAAGTCTGCTTTTCTTTGCTTGCAGCTAAGCCAACATTGATATATTTCATACACGATATATATCGTTATTCTTTCATAGATGCAGCATAGAGACAATTATTATGAAAATAGATTGAGTTCATTTCCCACAGTTGCAGCACAATCGATAACTAATCGAAAATTGATTTTCTTCTCAATTCTTTGTTGGCATTTCCCCACAAGACAATCGCAATGTTGCCATCTCTAGTGTACTCAGAGCATCATTCAATGCTCATCAACATTATCATTAACATTAATATGCTGCGGTTATCGCTGCTGCTGCCATCGCTGCATCTCAACTCGTGCAGCTCGTTATTAAATTAGATTCAACTAAATTAAATGAGAGTGTGCACACGTGTGAGTATATATATATATATATATATATATATATATATATAGGTGTGTGTGCGTGTGTGTGTGGCTGTGCATGTGTGTAAGTGTTCAAGCAGAAAATAAGCTTCGAAGCGCATCCAGGCAAGCAATGAGTAGTCACCCACAGCCACAGCCACCGTCACCGCCCACCGCTCGCCGCTCGCAGCCCGCCGCCTGACCTGCGCCTGCTAGCGTCAGCCCGCTTAGCCCCCTCCACAGCCAAAGCTTTTAATTGAGCTCTGCGCTAATTTGAAACCAACGACGCGGCTCTCATTGGCCAAAAGTGCGCGAAAGAGAAAGAGAGTGAGAGAGATGAAAAGGGAATGGGATTCGGAATGAGTGGATATAGCTGCTGCTGTAAGAGTTTTACGAGTGGGCGTACGGCTGGCCACATAATGCGTATTTAATGCGCTTTAAGCGGCCCACCTTTCCAACAGGTAAAAAGGCAATCCAAAAAAAAAAAATAAAAGTCAGGTGCCAAGAAGACATAAAGACAAGGACTGAGCCAGAGAAAAAGATGGCGAGTGAGAGAGATATGTAGAGAGAGTGTGAGATTAAGGCAACTGCCATAGAGTCGTGTAATTAATGTTTATGAATCATAAATCTGTCAGCTGCCAAACGCTCAAATGAATGGGAGTTGCAAGCAACAACAACAACAACAACAACAACAACAACAAATGCAATTGAAACCAGCAACAACAACAGTAATTTGCAATGCTCATCGAATAATAATTAAAAGCCCAATGAGAATTCATTTGGTTTACCGCGGCGTTCCACACAACTTTAGCTATTTTTAGCTAGCTTTGCGGTATTTTTCATTAGAGGGGACATATTTACATAAATATACATACATATATGTATGTGTATGTGTATATACATGCGAAACGGGTTAAATTGAATTTGCTTTTAGTTGGAAAACATAAAATTGATTGCAGTTTCGCGCTTAAAAGATTTAAATTTGAAATTCATTTGAAATTGTTTAAGTTTTTCTCTAATGGAAAATTGATGTACAGTTTATTTTATTGTGAATTATGTTGAGCTCAGCTTAAATAAACTTTGCTAAATTCAATCTACAGAATAAGGGACTTTATTATTTTTATTAACAGCTCAAGCAGATTGGGTTCCCATCTTTAGTTAGTTTTTAATATTCTAAGAACAATCCCAATTTCATTGTGAATTAATTTGAGTGCTATTCCAGGTCTGACTGAGGTTAAGCACGTAAGAAGATTCAGTTTCCATCCGTAGTTTGTTTTAAATATTACTTTTAGTTTTGAATAATATTTTATTGTAAATTATTTGGGGCTAAGTTCCTAGGTCTAGGTGAGGCTGAACACGTAAGTTCCTATTCCCAGTTATTATTATATTTTTTTATTGTCTTTTTTGCAATTTTTGGGAAGTTATTCTACAGAATTTCCCATTATTATACAATTTATAAATAGAGTTTTGACTGTGCACTCTCCAGTCTCCAGTCAATTTTTTGTTAAATCTGAGTATATTTTACTGATTTTAGGGACTAAGCTATATAGCTCGCATCTCAAGTCTGTTGTAAATTTATCAATCAGAATTGCTTCAAGCGAATTTGCCATTATTACATAATTTCCATGGCAACATAGCTTTATTTTCAATTTTTTTCACTGAGTTTCGAGCCTTTGTACTCTAGTAGTTGCAGTTCGCATATCTCTAGTTAATTTTTAATTCGAATTTCATATTTTCTTCGAAAAAATTTCCCTTTATACGCAATTTATCGTGAATTTAGTTCTAGGTCACTTTGACTGGCACTATACACTAAGGACTCACTGAGCTGCAGCTCGCATCTCTAGTTAGTTTTCAATTTGTCTTTGAGACATACTTCACATAAATTCCGCATTATTACGCAATTTTTCAATATAATTTACTGTGAATTGTGTTGCATCAAGTTATGCGAGGTCACCACGCCAAGCACTCTTCAGTCAACCGCGAGATTTAATGCTTAATTGGATTCACTGAATTTCAACTAGCAGACGATAAAGAGTGGATTTTGTGCATCTCTCTCGCACAGCATCTCTGGTTGACTTTCAATAGTCGGCTTATCAAATATATATGTATATAAATATGTGCAAATTTGTATAGCAGAAGCACCTAATGTATTCATTAGCATTTCATAGAAATGCTCTATATAAAATAACTAAAAATAAAACGACAAATTGTCAAGCTGATGGTAAAAAACAAAGAAAAATCCTTTGAAATTCGCCGAAAGCAGCGTAATGATCCCAAAGGATATTCCGTCTCATGCTGAGCTAGCCCGCTGAGCCGCTGAGATTATTCGTGTAATTTATGCTGTGACAACGTGCCGTCTCTCTATCGCTCTCTTTCTCTCTCTCTCTCTATCTCGCTCTCTCTCGCTCTCTCACACTCTATGTTCTAATATGCAGCGCATTTTCCGCATTTTCCGCGAAACGCTTTGAAACAACAAACAAAACATGTGCATAATTTATACGCATTATAAAAGGACCACACCGAAACAGTTGCTCTATGTTTGTATGCTTAGTATATTTATATGTATGTACGTATATGTATGTATGTGTGCATGTACGTAGCGCAGAGCCCAATCTGCCGCTTAAATATAGCCCATGGCATTGGCTTCGCTGACCCCGATCCCCCGACCCCCCGCCGACCACTCCCCAAGGTGCCATAAAGAACTTTGTGAGCTTCGCTTTAGCTATGCACAAATTTATTGTTCTATTGCAAAGAGAGGGTCGTCATTATTTATAAACCTGACTTCTGGACTGTGCGCCAAAAGCGGGCTGTATGGAGCTGCGACTTCCCCCTCCCCCACCCCGTTCAGATCAGCCATCGTGTCAGGGGGGCGTGGCCGTCACCATGGCTCTACTGATTGATGGACGAGCATTTGATGTGGCCACAGTTGCAGCGGCAAATCGCGAATGCTTAACAGAGCTTTGCGCTCAAATGTATGCTAAGTTTTTTTCCTCTCTGCTTTTCGATCAATAGCTGGAAGCGTATTGATTTATCAGCATAGAGAGTTGAATATTTGCTGAGCTAAATGATGATTTTATAATAGAGAAAATTTGAAGAGACTGCAAATATAGTTAAGGGTTCCACTTAGTTTTGCTATGGATGATTTGAGGCGTCACAGAGGAAGCTCTATAGTTTGGAAGTCTTAGCTAGCAGGTGAGGTCATAGGGCGTGCAGCTAATTATATTATTATAGCACAAAGGCTTTGGGGTGAGAGTAAGTATATGTATTAGTGTACGAGTCATAGAGATAGATAGATATATAAATAGATAGAGAAAGAGAAAGTGAGAGAGAGAGAGAGAGACAGAGAGAGATTGCCACACTTTTAGAAGCATTGCTTTTCTGCATTCAAGTTTGTGTCTTGTCAGTGCCATGGCCAGTTCTAGTTGCTCTACAAAGCTGTACAGTTGAGGAAGCACTGTTGAAATTAAAATTGATCAAAGCACAAAATTGAAGAAAGGGCAAAGCAGATCACAATTATTGCACAGCGATTTACACATTTCAACAATAGTCGAACTTATTGGACGTCACTCCTCTAGGTACGCGGACAGACTCCTAGCGCATCCAAATAGAGTAGCTACCGACCCCGACCCGACTTCACCCACTGGACCCCAGAATATTAAATAATTAATGTAAAGAAATATGTAAATATGTAAATGTAAAATAATATGTATATACTGGCTTCTAGCCCATATATAGGATAAGGTTTAATTATATCTGCGCTATAGAGTCACAGACAATAAGCTGCAAAAAAATAATACAATTTAAAATAAAAAAAAGATCACTGTTGCAGATGCACTACTCTCAAGAGTTAGAGTTATAGAGTGTTCAGTCGAGTGTCTGGCGTTCGCTTTTGTATTTACTAGCAACAATTGCAAATTCATCTTAGGGTCTTAGAGTCACATTGTCAGTAGCAAAAAGGTCTCAAATGGAGTGTCAAAGCTTAAAAGCCACTGTCAATCCCATGTTTAGCTAAGGCTAGAGTATTAGGCCTGCATGCAGACTAGAACAACAGAAAACCATTTCCGTTTTGCTTTTCTTTTCCATATATCAGTTTTCCCTTTTATTTTCTTTTTACCATCACCCCCTCCCCCCCAGCAACCTCCATGCCTCCGCCCACTCTATCGGCGTTTCTATCTCATTTACAAATGTATAGGAATACAACAAATTTATCGATTAGTAGCAGTCGGAGAAAGGGCACGACAGCAAATTGGAATTGACAGACAAACGCCAACAAATATCACAGCCGGGTAAATGTATGCGTGTTCGTCTTTGTGTGTATGTGTATGTCTGCACATAAGTATGTGTGTGTGTGTGTGTATGTGTGTATGTGTCTACAGGTAAACTTCAGCATACCACGCTAGCTATGTCCGACTCCTACCCCTTTCCACGTTCCACCACTAAACTGAGTAAACAAACCAAAACGTTGAAAGGAAGTAAAAAAAATCATTGGAAAATTTTTGCGCCAGCGTTTATGACATTCAATTTATGGCTAAGTATGCGTGTGTATGTGTGTGTGCGCGCACTGCATGCACTGCATAAACTATATACCAAATATGCATGCAACTACCACGCCCACGGGGGCAAACAGAGCTGATTTTTTATGGCTGAAATTCTTTGCATTTCCACTTTGAGGCAGGCGGGTAAAATTGTTGTTATTGCTGCTGCTGCTGCTGCTGCTGTTGCTGCGAGCAGTGTGGCATGCCACTGATATGTGCATAAGCATAAACATCAGCTAACACCCAAACATGCCACATATCGATATTTTGTTAGCTCGTGCAAGCGTCAGCTTACGTGTCGACAGGAAGTAAAGCGTAAGCTAAGCAGCTCTGTTATGCAACTGTTAAGCGCACAAGTCAACAGCTAATGCTACAGACTTATCCCAGTAACATTTGACAGCTGCTTAACATTTATGAAGTGATTGTCTGGAGTCGAGTCAGCACACTGATTTCCAATTATATCAATAGTTCGATTGATTGCCTAGAGTCTGCTCTGGATTTATATCTCTAATTGTGAAATTGGCTAGGCAGGCACATAAGATTACATTAGCAGCCTTACTATAATATTTGACTGTTGCTTAACATTTATGAAGTAAATATTCAATTATTCCTATAGTTCAATTGATTGTCTAGAGTCTGATCAGATGTATATTCCAATTAGCTACTGGATTATGGGGTGCAGAAGTTACAAAATTATATTACAGCATTATATTATTAACAGAATTACATTAACATTTAACATTTATTTTTATCTAACCATTATGATTGTCTGCTGAGACTTATGTATTCTAACTTGAATTGGATATGGTATCAGTATCCAAATGTTATAAATTCCTCGACTTACAGTCTTGGATAAATCCCTACTTTTTTTGAGCTTACTCATACCAATATTCAAATAATAATACAAAAAAAAATTAATACGAATATCCTACTATAATAATTATAATAATTAATAATAAAAAAAAAGGTTAAAAATCTGTGTGCTTCACCTTTAACATTTATCATAAGGAAAACATTTACTATAATATATATTTTTAAAATATTTTTAGATCTAATTTGATATAATTCCTATTCCTATTTGCTTCATTCAAGTTAAATTTTTATTTTATATATTTATTATTAATTTTCTTTGTTGTTGTTACTTTAACTTTTTATTTTCAATTTATATATATATATATTTTTTTTTACTTTCCTATTTTTATTAAAATTAGTATTATTTATTCAATTTGTTAAAAACATTTTGTCATGGGAATTTTTTGCTGGTCGAAGTCTTAAGGCTTAATTCTTAGCAAATATATTGCATAAGCAATTATTTCAGTTATTTGTTGCGACATTTACAAGCTAGTAAAGCGCCTGAAAGCCGCCCCAATGTCTGGCTCACTAATGAAAGGCATGTAATGTTGTGTGTCGTAAAGCGAAGTCGTTTTTGGCTTTGTCTAAGAATTCCTTAAAGTTAATGTTAGTTAGTCGAACGATTTTCATTTAGGAAGTTCGCATTGTGGCATGAGGCATGGGCTGTGCGGTGGTAGTGTGGAGAGTGGAGTATGCGAGGCTTAGCTAAAGCCACACGTGGTGCACACGGCGTATGCGCAATTACGGCAAAACATTTAGCTCGAGGAGATTCAAGACAGCTGCACCAGATGGGACTAACGAATGCAGCTGCTGGTAATTAAAATAGTTGAGCACAAATTGGGATTACAAGACAAAAGATAAGCGAGCCAACGAGAGGGACTGAGAGAGGCGGAGCATTGCAATGAATGGATATACAAATTAAATTGAATATGTGTATTTGCATATTTATTGCATAAAAAACACATTTGCTAATGGGAATATCAAACATAAATAACAAGCACACACAAAGCACAGGAATGCAATCAAAAATTGTGAAAGAGATAGAGCGAAAGAGAGAGTCAGGTAACTAGGGAGAAAGAGAGAGCCAAAGTTGCAATCGACACGAATGCATATTTAAAGCGCCTTTTGTCAGCAATTCGAAAAGTTCAAAAGCTTGGAATATTTGTGGATATATATTCCATAGTTATAGTATATACATATATGCATAGGCGTAGCAGAATGGGCGAATGGGTGAGGCAATGAGCTATTCGATTCGTTTCGACCCACTGAATAAATAATCATGAGGATAATTAGCCCACGACTTTCGGAATAATTGACAAATCAATGGACAAATCAACTTCAATGGTGTACATCATTCCAATCGAATGAACTGCGAGAGGTATACATTAGCGGAGTGCCTTTACAGCAATGAAGGTAGAGCCACAAAGCGGAGCTCGACCGACCAATTGGCTTGGGCTTGCCCATAAATTTAAATAGATTTGATTTGAGGGGTTATGCTGCAAGTCTGTTGAAATGAACTCGCAGAGTAACCTGAAACCTATCAGATCTACATATCTCGACATAATACTAAGGTAAAAGTGGTCAAGGTATGCTATATTTTCAAGCAAATAAATATGAATTTTGAAGCCACATTTATGGACTTTTGAAATGGTTTCACACTTCGATTGCCATGCCCGTCAATAGGTTTATCTAAAGCTTGTTCTATCTATCATTATAGCTAACGGGACTAAACAAAAATATATTGATAATAGCGATGCATAGCCACTTTGATCGATTGTTAATATTGCTCAGCCTATAGAATAATCGATACACGTAAGGACGAGCTAATCGCATATCGATAGTCAGAACTATCTCTCCATTCTGGCAATTATCGTTTTCTTACAATTCTTCGTGAAACTATCATTGCTTCTATTTTGTTTGATTATAAATATATTTCTGTAATATCGATATGTTTACACTTCTCGATATTTAAGCGACTTTTTTTATTTGACTTAAAGATTTATATGCAGTCCTTTAAACCATCTGCAATATTTGATTAATTATTGATATGCTTATGGTTTCCATAAGTTTATACACATATGCACATCAAGTATTTCAAATACTTTATTCTATTTTCATTTATATGCTGTTAAGTCTTTGCCTTGTTTCTGGTTTATTAAATATAGAAGTGTTGCTCGTGCTTAGTCCGCCCTCGCATAATTAATATGCACATTATTTATTTGAGTTTTTGAGAGTTTCTAGAATTCGTTTACGGCCTGTCAAGCTGCCAGTTTGCGCTTGCTTGAAACTGGGAATAGGCGAGAGAGAGAGTACGCAAAGGATCGGAGTTTGGTCATGCGGTTGGGGGTTTCAAATAAGTTTTTCGGCTTTTTTTTGTTTTTTGTATGTGTTTTTATACTCTCAGTGCTGTGAAGCATTTGACCAACTTCCGTTGGCCTCCGTTTTCTGCAGTGCCCTAAAATGAGGAAATTGCAAAAGCCAGGACACACACACACACAAGCAGAGAGAAAGGAAGAAAGAGAGAGAGAGAGAGAGAGAGAGAGAGAGAGAGAGAGAGCGAGAGGGAGGAAAAACTCATATGTCCGGAACCAATTTTTGCAACAACAATGTAAAAAGTCTTGTTGCTGACTCCACGATGCCCTAGAAAAATGAGGCCAAACTTCCAAATGAACTTAAAAGAGGAAGTTTGATTGAGACAAGCAACGAAATAAATGTTGCACAACAAATCGAAACTCTTTAAATGGTTTCAACAGCGCCGAGAGCAATCACGAAAGCGAGAAACAGATTTCAGCCAAGTGTTCCCCCAATCTAGCACTCACCATGCCCACAGAGTGCAGAGAAATAATGCTGGGCTTAAAAGTTTTAAGCCCTTTTGCGTAATACATATACTAATAGCACTCGCAAAAATTAGTTAATATTCAAGTTGCCAAAGCTAATTGCTTTTATTTGGCTGTGAAGCTAATAAAACAGAAAAAATTACAACTTTTTGGTTTTGGCCCCAAATAAGAGTTAGTTTAGCACGTTAACAAGCAAGTTTTTTTTTCTAGTTTTTCTTTTTTAGCCATTTGTGATTTTTTTTTTTTTCGTAGGTTTCCTTTGGCCTGTTCCTAATGGTCGTAGGCCAAGTATGGGCGCACATTCGCTGTGTGTGTGTGCGGGTCAAAGCGAGATTGAAATTCATAAAAGTGCAAAGGTTACAAAGTTGCTGTTGGCTTCAGTAACTGTTTTAGTTGTTTCTGTTGTTGTTGTTGTTGTTGTTGTTGTTGTTGCGGTGAGCCACGCACGCAACTTTCGGTTATTACTTTTGTTGTTGCTATTGCTGTCGCTCTTTTTTTTCGTTCTTGTTGCGGCTTGCCACGTGGTCTGTTGGTCGGGCACAGATAATTGGCACACATACACTCTTACACACACACAAACACACACACACCTATGCAAGCAGGCCATGCCATGCCTCACTGCGTCCAAATAGAAATAGGCAAATAAGACAAGCACGAATGTTGCTTTGGCTGATCGAGATAGCAGTCTAATAGATACCCTGCATTGAGCGCATAGCGGGCATTACAATGTATACTTATATAGTTATATATATAATAAACTATGTTCAAGGTTGAGCTGCCTATATATGTAGTTGTTAAGCATTGATCATATATACATATATATATATATATGGTCTGCAGCTATTAGCTCTGCTAGCTATATTTATATACAAGTTCAAGTACTCTCATAGCTTTCACTCACTTCCATTGAATACATCCAATTAAAGAAATATATAATTTAAAGAGCTGAATACAAAATATATATATTTGTATCATGTTGCTGCGCCGTTGGTCGTAGCTTGTCACCTCATCGTTGTTTTTGTTATTGTTGCCAGGCTTTACAATTAATTTACGACAATTTAAATTTAAGTGCATATTTTATAACTGTATAACAACAGCAGCAACAACGAGAGCTCTGGCTGCAATTACGTCGCCCGCCCCAAAAAGTATGCAGCATTTTTTAAAACTATTTTGTTAAACTTGCTTCCCCTTTCCAAATAGTTTTGCATTCCCACGGCAAATTGCACACAATTGTAAACATGTATGTATGTGTGTGCATATATATATACTTTACATAGTTGTAGTAGTAGTTGTTGTTGTCTAGCTCGCTGCAACTATTATTTTGTGTGTTATTTTTGGCTTGCTTAATGCCATTAAAACTTTTTGTCTAACAGCAACACGAGTCGCTTGTGTCTAGCTTGTGGCACCCTCGGTTTGTGGATGAGCCATGTTGCTTGCACAGAAAACGAGGCAAAAACCTGCTAACAATGTTGCTTGTTATTAACATTTATAGTTTCGTGTCGACTCCAGTCTAGCTCTGCCTCTGCCTTTGCCTCTGCCTCTGTCTCTGTTTCAGTGTGTGTGGGTGTGCTTAAAAATTTGTAAACTGTCTGCCAAAGTGACAGCAAGAGTGAGTGAAAGACAGAGAGAGAGAGAGAGAGAGAGAGATAGAGAAAGAGAGAGAAAGTGCGGCTTTGGGGCTGACTAACGTCTGAACGTGACATTCAAAGTTCGATTTGCGTTCTTGTTGCACGTTGCACATTGCACGTTGCACGTTGCACATTGTACATTGCACATTGCACGTTGCACAAGTTGGCGTTGGCAAGCGTTTCTTTAGCAACTTTAGTAGCCAGGCAGGCAGCTGAGCGACCGGCATTTAATTAAGCTAAGTGCATGCCCCAAAAATCAATGAGCCCAAACAATGGACAGAGCCAAACCACCACCTACACTGGTCGAGCCAAGCCAGCGAAAACCAAGCTGACCTAACTAAGCGCCTGCTTAATAGAACTCAACTCGTGTAAACAATATACTCTACACAAACACACACTAGCACAGAGAGCGGGGAAAAAGGCTGTTGAAGCTGCTGCAGCAACACCTAAAAGCCGCAAAAGCCACAAACATGATATGCCCTATGCCCAGTGCCCTGCGCTAAGCTGAAAGGCTCTTAAAAACTGTTTATTCACCTATAGAAATCTGGCTAATAAAATCCTTAAAGTACACATTATAGCTACATTAAATATGTGAGAGTATAGGCAGCAGACGGAGAAAGTGAGAAAGTGAGAGAAAGTGCTATACAATTGGCAGCAATGAGAAAAGTTTGTTAACAATTTCATTTCACTTAGAGTTGTACGAAATTTAAAATATTTTCGAACTTTTTTTTTGCAACTAAGGATATTTAATTTTATTTTAATATTATTTATCAATTTATTAAGATTATAATTTTTATAATTCATATATAATATAAATAATTTCATTTCATATTTTTAACCTGTAGTTTCTATCAGGGACCGTAACGATTATAATTTTTATACAACATTTTTTTTTATTAATTATTAAAATTGATTTGTTTGATAAAAATCAAAAATAATTATTACAAATTAATTTTTAAATAAAAATCATATCATCAATTTTATTTTTGACTTTTATTATACAAATCAAAAATTAGAATTATGTCTTGATTTTTATTCATTTGCATATTCGATAATTTTTACTTATTTGCAATTTATATTTATTAATAACTTTTATTTATTTATAAATTTGTTTCTTTCCAATTTTAATTTATTTATATTTATTAGTTATTCATTTTAGTTTTATTTTTATCTCTATACTTAGCTTATTCATTCTAGGAATATTCATTCAATATTTGAATAACAAGAATTTTTCATCTCAATTTTACTAAAAATAAATAAACAAGTATGAAAGCTGCAGTCGAGACTGCTCGACTACGAAATCCCCTGAGCCGAGAACCTCTTCGAACGAGAAACTATACATGCAAAAACACGCCTGTATGTGTGTGTGTAAGCATTGCAGGCGGCTTTCTGGGCCGCGTAGGTTTTGCTTCTAGACGGACAATCGTATGCAAGCGTTCAGATTATGATCATGACTGAAATATCTATATAACAAACCAAACTGCATGTCTCAAGTATTTGAAATACATTTTTTATACATCTGACAAAAATCGAAATTGTATTAAATTAGTATCTATATCTATGCAGAAGACTTGGGGGCTCTAACTCTAAAAATGAATTAAATATAATTTTATAACTGATTCGTTTATCGATAACTCTGGAAATATACAAGTTACTCGTACTGCGCGAGTTATCGGTGGCGGTAATCCCCCACCCCTACTACAGATAGCTTTTGTATCTTCGGAAATCGACGCGCTCTTCTGCCTGTTACATACATTTAACAAAACCATTTCCCATTTTCAATGGGCTCAGGGTATAAAAAAAAGAATAATTAAATACAAAATAAATAGTGACAACAATTTGTTATTTTATTAACTATTTAAATATTATTTTGACTATTTCATATTCTAAAATATATATATTAACTAACTTTCTTTCAGTCAAGCAACCTTTCGAGTATATTTTCTAATCTATTGAGAAATTCTTCTTTGATTCCCAATTCAGTTTTCCCAATTTCTTCTGCTGTGAATTTTCATTCATATTACTTTTTTTAAGTTTCCCTTTAATTCAGTTTCTATTCCAATTTCATTTTCGAATTTCCCTCGTCTACTGCAATCGAAACTGAAATGAAAAGTTTTCCTTGCAGTTTTAATTACTCTATCAGAGCTCAACAGTTTCTTTTGGTGTCTTTTACCATTCCAAATTCTTTTCTAGTTCTCTCTTCAGCTTCTTCTAAAGTTGTGCTTAAATTTCTTCCATCTATTCACTATTTATTCTAGTGAATTCTGATGTCTTTTTACTTTCTTTTTCTTTCTATTCTGAAATTTTCAATTCTATTGCTCATATTATTTTCTCATCTATCTGTATATAAGGTGCTTCTAAGAATTCTTTTTAAAATCTTTCTTTGCAACTTTATGCTTGCATGCACTTGCATTTTGACGCTCCTCAGCTTAAATATCTTCATTAATTTTTCCTCTTATTTATTTATTTCAATCTTTGTTTTAATTTTTGTAGTTTCATTTATTTTCTTGAATTCCTTTTCGGAATTCCCAAATTTCACTCCAAGTTCATAAATAAGGTCAACTAAGTAGTCTACGTCGTTTAGGTTTTTAGTGAGGTAAGTTCAAAGCATATCGAGTCAATTGTGAGAGTGATTTATGGCTTTGGGTTCGTTCTCTGAACAAATATTTCACACAAAAAAAAAAAAAAATACATTTAAGCTGTGCTACACTGAATAAACATTTCTATTTTGATTTTTCACTATTTGCTTTCGTTGGCCATTTGAAATTAAATTTGGGACTGTGGCAACCGCGAATGCGATTTAAGTTCATTCAATTGGCAAATTATTGTGCATAAATGAGTTTGTTTAATTTGTATAATTTATTATTATTCATGTTATTTGCGCAATTACGCAAGATAAAATTAATTACAAATAGTATCATATTATCTATGTACCCAAACATGTTAATGATGTGAAACATAATGAAATAAATGTTTATAAAAATAAATCAAACGAACTCTGCCTAGAACATCTGAAATATCAGCTGCAACAAGAGCTCTCTCTCTCTCTCTCTCTCTCTCTCAATACATTTGCCATGTAAAGCTAAAGTAGATGAAAAGCGTTGTCATAGCTTAGACTTGTATTTTACGGGGTATCTGCGAACAGCAGTTACAAATCTGTGAATCTACTATACTTGAGCAACTCTGCCTCGAGTGCTGTTTGCCACAGTTGTTGTTGTTGTTGCACCTGCCTCACAAACAGCGCCACAGGCGGCACAGCGTAATTTTTTTATGACCAACAAACAAACACAACTCACACACAGACATAGAGAGAAAGTTAGAGAAAGAGAGAGAGAGAGAGAGAGAGAGAGAGAGAGAGAGCTCTGTTTGGCATTGGTATGTTTTATGTTAATTTTTATTGCTCGCTGCTTGCTGATTTTTATTATTCTTGTTGCTGGCGCTGGTTGTTGTTGTTGCTGTTGTAGTTGCCATTTGAATTAATTTAATTCGTTTTTTGGTCTTATTTCGGTTGCTCCTTCTTCTTCTTTCTCTTTTTATTTTTGCAGCATTTTTTTTTTTTTTTTTGTTTAATTTGTTATTTTTTGTTGGTTGTTTATTTACTTTTGCTTAATTAGACGCGGCGCTTGTTGTTATTAAATTTCTCTTCTCTCCTTCTCTCTCTCTCTCTCGTTCTCTCACTCGAAAACATAAAAAAAATTCCGATTCCTCTCACACACGCACACATACTTAAATACAATTATAGGCAATCCGCCTAAATACACGCAAAGCTTTTCATTGTCCTTTTCTTCTAGCTCAAGCCAAATCCTCTTTTAGCTCTTTCTGGGTTTCGGATTTGCAGTTCGGGAACGCGTTTCCTTTTCTAGCTGAGCCCCCCCTCCGCCCATGGTGAACTGCAAAGTGCGATTCTGAATTTGCGACTGCTTCAAAATCAATATTCTAGCTCTTGTTATTCTGCTGCTGCTGCTGCTGCCGCTGCTGCTGCTGCTTCATGGGTTTTCCCGTATCTGTGCAAATATTTTTGAAATTCAAATGAGTATCGACAGCTTCTTTTCTTCAACTTGCTTTTGCCTCCATTAAACTCCATGTTGTCTGTAAACAAAAGCTTGTAAATGTAGCAATAATACAGTCCTTCGGCATTGCTTTGAGAACAAGTTCCGCAAGTACCTGATTTAATGGCAAAGTCTGCGGCTTTGCTTCAGTTCAGGAGAGCTTTTTTATAATGAACTACATTTTGAGTTAGTAGTTCAAGAACTCGATAATATCACCAAATACAGTAATTGACCCTTGAACAAAATAATGGCGGCATTTGATAAATGAACTAGTTCTTCAACAACTAGCTCATAATACATTGCATGCCTGTAGATAACTATACTTATAGGAAATGATGAAATTGTCACTTCAATAACGAATCACTAGTTGAACTAGTTCACTTGGTAATTGATTACAAAGGAGAACGTATGTACATAGTATATCTAAACATAATAACATTTTAAACAAACCAATTACGAATTTGTTTGTGAACCAGTTCAAAAGTAAGTCATTAAAGAACTGCTTTGATTATGAGTATTGAAACAATGAAATTGCATAAGTAGAAATATATAAAGGATGTACAAGTCAAGAATCGCTCATTGAACTAGTTCCTTTAGTACTTTAAACAACCATTTTTTTATATGTATATCTTGGCAACACAGCAGCATTATGATCGAATCAATTTCGAATTACTTTTTGAGCTAGTTCAAAAATAAATATTCACAGTTTTGATGTCACTTACGAAGCCATTCAATCATGAGCAAATGTAGCTGAAACAATGCTATTGAATATTTATAGCTAATTTTGCAAAGTAGAGAATCGCAAAATAGTTATGAATCAGTTTTTGAACTAGTTCATATAGTACATGAAACATTAAATAGTTGAGTGAGGGGCAACTCATACATTCAAAACTAAACATCATGGTTAGTCCATCAAGTGGGCATTATAAACGAACCAATTACGAATCACAATTTGAACTAGTTCAAAAATAAATATTAGCTAGTCAAAGCGATGTTATTCCGATAGAGCTCGCTGCGCTAAATGGGCTGGAATGGATTGTGGTTCGACTAACTGCGGTTCTGTGGCCACATGTATTTGCTTGCCAGTTGCCAGTTGCCACGCCCCCAGCGCGCAGCAAGTCACTGTGGCGGTTTTGTACGCCTCCACCTCGCTCCCTCCACCCTCTGACTCAGCATGGCATTCAGCCTGAATGCCTGCATAATTAAAAGCGATTCCTCGACTTCAATTGATTGACCTGCGGCTAATGCAGCAGCTGCTCCACAGCTCCACAGCCCCACAGCTCCACGGCCACGGCATGCCACAAAATCGCCAGCGGATGGTGATGAAGGGGGTGGTTAGAATGTGGGAGAGGCGAGAGGGGATAGGGCGAGCAGCTGGCTGCGAGGCACAACTGCGATGCGCAATCGAAACATCAAATTGAATCGCAGCGCAGCGCAAATCGCAACCAAATCGAATTTCTATTTAAGCAATAATAAAATGTCTCAACAAATCGCTCACTAAGCCACGCCCCTTGCCCTGCAATGTGCATACATACATATATACATATATATATCTGTATGTATGTATATTGAACTTGTTGCGATATTTGGCCAGATTTGAAAGCGACCGAGTTTTCGCTTTAGCAATTTTTATTGCTTTTCTTTTTATATTCTCATATACATATATACATATATATATATATTTTTTTTTTTTGGATTTTGCAGGGGATTTGAATGGGGCTTGTCCCAAAATCAACCCCATCCCTCGGCAAGCGACTGCCGGCGACGCTTTTCTTTTGAAGTCAACTGCTGAGCCAAGGTGGCATCAGTGCGGGGCAAGGCGGGGCGCGAAAGGGGCAATAGATATGCTGCTCCTGCTGTGCCAGAATAATGCGAACAAGTGGATGAAAATGTTTGACACGGATAGAGCAAAGTGCAGTCAGAGTTATCTCTACAGCAGCTAGATGGCTGTCTCTATGTATCTTTGTGTGTGTGTGTGTTGTGTTGTGTTCTGGTGTTGTGTGTATGCCGCGCTGTGGCCTGTCTTGTCGCTGCTTCCGTTTCCGCAGCAGATTTTGCAGTTGCTTGGCCCTTGGCGCAAAATTTGAAAATAATTTGCAATGACGTCATGGTTGCATATGCAGCATGCACCATGCAGCATGCAGCATGCAGCTGTGGCATGTGGCATGACAGCAGCAGCACCGAAAACTAGAAGGAGAATACTTCAGCCACATCAGCATCAGCATCAGCATCAGCTTCAGCTCTGCTAGCTGCATAAATGTTTATGTTTATATAACAATGCGGAGGAGACACGACTCAGGCGTGAGTACGCTAGGCGCATGGTGCGTATGCTTGACCTTCAATTTGGCGGGCCGATCAATAAGTTCTTGTATTTGCTTCTTCATTTTACAATTGTTGTTGTTGTTTCATATATATTTTGTTGTTTTTTCTTTCTACTGCTTGTTGAGTCGTAAAAAGAATTACGCAAAGGCCAAGTGAAAAAAATAAATGGGACGCAAATAAAACAAGAGAAATGCAAAAACAAGACAGAAACTAAGCTGGGCATGACCAAGGTGTGTGTGTGTGTGTGTGTGTGTGTGTGTGTGATGTGTTTGTTTCATATTAAAATCACGCAGCGCACGTGAAGCTCGCACACAAACACAGAGACAGCGCTGTGGGTCACGGCATATTAAAAAAAAAAAAAAAAAAAACCAAATGAAAACCAAACCAAACCGAAAAAAAAACCGCCGCAGTGCGTAACTTTTGGCCATGCCTTAAGCTGCTGCCTCTACACATCACACACGCACATACACCTCCTCGACTCTGGGTGCTGCCAAAAAATATGTGCCACAAAAAGGTTTTGGCCAGCAAATAATTTGCAGCGCCCAGTCAGCAGTTGAAATGAAGAACAGAGCAGACAAATGCAAAGTTAATGGCCTAGCCAAGAGAAGAACAGATACAAGCAGGGTGAGAAAGAGAGAGGGAGAGAGAAAGATACAATACAAGGACTACAGGCATATTGAGGCATAGTTCTCATTGCTGCGCATTGGCAAAAACCTCCAAAGACAAGTCGAATTCTAATGTGCAGCAGCTAAACGACGCACAAATGGAGCATGCACGGCTAAGTAGGTGCCCTACCACATGCCAAGTCATGTAATAGCAGGTAATTAAAAGCGACTCGGGCAATAAATCACGATTGTTAGACGTGATTTACATGAGGACACATCTACGCAGAGTTGCCAAAGTACTCAGAAACTAAAGACAATATAAATGACTACGGCTATGACCGTGTACAGATAGTAAGTGTTTCGGGGTTGTCATCGTTTCGTCTTGCAAATGAATTATACATTTTTTAATGGCTTGATAAATTGACATGGGCAAGCATATATAATAAAAGAGTTATCACAGCACACAAAGAATTTGCTTAGAGTTTATAAGAGCGTATTTAGCAAATGTACAAAGAGATGTAGTGTTGTCATAGTATAAAAATATTAAGTAATTTGCCGAAAAAGTTTAGAGTTGTCACAGCACAAAAATATTCATAAACTTAACTATTCATAAATTTAGGAAAACCTATTGAGCAATGTTGTCAAGGAAGCTAAATTATGTAGGGTTGTCAGCTGAATGCATAAATAGTATTTTTTTTTTTTTTTTTAATCAAAATACTGCTCAGAAATCAATGAGAACTATAAATGACCGTACTCAAAAATATATATAAATAAAACAAATAAAAAAAAAAAAAATCACAATTAATATTTTTAAAATGATTTTCCAACATTTTCAGAATTATTTTTTTCTAGTTAAGTAGATATATATATAAAAAGCGCTCTCTATGAGGCGTTTTGCTTGTTTCTTGTTTTTTTTTTTTTTTAAGTGTGACAACTCTGGAAGAGCCAAGCAGTTGCAAAAATTATATGAATTTAGTTTCAAGGTAAAGTAATCGAACTTTAATGCAATATGTTTAATATCCTGGGTCATACAAAGATTTTCTACGTAGGGTTGCCACCCAACTGTATAAATATTGTCCCTAAATAAAATGAAACTATCAAAATCCAGATTTTCAAAGAGCCTTTGCATCAAAACACATTCGATTTTTTATTCGATATTGAATGATATTTACTCAACTAATGAATACATTTACTATAACACTCGATAGTTTAGCAATTCAATGAAAAGTCCTTTGAATTCATTTTAAACTACGAATTATTTATCATTCTGGAAAATAGCAGCAGAAAATTCAAATTCAAATTGTTAATGGAGTTGCCGTAGCGCAAAAATTTCGAGTGGCTTTGGGCCTACTTTCATGGGGCATTCATTAGCAGCGCCACGCACCACCTAGACCAACCTGTCCCGGCCAGACCAGCACGCCCCCTACCACAACAACAACAACAACATCAAAACAGGCGAAAATGTGCGTGCGAATCGTTCGCAGTTCTTCAACTGCCCCTCAACAAAGCGCGAATTGTTATGGGTTTTCTTCTTTCCATTTTTTTTTTTGAGTTGTTTGGTTGCATGTTGAAAGTTCAATCAAAGTTAAGAAGCGTTGCTTAAGCCAAGGCTAAGCAAGCGACGCCGTCACGCCAGCTTTTAGCTTCAGCTTGGCAAATGGCACATGAAAAGTGCTCGATCTATAAAACATATATATACATATACTATATATTTCCTAATTAAAGCGCCACCTGGCGCACAGAACAACCTCTTTATATATAAACATATAATAAGTCGACTTTTCCTCTGTACACATGCTTGCAACCTGATTAGTTAATCAAGATTCGCTTCGATAGTGTTAATACAATTATTTCTTAATTTATTGCATCATTATTTAATTACATTGCTTAAATGTTGTAAGCCAACAATTGCATATCGAAATTTATTATTTTGCATCAATTAAAATACCATTTTTGAAAATGTGTCAAAAACTAATCAAGAATCGTTTAAATGATTAACGAATTTCAATTTTCTTCTTAAAAATATTTATATCAATTTAGGAGTCAAAAATATTTATTGCTAGTAAATTGTTTAATATATACAAATGTTTATTTGCAAGTATTAAAACGCTTTATTTTGGCTTCATTAACAATAAAAAAACAAACTCACAAACTAAAGAAATTGTTGTAATTTATTTTCATATTAATATAAATTTGTCTTTTTTAATCAATAAAACCATTAATTAAACTTTTTAATGTTTGTAACTTTTAAGTATTTGTTTCATGATTTGCGAATTGTTTATCTTCTGTTATTATTTTCTTTTCTAATTTAAAATTGGTAGTTTGTAATACAAAACAAATAAAAATAATGTCTCAAATAAAATGTCCTTTTTTTTTCATTTTTCTTTTTAGTGCTTCATATATTTTTGGTAATATACTATAAAAAGCAAGTTTAAAAGCGTTTTATTTGTTTTTTATTTGTTCGTATATTTCTTTAAATATGCGTAATTATAATTTCAATTATCATTGACAAACAAAATATTTGCTTTTAATTTATTTTATAATTATTCATAAAGTTTTATTCAGTTATTTTCTGAATGTTCAAATGTTTTCCTGGTCGATAAAAAAAAATAATTAATTAAATTTAAAAAAATAATGTACTCAATTAATTTATTTAATCATTGACACATTTTTCACATATACTAAAATTCAATTATTATTCATAAAAAATAAAATAAAATAAAACTATTCCTAAATTAATATGCGTTCTTCCATTCAACTTACTCTCATAGCCTTTAGTTCTCTTTCTATTTAAATTAAATTAAATGAATATAAAATGTATGCATTTTCTTTTTTTCTCATGAACAGGGTCTAAATGGAGTTTACTTATATTTTAATTGCAAATTTGTGCAATAAAATGCAACCAAATACGAATTTAATTGGAAATTTTTCAATGATGATTAGAGCGCCATCTGGTGTCAGCTGGCGGCGAAGGCTTAGCTTTGACTTAGATTTTAGTTAGATTTGAAGCAAATATATATGTATATATATTTATATATGGCTATAATGCTTTGTGCTCTTTTCTTTTATGATAAAAATATTTAATTTGGGTCAACTGCTGGTGACGCCGTCAACGCGTCGTATGCGCAACATTTGTATTTTATTATTCATACATTGATGTATATATAAAATAAATATGTATATATGTATGTAAATTTCGATATTATTGACTCTTTTGAAGTTGTTGCTGTTGTGCTTTTATAATTCCTTACTTGATTTATTGCATGTTATAGTTCTATTCATATAAATTTAACCAAATAAAATCTACATATTTATATATATGTATATATGTCTGTGTGTGTATATATTATATGGGTCTATTTGTTTGACAATTTAATTAAGGCTTCAATTGCAGTTAAAGCCCCGAGGCTTATGTAACCCAAACAAAAATAGAAAAAGGATTTGAAATTGAAATTGAAATAGAAATAGAAGAGCGAATTTAAGTCAGAGGCTAACTTCAGCTTCGATGCCTGCTGCGAGAATTCGAGCCATGGAAGTTAACTTGGCTAAAATATTCATTAAGTGCGCTTCCAGCAGCTCAACCAGTTGCAAGTGGCGAGAGTTGCTAGGCAGCAAAGTTGCAAGTTGACTTAAGGGACTGGGGGCAGGAGCAGGGGCCACGAGCAGGAGGCAGCAGCAGTGGCAGAGCTGTTGGGCGCCTTTAGTGTAGGCAAATTATGCTGCACGTTGCACGCTGCCCAATGCTCGGCGTTGCACGTTGCAAATTGCACGTTGCACCTTGCATTAATTAAGGTAAATAAACAAATGACTAAGAGCAAAAGCGAGAGAGCAAGTGGCCTGTGGGGGGAGACAGTGCAGCGGAGAGGGAAGCGAAGAAGCAGCGTCACAACTGCTGCAGCAGGTCTCAAGACTTTTATTGGCTTGTAGCATGTGGCATGCAGCAGTTGCAGCTAAATTTCAGCTCCTTCGACTTTTTTCCTTTTTATTTATTTTTTTTCTCCTTCTTGATTTCAGTTTTTTTTCTTTTATTTATTTATTTATTTTATTTTTTTTTTTTTTGCATTTGCGAGTTGCAGGCAAAAGTTGTGAGCGACTCTTTAAGCACCTTTCTCAAGCTGCAGTTCACGTTGACACGCATAACAACAACGTCAAAAAAATTAGAAAAAAAACACAAACACACACACAGATAAACACAAGCGCGGACGCACGCGAGCGGGAAACGGAATGTTGCACGCGTCAGCCGGGCCCCGAGGCGGGCAACAGCACGAGGCACAAAAACACAACTCGAAAGCAACAAACAAACAAATGACAGCCCGATTGACTGACTGATTGATTGGCTGACTGGCAGACTGATTGACTGATTGACCGATTGACTGATTGACTGATTGACGGATTGAGCGTTTTTAGATTTGGCTAGCGATCGACTGAGTGAGTGCGAGCAATTCAACTACTGCCTCGCTTGGCGTAACGTAAACGACAAGAGCCGCCGCGTGCGCTACGTGAAACGCGGTACGTTGCGACGACGTGACTGCGACTGCGACGACTGAGCGCTGCAAATGGAGTCGCTGGCAGAGCCACAGTCACAGCTATGGCCACAGACACAGCCGCTGCTGGCACAGCCAATGCCCCAGCACGCTGAGCTGAGCCGAGCCGAGTCGAGCCGGGCCGTGGCAGCGGCAGCCGCAGCCAGCCGAGCCCCAAAATACCACCGAAGGCACAGTCGACACGCTGGCCGAAGCGCCCCACGAGCAACCGACACTGAGCTCGTTGGCCGAATCGCAGCTCAAGCACGTGCGAGTTGCTGCAATGTGCTGTTCGGCAGACGCCGTGCTGCTGCTGCTGTTGGTGCTGTTGGTGCTGCTGGTGCTGCTGCCGCCACACAGCTGCACTCTGCGTGTTGCGTGCCGGGCAGGTGCCTGCCACAGCCGCGCCAACAACAACGAGCCGCTGCCAAAAGCAAAGGCAAATAGTTTTAGTGCCACTTGGCACGAACCAGTAAAAGAACACCGAAATAACAAAACAGAAAAAAAAGAAGTTAAAAAGCAACAACAAGAACAAACTCGGACTAGAACTCGCACTCGGACTTAAGCAGAGGCTGGCAAAATATAAACGGAATAAAAAAACATATTTAAACGAAGCACTGACTGAACATGCCTGAGCACAACTGGGCGCAGGCAGGGGCTGTCAGGGCGGGGCGTGCCTTTTGGTAGGGCTAAAAGCCCTGGCAAACGGCTTTAGCTCCGGCTCAACTGACCAAAAGAACGCGGTCGCGACTCCAATGAAAGTGGCAGCAGCAATGACCACAGCCGGGTCGCGTGAAGGGGGGAATGGAAGGGGAGGGGCGAAGAGAGTGGGGGCTAACAGGCAAACAGGCGACACGCCGACCAGCGCCGGTCAGCGCGCGCAGTGAAGCGTGTGGCACGAACAACAATAATAAAAACAACAATAATAGGCACAACACACACACACAGGTGTAGGCCAAAAGCCGAAAGTAGGTGAAAAGTGTAAATGAAAAGAGAAACAGACGACAAAAGCGAAAATCGAATTCAAAAAAGTCAAAGGGCTACCATGTGAGTGCCTGTGTTTATATGTGCGTGTGTGTGTGTGTGTGACTGTGCGTGTAAGGCAGGTTAAAAGCGCATAGACACACACACACTGCCAGCTATCTGTATTATTTATGTGTTGCTTTAAAAAGCCGCCGGGCGCCGTGGACATTTATTTTTTTTATTTTGGCCTTTGGCACGCGGCGTATGATTAATATAATGCAACTACAACTCAATGTAAGCGCCGCCTCGCTTACACGCTCTCTCTCTCTCTCTCTCTCTATCCCTCCCTCTCTCTTTCAATTTGTGGGCGTGTGTGTGTGTGTGTGCTGCGCTTGGTGTCACGTGTGCACTTGAACGCGCCAAGCTGAAAGCCACTGGCGCCGCAGAGGCCGCACACAAATGCCAATAGCAACAACAGCAGCAACAGCAACAACAACAATTGCATTTGTAGCGCGCCTACGCGGCGTATGTGTAATGCAATTATTAATAAACATATGCGCAAATGTATTTACAAACCTTCCCTTCTACGTATGAATGTGTGTGTGTGCTTAGAGCTTTTGTTGCCGTTAAGGCCAACAGCCAAAGCTCTTGCTTGAATATATTCGCAAGCTTTCGTCGAGCTTGCAAAGCAACACAGGACGCAAACCTCAACATTGAGCTTTCGAGCTTCGCTTTTTATTCCGTTCAAAGGCTAAACAAACAAAAGCTTTTGCGTCAAGTAAGTGCCTAAGCTTTATAATTCAAATTGAAGCCAACTGAAAAGCATCAGAAATATGTTCAAGGTATATCAAATATATATAATGTAGGTTGTCCATAATGCATTTCATAATATTATAACTTTTCAAAAGCTTTCAGCTGAGCTTGTAAACAGAGAGAAAGCTTTATTATATTTGAAAACAAAAATGATTTCATATATTATTTATATTTTATATTTTATATTTTATATTTTATATTTTATATTTTATATTTTATATTTTATATTTTATATTTTATATTTTATATTTTATATTTTATATTTTATATTTTATATTTTATATTTTATATTTTATTTTTTATATTTTATATTTTATATTTTATATTTTATATTTTATACTTTATATTTTATATTTTATATGTTATATTTTATATTTAAATTAAATTCTTTTCTAAAGTGCGAGTACATTGCACCCATTTGCGCCTAATCTGAAGACGTTATATATACCTTAGTAGTAATTAACAATAGATCGTAGAGAATGGGAGAGAGAAAGGGAAATAATGTGTGAGCTTTTTCGTATGCTTACGGATTCCCTCTCTTTCTTGTTCTCCTCGCTCATTGACTATATCAAATATATTCTCTCTCTCTCTCTCTCTTCGTCTATCGTGTAGAATCGTAGATTACGTTCATGGCGTCTGGATACGATAGCGTCTGGTTAGAAGGTAAACATGGATTTCAGCATGACGTCTAGCTTTCAAATCAGACTGCTTAGATAGACCATATTTATGCTTGGAAGATTAAGTAGCTGACAAATCGTTACCCATGCTAAAGCGATAGCACTATAAAAGCAAAAGCAGAACAAAATATGGCATTTATAGCTTCAAGAGCTTTCATTCATAGTCGTTCATTCACTTGGAACTGAGTCCAAATTAAGAACATGAATCGCTGGTTAAATCGCGTGGCTGTGGTAACCGGTGCCAGTTCGGGCATTGGTGCAGCCTGTTGCAAGGATTTGGTGGCCAAGGGCATGGTCGTTGTGGGGCTGGCACGTCGCGAAAGTCGCTTGAAGCAACTAAAGTCGGAGCTGCCGCCAGAGCAGGCGAAACGCTTTCACTATCGCCGCTGCGATGTGGGCGTGGAGCAGCAAGTGATCGACGCCTTCCTCTGGATCGAAAGGGTGCAAGGCGGTGTCGATGTGCTAGTGAATAACGCCGGAGTCATCCGCCCAATGATGAGCCTCGTCAGCGAAGGCAACAGCGCCGATGTGCACGCCATTCTGAACACGAATGTGCTCGGCGTCACCTGGTGCACACGCGAGGCTTTTCTCTCGCTCCAGCGCCGCAAGGTCAACGACGGGCACGTGCTGATTGTGAACAGCATATCCGGCCATCGGGTGCCCGTGGTGCCGCATATTAGTTTCAATATGTATGCGCCCTCCAAGCATGCGATCACCGCAATGACCGAGGTGCTCCGCCAAGAGTTCCTCAACAATGGCACAAAAACAAAGATCACCGTGAGTAGCACTCGGAACACGCACTAAATCGCTAGCTAACTATTAATGTTTTTTGTGATTTATAGAGCATCAGTCCTGGCGGCGTAGATACCGAAATAATTGATCGAAAATCAATGCCCCCACACGGAATTCCCGTGCTGCGCGCCGAGGACGTGGCCGACGCGATCTCCTACTGCATTCAAACGCCTCCGAATGTGCAAATACACGAGCTCACAATTAGGCCAGTGGGCGAAATGATCTAAGGGCATAGAGAGAAGAGAAGAGCCAGGCTCACTCACTTTAAGCCCTTCGATCAATAGACATAACTGCGAATTCCTTTTCGCTTGATCACTTAGACCTGCAGAAAATGTTACGTAAATTGAAGATTTTCTTAACTAATCTATTTATTTTTTATATGTTTATATTATTATTATTATTATTTTTATTTTTATTTTTATTTTTTTTTTTTACTAAATATATTATTATTGCTAGAAGAACCAGAAATATTTTGGAACAAAATAATCATAAATTGATTAAGATTTAAGTTCTTTTTTTGCTCTTAATAGTGGATAATGCTTAATATGAGGATTTTTAGCTCAATCGATTTCTTTTTTAAGTGAAAATTATATCTCTGTTTATATTTTATTTTAATTATTATTATTATTATTTTTTTTTTTTTAATATTTATTTAATTATTATTTTTTAAATTATTATTTATTTGACTATGTATTATACCTATAAGTAATTAACGTGGAAAAAAAAATAAACATCAATCAGTCAAGATTGAGTTTCGCTTTTATGATTTTTTTTTGTGCTTCAATTGTAACTCTTTATAATGGATAATGCTTCTTTAATCAATATTTATATTTATATTTAAAAAATCGAAATAAATCGAAAAGTCTGCGACAATCGATTCACTTTTTGTTCAAGAATTAACTACTTTCCTATAGCAAGAAATGTAACCTTTATAGTACTAGGTTCTGATTTCTATTGAAATCAATCTACCATATTCACAATTTATTATTCTTGACGTACAAATTGTACACTGTGAATAGACAATGACTTTAATAATGCTAAACAGCAAATTGAATTAAAAATAGATAGAAAGAGAGAGATAGAGAGAGAGAGAGAGATAGAGATAGAGATAGAGATAGAGAGAGAGATACTGCGAGAGCCCTTATATATGTGGCTTCTGCTTTCCCCTCTCTCTATCTTTCTACGTCTATATTGCTGTCTTTCCCACACGATAAGATAATATTGTATGTAGAACGCTACTGAAATTATGAATAACCCGATTAACTATCGATTATACTAAAGACACAATATTCATTTTGTGTTACTTTAAAGATTGCCGATAATTAGTAGATTAGATTACATATTTAAAAGTGCAAGAGTGCTTGTTTAAAATGGATTGCTCGACTAGTGTATACCACTGACCACTGTGAAGAGCTTCTACTTCAATCATTATAATATGCCTGGACACATAAATAATCCTTCTCATTACTCTATCATGTGGAGATTAGATATGTATTATAATTCTTCCATCGTTTTCTATATTTATCACAAATGCTCATGCACTCCACACATATTCCATATATAGCTTTGTATTCCAAATATAACTTGTATTAAATTTCGTTGATCTGGCAATTCTTTGCCATACATTTAGTGGCAACGCCTTCATTAATTTGACAGCTAAGAACATATCTATCTCACGGAAGCGAAACTCTATCTCCACTCGCCAACAAATAAGGGAAAGAAAATATGCACGACAATGTTTGATTCCCAAAATTCAAACTACCTTAGTCTGACATTATTAGCGATCGACCCATGTCTATATATTGGCAATACTACTTACTTTTTGAAAAGCTTGTATAAATGGGCTTTAATGTGAATTTGAATACATTTGTATTTACTTGAGCAAATGTGTCTGATATATTCAAATATGGGGGAATGTGAGTAATATACTAAATTCGAAATAAATATGTATGTATGCAATACAGGGACAGCTCCAACCAATTGCTTACTAGGAGTTGAGTTGAGTTGTATATGCATAAATCAAATAATACACTCATTCTGCATATGTTTTAACGCAATATTATTATATCGCTGCAATCATACGGACGGCTACAAACTCAGACAGATAAACGACTGCCGACTAGACATTCTGCATAAAAATTCATAAACTTTATTTGGTTTGTTACGTTACGCCGCCCTCTGCCTGTCACAGAAGCATTATACCCCCCAAATTCCCATTTTCAATGGGATTAAAGTATTCAAATATATATTCCAACTACAAGATGAACAAAAAACAGATTAGATGTCGATTCATTCGTTTGCTACACGCTTATATTATAGTCATTAAAATTATGTTTTGAAAAGTCCTAAGTACTCCCCCAAGAGCTACTATATACATACATGTATATATAAGAAATAATATGTATAGAAGCAAATGTAAAAATAGTTTATAGAACATTGCTTATGTCACTTGTTCTTCAAGCAGCTTGTAATTCTCAAATGGTTTAAACGTTAAATATCTCAATACCTACTTAAATCATTGCTCAAGTAACTCTTTAAATTGAGATTTATATACATATATAGAAGGCATTTGTATCGTTTCGACTTACCTGAAGGTTGCAGCACATCAATTTGTATTCGAAATATTCGCAAGGATGAAAGAGAAAGAAAGAGAGAGAGAAAAGAGTCATTGATTAGTCTGGCATTGAAGTGAACGAATAAATGGAGAGAGCGGTAAACGGAGCGTACAGCGCACTACAACGAAATGCAATCGCAATAGCAATCGTAATGGCAATCGCAATTGCAATTGCAACTGCAATCGAGCGTT
Source organism: Drosophila buzzatii (assembly GCA_035045845.1). Lineage (NCBI taxonomy): Eukaryota > Metazoa > Arthropoda > Insecta > Diptera > Drosophilidae > Drosophila > Drosophila buzzatii. The sequence continues at coordinate 1,984,166 of JAWNOS010000105.1, read as the reverse complement.
AAGCAAAGCCAACGAGATGCAATGTGCACGATGCGAGAAAGCAAAAGCGTAGCAGAAGCCTGAGCAAGCGAATTGATATGCATATATTGAGTTTTGCGAATCGAGGCTTTGATTGAGAGCTGCAATTGGTTAGACATCGAGTTACGTACAGATTCCCATATTACGCACACGTTCACACACACACACACACACACACACATAGAGTGAGGGCTGCCTTCCATTGCCCTTTGACCAGAGTTTTCGAGTTCTCTGTTTTTTTGGTTTGTCTTTTCGTTTTTTTTTTTTTACTTACCCGCCAGCAACAAGTATCATCTGCATGTTGCTCGATTGTGTGTGTGCAGCTCGTATATCCTAGACGGCACTCACACTCGCTTACACACAGCTGGCTGCTGATCTGGTCCCGGCCACAGGGGCTGCTGCTGTTGCAGCTGTTGCGGCTGTAGCTGTAGCTGCTGCTGCTGCTGCTGCAACATGACGGCCAGCACACAATCTCTGCTCCTTTTTAAGCCGTTTTCTTTTTTACAATTTATTTGTACTTTTTTTTTTTATTATTATTATTGTGATTTATTGTCGTGTTGGTCGTGCTGGCTGTGCTTCACTGTACTTGCAGCGCATAACTCCATTTGCGGCACAGCATTTGCTTAGTTTATATTAACACTGCAATACACACACCCACACACGCACACACATACAATTACTTGGCAGTCAACAACAGAGCAATTGGCAGCCTTTTTGCCATTTGCCTTGTGATCTGATAACAGCGCCGCTCTCGAGTCTATTATTTAATAAATTACAGTCCTATGAGCTCTCTAAGCAAATCCGAGTCAAAACTGTAATCAAGAATTTGGCAAGCGACAAGACACAAATGACGCCAGCTGAAATCTTGTGCCAAGCACAGCTGAGCTTGAGCAAAACCTCAGCAAGAAATCAAATTATTGAATAGCGTCAACATACCGAATACTGTTATATATCGTAAGAGTTCAATCAAAATAAGTTTTAAATTTAAATAAACTTCACAAATGAATACATGCAATTCAATACTCGTTCAGTCAGCGAATGGAGTATATTAGGCATTGAGTATATTATGAGTACGTACTGCATCGATGATGATTCATGAATTTCATATATACATGTGCATCAGTTTTCGATAGACATGACATTATTCTATATTGATAGTCTTCAGTTCATATATATTATAAAGACTAGAATAATATAATATTATAGCTAATCTATGTAGCAACGCACATTTGGGGAAAGTTTGAGAGTTTGGGAGATTTTGTGAGAGTTTGAGAGAGTTTGTCCTAGTATTTCTTTTTTTTTTTGGTATTTTGATTTTATAGTTAACTTATTGAATAACTTCTGACCCGCACTATAGATTAAGCTGATGCCTTTATTAAAGCGAAAAACAATCACAAAACATCACTTCAACATTTTGTTCAATTTGATGAAATTAAAAAAAATATATATGTATTGTTTATACAAGCCCCAACCACTAATAATTCGAACATCATGTTTTTCGCAGTGCGCAATGTTCAATACATTATATTATCTATACTACTAAAGATAACAATTATAATATCACAATTCAGCATGCAAAAAATTTAAAAATGTAGAAATTTCGTTGGTACGTGGCAAGCCTATTTGTAACGGAATCAGGGCATTGATTAGAGATTATTTAAAATCTAGGAAGACAGTTACGGAGATCAGCAAGCCATTACATAAAAATTAAAAAAAAAAAAAAATTAAAACAAAAATGGGAATATTTAAATTAACATTACAAATAGAGACCGAACATCAGCAATAACACCTCGCTACAAAAGACAACTGGCCAAAATTATCAAGGCTGAGCGACGCCAATGTTTAAGAAATTTGGCTCTGAGTGGTCGCAGAAAGTTGGTAAAACTGTGTACCGAGAATGGACGCGACTGCATTTAAAATATATTGTATATGCTTTTTATGAAGTATGTTTTGTTGCTAGCTATGAATCGCACCAAATAACTTGCTTACGCTTCGTCAAAAAAAGATGAGTTTACAATGGGCTCGGGAAAGGATGTCTTGGACTCAAAGGCAATGGGATACCATCATATTTAGCGATGAAGCTAAATTTGACGTTAGTGTCGGCGATATGAGAAATTGCGTCATACGAAAGGCAGCAGAAACATAGCATAAAGAACAGTAAAGGATTAGGATAAGTGCATTTCATTGAAGGGACGGTTAATGCTGAAAATGCATTAATATTTCAGATGCCTTCAATACCAAAACTGAACTGAAAGATTGCGGTGAATTCACTTTTCAGCAGGACGGAAGCGAATCAAAAATTGGCTGAAATATAATCAAATAGAGGCTTTAGATTGGCCATCAAATAGCACAGATCTAAGCCAAAATATTTGGTGGCTAAGGAAAAGCAAACTGCAAAAAATTGTTAAAATCAATGCCAAAACGGGTTAAATATGTACGTAATACGGGCAAAGGGCAACGTTACATTATTATAATGTTAATTAAATTATTGTTTTAAGTATGATAGTAAATCATATTGCGCAGTGTTCGAATTAATAGTGGTAATTTTGTTCTAGCATTTGAATAAATTACTCATATTGATGTTGCTGTTGAAAATAGAGAAAAACTTTTGTTTTCATCGTAAAGAAAATAAAATAAAATTTAAGACAAAATACATTGATATGCATTATCTTTGGTATTACAGATAATATAGTGGGGGAACATTGCATACCGCAAAAAACATGCTGTTCGAATTATTAGTGGTTGGGGCTCGTAATTGTATATATATAAAAAAAAAAAAAATTAATAAATTAAAAAAAAATATATATTAAATATTAAATCGTTTTTTATATAACGAATCTTTAATAGCTTTTTAACTAAATATTTATAATATTAATATAGTATTTATATATATATATATATATATTTTTTTTATTTTTATTTTTTTTATTTTATTTATTGCTTTTTTTTTATATGTAATTATATTAATATATTATTTTGTATATAAATATAGTATTTATATCAAACAAATTTTTTGTATTTATATAAAACATGCATGTTTAATATTTATAATAATTGTATTTATATAAAACACGTATTTTTAAATATATAAAAACTAATAATAAATAATTTATGAAGTTATTTTTATTATCAACTAAATTTGCTGTGATGAATATTAATCACAAAAAAAAACACAATTTCATAAGAAATTTTCTCAAAATAAAATTGCATATTTTTATTGAATACTATTAACTAGTCTATTCAACTATTCTGTAAAATTCCCAATTTGTATATATAAATATATGTAAACTTACACACTTTTCTTCAAATACATCTACTAAGAAGGTCACAGCTTGCCAGACCACAAAATGTGCCAAAGGTTGGACATAATTTTCATTTCATTTGGAGCTTTTGCAGGCAAGCTGCATACTTTTACTTTGCTGCATACTTTTATGACGAACTATGATTTGAAGCTTAAAGATATAACTTTTCATTTTGGTGGTCATTTTGAATATCAGTTAAAAAGAAACTTTGCGAAGTGCCCGCAAGTGCTGCCAAAGTCCAAAGTAAAAATCAAACTTTAAGACTGCAATTTTCATAACATTTAATATGCATCTAGTGAGTACATAGATATTTCAATTAATATATATAGAGTAGAGTCTCCAATTGCCATCATTAATGGCAAACTGAAAGGTAGTTGAACTAGTGAATAAAATGTGTAATAAAGATAGCAGATGCATGACTCGATATAGAAGGTGACTTCGATTGTCATCATAGAGTCATAGAGCTATAAGCTCGCTCCGCAGTATAAGCCAGAAATGCGAAAATTAGTATTCTGAATTAGAAGTAATCAACATGAATATACTTGATTGAAATTCGTAGCTTTAACGAGTATTCCATGTATTAATCTATCAAAGACAATATTTATTATTGTTTAGAATACATCAAAGAACTAAACTGAATAGCTGATTGTAATTGAAGATAATGGGATAAAAAGCAAGAGCTTGGTTTTAATCGACTCATGGAATACTCTCCCATAAAAAGAATAGATCAAAAAAATAAGATTTGTGGAGAAAATTTTTAGTTTTTGATCGAAAAAATTGAAAAAGTTATATTAAAAATCCTGCAGAACTTTCTAACTGATCAGTTGAACGAAAAAAAGAACTGCTTGCATAATATTATTGCGATATTAAGTCAAATATTTACACTATTTCATTAGGCTATCGACATAGCATACTATCTATACAATTATCTGAAAAACCTGTATATGTATTATAGAGATATTAAGTATGCTATGTACACTATGAATACAATATAGAATAATACCTGTAGTATACACCTTTAAGTATACTATCTAGACTATCTCAATATTTTATCTATAATACCCATCCTATCGATGCTATATTAATATACTTCATCATTTATACTTGACAATCTGTAATATCCTTCGTATATATAATCTACTACATATTTCAAGCAAACTGTCTGTCTTATATAAACTTTCTATGTTTACTCATCTACTGTTTACTATCTGGAGAATCTGCAATACATTCAATGACCTTAGTATATACACCATATATGAATTCTATATTCTATATATACTCTACTGTACTATATATACTATCTATTCTATCTTTACTAACTACACTAATCTCTATTCTATCTTGCATACTTATTATAAATTATAAATACACCATCAATATGAATATATACACTCTATGTAATCTTTATTTATGCCCTGTTCCAATTAAACTATCTTTATATGCACACCATTACTGCCTACAATAGAACCCCTACTTTACAATCTAATCTCTTCTCTTCCCTTCCTCTAACTCTCACTCTCTCTCGCTCTCACAGTTTTCTCATTAAATGCAAATTAAACTGATCAGACTTTTCCATATGGCTCAACTGTTATTTAGCTGTGTAACTCTAGACCTAGAAACATTTCTTTTGTGGCTTGTTTACAGTTGAGCGACAAAGTTTTGTTGGGTGTTGCTCAAACTTTTGTGTCAAACTTTTTGCTGAGAGACCGAAACAGTGAGGGAAACTATGCTGCTGTTAAGCTGCAGTCCGAGTGGTTTAAACAGTGCTGCACATAAGTTTAACTACACATACATACACACACATGCATATACATATATCATAAACATATAAATATACGTATACATATATAAAAGTTGCATTCGTTTTATGACAACTAGAAAACTATTTGTATATGGCAAAAAGTTGCTGGTTGTTGCTGTAGCTTGGTTAATTTTGCTGTTGCTATTTGGCCACATGTTGCTGTTGTTGCTGGCAAACTAAAGCATAGTCTACTTTTAAGCACAGCCTGAAGCAACATTTGCTAAATGCATTTCCTCTATTGTTATTTTTTGCTCGAAATTTTTCTTTTATTTTCATTTGTTTTCTTGTTTTGTTTTGATTGCGTTTTTTGTTGTGTGTCTTTGGAATTTAGGTTTGTAATTAATTGCGCTTTGTCTCGCATGCTATTCGCTTAACTGTTAGCCGTTTCGTTTCATTTCATTTCATTGCGTTTCACAAGGTCGTTGGCATATATGCGTCTCGCTCGCACACGCGCGCTCAGCTGTTTCTCGCACATCTGTCGCTCTCTGCTGCTGCTGCGAGCAGCTGTTAAGCGGGTTTTTAGTGAGGCCAAACATATCCCGCCGCCCGGCAGCAGGTGTGTGCGCGCGTCTCTGTGTGTGGTCCATGTATGTGTCTGTGTGTGTATTAAACGCCGTCAACTGCAAACGCCGTCGAGCTGCGCTCAGCTTGGCGCCACGCGGCAAACTAAGCCAACGGCAAAACACAAAAAAAAAAAAAACAAAAAAAAAAAACACAAATTGTCTCTGTTGTTGTTTTATAGTTTTTGCTGCTGTTGCTGCTGCTGTTTTAATTAATTAATTAAGCACGGTTTGGCTGGGGGTCGCGCATATAATTACAAAACTAAATATTAAGTATACGCCACCAGGCGCCAGCGATATCCCAAGAGACACCACAAATACACATACACACACACACACAGAGTGAGATCTGTTTATAGACATATACACACGTATGTGTGTGTGCATGCAGACAATTAAACAGTTAGTAGCTTGACATTAAATAAACGTAAATAAACGAGGACAGTTGCGGCAAATGTGTCATTGTTATGGCTCTTGCGGCAAGACCAAGGCTGCAGCAGCGCTGGTCAGCGCGGGCGGCGAGCGGCGAGCGGCGAGCGACGTGGAGAGGGGCGGATTGGGTGGATGGATTAGTGGGCCATGGGTTGGCTTAGCTAAATATGGGCTAAGCATGCGCCAACAGGCAACATATATATAGTATATTTATCTATATTATATATATATATATATATATATATATATATATATATATATGTATATATATATATATATATATATATATATATATATGAAAGCACGCTTCACATGGACAATATATATATATACATATATATATATATGCTTTCAGCAGCTTTTGTTATTGTTGTTTATTTGCTGCCCCTTTTTTCGCTGCTAACCACAAAATTTGTTTACATTTGCAAAAAAAAAGTAATGAAACCCGGCACGAAATTGAAGGAACATGTAAGACGCGGCACACGTACACAGACACACACACGATTAGCCTCTCCGAGAGTGGGAGAGATGAGAGCAAACAGCACGCTTTACTTTTCATTCATTTACTTTCGTTGAACCGTTTTTGTGTTTCCTTTACTCATTTTTTTGTATTTTCCAAATCAATTTCGATGCATTTTGCACATTTCTTTGTTGAACCATAAAAAAAAAAAAAACAATAAAAAAAAATAAGCTCACAGAACGAGAAAATAAAATTTAAAAGAATTCACACAGAAATCCGCATTTAATTTCCGCACGTTGCGTAAATGCCGCGCGCGCTGTGCGGATGCCCCAACGCAATGAAGAAAACAACAGCGGCAGCAGCAGCAGCAGCAGCAGCAGCAGCAGTAGCAACAACAACAGCAACAGCAACAACAATGGCAATCACAATAGAAACTAGTACAACAATTCTATTTGTGGGCATGTTCCAAATGCCAAACCGTTTCCAGCAGCTGAGGCGCTCAGCCAAAGGACAAGCGAAACAGTTTGGCAATGGGCAATGGGAACTGGCGCCGGCTTTGGCAATGTAACACTGACACAGTAACATAGAACACACACACATACACAGCCTGCATTAATGTGTGTGTATGTGTGTGTGAGCGAGCGCTGCCAAAAACTTCTGTTCCTTTTTATTTGCGGTTGTAAATTTTGCAACTTGATTTGCATTTTCGACAATTGTTTGCGGCTTTGAAATGCAATTAAGTGTGCCACAAACACATACACACACACACACACACATACAAGCACACACATACATACACATTCTTTGCGCAAGTCAATGCAGCGCGCAAAATACTTTTTGGGCTTGTGCCTAATTATTGCCAAAAAAAAATATATATATAAAAAAAGAAGCGGCACAACATAGAAGGAAAAAATACAATTTAAGTTGTTTAATTGCGACGACAAACGATAAAGGCGACGCACGCGACAAACGGTAAACGATAAACGTATAGCGGATAGCGGATAACGGCAGCGCAACAACAAATAAGTTGTTTTGCATGTTTCACAGTTTTGCCAAAACGTTTCCAGCGGCCGTTCAGCTTCTGCGAGTAAACTGAAGATGCCCACGGAGAGAGACAGAAAGAGAGCGGCCGCACGCTACACTGGCTGCGAGAGTGAGAAAGTGAGCGAGAGTGAGAGTGTGAGCGAGAGAGCGCGCGCGTCTTTGCTTACGCTCAGCGTACGCACTTGCGACAGAGAGAGATGCAAGGCAGCATGCGGCAATCATTGCTACGTTTGATTTTGTTATTGTCTTGGCCTAAGTTAACCGTTTCCCATGCAACTAGATTTTATGTGTGAGCGTGTGTGTGCCTCTGTTTGTGTGTGTGTGTGTGTGTGAGTGTCACCGTTCGTAATAAGTCAACAATAACAACAACAACGAGGGCCGCCTTTTGAAACCCTTTGATACTTGGAGTTACGCTCTCGCGCTCTCACATTGGCCCACACTTTCTCTCACTCTCAACTGGACCGTTGCTGGGGCGCCTTGTTGCTGCTGCTGCTGCTGCTGCTCGTGCTGCTGCTGGTGCTGTTGCTGATGTCGGCTGCAGCTTCTGCTGCTGTTGTCTTTAAGTTGTTTTTATTCGGATTTTTTTCTTTGTGTTTTACCGTTTCATTTATGTAATTTTCATTAAAATTTTCGCTCGTTTCATGCGCGTCCGCGTGCGCCGTTTATGCAACTGGCGTCGACGATGGCACAGAACATTTTCACCAGCGCAACGAGACACACACACACACACACACACACACACACAGACACAGGGACGGTCGCACAACAGACATGGACAGACATACATACATACATATGTACATACATACACATGCTCAAACACCTCGATAACTTTTGGCTGACTTTAGAAATTGAAATGGCAAGAAGAAGAAGAAGAAGAAGAAGGAGAAGAACAATAACAGCAACAACAACTGCAAGAAAAATGCCGACTAGAACAACGACCCAAAAAAAATTGATTGCTAAACGCTGAAGGACTCGGAAAACAATGCAATGAAAATGCAATGAAAATGAAAATGGCAAAATGAAAATAACGTTTAACGTTACTTTGGCGCCATCAACTAGCTTTGCACACACACGCCCGCAAGACACCCACCGGCATGCCCCCCTTCTCTCTCGTCCTCAGCCATGCTGCCTACCTGCAGCTGCTGCTGCGTCTGCTTCTGCTTCTGCTTCTGCTTCTGCTTTTACTACTACTACTTCTTCTTCTTCGTCGTCACTTGCACTTTAGCGCCCAGCAATTTATGCTTGTAATTTGGTCGTAAGTGTTAGACTAGAACATGTGCGAGCGAGACGTCTGTCGGCTGTCGCTCGGCAATCAGTGTGGGAGTGAGTGTGACAGCGCGACAGAGAGAGGGAGATGGTTTGAGGGAAGCCAGCAGCAGCAAGTGGCGCAAAATTTTTGTTTTCTATTACTTTTACTTTTAATTTTATTGCTGTGTGTTGGTTACACAATTCTCTATAAACAGACCAAAATACACACGCACACACACATGTGTAATTATAGACAGCTGCTCCACATTGGCAAGTTATATATCTGTATATATATACATAAGTATATGTGTATGCACATAAATTGGTATGTAAATGCCATACAAACACACACACAGACGCACACTCACACACACCCGTATATACACTACAAATATGCCCGTTCGTCCGCAGTTGCAGACCGCCTTGGGGCTTAGACAAGCGAACAACAAACAGCAGCGCAAGCAATAGGCAAACAAAACACGCAAAGTGTTCGCTTTAATGGCGCTTTAGCTGCCAGCGAGTCAGTCAGTCAGTCAACCATTCTGCCATACTGTCTACTTGTCTGTCTTTCTCTCTGTCTGGCTGTCTTTTTGTCTGTCTGCCTGCCAGTCAGTTAGCTGGCCAATCAGCTTTGATGTGTTTGGCCAACTGTTTGCTGCGATTGTGGCGAAAGCAACGGGTGCAAAATTTGCGGTTTCCCATTTCCTTGTTTACTTCCGCTACGGCACTGGCAATGGCTCAATTAGCATTTCGATATGATATCGATAACATATCGATTGGCAGCGCTGAGCTGGCTGAAGGCTTAAATAGCACACTCATTGATTGGCTGCATAACGAACAAATAAATCTACTTTGATAAGGATGTGAATGCCCCAATTAAAGCTGCCTGACTGCCGGATACCCTGTATTTGACATAATAAGCAGCATAACTAGCACTCAAATTATATACAATTTAGTAATTTACGTATCAGAAATTGTATTTATGATCAAATTGATATATATTCATATGGAAGATTGAAGAGCATGAATTAGTTATTAATATTAAGTATACGTATATCTCATATAAAACGATTTTAATGTCGATCAAGTTGAACTGAACTAAAATGTCGAAAATGTCTGATTCGATATAGGTCTATCTGGTAGACGTGAGTCATAAACACATATAAGAACAATAAATAAAAATGTCTTCCTCTATTTGCTCAATCAAAGATTTCACACACTCCAGCCCTGGTACACTTATGTTATCCAAGGGGGAAATATAATTTGAATGCAATTCTGTAAATCGATAAAGTTTACACATAAACAATACTCATGGTGTAATATACATCTCTTTTACACATTACAGGGTATACAAATGCATGATTTATTGAGATCATTTGGGAAAATCAAATGAATATTTCGTGGCATATTGAAGAATATTATTTTATTACCAGCTACACAGCACGAAAAAATTAAATTTTTGTAAATATATCGAAAAGATATAAAATAATATATAAATTGTGAAGAAACTCATGTTGGCATTTGAGAATCATGATTATTTCATAATAATATGTGGACATATGTATATGTGTATGTATGCCACTTTTATATGTTACAATCTTGCATAATAAGAGAAATGTAAAAAATAATACAAATTGAAATATATACATATATGTACATAGGCACTTACATTATACATCTATTTTATTTTATTATTATTATTATTATTATTATTATTAAAATTATTATTATTATTATTATTATTATTATTATTATTATTATTATTATTATTATTATTATTATTATTATTATTATTATTATTATTATTATTATTATTATTATTATTATTATTATTATTATTATTATTATTATTATTATTATTATTTTTTTTTTTTATTTTATTTTTTTAAATTTATTTTTTTTTTTTCTATATTTTTTGACTTAGAAAGTTTTATGCCAAAAGTTGATTTTTGATTCAATTTTGATTCGTAGCCAAGTCAAAAGTTTACATTGAATATATTACTCAGTTTTCTGTCTAGCCTCTTTTAATCTTTCTAATTTGTTTTCGCTAATTTCATATGCGTTCTCTGTCAGCTATGTTATACGGGGCTAAAAACTTTTTTAACTATTTGAAATTGAAATTCAATTTATTTTTGTCGTAGTTTAACCATATTTTATAAAGAACTCTACAAAAAAATGTGTCTCCAGAATTTAGAGACGACCAGAACTTTACGCCAAATTTCTTAATGTATTCTATTTGCTAACATTGATAAAAAAAAAAAAAATAATAAAAAATATAATATATATAGATAATAAATAAAAATACAAAGTAACATTCAAATAGTAATGAATTTGCATTGAGTAAACAAATTTGATAATTATCAAACATTACATCATTCCCCAATTTATTGTTTTATTATTAAAATATGCCCTCTTATTTGAATATATATAACTTCAGAATTGATCACTAAAATAGCTTTTATTTAATAGCAAAATAAATAAAGTTAAATAAAACTAAAAAATATATTATGGGTAATTGCTCTAATTCTTGCGAAATGATTTTATTTTTGAAAAGCCTAAACATATAATTCCTTCCGTCCTCAATATTGATTTATTTCTGGTTTAAACAAAATACAGTAGAATCCGGTTATAACGAATCCGCTTATAGCGATCATATGCTTTATTGCGACGAATATTCCACATTAAATTTTGTGAGCAAACTCATATGGTTATAACGTCTTTCGGATACAACGACGGTCCCTTGAGCGTCGTTATAACCGGATTTTGCTGTATAGAGTATATATCAATATATATAGTTTTTGTAATTGCACTTCAGTTGAAATTGAAAAAATGTATGCTGCAGTGAAATTTACTTCCTATATTTACATTATATATTTATAAATGTATAGAAATTTCAAATTGCTAGAATATTTCGCTCAGTGCAAATAGCTCGAATTGCGCCTGGAGCAGATGTTTGCCATCCTTGTCGCTGCGAAACGGTCAATAAAACATGTATTTTATTTTAGACTAGGTCAGTCGAACACACGCACACACACACACACACACACAGAACGAAACAAATTTGATTTGCGTACCACATTGATTTTTGTTGTTGCTTTTAGTCAAAATACTTGGGAAGCAGTGAGAGTCGTCTCGTGAATACTTAGCTTTTTTTTGTCAATCTGTGTGCGATGAGAGAGAGTTTTGTGAAGTGAAATTGCAATTGAGATGCTTCTCGCATAGGCAGAATGAATGATCGATGGCCATCGCTTACATGTTGGCGTACAGGACATTCTCGAGTGCGCTGCAGATCCTTAAAATGTCGCCCAGCAGCAGCTGATTCGGGCGCTTTCTGGCAGCAGTTGCTGTAGCTGCTCCACTGCACCACAATTGCACCACACTGGTTTAGCACCACACTAAAATGTTGCTAACACAATCAAAAACAAAACGCACAGCACTAGCCGCTGGAGCTGCAGCTGCTTCCGAGCCCATTTTATTTCACTTTTCCTCTTCTTCTTCTTCTGCTGCCTCTTTTGGCGGGAAAGCCAGATTAAAACAGGAAAAAAAAGCAAACGTGTGCAAAAACCAGGAAACGGGACACGTTCGACACGAAGTGCGTGTATCTTGGCACAGCACACACAAACGCACACACACACACGCACACGCACACGCACGGACACGCACACACACGCACGGAACGTGTTGAACTGGCGACGCTTCCGCTTAGTTTATTTGTGCGCCGCGCCGCACCGATTGCAACTGCAACTGCAACAGCAACGGCAACTGCCACAGCGCCAGCAACATTTGAGGCCCCAAAAAATAAGGAAAACTGTCCAAAAAAGCAAAAACCATAAAAGAATCTAAATAATCAAAGAACACACACACAAATATGGCAAAAACTGCTGACTGCCGACTGCTGACAGCTGAGAAGGCACTCGCACACGCTCCACAATAACAGCAACGACAGCAGCAGCAGCAGCAGCAGCAGCAGCAGCAAGAAATGTTTGTCGCCAGAGCAGCAGCAGCTGCAACAGCAACAGCAGTCTCTTGTACAAATGTCAACTCAATAACAGCAACAACAACAACATCATGTGGGACTGGCAGCGACGCTCATCAATTGACGCGAGGCGTTCAGCCGCAGGCAACAACAACAACAACAACAGCTGCAGCAGCAACTCACAAAGGAATTATAGAGCGCAGCGCTGTCAGCGTCGACGCTGCAGTTGCTGCCCTTCTTGGCGTTTGAACTATGACAACAACAACAACAACAGCAGCAATAGCAATAAATGCTGCCACTTGAGTGCGCAATAGGTCTATGTCTACAACTTGTGTGTGTTTGGGTGTGTGTGTGTGTGTGTGTCGCGCACATTTAAGCGGACACTTTGTCATACGAGGCGCCTGAACAAAAATGTTATTTATACGGGCCAAGAGTTGTTGCTGTTGCTATTAGTGCTGCTGCTGCTGCTGTTGTTGTTGCTGCTGTTGCTGTTGCTGTGGTGTTGCTGCTCATTGTTGTGGTTGCTGCTCTTGGCTTAGCAAGTTTTCTTTCTGTTGCCATTGTTGCTGCTGCTGTTTCTACTGTTACTTTGCTGCTGTTGCTGCTGGCAGTCCTTTAGCTGCTGTTACTGCTCCTGCTGCTGTTGCTGCTGTTGTTGCTGTTGTTGCACGCCCTTTAGTCAATGCGCTTATTGTTTGCCCTTTGTGACATTTGACTTCAATTTGTTAGCTCTATTGTACTACATTTGTTTCTTTTGAGCATTACACACAAATGTCCTGCTGGCAGGCAGCAAGAGGGTAGATAGATTCGCGCAGTTATTAGCACAAACTTGAGAATTGAATAGAGTTGTATATAAATGGTAATTACAGGGTGTGGGCTAGTTGTTCATTCACTGCAGCACTCGCTAAAGCCTAGCAGCTCAAGCACAAAACATGAACAATATGAGCAGCAGCTGTTAGAAAACAACAATCGCATTTCAACTTTTGATTAAATGTTGAAAGGTTGATTGTGCCAGAAAGAGAGGCAATCAGAAAGAGAGAGGGAGAGAGAGAGAGAGAGAGAGAGAGCGGAAGGCAGATTGAGAAACATGGCATAGACTCTATAGAAAAGCAAAACTTCCCTTCTCAAGCTCATACAAATTTGACAAACAACTTATAATTGTCATTGCTGTTGCTGTTGCTGTTGTTGGTGTTGCTGCTGTTGCTGTTGCTGTTGCTGTTGCTACTACTGTCCTCATAGGCAGTTATGGAAAGTCATTGAAAGTCAATCAGCAGGCGGCCGATTTAATGCAATTTGAAAGTTGCTCGCGTGTTGCGAACGAAAAGTTGCTGACGGCCAATAAATGTCAACAACAGCAACAGCAGCAGCAACAACAACAGCAACTAAAGGCAGCAGCAGCAGCCAAATGACAACAGCTAAAAGTCAGCTGCAAGCCATAAAAAAAGATGAATGACAGCCCGGCTAGCTGGCTGTTTGGCTGTTTGGCTGGCTCGATAGCTGGCTGATGGGGCTGCAAATAAATTGGTGGCGACAGCAACTTTGTCGCAGCGAGCAATAAATAAATGCAAAACAGTTGCAGCAAACACAGCATAAGACCAAAGCTGCATAGCAGCACAGGTGAGAACTTCAGAGACTTGTGCCCAATGGCTAGACGCTGTGTGCTGCAACCATGACGTCATCAGCAGGAGGAGCAGCAGCAGCAGCACGTGGCAAACGTGGCAACTAGCTGAGCTAATGGCTGTCGCAGTAGCGACCTTCGTCAAAGGCTTGCAGCATGCGGACAACAAACATACATACAAACAAACACACATACACATACATATGTATGTGAGTGTGGCCAGGCAGACATGTGCAACATTCACATTATTCATGCAGCTATGCCGCATGTGGCACAGACGACGAGCAACTTTTACTTTCATTCGACTGGCGCGGTGTTTCGTGCCGGCTAAAGTGAGTTCAAGGCCAAATTAGCAAGGGGCAAGGAGCAGGAGGCGAGGGCGCAGCAAGAGGCCACGGAACAGAGGCCACGGGCCAGGTGCCAGGTGCCAGGTGCTTGCTTCGTTAACACCGACAGCTAATTGCTAGCACTTGAACTGAAGTCATAGTCAGTCGACACACACACACACACACACACACACACACACACACACACACACACACACGTGTGCATAGAGCGAGGAGTTGCTGCAGTGCCTGGCACACATTTTCGTAGCATACTTTTGAGAGCAAAGCAACTTTGCTAATTGTATTATGTATACATGCATATGACTCTGCATCCATGAATATTCGCACAGTTTCGCCGAGTGCCCTAATTGAGCAGTTACTTTTTGAATGAATAAAGCTAGCATGATGTGTAAAAATATGCAAATGTATATATGTACATACATACATAATGGAAACACAAATTTACACATTTCATTTTATTTGAAGCAATTCAAGTAAGAAACTTTAACTTGTAGACGAGTGTAAGTCGATATACACTAAATGCACAATACGTACAGTAGTCAATTACTAAAGCATACACTAAATAACGCTCAATAATTTCAATAGGTAAAAATGCATATAACACTTCATTTTGTAGACGAGTGTAATTATATATACACTCACTTGAGTAGTACTATCAAATGTACAATGGTTACACAAAATAACTGTTGCAAATATATTAATATATATATTTGAAACATATAATTTGTAGGCGAGTGTATATGAAGATAGTACATAAAATATACATATGTATAATAATATATTTATATATAAAAATATATATATTAATGAAGATAGTTCATAAAATATACATATGTATAATAATATACTTATATATAAATATATTTACATATATTTAATATAGTATAGTAGTAGTAGTAGGTGAGTGTAATACATACACACACATTTACAGTTATTCATATATGTGTATTGTGGTACAAGTGTACAGTATATACAAAGCGCAACGAACTGTCAAATTAGTTTATAGGACAGTTGAAATTTTCTTGTTATTAAGTGTAGATATTTAACATTTAAATATATTAAATTGGGTGAAACCTCACTTGAATTATGAGGATTAAAGAGAGTTTAAATACATTTATACATTTATGCATAGTGAAACAGTCATAGGCGACTAGACAGCTACAGTAATAATGCGTGACTTAAGACATTTGTCTTAATTTCACACAATAATATAAAAAAAAGAGAGGCGGTCACAACCGACTACCCAATACTCTCTCTCTCCTGTGCATATTTGAGAATACGCCAAGTTTCAATGGCTGAAACAGTGCTCAGAGCAGAGTTCTGTTGACCATTTCTTAATGCTAGCAAATAAGAGTTTTTACTCACGCTTTGAGAAAAAACTCAGAGAGCAGCTGCAATCGGTTTGAATGAAGCTGAATTTGTGTATTAGTGTGCGTGTGAATATTCTCTTCACTAGCTGAAGCTCTCATTGAGCGCAGAACAATCGTATCGCTCCCTAAACGATGTACAGGAAAAGAGCATCACACGAATACCTCAACTCAAGGCGCTCATAATAAGACATAAGATGAACAGATTCGAAGGAGTGTATGCTCAGAGCGAGAGCAAGAGCGAATGATTTGCTTCGGCTGGTCTCGAGAAAGGAGCGTGCAGGCTTAAACGGTTAACAGTTATTTGCAAGCTATGGTATTTATGGGAGAGCTCAGTAGCTGTATGTAAATTATTGCAACTCAAATTATACACAAGATATTATCGAATAGTAAGTATATAGAAAGTAGTAATAATAATAATAATAGAGATATTCATAGACACTACAAATTCCTCCTAGTAAAGCTCAGTTAAATGAATACAACTAAAACCAATATACTGCACTTATTTCGTGAGCGAGTATCCCTAAAAGAAAAACACCTGCAACTGCTACAATTTGTCGCTTTAATCACATTTTAATTTTGGCAAAAACAAAAAACTTGAGACTGCATTTGTGTTGGATAGTGTTCAATTGATGAAGCGCCGAGGCGTTGAAAAATGCAAATGCAGCTGGCAACTGTGAGCCAAGTCGAGTCGAGCCAAGCCAAGCCAAGCCAAGCCAAGTCGACTCACGCCCATATGGCAAATGAAGGAGAAAGAACGAGAAGAAGAAGAAGCAGAGAAATCCATTTGCCTAGTGACCTCGTCAAAGGACTCGGGCAATATAGCAATATAGCCTCTAAAGCCACGCCCACCCAGTCGCCGCTTGTAATTAGCTACAGCTCCAAAGTGCAAAATAAAGTTGCGACTGGGGCATTGAAATTTATTATAGCACTACAAATACCCTGTAATCAAAAGGCGCATGATAGGGGATATGCGAGGACTGAGAGCATATATGAGATTTAGTGTAGATATACGAATAATAGCTTGATAGAGCTTTGAATATCGCTTGCATTTTATACTCTGTATAATGTCGCCCACAGGGCATACAATAGTCGATCATTTCGGCATTCCACTCAAAACAATTTGGATTGTGTTTGCATTTTTGTATTTTTTTTTTAGTTTTGCTTATCGCGCCACAAAGATCGCCACAAAGGCCATGTTACGAAATTATTGGACTTACACACACAAACACACACACACATACAGTTACATTCACATGCACATGTACACTCGCTGCGCCGCTGACATGCAATGCAAATAGTCAACGCGCCGCCACATGCCGTGCACACAAATCAAGGGCACTTGTTCCATGTTACCCCGTCAGCCACCCCCCTCCCCTACGACGACCCGCCCCATAGCAACCGAGCCTGCCTGCCCGCCTCCAGCTCAGCCCCACGCCTACTATAATACAACAATACTGGGCGAGGTCGCCGTGGGCGCACGAGTTGCCGGGCAATTCAAATGGCGGCTAAAAGTCGCGTTCCATGTTCTTCTCCAACTCCTGCTCCTCCTGCTCCTCCTGCTTCTCCTCTTCTGCTGCTCTGTATGTGTTTTTGTTGCCGTCTAAAGTTGACGGGGGTCAGCAGCAGCAAGAACTCCAACACAAATTCCCTGTATGAGTGTGTGTGTGGGCGTATGGGCGTGGCCGGCTGTGTTGGCGTTGCCAATTAACAGAAACTGCGGAGTAATGTTTGCCAGGCGCGAAACAACGGAGTCGGGAGTTGTTTGGCTGACTTTTGCATGTCTGCCAGAGGAGCGAGAGAGAGAGAGAGACAGGCACGCATACACCTGCAGCACACGTGATATTATTTTAGTTATTGTTGTAAGCCGGCTATTGTTGCTGCTGTTGCTGTTGCTGCTGTGGCATTGACATAAATTTTGGTTGGCCAAATGAAATGGCGGCAGCGGAAGCAGCTAAGAAACGCGCAAAAAAAACACACAAGGCAACAACACTTATAAAAATAACAAAGTAACAACAAAGCAAAGGGCAAACAACACACGCGAAATACAACACACACACACACACATACACACACACGCACGCATACAACACACACGCAAGGAACATTAAAGCAATTTTCTCGCAATATTTTTTTATAGCTTTCGCTTGTTGTTGTCGTTTGTTGCTGCTGCTGTTGTTGCCCTTCTTGTTGTTGTGTGACACATTACATAAATACGAAACATAGTATTAAGAAAAAAAGAAAAGTAGAAATATGTATATGACCAAGAAAATGGCATTCAAAGGAAAAACTCAGGCATATTATTTCCACTTAACGCAAAAAAACGAATTCAGAAGGTAGCGAGAAATCGTTTAAGGAAATCAATCAATCAATGCTTAAGGGGCATAGAAAATCGAAACTATAAATTGATTTTTAATATCAGTGAAAATTGCCTCAGTCAGCTGCTCCCTGCGACAAGGCCAACAAAGCCAAACGCCTCGAAAGTAGAGCAAAAGGCAGAGAGAACATTTGAGGGAATCGAAGAGAGTGAAGCATAAATAGCAAAAAATCTTGTTAACGTCGAACTTAATTATTGTTAATTTAATACCGAAGATGCATATAGAATATTGAGTACCTAGTGCAGATTTGCATTTATATAGCCTGCCTGAATGTCCCTTTGTTGATCTGGATTTAAAATAAATTGTTACTTAGAACTAATTCTCTGTAACAGTTAAATAAATAAATTTATACTGAATTTACAAAAAAATACAAAAAAATAAAATAAATAAATAATAATAACAATAATATAAATAGCGTGGCATGTTGAAAAATACCCTGTAATTTTCGCATTTTATGAGTGTAAACAACCAAATTTTGCTGTTACGTTAGCCTCGCCTCTTTCTAAGAAGAAATAGGCAAAGAAGTTTTTTGTGACCAACTGCATAATTCATGCATACAAAGAGCTTAGTAGTAATTGCTAAGATGGCAGAAAGCTTTTTAACATGAATATAAAGTATAAATGAATTAAATAAATTAAATCAAAACAAAACAAAAAAAATCAAATAACAAGTTCTCAGCAGGATTTGAACCCAGGTATTTTTTTTTTTTTTAAATAACATGTATGAAATAAATTAAAATAATAATGGGCTCAGGGTAAAAACAATGCTTTTGAAGCCACCCACACCACTTGAACTGAATTTCGGTAGCTAAAACCAAATAAGACACTGCTACAGTGCCTTCTGACAAAACTAAAGAAACGATCGAAAAATTCACAATTCAATCGTAATATTCTTAGAATATGCTCTCATACCGACTTTTGTATGTATGCATAGAAAATCGCTTAATGTGCACGCACGACAGTGTGTGTATACACGTCTAGTGTCAATCTGGATGTATATATAGGAACAACGGTTTGCTTGCCATGTACGTTTGCTACACACCCCTACGGGAACAGAGTATCACGCAATTGGTTGCACCCAAATGCAACGTTCTTACATGAACCCTGAACCCATTGAAAATGCGAAGTCAGTGTATTATGGTTTTACTCATATATACTATATAATATAGAAGCCTACGGTACATATTTTTAGAAAAAAGAAAAAAAGCAAATTTAAATAACTCATTATATAATACAACAGTGTAAATGGGTATAATGATTCAGTTTCAGTACATTGTAGACGTTTTGAATAAATATGTTTAAATATAATTAAAACGATT
Source organism: Drosophila buzzatii (assembly GCA_035045845.1). Lineage (NCBI taxonomy): Eukaryota > Metazoa > Arthropoda > Insecta > Diptera > Drosophilidae > Drosophila > Drosophila buzzatii. Next base: position 1,964,294 of record JAWNOS010000105.1, on the reverse strand, counting down.
AACAAAAAACATGTGAATATATAAATATATCATAATATATAACGGGATACACATGTTACATATTAACAGCCAACTCAATTGATCTATTTATATCTTTAACAAATTTATCTTCGAGCACACAATTTACGACCATTCAAAGTAGAAAACAATCGAGTAAACGAATGTGAGCAAATCACATTTGCCTTAAGCTCCAATTACAAGGCATGAGAGAGAGCATGGCAATAGGAAAAAGTTATTTTTGGAGGAAAAGCCGCGTTTATTCGTAAGAAAAAAGTTACGAAGTGATATGAAATTTAACTAAAAGGCGCCGCAATTTGCAGTAACGAACAGTTAAACAAAACAATTGTAGCTCCCAAAGGTAATGAAAACAAGTAAGAAGGCTCTAATCGAGACGGCTCGACTACGAGATGCCCTGAACCCTGCACTCAGAGGCGCGAGCCTGAATTCCTATTTGCTATGGGTTCAGGGTGTAAAACTCTGCAACGAGCAAAAATATTATAGATCTTCAGAGAGATAAAAAAAATCTCAGCGATTGAACACATTTTTAATTTATAATTTAAATTAATAAATGATTTATTATTTTTTGAATTGTCCTTCTTTTTGAATTATTTTTCAATTATGGGGATAATACAAAATTTTTTATTTAAATTGATAATTCATTCAGGTTAATTCCATTTCTATATATTTTATGTATTATTCTGTATATATTTCACTTTTATATGTTTACTAAGTTGTTAGTAATCGATATGTCAATACGATTTGCCCCTATTTGGACAGTTAGAAAAATATTTATTTGCGAATTCAAATGGGATTGATGATGGCTTTTAATTTGCTGAAAACAGACAGACAGAAATAGTCTGATAGACGTATCGATTGGTATACGGAAACTGTTTAAAAATACGCATGCTTCAACTGTCTGGCGCATGTTAACGAATCAAATTAGCTCTAATGGCTATCAGGATGTCGAGTATCACAAAACACTCATTGATGGGCTCCATTCCCCCCTAGAATGACAAATCTATTTGAGAGCAAGTTAGCTGGCTATTTTCATTAGCAATGCATCAATATTTTCTATAAATATATATTATAAAATAATACATTATTATTAGGTGATAATATGATATTAATATACTTATATAATTTTACTAATTGACCAAATGCAAATACAAATTCAGAGTAAAATTTCTATAGCATAATGAATAAAAAAAACATAGGGAAATATGTAATACTCTCATAATCAACTGTACGAGCTGAGTCAATTTCTGTCTGTCTCACTGGTAAACAAACAAAGGTTAAACACAATGTCACACAAGTCTTACAGTAGAAGTTTTATGGTAACTCAATCCATTTCCTTTTTATCGAGAGAAAGCGCTGCTTTGACTCGTTTTTTAGGGCCCCAATTGAAACCCATGAAACCAAGTCAACAAATTTTCACAAACAATTTGTTTCATGTAATAAATATTTGTAGATTTCTGAATACTTTCTAATTCCATTTACAAACTACAATAAAAAAAAATAAAAAAAATAAAAATAACATAAAGAATGATAGTAAATTGAGAATTTCATATTAACTCATTAAGTTCTGCATCCCATTAAGATATTTAAGAGTTTATCCAGAAGAAAATTGTTTGTAGAATAAATATTTGCTATGGAGCAGACCAAGCGCAGGCGCAGCATAAGGCTTTCGTTTATGTGTGAGTGTGAGTATATATGGGTGTGTGTGAAATAACGAATGACTGATGAGCATAGAGTTCAGGTTATCTAGTAAAAATTTAACAATTATCTACCAAAATTTATTCCTGACTTAAATGTTGAGAGAATAAATCTGTTGAATGTAATATTTATTTTTATACCCTGATTAGTTCTATTTATTGATTTAATTAAATTGAAAAACTAAGTTAATTAATTTAATTGTCTTAAATTATTGTTAATTAATCAAATTTATCCCAGACATAAATGTGGAGAACATAAATCAGACAATAAATAATTAAATAAAAATTAAATATTCTTATTTATTTTTAGTTCTATTTATTGATTTAATTAAATTAAAAAACTATGTTTATTAATTCAATTAACATTAAATATTATTTCTAAAATTTACTACAATTTTATTATTAAAATTTATCCCAGACTTAAATATTGAAAAATCAAACAGACAAAAATAATTAAATAAAAATTATATAATATTCTTTCTTTTCATTTCTATTAATTTATGTAACTAAACTTATAACTTAAGCTTATTACTTCAATTGACTTTAAATATTATTTTTAATATTCTTTATTTCTATATATTTATTTAATTAAATACAATTTTCCTAACTTTCAAACATTAAGTACACAAACTTCAGGCAAAATTATTTGCCTAATTGGACTGTTGAATTAATTTGCTAATCAAGCGAAATTTGTGAATTGAAACATTTTCGCGACATTGAATTTTGCATTAAAAGAGGCCTTAGCTCTGACCTTGAACTCATATGTTCAAACACTCGAGCACGTGCTCATATGGGCGTGGACCTCCACACACACGCACACATACAGTAATACACCTACATACACACACACACACAGACGAAAATGCTTTTGCATATTAATTATAATAATTCGTCTTATGCAACACGGCGTATACGTAATGAAGCATTCTCATAGCTGTGTGCGTGTGTGCGCGCGCGTGTGTGTGCTGAGTTATGCCGGCTCCAGTTAGTCGCACAGATGACTACGCACATTCGTTTTATTTGTGCTGCTAACTCTGGCAAACGAATCGGATATTTGTGACTTTTTGTGACTTTCTGCGACTTTTGGCTGCGACAATGGCGACAGCGACAGCGACGGCGCCGTCTGACAAAAATCTGTTTAAAAAATAACAAGAAGCCCGAAGAGACAGGGAAGGCAGAACAAGAGTGCCTGGCTAGCTGGCTGGCCAAAAGCGGAAGTTGCCAGCCATTGTGAAGTCGTTGTCTCCATGCGCCAGGGCAATGACTCGACTCGACTCGACTTGACTCGCCTTTGGCGTTGTTGAACTCGTTGCGCCTGCAGTTGGCTGACATTACGCATACGCCATGCTGTGCAGCTGCAAAAACAATCCGTGCAGCTAGAGCTAACCAAGCATGTATATACTTTGATTGACTTTGATTTCAGTTCTGCCTATTTAGAGATTTCATTAAATGAACTTTTCTTCTGATAAGCCAGCAAGCTCTCTTTCATGAGTCAACTTAAGGCAAAGATTTCCTTCTAAAAATTAGGCTGTAAATCAATGATGCTATCACCTACATCAATTTATGGCTCACAAGCAATAAGAGTCTGCGATGACATCATACAGGAAATAAAAGCAAGCACCTATATATGTATATATAGTGTATATATACGCGCAATCAACAAAATCTTTTATGGCATTCATTTTTTATGGCTAAATATAGAAGAAGACGATGTGATTTTTTGTGACTCAACTGATTCAATTCACATAAGAAGCTTCATATTAAGATCTGAGTAAGGTGCTGCGGTTCACTTTGAGATTATATAGAAGGGAAGACTATGAGAGAGCTCTTATATAGAATAGAAGCCACTTCTGAGACAGAGATAAATATGAAGCTTAATACAATCCCAAGATAAATTAAATTTAAAATTATGAATTTAATGAGATCAACATATATTACATAATATCCATATTCAGTGCTTCACATTAATGTTCGGTTTACTTCAAGTGCGAAAAGATAGGAAAAGTAAGTTAAGACTTTTCTACCATGCATATGACTATCTGATCAAGCATGAGCCATATGCTGGTTATACATTTTGAAAGAAGAGATCAAATGGACAATTTACTGCTCTTATCTATTCGCTCTAAAGTCAGAGGAGCAAGGATTGAAGAAGATTCCTGAGGATGATTCCTGAGAATGATTCCTGAAGAAGATTCCTGCAGAAGATTTCCCTCTCAGAAAATGTTTAAGCATGAACTGAAGTAAACTGCTGGAGAGCATTAAACAATTCACAATCATTCCCATTATCACAATAAAGTCACTTGAGTTCCATGCTCGAATGGCATTGCCTATGAATCCATAATATTATATTAAGATGTTATAAGTATTCTACATAAAAGAAGTTGCTCTTCGGAAACACAATTCATTGCCGACAAAATGCGAAAATATCTATTAATCGTTTCTTAATGTTTGCAAAAGAGAGTTTTTTACTCACAGTTTGAGAAAAAAAACTCAGACAGGAACTGATTGCGTTGGTTGTTTGCTTGAGTTGAAATAAAAAGACTTTTATGTGTATGTATACGAGGGCACTCTTCACTAAACACATCAACAGCTTACGTGAATGTGAACGTGTATGTGCAAGGGAATGGCATAGACTCTTTGAGTTAGCTGCTCACTTAATGATCCTCTCATTGTGCGCAGATCAATCGTATCGCTCACGAATGATTCAACTCAAGGAGCTCAACATAAGACCAAGATCCGAAGGAGTCTATGCTCAGAGCGAGAGCGAGAGCGAGTGAGTACCATTTGTTTCGGTTGGTCTCGAGTACAGAGTGTGATTGCAGCTCAAATACTGTCTAGTAACATTTTTGTGCATACCTAGTCAAGGTTGATGCTCAGACATGAACAGTGTGTACTCTACAAATAGGCAGATGAACGCTGAACCTCACAACCTCGGCAATAGAGTCGGAATATTAAATAGATGAACGCTGACTCTTACAACCTTAGCGATAGAATACAATAGACCAATGCGGAGCTTAACAAACTCAACACTATATATAAGAGCTGAATTTACGAATAATCTGGGTACATATACTCAGACTCAGAAGAATAATCTTGAATACTTTCAGTTTACATACAAAAATATAGATATGAATAATTTTTAAAAGTCAAGATTTAAGATAACCGATATCCGATCGCTTTCTCATTTACGTTACTATGTAAATAATATAGCTAGAAGAGTATTTTAAGATGCTTCAAATGTGACTAGGTAGATGAGACTTATATGTATAAGATATATACTTAAAAGATATATAAGAATAAGATATAAAGAATAACATAAGGCAGGTTCATAGAGAGGTTCTCGTACTTCGTTTCAATAAGTCAAAGGGCAAAAGATGAGCCAAAGATTTGCATCATATATTATATAATACTTTTCAGACAATTGCAGAATTAGCTTAGCTTTTAAGCCTTTATTGCAAAGCAAGCATGAAGCTATATATTAATATATATTTGATGTTATTAATTTCTATAACCAAACTTTAGATGTATTTAAAAGCTGTGCAAAGCTCGCTACTTTTTGGTGATGATGATGAGATGTTGCTATATACACATATATATATCTTGGTATATATGTATATAGATGTATAGCACTAGTTAGGTGTTGGAGCAGATGTTGAAGCTACAGTGGATGTTTACAAAAGAATAAACGCAAATAATTGAAGCCAAAGAAAACTGCAAACTTTGATATGCTTTAGATAATCATTTATTCAAATTGTTGCCAACTAACAAAGCCAACAAAGAGAGAGAGAGAGATCGCAACTGAAGAGAGAAACTTAAGAGAGTTAACTTAAAGCAAAAACTTCAACTATAATATATATTTTAAAGCTAGTTTAGCAGGTGGATTTTCATCGTTTGCTTTTGTAGCAGGTGTTTTTTTGATTAATTTGATTTGTTTTTTAATAATTTGTGCTTTTTTTTTTGGGTACTTCTCATAGGCGTAGTCTTTGTAAAAGTCCTTCTCTTTGTCCTTGTCCTTCTTTTTGCTAGCTGCCGGCGTGCTCTTGCGCGGCCGATTCATCAGCGGATCGTCCATGGTGCGCGACGCCTGTTGGCGCACCTGTGGGGGCGGACCTGGTGGCTTCTTCTTCTTCTTTTCGGGCTGCGGTTGCAGTAGCAACACTGACGGCTGTGTTGGCTGCTGCAGCAGCTGTAGCTGCTGTTGTTGCTGTTGCAGCTGCAACTGTTGCTGCTCACGTTTCTCCAGAAATGCTGCGTTCGCCGAGGCGACCGTTGCAATGCGCTGCTGCTGCTCGAGCTGCTCCATCTGCTGCTTCTTCTTGTGGAACTGCACCAGGTGCGAGCTGCGACGCCGCAACGCGGCTCCATAGGGCCCAAAGCCATCGCCATTCGCCGAGCCGCCGACGCCAAAGAGTTTCCTTATGCGCCGCTTATTGATGAAGCCCCCAAAGTTGACAGCAAGTCCCAGCGCACCACCGGTTGCAGCACCACCATCAGCTGCTCCTGCTGCTGCACCCCCCGCATTGAATGCCATTGGACAAGGACTGTGCGCCGTGGAGCTGCCCGCCTCGCTGCCGCCAGCAACCATTTGGCTGAAATTGCTGTCCAGATCGCAGCTGGCGCTCCCATTGAAGGTGCCGCCGCCAATGGTGCCCGCCGAGTCGGCACCGCACGGAAACAGATATGTATTCAGTGTGCTGAGCGTTGTCGTTGTCGCCGGCCGACTGATGGCGCCCAGGCTGAGGCCGCTCAGGCCGTTGCTGCTGCTGCTCTGATCGGGCAACAGTTGCAGCGTCAGCGGCAGTGGCATCATGATTGCTGTCGAGCCACTTACGTTGCCGCTGCCGGTGGTGCTGTTGCTGTCATAGCTATGCGGATTCACATAGATGTGATTGTTGTTGCTGTTGGTGTTGCTGCTGTGCGATATTGTTGCTGCTGTGTTGTTGTTGCTGATGCCACTAACCATCAGGCTGCTGCTGTTGCTGCTCTCGCTGTTGCTGTTGTGGTTGTTGTTGCTGGGCTGATGGTGTTGGCCATTGCTGTTGCTGGTGCTGCTTGCTGGCAAGCTGATGTTGTTGTTGTAATTATTATTGTTGTTGTTGTTGTTGCTGCTGCTTCTTCTGCCACGCTCTGGCGCTGTGGCAGGCCTAGGCATGACAGACGTAGATGTTGTTCGTGTTGTTGCTGTTGCAATATCCACAAATTGACGTGTGTTGCTGGTAGTAGTTGCTGCTGCTGCTCGTGCCTGTGGCTGTGGCTGTGGCTGCTGCTCTCGCTCATGGCCATTGCCATTGCCATTGCTGTTGCCATTGCTATTGTTGTTGCCGTTGCTTGCACTCATTGTTGCGCGTTTGTTGAAACCAATTGATGCAAAATTTTGAACTTTTCAGTTTATTTAGGGTTGAGCGTGTATTGATTTTGCTTTTCTAGTTTTTTTTCTTTATTTGATTTAAGTGCTTCCAAAATATTTTATTATGAATTTTTGTATATAAATTGCTTAAATATTTTATTAAAGTTTTCAAGTTGAAAATAAATTCTTTGTTGCTATTTTTGCATTGATTTTATTTTTATTTTCTATTTTTATTTACTTTTATTAAAATTTGATTTGTTGACATTAATTTTAGTTTTATTTTTTGCTTTTATTAAAATTTCGTGTATCATAAAATTTATTTTTCAAATATGTTTTCATTAAGTGCTTTCAATAGTTTTATTAAAATTTTGTTTTTATTTTCGTTTAATTAAGTTTATATGAATTATGTTAAAAATATTTTTAATTTTATCGATTTAGTAGATTTTAAAAAGAAATGTTTTAATTGAATTTTAATATTATTTATTTAGTAACACATTTTTATTGCACTTTCTCATTAATCTCTTCATTTTTAACTTCTCTTTTTATTTATGCAAATTTTATTTTATTTATGATATTATTATTAAATTTATGAATACTTAGTATATTAAGGGAATTTTATTTTATTGCAATTATTACAAACAAAAATAGTTTAATATTTAATTTAAAATTCTTTTTTAGGATTTTGTGCATTATTAAGATTTGTGTTTAAATTGTGGTTATTAAATTTCAAAAGATTTGATCAGATTTATTTTTTTAGCTAATTGTGCTTTCATTGCATAACATTTAATTTACATCTATTTTAAGCAGACATTTTTAGTAAAGATTTCTCTCTTGTTTGTTTCGTTGAGCACAGATAGACACATGAGTTTTCATATACTTTTCACTGCATTTTTCACTGTTGCACATGAGAAGAAAGCAAAAAAAAAAGAATGGTGGATAGGCCACTTGGTTATCACAGTGCTGGTCAGTGCGTTCGTTGATAAGGCTGCTTTTCACACTCTGAGAGTACAAAAAAAAAATCTTGAAAAAAAAAACAACCAAGAAACAAACAAAATTTGAAGTTTGAATTAGCGCGCGGCACACTGAAGAACCGCAATGAATGCCACACGCATGCACACACACACACACACAGGCACGCACACTCGCACACACATACGCTGTGAATGAGAGAGAGTCGTTCGCTAGCCTCTGACTGGGCCGCTGCTGTTATCAGTCAGAGCCACGTGCTTAACGGGCCGCGTGCCACAATTGTATGAACTCTGCGGCGCGTTGTTGACAATGCCGCAGCGCCAACAGCCGCAGCAGCAGCGAGCTGACTGCGAGCGAGTGAAAGAGAGCGAGCGAGCGAGCGAGCGAACAAGTCACTAGCGAAACTCATACACACGCACACGCACGAAGCCATTCGCGCTGTTGGCTGCGTGTGTATAAGTGTGGTGTGTGTGTGTGTGTGTTGTTAACTGGGCCGACGAGCTGGCTAACAGGAACTGGGGACCAGACTCGCGCTGTCTGCCAGCGCGTTGTGACTTCTTCAAAAAATGCCAAACAATTGGCCAGAAATCTAAGCCAAAAGCAGCGCAGACAAACCACTTGAGGCAGACACACACACACACACACACACACATAGTTGTAGTTGTTGTCGTGTTCGGGCTCAATTTCGGGAGTGTTTCGGTTCAGTTGAGTTCACTTCATGGCTAACTTAACTAAATGCCGCGCTGCAGCATGAGTAGCAGCAATACACACACACACACGCACACACATACACTAATACACACACACACACATACTCGACTTTAACTCAACTCAACTCGGCTGCTCATCGGCTGGCAACTCGTGAACTCTGACAAAGCTGTGACTGTAACTAATGTATTATTGTTGCTGTTGCTGCTGTGGTTGTTGTTGTTGCTGTTAGTTTAACATGTTGTTGCTGTTGTTGCTGCTGCTGCTAGCCGAGGCGGCAACATTTCAATTCGGATTTAGCGAATCGTGCGGCTGTTCCGCCTGCCTTTTCATAGTTGTTGTTCGCCTCGTCCTCAGCAGTTGCTCTTTCCTTTTTTATATTCTTTGCCCACCTCCTAGACACACACACACATATTCTTACATATATATATATATAAATATGTTTTTTTTTTTTTGTTGATTTCGTAACAGTTAATACTGTGAATATGTGTATGTGTATGTGTGTAGAGCAGCTGCTGTAGCCATAAAGCAGTCGTTTATTCAACTGCTGCTCCTGCAGGTCAAATCAACAACATCTGCAACATTGTCAACAACAATATCTACTGCTGCTGCTGCTGCTGCTGCTGGTCACATTTAACCTCCATATGCATATATGTATAAAGGACATAGCAGAAGGAGCCATATATCTTACAGCAGATATTGCCAAGCTGCGGCAGGCAATTGCTTTCAATTATGACAAATATGAAATACAAATTGTAATATGTTTTAGCATTAGATATATTTCATATCTAGTCTATAAATAGCTAAGGAGATTTCTTAACCACAAACCAGATTTATTTGCAGCTGCTTAATGGAGTATTTACATTATTAAGTCGGAAGCAGCTTATATGCAAATCAATGCCAGTATTCTGTTTTCTCTTCTATCACTAGGGATCATATAACTGCTTCAATCTGAATTCTTGTTATGGTTGTTAGCTGTATATTTTTTATTAAAATGCCAAGAAACAATATATGAGTTTATAAATGATGTGGCTGGGCCATTTAGTTAAAAGTTTGTTAAATTTGTCACGGAGTTTTTTGGTTTCCCAAAACCAAGAATTATCTTTATTATTAAATTGTCTAAATTTTAATACTATTTAATAAAATAAAATCTAATCAGCAGAAATCAAATAATTATCCTATATTCTTATTCTTATTTTAAAGAAGTTTCAAATCTTGTCAAGAATAAAATGTAAATAAAATATCTTGTCTAGCTCAATTGGGAATTTTGTCCTTACAGCCTTATAGATACATATAGAAAATAACAACTTTATTAATACATAATGAATAAGATAAAAATTCTGATGAATCTTCTCGTGCTTGACCGACTAGGAGATTGCCTGTATTGGACTTAATTGTGATATGAATTACAAAAAATATAATAATAATATATAATGGCAATAAAAAAATATTAATTTTAAAATAAAATTTAAAAAAAATATATATATATATGTAAACAAAAATAAATGAAATAGTTATGGAAAAAAATAAAAATATAAAACAAGTAAGAAATCTGTAGTCGAGACTGCTCGACTACGAAATCCCCTGTGCTCTTCTTCGAACGTATAATATTCCAAGAATTATTCGATTCGTTTCTGCACGCATGTAAAACTTTGATGATTAATAATTCTGTTTCTAGATGGATGGCTTCTAGATCGTATTGATATCTTCAGATTATGATTATGATATTCATATCTATATGCTAAGCCAAACTGCATGTCTCTAGTATTTGAAATGCATTTTTTTCATATTTGGGGGTGGTGGGGCGAAGTGGGGACCGGAATCTAAAATCTGACAAAATCCGAAATTGTATTAAATTAGTATCTATATATATGCAGAAGACTCTAACTCTAAAGATGAATTAGCTAGAATTTAAAAACTGGTTCCCGATAAATTCGTTTATCGATAACTTTGCAAATATACAAGTTATCGTATTGTATCTTCCGAAATTGACGCGTTCAAACATACGGACAGACGGACGGACGGACGGACGGACGGACGGACGGACGGACAGACGGACATGGCTATATCAACTTTTCTCGTCACCCTGATCAAGAATATATATACTTTATGGGGTCTGCCACGCCTCCTTCTGCCTGTTACATACTTTTAAAAATATATACATGTAAAGAAAAAAATAAATAAAATATTTATCGTAAAACATAAAAGCTCATAAAATAAAAAAATCCTATAAAATAATTCACATAAAATAAAAACTCAATAAAACAATTAAAGAATATTTATTTAGTAGGTCAAGTATATAGACTCTTTAAACGAATGCTCATTCCAAGTCTCTTCATTATCTTAGTCTTATTAACAAGCAAATAAACAACAACAAAACCAATATACCCATTTCACTTTCGTCAACAAGTATGACAAAGTATGGCTGCGCTTTAGTTAAGTTGGAGAGTTAAGCTCATGTAAAATAAATAATCCTATTAAATAATTAACTGCAGAATTCCTATTAAAATTTGCTTGCAATAATGCAACTATTTTGAGAGCTCGAATGAGTATTATTTAGTCGGTAGCATTGCTATGCAGACGAAAGTGCCTAGAGTCAAATGTAGCTCAGACATGTGCATAGCAAACGAGACTTGACTCCTCTCATCAAGACATTGTGTCCACAGTAGTTTTATGCTCGATATAAATAAATACGTATGTATATACATATATACATATACATGCATATCATTCGCTGTATGTTTTATTTAGCATATGCTGCTTATTATTTTGACCGCACACAAACGGAGAAGACGAAGACGAGGCCAACAGAAATATGGCTAATGCTTACGCTGCCGCTTTGGCATGGCCAACGCGTCGCATGCGCAATTTGTTGAACTGATGTGACGCATACGCAGCGTGGCCACACAGGGATAGCATGGTAGCCAGGGGAGCGAGAGGGGAATGAGTATTACTGAGAACGTGTTTAGATCATAACAAATATGCAAAGCACTTCTGTGTGCATTCTCTATCTTGTTTTGCCTGGCTGCCTGTCAAAGCAAATTGACAGTGTCATAGTAAAGAGTTTTAGTTGATTTCCATATATGTATATATGCATATATACAAATATTTTCTTTATTATGCGATTCTTTTTGCCAGGCTGTTGCTATTGCTGTTGCTGTTGTTGGTTCGCTTTGCGTTTTTGCGGCAACCTTCATGGCTAATAAGCAGGCTGGCAGCAGTCACGGCACGTGGAATAAACTGACTTTTACTCCAATAAGAGCGGGCAACCGAGAGAGCGTGAGAGAGAAAGAGCGAGAGGCAGAGGGAGAGAGTGTGTGTGTGAGAGGCAGAAATATTGATCAAATTTTTGTTTGTCAGCGTTGCCACAACAGCAAATGGGACAAATGAATTGGTTAGGCTACAACAACCCTACATCCCTCGCCCCTACATCTCTCGCCCTTACCCACTCCGCACTGCTCATTGCTCAGCAGCGACAGAGCGAATGTCAGGCAAACAAACAAATAAATTCACAGCGCCCACCCGCTCGTTGTAATGGATCAGCAAGCCCTCTCTCTCTCTCTTTCTCTCTCTCTCTCTCTCTCTCTGTTGATATGCCCCCTGGCACGCCTCTTTGACAACCGCTGGGAAGCTGTCGCTGAGCAATCTTCAACTGCAGTTGACGATGACGCTTTGCATTTGACAGAGGCAAACAGCAGCAGTTCGCTTTCTGCCTCTGCTCCCTACACAACCTCACTATCTCTCTCTCTCTCTCTCTCTCTCTCTCTCTCTCTCTCTCTCTCTCTCTATTCACTTCTCCCTTTCCCTCTCATTCCGCTGTTTTGCTCTTGTCTGAGGCGAATACAATGGCAAAACGATTTTCGTGCTAAAAATAACAAAATTGATGGCGTCTTTTAGAAGCCACCCTCCCCCACCCAACACACACACACACACACATACACGTACGTAGCGCACTTGCATGTGTCCGCGTGTGCTCCATAATGCCAGCAACGCGAGGGCCATGTGGGCGTTGAGGGCGGGGCATTCGTCTATCGGCCAGCTGGTCATGGCCACGGTGAAGGCAGAAAAACAAAAACAAAGAACACAAAGCAAAAGCAAATCAATTAAAAAATTTTGCGTTAAGCGCAACCAAAACAAAGACATCGACTCGGCAAAGTTGATTTGTAGAGAACTTACGAACCCCTCTCCTCCCTCTGCTGTTCCCCTTTCGTTTCAACTGCCCCTCCCCCTTCTGCATGCTTGGGCCAAGTGGCCCATTGCAGCACCGCTTGATGGCATTCTTTCGTGCCGCTTGACATTTCCGGCTGTGATTTTCATGACTTGCTAACTTCAACTCTGCGGTCGACTCATTATGCTACAACACTCTGCCAAACACCGAGCTCGACCATCAGATATGCAAATAAATATGGCTATAGCTCAAAGCTAATTGTCCAGCAGCTGTTTGTGTCGGTAAACTGTACTCCAAGCGAAACAGTGTTGCACAACGTCAACAACTTGATTGGGGTGGATTATTTCATGAGTTCCGTTTTGTTATTTAACATAGTTCTGAATGGAAGTGTGGGCGCAATTTGTTCGTGTTTACTATGATCAAAATACATTTAAATAGTACAGTAATATTTAAGTAGTACATAATGATATATTGTATTAAATAAAATATTGTGATTCAGATGTTTTCAGCTTGTCCTATTCATATGCAATATATTATTCAATACATCTATTACAAGACATGTGACATACTATCACTAGCCATAAAAATGGCTATATATATAATCTCTACATCAAATATACTCATGCCCCTTTCTCGATACCCATAGCGAAATAATTCCATATAAAGTGCTAAGGCTCTCAGTTTTTAGTAATTATTAACGATTTATTTATCGAAGGTTCTTATCGACTGAATGCATTCACTTGTGAATAAATGTAATATATTTAATTATTATTATTATTTTTAAATTTTATAATAATTTCCCCAATAGATCAATAATAATCCTTCAACTAATATACGCTAAAAATTTTTATTTAAATAAAATGACAATTATTTATCGATTGTTATTGATGAGTTTAACAATTGATTATGATTTTGTATTATGAAATTAAAATAAAAACCACATTATATTGAAGAGTGATCAATAAATGTTGCAATATCTCTAAAATACATTGGCCGATCGATTCATAAATATGTTTTTATTGATTCATAGTAACTTCGTATATATCGATGAATATCGAATGAGCTGATATTTCTTGGTCATTTTCTCTCTGATGAAACAAATCATTTATTTTATTCCATGTATTCTTGATATTCTATGTGTTTTATATTTTGAGGTAATTAATTAATTACATACATATATGTATATAAAATAAAAGAATATGTAGAATTAAATAAATTTTTTTTTTTAGCAATATAAAAATTGTGTTAACAATTTACAAATAATAACAGGAATAATATCAATAATATTAAATATTTTTAGAATAACACAATTCGTTTTTAAATGTAATATATAAACAATCGACAAATTATTACTATGCTTAAAAGCAGGGACCGTAAATATGTTCCATGAAATAAAAAAAAAAAGGATTGCAATATATATATATATATTTTTTTTTTAACAGATATTTCATATTTCCAAAACCCATAATTTTGAACTGTTAAATTGGTGAGATTTTAATGGGAGCAATAATGAATGCCATCGATCATTATTCTATGTTCCAAAGCAAAAACTTTGATGAGCTGAAAGAGCCGAGTGTAAAATGTTTGCTCAGGGAATCATCATTATCTTCAATAATGGATATTGCCTTACAGCAAAGTTGCTCAATCGTGATTTGCTTGGATTTCCCAATTTATATTGAACTATTGTATGACTGCCGATATTCGGTATCGACTATCGATAAACTCTGATTTCATAAGATATATATATCGAATAGCTTACAAATGTCTAGCTTTCTAGCTTCGGCTACCAGCTTCAGCTACTTGAGCTTATGCTTATTTCAAATAATAATTAATCGATATATTTACATCATTTTATAGTTATCCTGCATGACAAACTGCTTTTGTCTGTCGTTGTCAGTGGCGTGCGATTGGACGGTTGGGTGGTCACACACACAGATACAGATACAGATACAAACACACACACACAGCAAATTAAACACATGCAAAAAAAGAAACGACAACAACAAATAAGATTTCAGACAATTTCGATCGCATTTTTAGCATATTTTATACAGAGATTGGCATTCTAATTGAGTTGCGTTTGGCCCTGGCTTGGACCAGTTGGTATTTGGCCAGGTTTTGGGCCTGTCTTGGACAGGGCTTGCACCTGACTGGTGCTTGGCTTGGGCCTGGTTTGGGCTACCTCTTCTTCTTGTGACGCATCTCAGCTGGCGAGCGCACAGCGGGCGCCGCGTGCATAATTCCCGACACCAGCTTTGTAGTTTCTAACTTCGCCCTGCACCGCAATTACAAAAACCACAACAATGCGAATTACAACAACAACAACAACGACAACAGCGTGAAAAGCGCGTCGATGTGTACGGGCGCGCGCGCCTCTTTAAAATGTGACAGCAAACAAAAAAAAAGCCGCAGGTGCGATTGGGTTGACGGTTGCAACGTTTGTCATTCCATTGAGAAGGGTAGCTAAAGCGGTAAAGCAGGGTGCAGATGAGGTAGTTGGCCAGAAGGGCTGCCGACGGGTCGAGCGTCTGTTGGCGCTAAGCGATGATCGTTGACAATGTTTTTGTTTTTTTTGCTTTTAGTTTCTAATTTAATTTTCAAACCTTGTCGTTGGCCCCTGCCGGAAATGAAAGAAAGCTCACAGAAAAAGAGAGAGGGAGAGAGACACAGAGAAAAAGATAGAAAGAGAGAGGGGCAGAGAGGGGGCAGAGAGCATACGCAAAAATATGAGTGCACAGGTATCTCTCTTTCTCTCTCTCTCTCTCTCTCTCTCTCTCTCTCTCTCTCTCTCTCGCAACACATGCAGGCAGGCAGAGAGGGCGCAGAGGTAGTGACAGAGGGTATGCCGCTGTAAGGGCGGGGGTGCCTCCACGAGCGACCAGCACGCGCGCTTGTTAGCGCATTTTAAGCTGCGCTCAAGGCCAAACGTTTGGCCGCTGTCCGTGCTTAATAATCGGCCGCAATATGGCGCAAGCCCAACCCCAACATGAAAGACACACAAAACCCTTAACCTTAACCAACCTACAACAACAACAACAACAAGAAAAGTTGGTCTTATGCATATGCAGCGTTAATTGGCTGCAAGTGGCAATCGATGTTGACAAGTGGCAAAAGCATAACTGTAAAATACACACACACACACACACACACACTGTCAATTTCATTGCTTATCATTTTGACTCGTTCAACAAATTAAGACAAAGGCAAAGAATAGAAAAGAGTGAAAACATTTTACAGGCTTGACTGACTAAACAAGTATGCAATAGAACAAATGCCAAATGCCAAGTTCCAAGTGTTGGCAGCTGGTAAAACAGCTCAGGTTGTCAGCCATTGAAGTGGCTTTAGCAGCACTCAAGCATTTCAGTCAATACTCAAAGTTGTTCATATTTCACATTTCACTTGAAGTGGTAAACAATTATTTGAACGGCTTTAGTAGCTTAAGACTGCTGTGATTCAATTGAATTGTTTAAATAAATATTTGTCGTATTATTATGTTGGCTCATGATACGAATTACTTGAATTTGAGAGAGAGAGAGAGGGAGAGAGAGAGAGAGAGAAGGACAGATAGATAGATAGAGAGAGGGAGAGAGAGAGGAAACTTTAATCGAATTACTTTTACTTATAGTTATATAAATATGTATTATATATTTTATATTATATACATATACCATATATTATATATTCTTTATTTAGTATTTTTTTATTCATAAAACATTTAATATCTGTTACTCTGAGCTATTACAATTATAAGTAGATTAAATATATATGTACATATATTTCTATACCTTCGAGAATATTAATTTTGAAACTAATAATTATTGACTAAAATTAAATGTAGAGTCAGGGATTAAAAATTTATAAAAAAAAAAAAATAAATAAATAAGAAATAATAACTATTATTTGAGTTATTAAAAAGAAATAATTTTTAATTATTCAAATTAATTTATATGATTAAAATAAAAAATAATTATCAGCCTGAAGGCCTCTGTCGCTCTGGCTTAAATCAAATTGTTATTTAGAATTAATTAATAAGTAACAATAAAATTTAAAAAAAAAATAATAATAATAATAATTACTACAAATCAATTTGTATATAAAAATCCAATCATAACTTTTATTTACAAAAATTAAAAATAAGAATTATGCGTTGATTTTATGTTGCTGATATATGATATGTATGAAAATATGTATTTATATATAATTATCTCTTTAGACAGTTGCCCAGGTCAAGCGAGTCATAGTAAGAGAGCTCTAATCGGAAGTGACTGACTAGAATAAATATATAACTCTTTCAGGAAAAATCCAGAGCGACAAAAAACAAAGGTTTCTACCCGATAATAAATAGACACATTGAAGAATCAATGCAATCGGTTACTCTCTGAGATTCTTCTGAAGGTGTGCGTAAAAGACTCTTATTAGCAGAGATTGAGAAATTAAAACAAATATTTGCAAACTAGGCTTCTACTTCAGGATATATATAAAAAAAATAAATAAATAAAATAAAATACAAATAAATTAATGAAAATAAATAAATGCAATTAATATCAATTAAATTAATATAATTTATATATTTATTAATACAAAAGATAGCATAGATTGGTCTCAGCTTCCTAAATTTATCAAGTTTACTACGGCTCTTTTCTGGTCATGCATTCGCATTAAATTTCTTAACTGAAAATATTTGCTATTTCATCAGTAGATACTTTTCTAGCGCTTTTTCACACGTCCTTGCTTAATAAAATTAAAATTAGAGAATTAAACTTCTCAATTATTTAATTTTATATAGTATCAAATCTAATATATAACAAAACTGATTCATTAATTAAATCGAGCAAAACTAATATTCAACAAAAAAATATCTATTAATATCCACTTCAAGCCAATGATTCTCTTCGACTGCTGCTATCTATCTTTCTAGTTCATATTCATTAAGTAGCTTTTCCAATTTCTCAATTACTTTTCCACCGAAATCAATCTCATGGCAATGTTTTGAAACACAATCTGCGAGTGCTTAGAGCGAAATGCTTTCGGCAAGTGTTAATGCGGTCATAAATTATGCTGCGTATTTATTTTATTTTTGCTGTTGATGTTTGAGTTTTATAAATTTAATTGATATTTTCAATTTTTTCTCTCTTTCTCCCTCACTCTCCCTCACTCTCTTAATAGATTTTTGAATGTTTCCATCGGCCCACACGACGTATGCGCAATAAACCCAAAAAGCAATCAAATCGTAAATAAAGCAATGGAATTAAAGAAGCCAGCGTATAATATGCGATGTTAACTTTAGTAAACAATTGTTTATTTGTTAATTAAAGCATAAAACATGCAATATCACGAATTAAAAATGAAAACATTTCAAAATGAGGCAAGAAATTATAGAAAATATGAAGCAAAGAAAAATAATCACAAAGGCGAAAAGAAAACAGAGAAGAAAAAAAAGAAACTGAAGACTAAAGTTATTGCATATGGCGGGCCGTGGATCGTAAATCGCTTGGAATTTAGAAAAATCTATGTAAATATTTAGAAAATAATAAAAAACATGAAATTTTTGGATACTTTCGCTTTTTTATCATCAGAAGAAGAAGAACAGGAAGTAGAAGTAGAAGCAGAAGAAAGCGAAATGTGACAGAGAAAACCGCGGCAGCTGGAAGAAATTACAGCTAATTGCAACTCGACGTCGAGCGATGTTCGATGGGCGGTGGGCAGCGGGCGGTGGGCGGTGGGCAGTGGGCGTGTTGGGCTAGAGAAAGATGTGGGCGCGGCGGCAATTGCATTGGCAACATTTGCTGCTTACCTTGGCGCTTGGCTTAAGCTGCCGTGCGTCGTCGTGATGTGGGCCATGCAGGCGATCCATTAACTTACTCCTCTGCGTTTCACTGGGTCAAATCTACAGATATATACATGCATATATATTGTATATACATATATATATATATATATATGCATGTGTGTGTTGGTCTATATACAGCGAGTGGGTTAGGGGCACGATAAGTATATACATAAATACATATACATATATATCTATACAGATCTAGGCTGTTTTACGACGACAACACACACACACACTAGCTCACACACATACACACACACACACTCAGGCATATATACTTGCTGAGCTGTACATAAATACATTTAATATGTTACGTATACGTAATTTGGTTATTGCTGTGGCTGTTATTCTCGTTGTTGTTGCTGCCGTGTCTAGCTGAGCATATATTTATGGAGCAGACATATAGACAGACGCCGAAATATATATATTTATTTATATTCAAATTCAGATGACAAAAGAAATGAAACGAAACGAAACGAAACAATTTTCTTTCTTTAGTTTTTTTATTTTTTTTTTATTTTTATTTCTTATTTTATTTGTTTTTTTCACGAGCTGCAGACGCGGGTCGACGGCGGCAACATTTGTCGCACACATTTTTCACATATTCAAAAACAACAACAACAACAACAACAGCAACAACAGCAAGAAGAGCAACTCATGAATTCCACACGACAGCGAAGCTGTATGAAAGACGACAACGTGCACAGATAGAAAAAGAGAGAGTGAGAGTGAGAGTGGGAGACGTAGGGAGGGTGTGTGTGTGTGTGTGTGAGGTGCAAGTGTATGTGTACTGTGTGTGTAGGTGGGTTGAGCTGTGTGAGAGGACAGTGGTGGGAGGCGGGAGCTGTGCGTAGTGAACGCGACGTCATTGGCGACACTTTTTCACATCATTTACTTTTGGGCTTAATTGCCGCCTGCTGTTTGCATTGAACAAAACACTGCACGCACCGTGAGGCGGAACGGGAACGGGGGTACACAGGAATTTGGACACAGAAAAAAAAAGAATGTTGAAGAATATGCGGAGAATGCTGAATCTGGGCGGCAAACGCGCACTGGAAAGATTTCGCTCAACGGATTGCGGATTGTGAAGGCAAGTGCGAAGCGTTCACCGGCGTGCGAGTTACTGAAGATCGCCAGCGACGCCAGCGGTAGCGGCAGCAGCAGTAGCAGTAGTGGCAGAAGTAGCAGCAGCAGCACAGCAGCAGCAGCAGCAGCAGCAGCAGCAGCGATTGCGAACGGACTACGGAAAAGCAGATCAGGAGAAGGCGCTGGCAAAAGCAAAGGCGAAAATATAGAAGACGCCGCTGCCTCCAATCCAGCGTATATCACTTATGGGTTTATGCATGTGTGTGAGTGTGTCTATGTGTGTGTGTGTGCTCTTTGCACGCAAATTGTTTTGCATCAGCCAACGTCAAACCGGCTAAAACTGCTCCGTTCATGCGGCGGCCGTTTACGAGATCGAAACGAGAATCAAATTTGAAAAGAATGAAATTAAGCTTACTCATAATGAAAACGAGAGAGAGAGAGAGAGAGAGAGAGAGAGAGAGAGACAGATGAATGTGAGACAAAGAGAAGTATAAAAAGAGAGCACGAGGGTGAAAGATTATTGAAAAAAAGGGTAATAAGAAATACAGAGTGAAGGGACGACAGTGTTGTGCAACGATGAAGAGCAACAGAGAAGGGCTAAAATAGAGAGAGACAGGTAGAAAGATAGATAGAGACAGAAAGGGCAGAGAGATAGAAAATGAGAAAGATAGAAAAATATAGAGAGAGCAAAAAAAAAATGAGTGAAAGCTAAAGATAAAGACAGAGATAAGTAAATATTTAGAAAGAGTGAAACTTATATATATATTGAGAGAGAGAGAGAAAGAGAGAGAGAGAGAGAGAGAGAGAGAGAAAGAGAGAGGGAGAATGACACAGCTAAATAGAGAGAGATAGAGATGGATGGAGATAGAGACAGGGAGAAAAAGATGGAGATTGAAACATACGTAGTTATGGTATGTTAACAAAAAAAAATGAAGACAGTCAAAACGATATGCAGAGACAGAGAGTGATAGATAGAGAGAGAGAGAGAGAGAGAGAGAGAGAGAGAAAGAGAGAGGGAGATATAATATACCCACAGATTATACTAAAACTAGTCTCAATAGAAGCAGAAACTGAAATGTTGAGTGAATAAGGAAAAGCAATTAATCCAAATCCGACCATGAGTAACTGTTCACCAAGCAAATATAACGTTACAGATGTATCTTTACAAATCCACGATCTTAAATAGAACATGATTGAACGGAAACAATTCACAATTCACAATTAAAAAATATTATATAAAATGATAATATAATAAAATACAATTTAAGTTTTTTTTTTTAAATCCCATCAAAAAATCATCGATAACAAAGAACAGATTTTCGTGACATGTTCACGCGTGTAAACGAAAGCGTTTGCCTAGCTTCAACCTTGTCGCCTCATCTTGAATTGCAGTTGAACTGCATTGGACCGTAAAGGTCTCGGCCTTGTTGCTTATGTGTTCAGATAAAACATATTTAAGCACACAAAATTCGATCAACTTAAAAGCAGATTTGTCGAAAGTTTTGCTGATTTCAATTTAAATATTCAATATATTATAATATTATATATAATATATATAAAACATAATCATATGTGAACTTTGCAGTTTACGGAGATAATTCCGAGTTCAGTCAAGTTTATAATAATATCGAATCATTTGTTATATCGTCAGCTGTTCAAGGAAGTCGAGCAAAACATAGCAAAATGCTCTAAGAGTTATCTAGTTGGGAGTGGCCGACTAACACATACCCAACAAGCGGTATATTTAGTGTTTTTTAGAAAATGCTAAAAATAAAAGAATTTTCGAAGAGAATCCCATTATCTCAGTCCATTGTAATCTAGATCTTAAAGTGCAAGAGGTATTTTCAAATAAAGAAAGATTCTGATTTCATTTCGGGTTTGTTTGCTCATTCAAAGTAATCTTGATCGTGCCTAGAGTTATAGGTTTACAATTTTCTGTTTCAAAATCTTTTATCATCCATGATCACGAGTATAAACACTTTGCATTGTAACAAAAACATTTTTCTGTCTTCACCAACTTTTAGTGCATTCAAAGAAAACCTATAGAGATCATGCGCAATAATCTATGATTTATGAGACAAAAATGAAATTGAAATTGAAATCAACAAATTCTATAAATAACTATAATGCTTTATTTATGGCTACATATATACAAATCTATATATATGTTTATCTGGCTAAGTGTAATGCACTCCATTCAATGATTGATGACTGTATAAAAAGGTTCAAGGCAAACAAAATGCAATTAATTATTCGAAACGAGCAAACTCAAGTCAAATAAGCGGGAAAAAGAGAATTTCGAAGAATGAATTTTCATTTTATATTTAATTTTGACTATAATTCCCAACTGGTTTAAATAACCAATATTCAATATCAACTCATATTAATTTGTAGCTGAGAGAAGTCACTGAGTTATGTTAGCTATAACATATAATATTTCGTATTATATATGTATAAATATATTATTAGATTATAGCTAATATTATAGGCTTCATAAGTTTCAATTTCTTGATTGCTGACCGTCTATTGATATATATGTAAATATTTGTATAGTTGCAAATATATGTTAGACTAATTGTAACTGAGTCTTTCTTCGTATTTATTTATCTAGCTCTACCCACCCATCTATATATCTGAATACTTAAATTAATTTTTTGTAAGCTGTATAAAATAAATTGATCTCATATTATTGTATATTAATCAAAAATGTACATTAAAGGAACTAAATCCAAAATAAATACAATAAAATATTATTAACATTT
The DNA here is from genome assembly GCA_035045845.1 of Drosophila buzzatii. NCBI lineage: Eukaryota > Metazoa > Arthropoda > Insecta > Diptera > Drosophilidae > Drosophila > Drosophila buzzatii. Next base: position 1,941,712 of record JAWNOS010000105.1, on the reverse strand, counting down.
ATTATAATTTTTTTTTTATTTGCAAGTAAGTTCACCTCATTAGACGTAGATTAAATTTCTGTTTCATTCAATCGATAACCTTTCATATTTTTATATTATCGCTAAAATTTCGATATTCAAAATTTCAAGAAGTATTTAAAGAATATCTCCAACATCTTAATATCTGAGATTGGTAAAGCACGATCACATTTTGTCCTCTGGATTTAATTGAATTGAGTGAAGGACTGCATGATACAATTCGAATAGTTAGTGCATTCAGAAAACAATATTTTCCCATATAACATGCCTTAAAAATCGGCGAGACTATATTATATATTATATTATATTATATTATATTATATTATATTATATTATATTATATTATATTATATTATATTATATTATATTAAATTATATTATGTATATCAAATTATCTCTCTAGCTTCGAAATAGTTTGCCCTTGTGGCATAAACCCTAAGAGAAATAATTTAATTTCGTTGGCAACTAGTTGTCGAGTCGGGCATTTCCTATAAATGACAACATTCCCCTTGTTTTTAAGTTATTTAAGCGATTCGAGCGACACTTTGACAACTCATTTACCGAACATTCCGATGGGCTACATCTGTGCATAGACCTTTGTCACGTATTTGTTTCGCGCAGTGAAACATTCATTCAGCACACGAATTGGAAAACTATCGATTAGACAAAGTTATGGCAACTGGCAAATGAGTAAAGTTAAATGCAAACATCTGCCCAAGCTAAAATGTATAGACAAATTGCAGAAACTGCTAAATATATATATATATATATATATATATAGCAATCGGGTGTGGCAGGGAGGTGAACTGATCTCACATGGCAAATGACGCAAAAGAACAATTAGAGAAATTTACGAAATGCACAAATTTCTGCACTATTTACTTTTTTTTTTCAATATATGGTTAATTTATTATGCAAACCACAATGGATATACCAGAGAAAGAATGAGAGAGAGAGACAGATAGTGGGGCAATAGTCGAGTACTTCCAGCTAAATCTTTTAGCATATTTTTGTTTTCATAAGTTATTAATGCGTTTTATAGCAAGTGGCCCAAGTGGTAGAAGGAGAAGCAGCCGCAGCAGCCGCAGCTGGTAAATGAGCGACCTTCACTCGCATTTTCTATTCATTTTCAATTTCCCACTCGCTGCTAGCTGCCCGAACGCATATTGCGTAAATGTTGCTCAGATACTTTTGTTGCGGCCAAAAAAAAAAAAAGAGAGAGATACGCAGATACATCCATCTATCTGTGGATCGATCTATCTATCATCTGATGGCTACGCAGCAGAGCTGTTGCCTTGTTTTCGTCAATTGTCGACAATATATCGCTTTATTTGTTTCAAAAGCCAAAGCCAATGGCAAACAACAAAAAACACGCGGACTGCGAAACAATTTTCAAATAATTTTAATGCATTTTCATTCTCAAGCATCGCCGATTGATTTGCTGTTGATTTTTGCCAGAAAAGTGATTTGAGGCAAACAAGAAAAGTACCCATTGAACATGGGCGTGAGAAGGGTATACCATTTTTATATTGATTTTGTGCATGGTATGTACGTAATAGAGTAGAGTAAATATCTAGAATGATTATATTTTTAATTTTATTTTTGTGCATATGCATAAATATATATAAATATATTTAATTTTATAATTTCATCACGATAAATTATGATATTTGTTGGTTGATCGATAGTTATCGATAATTTTACTAGGTCTTTCAGTCTTAACTTGTACCAATCGTTGACTAAAATATTAGAGATATGATAATTTGAAATATTTATTATTGTATATATACAAAAAGAAATATATATCTAACATTTTATCATGATTAGATATTGATTATCAATAAATATCGATATATTTCATTGTTTCTTTAACACTATTTTAAAAGCTATCAATTAGAGTATAAATTAGTAAGAGGCATATATACAACGCAATAGTGGCACCTGTCTTCACCTATGCAATGCCTTTATGGGGGTCTGCTGCAAGAACTCACATCAACAAAGTTCAAACCACACAAAACAAAGCACTAAGGACATGGACCGGAGCCGAATGGTTTGTCAGAAACGAAACACTCTGACTCTGACCTTGATATCCCGACAATTGCTGAGCTCATTGGCCGACACAGCACAAGGTACGCGGACAGATTATCCGCCCACCCAAACCAACTTGCAGCCAATCTAACTAACAACATAATAAACAGAAGGCTGAAAAGATCACACCCCTTGGATCTCAGAACTGACCTAAATTAAATTACACTTATAGCAATAAAGGCATCTAGCCACCCCAATAGCTAAGGTATACTTATAAATGCGCTGTAGAGTTTAAGACAAAAGCTGCAATAAAAAAAAAAAAAAAAAAAAAGAAAGAGTATAAATTAAAAATATATTTTGGAGTATAGTTACTATTATTATTGCTATTCAATAATAAATAAAGAATATTAGATTTCTTTCTTTGTTGGGTCTTAAACTGTGATAATTATACATTTTTATTTATTTATTTTGTATATTTATACAAACAAAAGAATTAAATTTTTCACACAGTTTTCTGTAATCAACATACTATTTACGAATATTTTGTTAGTCTAGACACTTTCTATTTCTATCTGATAAAAAATCAAAATGTGGGTTTAAAGTATTTAAGTCCAAGTCTATTTATTTATTTATATATAAATATATTTACATTTATATCTTTATATTTGAATCTATGACTATGGGATGGCAGCATCATTTCCATGCAAAGATTTTCGACTGCGCTTCTCACACATCCACAATAAAGAGTATCTCCCAGTCAGGTATACACGCTTGTTCATTAATTTCGCCTAGGGAAGGCGTCAGTGCGCGTAGGCGTGGCCTTTGGGGCAACGAGCTGTTGATGGGTGCGAATGGATCAATTGCAGTGCCGCAGCATAGCCAGGTCGCCTCTGATGCCTCTGAGTAGGCGTGGTCAGTGAACAAAAAGTGTTTACGCAAATTTGTTTGGATATTCATGTTTAATTGAGTCATTTTGGCATTTGAATTGCTTATTTGTTATTTGTTATTTGTTGTTCGACAAGTGTATTTCGCTCCATTGATTGATCGATCGAATCTGCGCATTTGATTGATGCACACAGCATGGCAAGTGCAAGAACTTTCGCTTTTGCTTACATTCGTGATACAATAGAGTCACGAAATGAAACAAACGAGGGTCCACATTAAAGAGGATATGGATAATATATAGCTATGTCTATCTCTCTCCTTTATTGACTTCTCGATAGCTCAAAAAAAGTCTTTTAACTAACAAAAAATACAATTTTAGCATTCATGTGCCGTAAATTGCCAATGAACATCTATATATCTCTCTGTATTGGAAGCGAATATTCATTTTAAAGTCTTTTGCTTTTTTGTGTGTAGGGTGAAACCTTTGTGACGTCAGCACTGACACAATAACCCTTAAATGAGAGCAGAGGAGAAAAAAATGGGACAAAAAGTAAAGAAACTAGGAGACGTGCCTAAGCTGAATTCCGTTCAGCACTAGCAGCATGAATAAGCAACATTCTTATGTATGCAAGCAGCATATAGCCATCAACTATAATACGCCAACATGTTGCAGATAACACACTATGGTGAGATGTTAGAGTAATATTTGCTTAGAAACATGCTAATGCAATATCTACTTAGCAACATGTTGAAAGAATCTATGAAGAATTGTGTAAGAAATAATTCAAAAGCAACATGTTAAGCCGTCTCTGGGCAACATGTATGGCAGACATGCAATATTTGCTTAGAAACATGCTATTGCAATATTTACTTAGCAACATGTTCAATGAATCTATGAAGAATTGTGTAAGAAATAATTCAATAGCAACATGTTAAGCCGTCTCTGGGCAACATGTATGGCAGACATGAAATATTTGCTTAGAAACATGCTATTGCAATATCTACTTAGCAACATGTTGAAAGAATCTATGAAGAATTGTGTAAGAAATAATTCAATAGCAACATGCTAAGCCGTCTCTGGGCAACATGTATGGCAGACATGAAATATTTGCTTAGAAACATGCTATTGCAATATCTACTTAGCAACATGTTGAAAGAATCTATGAAGAATTGTGTAAGAAATAATTCAATAGCAACATGTTAAGCCGTCTCTGGGCAACATGTATGGCAGACATGAAATATTTGCTTAGAAACATGCTATTGCAATATCTACTTAGCAACATGTTGAAAGAATCTATGAAGAATTGTGTAAGAAATAATTCAAAAGCAACATGTTAAGCCGTCTCTGGGCAACATGTATGGCAGACATATGAATAGCAACATGTTACTGAATTTATTAGAGCAACATTGTATGATGAGTAATTTGGATGATAAATAATTTTTAAGGTTGTTCAGATAATTTTCGTAGCAATAAATACATGAAAAATAAATTAAATTAAACTTGCAACACTCCAAAAGAGTTGTTGAAAACATATTCGCTCGATTGTATGAATCAACTTTATAATTATCCCATTTACTACTCACAATATCAACAAATAAATTGGGTTCCTTCCACGCACGCAGCGTGTTTCGCAACCCTTAGCTTAGACACAAACCGCATTACGCTCGTTTCGTTTGCTTTCGCTCGTATGGGATTCTACATAGTATATAGAGATTCAAGTACTCACCTGCAAAGAGAAGAAAAGAGAAGGAGCATTATTAGTCAAATAGCGATGAGTTGCGGCTAAGCACTGACGTCACCGCCACACACAGCTTAAGTGCTTGACCTCGTTTCAAGTTCGTCGCCGAAATGCGGAACTTGAGCGTCAGCAAAGTTCAAGGGACATTGACATATGGGACACAGTGGGGCAACTATGACGTCGACAGGAGCTTTCATGGCAAAAGCACTCGATCGGCCATGTAGCTTTCAGTGACGTCGTGCTTGCATTACGTCACATTAGCAATGGCGCCCTCTATGCAAAAGCTGAGGCAATGAAAGCTGCGAAAGTTTCGCCTGATTTTCGAACTTCCAGCGGCTGTTGGCTTTTTCGAAATTTCAACAAGTTTCGCTGCGTACGCTGCAGACAGACGTCGACATCGACGTCGACGCCGACGTCGGCGTCAACTGCACGGCATGTGTTGCTCAGCGGCAGCAGCGAGCACGTGCTTGCCGCTCGGCTCGTCGTGATTCGCCATTCGCCTCGTTGCGCTTCGGCTCGCCTCGGCTGCACTCGGCTGCTGCGGCACTTTTTAAGACACTCATGCGCTGCGTCCCAGTCAGCTGCGTGTCTTCAGCTTGTCTCTTTAAGCGTGTGCATGTGTGTGTGTATGTGTGTGTATGTTAGGCTGTGTTCATTCTCAGCAATAAAAAAATGCTGCACTGCCGGCACGGGCTGCTGTGTGGGTTACGTGCCACACTTGAAACTTATCAGTTCTCAATGCCAGCCCCTCGCCAGCTTCCTCATCCGTCCGCTTTCCCGTCGTCTCTTCTTCCTTTTATATATTTTATTGTCTGCTGCCGAAACTCTTGATCCGTCAAAGGACTTCAGCTCTCTCTACCTCTCTCTCCGCTCCGCCCATTTAGCCCGACTCCCCCGCCTATTCCCACACACTTCACATTCCTGTGCGTTATTGAACACCAGCCGCAGCAGCAGCGACGCCGGCGTCACCCTCATAAATATGCAAAGAAAATGCAAACGAACTAAACGAGTCGAAAAGAGAGAAAAAAGAATAAAACAAGAAAATCGAGAGAAAAACGTAAAAAAATTGAAGGAAAAACCAGCTGAAATGTCGAAATTTCAATAGCCGAGACAGGAGTCCCAGGAACAAGTCTGACTGCGACTGAGGCGTGGCAAGCAGGGCGTGTGAATATTTAACTTGTTCAATTGCCACGCCCACAGCGGCAATTAGGGCAATTTAACAAGAAAACGTCGACAAACGAAAAAGAACTCGCAAATGCCAAGAGCGAAATTTCTTTGTGTCGCGTTTCCCTCATTCGCTCGCTTCTTCTTCGTCATCAGGTTTTAATTGAAGCCTGCAGCCAAAGAATGCAGTCCACATCCACATCCTTTGGCTCCACTAAGTACCCTTCATTTTGGCCCGAGATTTGCGGCTAGCGATAACGCGGGCAATCCTAATGCAATTTAAACGATTTTCAATGCTGCGACTAGGGAATGTTGCAGGGAGCCTAAGGAATACTTATATATGTATATAGTTTATATATAGAAGATAAAAGTATTCAAAAAGTAATTTTTCATTTGGTATATAAATAAAATAGAAAAGTATTTCAAATTTACTTTAACTTTTTAACTTGCAGCTTTGCTCATTATATTCTCAGTTACTCCAACTGCCTGACTGCCCCTTCGTCAGCTCAATGTGGAAAATTCTGGCGAATCAAGGTAAACGAACAAAAGTTGAAGCATGTAACTTTTACCATAAATAGACAGGATTTTCCGCCGCTCATGTGAAACTTCCCAAGGCAAACGAAATAACATAGCTGAAAGTCAGCCTACAAAAAAGACATTTGCGAGACAAATGCAAATTAAAGTCAAGAGAATACCCATAAAGCATCTTTATTTAAACTCGCTTTTCCATTAGTCTAAACTGCAAAGTTCTGCTCTATAACTCTGTTGTAATACTAATCCACACCTATGGCTAACAGTTATGGGGGAACAACACTGGCAACAGCAAGAGACCCCAGTCGCAGATCTCGAGAGCCATCATCGATACAGAGAGACTTATACATTCTACCAGTCAGGGAGGGAGAGTCACAGGATTGTGAAGCACTGAATCTTAGGGAAGCGCCTTTAGTATAAAAATCAACTATTAGTTAAATAGTTAGTATATTAATAAGATTACAAAACTTGTTTGCTATTCATCTTAGTATATCAATGGTAAGTTAAACAAATCGAGACGGCTCGACTACGAGATACCTTGAACCCTGCAAAAAAAAAAACTAATTCTCTTCTTTACGTATGAGCGTGCACTCTGCTAAAGCGCGCAGTTGCTGCCGTAGCTTATAACTCTATTTCTAGATTAATGATGTTCATGAAACTTTCCGAATATATTAATAGCATACATATGTGTCTACTTGCCAACTTACAGTCTCTAGTATTTGTGTTACTTTTGTTGTTCAAATTGGTGGCGAAGGAGGCGTGGCATCCACAGTCTGAAAAAATCTGCGTATCTATAATATCTATCTAAATATACAAATTTGAAGTCTCTAGCGCAAACGGTGTAGAAGTTATGCTCAAAAAACGTTAAGAAGTAAACGAATTTTCAATTTTGTTTATCGATAATTGGGAAATGGGATGAGTTATTGAAAAAAAAAAAAAAAAAACAAATAAAATAAACTCGTATTGCGTAACACATTCATGTGAAATTTCAGCTTTCTAGCTTTTGTAGTTTCCGAAATCTCGACTTTAATGCGGATGGACAGACGGCTGGACTTATTTTTTTGTGCTGATCAAGAATATAAATATGTCGGGGTGCTATTATTATTGTTCGTTTGGCCGGCAGACATTATTACTTTGGTAATTGCGTATGGCGAATAATCCTGAGTGCACCGTCTACTTCCACTGTCTAAATATTAATGCCTTCAGCATCAGTATCACATCGCTCACACACATTCTATTGTAATAGAATATTTAGCGATCTCTTTCTCTCTCAGTGACTCAAGATTGCACGCACAACAATTATCTCCTGTGCAACTCTTTCCTCAAACCTCCTTCAAACCTTATTTGGTCACGTACGCCACTTACAACCTCTAGTAACAATTCTGCATATTTGCATCGAACTACACTGACCATCTGGCGAATAACGGAACAAAGTGCATTCACCAATTGTCAAATATGTTCGATTAGACAAATACTTTATGGTGTCTCCGAAGTCTCCTTCTGCCTGTTACATACATTTGCACAAAACCATTATACCCTGAATTCCCATTTTCAATGGATTCAGAGTATAAAAAGAAAAAAACCTTCTTTTAACTCGCTTTTGACCACTCTAATCAAGTAGAAGCTCTTTATATGGTAATCAAGTCTTGCTAAAAACAAGTTGAAATATTAATATTTATCGATAACAAGCAAATGGCAATTGAGATATCGAGAAAATATATAAGGAGATATGATAGGTCTCTGAACTCAAATTAATAGAAAATAGAGTTAATGGATGAATGCCTTAACTCAGTTTCTTTAGGAGATATACGTATGTACATGGCTCGGCATTCGTAGTGTAATCTACTCAAAAGAACATAAGCTCAGTTTGGAAACTGATTTTTCAATGTACAGGTTTGTAAAAATGCAGTAAAAATTGTCAAATGAATTCAATTCTTTAAGCTGTCAATGTATTCAAATGTAATTTACCGGTATTTCAAGCTAGTCATTGATAAAAACTTTTTTTTTAGCCATTTACGAAAGTCGATTACAGTTCGAATAGGCATTCGAAGAATTCTGACGAAATAGTAGTGCGAGTGACGAAAAGTAAATTTAAAATTTATAGAACAGACGAATGAGAATACCTGGATTGACTCAGCTTCTTGTATGAATTAGAAGATATACAGCTGTGTTCATTCAAAATAAAGTTTTTACTGTTTTCTGAATATAATTTTGAAATGAATAATAAATGAATATAGTTTTTTTAAGTGATATTGCTGCTTAGTGTAAAACATGTGCAGAGCTTGAGAAATTTTCATAAAATGTATAGTATTTTTAAGTGTGCCACGCCTTCTGCCCATTGAGCCCATTTTCCATGGGAATTTTATGATACGATGAAGCAAATATTGAAATACTTTAAAATAATTCAACTGAATTGATTTAAATTCAACGCAACTACTGCAGCTACGCTTCTCTGGGCTGGGCCATGCCTGCAACTAAAATTAATTGAAAACTTCTGCCGTTGAGCAACTCGAGCAAGTTTCTCAAGTGCACCAATAAAAACAAAACAAACAAAAAATCAAAAACGAAAAAGGAAATATATATATATATATATATGGCAAAGTCTCCAGCGACATTTTACAATTTCATTTGTTGCTTGACTCAGATGCAAAATGTTGTAAGCTTATTTTCTTCTTCATCTTGTTCTTAACTTCCACTTGCATTGCTGCGCTCATAAAAAAGCAGTTGAAAGTGCGCCTGGCAGAGTCGTAAAATCCTTTAGTTAATTTCCTCGCACACGCAACATTGTACCAGAGACTGCTCTAGGTCCCACGTTTACTTATGCTGAAGCATCCTTCGCATTCAAATATTTTAAAGCATTCACAGCCTAGTCCGTGAGCCACACTACGTCTATTAACTTACTTGACCTAGGCAGCTGCGAACGACTTGACTCTGCATGGATTGGAGAACACTCGACATTGAGTCAAGGTTTCGCAAGTCGATGGAATAAAGTATTATATCGTATCATTAACTACTTTACGTAATCTCTTGCAACAGGACTCTGTGAATGCAATGTTCTAAGTGAAATATTATATTCATTTATTATATAGCTAAGTAACTCATATATATTCTACAATCATTGAAGAAGTTATTTCTACATATTACTATATACTTTAATAATTGGGTTTAAATTATATAAATATATTATTATAAATAAATTATTATAATATCTTTAGTCGATACACCTTTACCTCAGCGTAGGACATTCTCATTCGAAATGTGCTTAAATATATTATTAGCGAATAATATTCGAAGAATTCTTCGCTTCGCACACGCACACACACACACACTGATCTGCGCTTGTACGCATGTATGTAAGTATTTCAGGCGTCTTGCTGTCTCGCTGCCTCGCTTGCTCTGCCACATGGGTTTTGCTGCGAGAACTTAATTGATTACTAATTCTGTTTCTAGATGGACAATCGTAATCAAACTTTCAGACTATGATCATGGTATTCATATCTATATACCAATCCAACCTGTATATCTCTAGTACGTGAAATACTGTTTTTACACAATTGAGGGCGTGAACAGACGTCCGATGTCCGAACTCTGACAAACCCGAAATTGTATTAAATTAGTAGACTTGGAAACTCTAACTCTTAAAATGAACGAGATATACTTCTATAAATGTTTTTATCAATAACTCCGTAACTATCAAGAAATCTAAAATTAAAGTTTTTATTTCAACTTATTTTACCACCCAGCTTGATTTATTTTTAGAAAAATGTTAATTAGAGGATATCTATGCGCCAATCATTATGTTGTAGTTTCATCTCGTCATATTCATTGACCAATATCTCTAAAACAGTTCTAGTTGACCAATAAGTTGAGCTTGCTTTTAATTAGGGTATCTTCTAGTCTATCAGTTATCTACAAGATTAACACTTTTTATTTATTTGTTTAAAGACATTTTACGTATTCTCTATGAATCATAGGATATCTTTTATTCTATCATTTTATGACACTTTCATAAGCTTGAACACATCTCTACTACTATAGTAGCTGATCAATTACTTCAGCTTGATTGCCTTAAATTACTTAAGTTAAGGATATCATTTAGTCTATCAGAATTTAATAAGGACTCCTATCTATCTATCTATGAGTTTTCTACAAAACTATCTTAAGCACAGTATATATCGTTTTGATTAAGATACTCGGAATAGTTAGTCAGCCAAATTTGTTTTCTGCGAGTTTTATTAAATGCAGGATATCTTCTAGTCAATCACTCCCTCTAAAACAGTTTCTCACTGTTTAAGTGTGCTGAGTAATTTTCGACATCTTAAATGAACAGCAAATAGTGCTAGCTGGGTACACAATCACCTCAATTCAGGATATCTTTGACTCTTGCACTCCCTTAAGCAGCGCTCCGTTTATCTAGATTGCTTTTGTCTGACTGAATCCTATTTATATCCATTTTTCGCTATGAGTGAACTATGGGTAAATGCGAAAGAATATTATGGAAATCTTTTTATTTTATTTGCACTTTTTCCATTTATTTATCTTTTATTTTAAAGCTACTCAAAGCAAGCTCAACAATTGCAAATTTATTTGTACAACCAAAATTGATTTCTATACATACATGTATATATGTACACATATATATATATTTATTATATGTATGTATACATATGCCTTTTGTCTGCGAAAAGATTCAATCTGCTCTAGCCACGCCCCTAATCTCATCTCCTGTCATTGCTGTTGTTTAAAAGCAACTCAAAGGCAAAAGCAACATCTTGACATTTTGATTTATTTCACTGGAGACTGTTGTTGCTGCTGCTGTTGTTGCTGCTGTTGTTGCTGCTGCTGCGGCTTGTTGCTTGGCATAAACATAATCGGCTTATTGGCATTGCCCTGGCGGACTTGAATCCAGTTGAAAGCTGATTTCGTTGCCAATAGCTGACACAGTTGTTGCTTCTGGTGCAATAGATATTGTTGCTGCTGTAGCTGCAGCTGTTGCTGTTGCTGTTGCTGTTGCTGCTTACCTTATCGCCATGGTAGCCTTTGTCCTGTGGCTTAGTTAGCTATTGCTTGCCGCATGCCCCAACACTATGGCCTAAGAAGTTGCTCTACTGCTTATGTAACTAAAAACCAAATGAATTGCTGTTGCTGTTGCTGCTGCTGATGCTGCTGATGCTGATGCTGCTGCTGCTTTTGATGTTGCTGCAATTGTTGCTGTTGTTGTCGCAGTGCTAACGAGCTCGTTACGTCTCATTGACTTCGGCCGTGCTTGCTGTGTGCATCGCAGACTAATGGAAATTGAATTCACAAACCGATTTGCCTCCACAAATGCAAATGAAGTGCAAACTACTTACAGAAGCACGGGGCGTGGCTAAGTAGGCGGCACCAGGTGTGAGCGGATTGGCAATTGTTTACTTTATAAAGGTGCTCGAGTTACCAGAATTGTAAAGGCAAAGACAAAAAAAGAAATACGAGAGCTCAAAGTGTCAGCTTCCTCTCCTTCATCATCGTCTACTTCATGCTCGCCCTGTTCCTCATCATTGCCAGTTGAGACAACAGCTCCGACAGTTCTTTACCTTGCTTTTTGTACCTATGCAAACAATTGTGAATTGTGAAGAGCTTGAACAAATCTGAATGCCCACTTGAATGTAGCTGTAGTCTAACAAGTCTAACAAAAGAAAAACAGTTTCAAGCTGAGATTTCTGAAGCGAGTTAATCTCGGCGATTTAAGTCGCAGACCCAGCTTTAAATGATGACTATAGTGATGGACTTGCAGAGGAAAGTCGAGAAGTGAATAGGTAATAAGAGCAGAAATTTAACTACGTGCCTTAGAGCAAACTTGTTTTTAAATATACATTTAATTTAATTGCAAATTTACTATTGTTATTTTTAATTTAATTTAAGAAAACAAATTGTTCTCATTTTTCACAAAATGTTTTTCTAAAGATAATACAATTTGCAACGCATTCACAAAAAATTTAAGAACATAATTTATTACCAAAAATAAACAATGTGAAAGTTATTAAATTATATTAAATCTAGAATTTTAAGCACACAGTTTTTTTATTCAAACACTTTTTATACCCTGAGCCCTTTGAAAATGGGAAATCGGGTACAATGGTTTTGTTAAAAATATGTAACAGGCAGAAGCAGGCGTGGCAAACCCCATAAAGTATATATATTCTTGATCAGGGTGACGAGAAAAGTTGATATAGCCATGTCCGTCTGTCCGTCTGTCTGTCTGTTTGTCTGTCTAGAGAGTTCATTCATATTCATAATCTAATGAGATGAATACGATTGTCCGTCTAGAAACAGAATTATTAATCAAACAAGTAAGAAGGCTCTAGTCGAGACGGCTCGACTACGAGATACCCTGAACCCAAAAAAGGTGATACTCTTCTTCTTTACGCACTTGTAAGCGCGCGCTCTGCTAACCGCGCAGTTGCTGCCGTGGCTTGGGGGTGGGTTGGGCTATACTTTGAACGCTTATAACTCCATTTCTAGATGGATGATCTTCATTGAAGAAGATTAAGAGTATCTATATGTATCTATGTGCCAAATTTCAAGTCTCTAGTATTTGAAATGCGTTTTTTGCAAATTGGGGGCGAAGGGGGCGTGGCATCCAAAATCCAAAAATTACATAATCTGCGTATTCATAATATCTATCTAAATATGCAAATTCAAAGTCTTTAGCTCAAACGGTGTAGAAGCTATGCTCAAAAAACCTAAAAAATTGAAACGAATTTTCGATTTTTTATCGATAATTTGGAAATGGGATGAGTTATCGAAAAAACAAAATAAACTCAGCTACGCAGTACGAGTTTATTTACGAGTGTTCATGTAAAATTTCAGCTCTCTAGCTTTTGTAGTTTCCGAAATCTCGACGTTCATACGGACGGACGGACGGACGGACGGACGGACGGACGGACGGACGGACGGACAGACAGACAGGGCTCAATCAACTTATTTTTTTATGCTGATCAAGAATATATATACTTTATGGGGTCTGCGACGTCTCCTTCTGCCTGTTACATACATTTTCACAAAACCATTATACCCTGAATTCCCATTTTCAATGGGTTCAGGGTATAAAAAGTTTTCGCAGAAAAACCCATGTGACGCAGCAACAAATACGTGTGTATGTGCTCGTGTTTTTGCATGTATAGTTTCTTACGCGTGGAGAATTGAAACGAAGTATTCTTGGAATGTGATTCGTTCGAAGAAGGGCTCAGGGGATTTCGTAGTCGAGCAGAGTCGACTACAGCTTTCTTGTTTTTTTTTTTTTTTTTGTTTTTTTAATTTATTGAAAAATATATATATTTTGTCTCTTGTATATTATTTTTCATACCAAAAAAATCAACAAAGTGAAAGCATAATTTATACCAAACAAAAACACAAAATCATCAAATATACGAAATCAATATAATATATACATATACTATATAAAAAAAAAAATAAAATTGAAATACAGAAAACAAAATCAAGAGAAAAATTTATTTAGAAAAAAATGGGAAACATTTGGTGCAGAAATAATAATATTTATTTTACAATAAATATTTTCTGAATTTGATGGAGCTGGAGCATAAAATTGATACATTTAGCTAACGAATAGTTCAGCAATGATTAGAGATTGAAATTCCAAAACTGGAAATTTTAGCTTTATTTTATTCAATTTTCTTTGGTCCAGAGATGACTAAATATGTTTCATTCATTAACAAAGAGTTACCTCTTACAACAATTTTTTTGTGTGGTAAAAATTTATGAGAATCTTTAGGAATCTAAATTCATCAATAATTTTTAAGAATTAAATGAATTATACTATTCAATAATAAAGTCAAGCTTTGACTTCAGCAATAATTATTGATACACGAATTTCCTTAATTTATTATTATTAATTTGTATTTATATATTTATTTTCTTAAAAGTAACCAAAAGCGGCTTCAATCAAATACTAACTCTGATAGCGGCACAAATTGGTCAAGTGTTTTGGATAATTTCGAGTTGGCTTAAAATCATATTGATTTAATATATATTATTAAAACTAGAGATTTTTTTCAATTATTATATTGTCACACGCTCACTGCGTGTAACCCAAATATTTCAACAATTTACAAGGCAAGGATAACAATGATTATATATAGTATTTCAAGTGCATCAAGCATCGAAATTAAGCATAACAATGAATATATACTAAATTTCAAGTTCTAAGAATCAAGCATAAAAGGTGCAAGTAATAGTTAAACTGACTTGACTTTCATTCTATAAAATAGTAGAATCGTAATACTATAAAGAAGAGATACCATTTATATAGCGTACTCTTCAGATTTTTATTAATATTGAATATTTTCTATATAATTCGGGCTATCGTATAGGCCAACAATTTATTTCTATTGGATTTGAATTTATTTTTGTTTAAACAAACGAGTCGTGTGCGTTGCAACATTTCCGTAGATATATACCATTTTTTTTTAATTTTGAAAAAGAAAAAAAAACGTATAGGAAATGCCAGAAACAAATTTGTCAACCGGATAGCGCAAACAGCGATTATTTAATTCTATTTTGCAACATTTGCTAAAATAATATGTTGTTTCATTTAATGCAATTATAAGCACTGAGTAGAATAAGCGCTTAATGCATGCATTCGTAAAGTTTCTAGAACTGAATGGAACATTCCAGAGTTTTTAACTTTATGGAATGCAAGAAAATCTATCGGATATACATATGTGTGTAGTATATCATATATGAAGGCAAATATACCAACTATTTCAACAGAAATATTTCATAAAATAAATATCTATTTATGTAAATAACTTCCTGCACACAAGTCAACTATTATCAACTAGTGCAAAAATATAACAAATGCAAATCCCATTTCCATAAAGAGCTTGAAACATCTAAAAAGAATCATAAATATTTAGCCAAATGCAAAATAGTAGAATATAAATCAGATTGACAGTTGCAGCATGATAAATAGTAGCTGTGAGTAGTCATCTGCTTGGAGGAAGGGAAGGAGGACTTTCATACTTGTTGAGGACATGTATGTGTGTGTGTGTGGGCGTGTGTGTGAGTATTTTGTGGGTCGAGAGAGCAACACACGATTTACCCACTCACTCATATGTTTCGAAAGCAAACAGCGATGAAGAAGAAGAGTAGGAACATGTGCGTTTTTTTCCTTGTGTGTGTTTGCTGCTGCTGTCAGGTTCATTGGGGGAGCCGCCTCCTGCTCCTTGTGGCCGGCCCTCGCAACGCTCCTGCAATGTTGTGGCATGCAACAGGACGCATGCGTCTGCCTGGCTGAGTAAGGTAAATAGAGGCGCTCTGGTCACATTGCCGTCGCCTATGCCCCACAGAAAGCTGTTGCTCGCCGGAGCAAACTTTATAAATCTATTGATTGCCTATTTAATATTTAACTTAAATCTTATAAAGCAGAGGAAAGAAACAAATATAATAAATCATATTAATTTTATTGCTGCACTGCTCTGCTTGCTCAGCTCTTAGGATTTGGCTCTCTTGAAGTTCTCTTTGCTCTGTGAAGTTGCGAATGTCGAATGCCTAGTTGGTTTGGCTCTCTTATAAAAACAAAAAGTAAACCCCACACACACACACGCAACACACACACACACACACACTCGCACACAGCGTCCGCTTGCCGGCGAAATGGAAAATTGTCGCACACAAAATTTTTAGTCGGAAATTAGACGCCAACGCGTTCGCAACTCAGAGCGCGCGCCCTCTCTCTCTCTCTCTCGCTCACTCTCTCTATCTCACTCTCTCTCTCTACCGCTCTCGCTCTGGCACACGCACGCTGATACGCTCACTCGCTCAGACACACACGCTGACCGCCACAGTGTGGCCAGCAAGCGTTAAAAAGTTGTCAAACGCAGCAAAACGCAACGGATCGAACGTATGTATATATCTAGATATATATAAACATATACATATATCTATATAGTCAGAGTTTGTCAACAAAGCAGCGGAAATTAACACAGAACTTGTGACTTTTACACTAGTTCCGCCCACAGCAATAACAAAAAGAAAAAAGGTAAAGAAAATAAAACGAAAGGCAAAACAACTATTGACTCGAGTGTCTGGACTAGGAGGAAGAAGCAGAAGAACAACATAAAAATGATTATAAAGCCTTTTCGATTTGAATACTTAAAATCGTGTCGACAACTCGTATAAATAGAGCGCGCGCCCACTTGAATGTTCTAAATATAGGAGCGAGTGGTTCATTCGACACATCTATTTATCTATTAATTTATCTCTGTTTTATTCAACGGCTGCACTCGTGTCGCATAAATCAGGAGAACTGTTTCAATTTCGAACCGATCGAACAGGTGCCCGCCAAACATGCTGCTAGCCGTTAATCAGAGTGTGAATAATTCAAAAAAGCGACGCGACGCAGAAGCAACAGCAGCAGCAGCAGCCAAAGCAACATCAACAACACAGAGCAGCGCCTCCAGAGAGCTGACAGATTCAAGCACACAGTTAGTGGCCAACATGCTGCTGCCGGATGAGGCGAGTGCCATGGACCGCGTCTGCCAGAGTTGCCAGCATCGCCAGCAGCAGAGTCGCCAGCCCGTCGGCTGCAAGTGCGACTGCAACTGCATCCACAAGCTGAACGCCCCGTCGTCCACGTCCCTTGTCCTCGTCTATTTGTATTTGGGTGCACTTACTCTGATGCTGGCCACATTGGCGATACTCTTCTATACGCACACCCAGGCGGGCGAGGAGTCGGTGACGGTGGGCGTTCATAGTCAGCGAAACCAGCGGAACCAGTTCCAGGATGAACTGCTGCGCTCGGAGCACATCCTGCGCGCCATGGTCACACAGATCATGGAAAGGGATTATCCCATGGAGGCGAGGTGCGTTTAATGTTGATCAACTAATTTTAGCTCCAGTTCAAATTTAATATACATCTTAAGTATATTATTCAATTTCCAGTTCTAGTTCCATTCAATAAGAACTTTTGTGTATGCTTTAAGTTTCTGCTTTAGTTTCAAATATTATTCCAATGTTAGTTCCAGTTCTAGCTTCAATTCTATTTCCAGTTCCAGTTCCATTTCAAAATTACTAACTGATCTTTATTGTTACAGTTCAGTTCAGTTTTCAGTAGTTCATATTCATATTCGCATCTTGGTACTAGAACACATCAGAAATTACCAGTTCATTCCAGAATAAATTTAAAGATTAACATTTTATATTTTTAGCTCAAACTTTAGGGTTTCAGTTCCATTTACAGTTCTGTTAGTATGGATTAGCTGTTCTAGTTAAGGTTCGAGTTCCAGTTCCAAAACTGGTTCCAGTTCCAAGCTCAATTTCAGATCTATACATAGCTCAGATTCTGATTCTCGTTTTACACTTAACTTTAGCAATTGAGATCTTAGCCCTATTTTAGCTCTAGATCTGGCTATTATAGTCCGATCTCAAATTACTTTATATATGCCAATCACTTTACAGTCAAACGACAGCGCAGCCGATCAGCGTTGTTCGCAACGAGCGGAAGATGAACCACAATTTCATTAGCCAAACGCCAATGGAGAAGCGCTATCGCAGAGACATCGCCTCGTCGTCGCCCGCCTCGATGCATGGCAAGTTGTGCAATGCTGGAAACCGTTCAATGGCTTTCAACTCGAATCTATATTATTGTGTACTTGCAGCAGATCCATTGATTGAGTTCTTTAATCCCAATCACCGCAAGGCTCTGGAGGAACAGGACACAGAGATACGCAAGCGAACGGGTCTGAAGGGTGCGGCGCCCGGCGGGGATGAATGGATCTATTTGAATACGTATTGTCGTGTGCCGGAAAAGATTATCACGGGCTTTTGCAAGGGCACACAGGACTACTGCCCGCCAGCCCCAGCTGGTCCAATGGGTCCGATTGGACCCAAAGGACCCACCGGCAATCCCGGCCTGCCGGGCATACCCGGCCCCAAAGGGAATCGCGGAGATGTTGGCCTGCCGGGCGCACCAGGCGTCGATGGAGTAGGTCAGCAGGGAGCACCGGGTCCTCGCGGTCCCAAGGGGGATCCTGGTGCCGTGGGCCGCGCCGGCCTGGATGGCCGAGACGGCGTGCCCGGTGAGCCGGGCTTGGATGGAGTACCGGGGCGAGCAGGCGCCGATGGCAAAAATGGTCAACCCGGACGTGATGGCAAGGATGGACTCAATGGTAAAGATGGCAAGGATGGCATGTCTATAACAGGCCCAAAGGGTGCGCAAGGTCCACCCGGAGAAAGAGGACTGAAGGGTATGGGTGTGGAATACATGTATTAGCCTTCGATTTTATCGACCTCCTGCTCTCTCACAGGCATTGCGGGTCCACGCGGACGGCCAGGCAAACCGGGCACCAATGGCACACCTGGTGTGCCAGGCATCAACACCTGGAAGATGCAATATCCTAACGGCAGCGTCTCTAATGATTTGCTCATACCGCCTTCCATTACCGGTGAGTAACCACAGAGAGCTTTCGAGTTTTCCCTGAGCTAAGAGTTACTTCAACTGCAGATGTGAATGCGCCCAACTTCCGACGCAATGTCATCGTCGAGGAGGGTAAAACGCTCAACATGAGCTGCTCGGCTACGGGCAACCCACCGCCCCAGGTGGAGTGGCGTCGCGACGACGGACGCACCATTAATGTGAATGGCATCGAGCGTAAGTAGCAAAGGTCTTAGCTCAGTGAGGTAACTGCTAATAAGCCCGTCTATCATGCGACAGTAAGCTCCATTAGTGGACAGTTTCTCAAGTTCGGCAACATTACGCGACATCAAATGGCTGCCTACACCTGTCATGCCAACAATGGCATTGCGCCCGTTGCCAATGCCACGTTCCTGGTCGAGGTGCACTGTGAGTAGAAGAGGAAGACAATTCGAATAGTGTATTAAGTAACCTCCTCCCCTCACTGCAGTTGCGCCGATGATATCTGTTTACCGGCAAATGATCTATGCAGAGTATCAGAGCAGCGCTACCCTGGAGTGTCAAGTCGAGGCCTTTCCGGAGGCGATACGGTATTGGGAGCGTGCCTATGATGGCAAGATACTCGATCCCAGTGATAAGTATCGCATTGAGTCCTATCCGGATGGGTAAGTCAATCAATTAAACCTAGTTTTACACTCATTTCCAATTTCCCAACAATTTTCCAGCTTTAAGACCTCCATGCGTTTGACCATAAGCAATCTACGCAAGGACGACTTCGGCTATTATCATTGTGTGGCACGCAACGAGCTAAATGCGACAATGGTTAATTTTGAAATCGCACGTAAGTGTAGTAACTTATAGATATGTTTGTAGATATATCGTTACAAAAAAACTTTTCTTTTGGTATTTATAGCCCAGGATCCGAACAGTGAAATACCCTATGTGGGCAACAATGTCAAGGTCTATGGACAGCGACCGCCCGAAAGCGAATGCCCCGTTTGTGATCAGTGCCCAGATCCAAGGTGAGTGTTACACAACTGCTCGATAAGTCATTTAGAACTGTATAGCCTATCTATATTTATAGCTTGTATCAATGCAAGGATTCCATACTCAACAACTTTGAGATACAGCCGACAGGTAATCGCAGCTACCCAGGCTTGCCGAAGCGTGTGAAAAGTAAGTTTCCAATGGGGATCACGAATAACTCTAATATCTCCAATAACACACCATTCTCTCCATAGCCTGTTATCTGTATGCAGTGGGTAAGCCCGTATTCCATAAGGTGGTAAATGAGAAATATGGCTCTTGGCTGCGCGATCCAGCGCCGAGGGAAGCTGATCGAGAGAAAACCTTTGTGACCAATGAGAATGATGCCTATAATCTATTCGAGTTCTCCACGCGCACACAATATCGCGTGAACAGCGTGCCCAGGCACAAGTACGAAATATCGGAAGGCTTTCAAGTAAGTTAATGTTTAAATGATATGAATGAATGAATCAATTCTATAGAGCAATAAAATCCCTAGGGCAATGCGCATGTAGTCTACAACGGTTCGTTCTACTATCAACAGAAGAACTCCGATTTGGTTGTCAAACTGGACTTGACGACTTCCAAGAAGATAAGTGAGTAGCTCTCTTTGTTTATCAGATATATGTATATATATGTTGATGGCTATATGAAACTTTTACAGGCATTCAGCTGCCATATTCGGGAATTGCGACTGGCAATCGACTCTACGCAACTGACTATAATTATATGGACTTCAACGTGGACGAGGTCGGTCTTTGGGTCATTTATAGCACGCTGGGTTCGAACAATACGCTGGTAGCTAAGGTAAGTCTCTTTCGCTTATTCTCTCTCTGTCTCACTCTGTCTGTCTCTATATACATGTGTCTATTATTGTAGCTGGATGCTGAGACCTTGCGCATGCAATATAATTTTAATATAACACTCGACCATAAACAGTTCGGCGAAATGTTTATTGTCTGCGGCAATTTGTATGCCATCGATTCGGGCACCGATAAAAATACCCAAATACGCTACGTTGTCGATCTCTATAAAGGCAAACTACTCAATGCGAATCTGCCCTTCTCGAATCCATTCAGCTACACGACGACAGTCGGCTATAATCCCCTCACAGTGGTAAGTCTTTCTTGCTCGTCTTCTTCTTCTTTGGATCTGTGTTAAGTCTTAATTACTTTCAGGAATTATACTCCTGGGACAAGGGTAACGCACTCACATATCCTATACGCTATAATGAACATCGTCTAGTTACAGATAATATCTAAGTCAAATGTTTAATAAAAATAAACGCAAATTGTTCTTTTTTTTACCACATATATTTCTCATTGTTTCACTTAATTAGCGTGTCAATTTGGTTGGGTTAGGTTAGGCAAAGCCGAATTGGAATGTGGAGACAACGGAAAGTTACCTTATATTTATAAAGTATATTATATGACAGATTCTCGGAATTAGCTGAGATGAGCTACAGCTGCTATGGAGTTGCGTAGACTCGACAGGCATCAAGAGACACACTTAGGCGGCTCCAGAGATTACAGAAAAGTGAGTGGGAGTAGGGAGAGCAATTCTAGCTAAGGAATTTTAAATGTAAGTCAAAGTGTTTTATCAGACACTTTACAAGAAAGAAGCTCAGCAATTTGATTGGGGTTCGAGGTATTAATGTCATTATTGATTACAGAATGAATAATTAATAATGAATGTGATGAGGTGGAATGTTGTCCTTACTTATTCCTTATTCCTTAGTCCAGTAAGAACACCGGAAAATCTTTTGAGTTTGGGTTTGAGCGAAATTTACTTGTTAATTACAATTGAGAATTAAGACTTTTAAACGTTGATTAATATTCATTAGATTACTAAGTTTACTGAGATTGATGTGTTCGTTTCAGAATAAATTTATATCAACTATTTGATCTCTCAAACTAAAGGTTAGCAAACGTCTTAATTCTTTATGATACGTATATTTCCTTCCATCATTTATAGCATTCGAATGCGGAACAACACCTTAGAGTGGTTTATCAATTCACAAACTGAATTGAGTGTTCACTCTTATAGTCATATAATTTGTAACATTTGTATGCATTAGATCTTCTATTACAAGCAACCATAACTCGGACATATTTACCCATCACACTTGCACAAATAATTTTCGCTCAACGACTGCACTTCTCATCAGCAACTTGAAATCGAGTATGCATAATGAAATACGATACTGTAACAGATGGGCTAGGTGCGAAATGTTTATTTGTGACAAGAGTCAAACACAAAGTAGACAGAAATCACAGCTTAGCAAAGGCAAACAAATGTCTCACTCGACACAATCAATAAGCCGAATAAGGCAAACAAAAGCTCTGATAAACTGGCTAATGAAGCCCAAATACAAAACACAATAAAGTCGAGTATTTATTGGATTTAATTTTAGAATCAGATTAACAATGGCTAAGATGACTATGAAGCCCAGTATACAAATTCTATATATAAATAAATTGGTATGTGCTAAGAGAGAGATAGAGCTTGTTGGCAGCAAACATATTTATGAATTTACACTAATGAAACTTATCTGGCAAAATTTGCAACAACATATTCAATTTATATATTCCGTATAAGGCAAAATTGAGCAACAAACTTCAAGCACAATTTCACAAACATGTTTCAACAACATTGAATGTTTAAGCAATTTCATTGTTTGCCTTTTATACCCTGAACCCATTGAATGAATACAATTTCGGGGCAAACGATTTTGTGAAAAGGTATACAACAGGCCGAAGTAGGTGTGGCACAATTCAATAAAGTAAATATAATCTTGAATAACGATCTAAGTCGCATTGATCATATTTGTCTGTTTGTTAATCTGTCTGCAGTATGAGTTTAAAAGATAACTCTTTCCATTCCTCTAATATCGATAATAATCGATTATTCAATTAAATTTTTTAAGCGCAAAAATTCCAATTTACTTTGAATATAAATTATTTTCGAAATGTATTTTCCTTCCGGATTGACCTAATTGCTGTAGTGCAGAGTTATGCATTGCCAAAGATACATCTCAAAATTTCATTATTATGCTCTGAAAATTTGATTAAATTAGTTCAACTGCAACAAAAGTTGCTCAACAACTGAATTTTCCATAGCGCAACCCAAGTGTAGCAGTTTCAGTGATTTCAGGTGTATATGTGTGTATGTGTATATATATTTAAAGCATTTATAAAATAAACAAAGAACAATTGGAATTATAGCCCTTCGAAAGGGGCAGGGCATCTGCTAGTTAGGCATTGCCAACTACAGAACTTTTACTTGTTCTCCTTATAGAATTATTAAACTGTACAACTTATATACATACATATACCCAACTAGCTAGAAATATATACTTGTTATACTTTGATAATATTTCATTTTCAATATTGACTCTTGGCAAACAAGAATGTGAATTCCAACTGGATAAAATGCAATACAAACAAAGCGAAATAATCTGAGAGCAGAAAGTTCTGTAGATATTGAGAAATTTAGCATGTCAAATATATTCAAATTTTTACAACAAACAGAGAAGGAGTCAACTGATGATAGAAGTTAATATTCGGAGCTGCTAGTTTCTATTGAAATCTGGAATGTATGTAATTATAGCTTATGCGTATTTTTATTAATATATATTTTATATATAGATAACTCTCGTACCGATGCGTGTATTAGAGTGAAGCTAAATAAAGTTGTAAGAATAGTATTATTCTCACTCGGTAGATTGCTATTGCTGAAAGTAGTTCAGGATGTAGTTGCGTGAGAGAGCGAGAGATAGCTACAATATAGTTGGGCCATTCAGATTAAGAGATTCTCAATTTCCGTAATCTGCAAAAGCACTATTTGAAAGATAGAGTTAAAGTATTAAAGCAAGTAAGAAGGCTCTAGTCGGGATGGCTCGACTACGTGATACCCTGAACCCTGCAAAGAAAAACAAACTAATACTCTTCTTCTTCTATGAACGCGTATCCATAAATCTTTCTCTATAGCTAGCTCAAGCGGTGTAAAAGTTATGCTCAAAAAAACGTAAAAAAATATATTTTTCGATTATTCTTATCGATAATTTGGAAATGTAATGAGTTATCGGATAAACAAAATAAACTCGTACTGCGTAACTAGCATACAAGTAATCATGTGAATTCCCATTTTCAATGGGTTCAGTGTATAATTAGTAATAAAGGTATTCATTCTAAAAAGGCTCTATCTCTCTCTCTCTCTCTCTCGCTCTCTCTCTGCTATATTTAAGAAGTATAAATAAATTTATGCACAGGATGATGCATAGTTCGCAAATATAAAAATATGTTGCTCAAACTCCAACTCCGAATTCATCAAACATATTTTGCATTCTCTTACTTTACCTATTTTTCCACTCTGCTCCGGCAACAGAGACCCTACTTTGTTGTCAGAATTATCATTTTATTTTTAATAGTTGCAACTAGCAATGAATTCCAGGAATACAGCTGAATTATTACAACCACGTGCTCTGCTTAGAAATTTGCACAATTTCTAGTCGCTCACAGCCATAGCTACCTTATTCGAATGGCTCAAATAGCCCACTCCCTCTCTCTCTCTCTCTCTCTCTCTCTCTCTCTCTCTCTCTCTCTATCTTTCTCTTTCCCTCTCTCTCTCCCCATCTCTCTCAAATTCAAAGCTATCTTTGTCTCACTCTCCTGGAATGACAGCTCGGATAGTACCTCACAAGTATCAGCCTTGTACTCCAACAGCATACTCCCAACATCGCGTCATATTATATTAACGATACGACATACGAGATATTCTATGATGTACATATATTGTTTTCTGTCAGTTTTTATGAACGAAATACTATTACTATATATACTCGTGTGTATATTGGTATATATCTTATAAAGTATTTAAATTTGATATACCATCAGAGATAATAAGAAAGCTATTCGTAAACAGAACTTATGGGCGAAATATATACATATGTGTGTTGAATCCTCGACTGTGATGCTAATATCTACCCAGAAGCATTTTAAACTCAATTTGAATATCTGTTATTCAATCACCTTTAGAGCGCAGTGAGTCGTAATCTATTCTCTTTATATATATAAACTGAACAAACTTCTTATTTCTTACACAGCCTCTATGCCAGTGCCTCGCCAAGCTCTGTCGCAACTGTCAACTCTCTCGCTCTTTCATCACTTTTTTTGCACGAATTTTACAACACTAAAAAAATAACCTTCGCAGCTATTATATTGCAGTCATTGGTTCGTCCTATTGAAACACTGTCCGCTATCATTCTTTCGTCATAACGTAATGCTACTTTACTACTCTAAAGTAAATCTCTAGCATAAAGGTCAGCTACAGTTTTGGAGCCATGATACTACTGATATGCCCCAAATGATTCGAGCTTTGTCAAATAAAATTGATCTCTTTTTGCATCATGAACGAGGCCTCGGCAGGGCTCGTGCTGCCGGTAATTGATTGCTGCACTCGCAAAATAAATACAGATTTCTTTGTTCAGCTGAGCACTTTGACTGCAAACGGCCGTAGGCAACATTTCGCTAACTGCATTTACCTAGTCGAGCTGCATGGCCAGGGACTAGTCTCGATTCATTTGCAATTAGTTGCAATAATGTTTGCATTTGCCTCGTCTGCTTCATCAATTATGTGTGGCTGACAGTTCGACTGCCCCCCTGACGTACTGAATATGACTGATTGATATGCTGATTGACTGACTGACTGACTGGCTGATAGACTGTTCGAATGGCTGGCTGACTGACTGGTTGTCAGTGCCTGGCATTGAGCGTATTTCATGGCCTGACAACCGCCCTCAACGGGCAGCCAGCTGTCACCTACACTCAGCTCTGGCTTCGGCTCTGGCATGCCTTTAAGCAGGCCCCAGCTCACCCAACGCGTGGCAGCTCTCATTGATTGCTTTGTGCTTTTGTGCCCAACCAAAGAATTGACTTTGTATCCAGCTGCCGCCCACTCTAGCAACGCCCACTGGCCCCGCCCCTCTGCTGCAGCCCTTGCACAGCCCGCATTCGGCCACATTTCAATTCCGTTTCACATTTGGGCTCATGTGCGTGTGCGGCGAGCATCATACATATTTGGAGGCACACAGCATCCTCTGCTTGACAATTTGCATTTCTCGTTTGCTTGCTGCTCAGCTGCAGCAGCACTCACTCTCATCTCCCTCCGCTCCTCTGGCTCAGGCTGTGTTTGTGTTTGTAATTGCGTGCGCAATTGCCAAATGCTTTCCTCACTGGATTTTCACATGCTTTTCGCATTTTCTGCTGCATTTTCAGACCCTGTTGTGTCTCCCCTTTAATCAATGGGACAAGCAGCTGACGGAATTGATTAAAAGTTTATCGCATTAGCAATTTAATGCCAGCAAATGCATCTCATGCAGCTCTGGACAAAATTTGTCAAACAACTCGAAATTATTTCGTACTCAACATGCATGCACACAATCAATATCAAATTGTTTCCTTTGATGAGTTTAGCATTTTCATTTTCCTTTGTATTTTTAATGGAATTGCAGCAGAGATTTCCCTTGGAATTAGATTAAAACTATTCGCCCTTGCTCAATCTGCTTCCAAGTGTTTCTAAGAATTGCAACGAAAGATCTACATAATTGCTGTTGATTGAAGCATTTGCAGTTTCAGGGCATAAATTAGATTTGTTGATGGCCAAATGAATATTTAATTTAACAAAAACTAGTTAAGTTTTATTTGGATTTGTTGTATTTCGCTCATTTTATTTTTATTTGTTATCCTTTTGTATTTTATTTATGAAATATCACATTCAGATGCTCTAATCGCTCTTGATTTGTCTATTTCTATAAGCAACTAAAGAAGGGATATTGACGAATTTTCAAAGTGCTGAATCGTTGTGAGATTACTGAATGAATTTCATCACCTGAATTTTTCTGTTGATAAATAAATTACATATTTTTTTTTTTTATATAAATGCGACATGAAATGCAATTATTCAAGATAAACTATTTTTTTATTATTACTATTATTATTATTATTATTATTATTATTATTATTATTATTATTATTATTATTATTATTATTATTATTATTATTATTATTATTATTATTATTATTATTATTATTATTATTATTATTATTATTATTATTATTATTATTATTATTATTATTATTATTATTATTATTATTATTTTTCTTTTAGAAAATTTAAAATGATTGTCAAGGAGCAGAATGATTCCTCAATTCCTTTGCCACTCCAGCCGATATTTCAACAATTTTGCAAAGCCTCCTTAATTCACGTTAAATGTTATCGATAACTTCAGCAGTTGCTAAAATAGAGCTATCGAAAATACATTAAAGTTCTTGATTGGTAAATTTGTTGACTCAGAGTAAATATGTAATGCTTGTTAAATAGCGTAATCGTCATCCTGCCCAAATTTCTCTCTCACAAATTTACATGGCAAATCTCAACAACTGCACATTATCGATATATGTATATCGATACACATCAATCTAAAGTATTATCGATATTTATATAGAATGAGCATAACCGGGTTGATTAATTTCCCATATTGTTTCCTCCCCATTTCAGTCAATATTCCAACAACATAATTGGCCCCAACTAATGATTTGATTTATTATCGATAATTTAAATAGCTATTATAATAGACAGTTATTAGAGTTGGTATCACTCTTGATTCAAGCTCTATTTACTGTAATTCGGCAATTTTTCATTTCATTTTCCCAAGTCAGCCTGCCTTTGACGAAGTTTTCCTAGAATTCCCCTTTCACATCTAAGCTTTTCCTGGACGCTCTGCCCTTTGCCTTGACCTACCCATAACATTAGCCCCATTTATGTTATTAATTTGAATCATTTATCATTATGAATTTTTCATTTTTAGCTTTCATTAAATCGCTCTTTTTCAATCCGTGACTAATTAAGCGCCAACTGACGTCCACACTGGCTTTATTAAATTACCATTGGTAGTGTCAACATTTCTCTCCCTCTCTCTCTCTCTGTCTCCTTCCCTGTAAATGTGTGTAGGTATTTTGATTTATGCAGTTTTAAATAGATCTGTACAATTTGGCAAAACGCCAGCAAAAACAGCTTGACTTGCCGCAGCTCACCTCCCTCTCTCACACTCTCTTTATCCCGCTCTCTTTCTCTCTCGCTCTCTCAGCAACATTCATATCATTTTTCAAATACATAGTCTTCTTTCTTTTTTTGAAACAGTGGACTAGACACTTGGCGCAGCTGTTGTCGGACAGCCATTTGTAAGGATAATGCGCTGTTGTCAAATTGCCAAGAGTCTGAAGTTTATGGAGTCGTGGCTGGGTCTGAGGCTGGGGCCACGTGGAGTGGGTCATCAGCGTGTGTTTGATGCGGATGTGGAAACAGCTGTTTAGCACTTAAACGTATTTTGGCAATCGCTTTCACTTTGCCTTTCACTTTGCAGCCACACAGCTGGCAGCTGACCAAGCCACGACCCCCACACCAACCCTGACCCTGAGTGGCAACCTTTGCCTTGCCCCTGTGGCCTCTGTTAACAGCTACGGCTGCAGCAAGTGTGGAAGGAGTTTCAATCAAAATTTAAAATATAATTGCAATTTTGTGTGTTTGTGCTGCGCACTGAAGCATAAAAAGCAATACAATTTCATGACCTTGCTCAATCCCGACTCGATCTCTATCTGGCATCCCCAACCGACAGCAATTACAATTGAAACAACAACCATTTGGTGTGACAATAATCAGGGCACAAATATGCAAAAGCCGTCGGAGCGTTAAATTATTTTTTGCTAGTCACCTTCAAGTGGGCGGCTAGAGCTATTTGAGCATGTGGGCGTGGCACGCTCACATACAGCAACAACAGCACACATCTGTCATTAAACAAAATGCCATTTTCATGGAGCCGAGCATTTAAAATTTGAGCCCTCAGATGAAAGCATTCCCTATGGAATTTCAGTTAAGGCAGCATAAGCTCCGAGCGCAGCATTTCATTTGATTGATAGATTCATTTAATATTGAGTGTATAATAAAGTTGAGTAATATGTTGTCATACATCATCAAATTGATTATTAAATATATTTTTATACCCTGAAACCATTGAAAACAGGAAATCAGGGCATAATGGTTTTGTTAAAAGTATATTCTTGATCAGGGTGAAGTGAAAAGTCGATATAGCCTAGGCCGCTCGTCCGTGTATTGCACGCGGTATACAATGTTGTTTAAGAAAATCGATAACTCTTTCCGCTTCAGAGTTATCGATTAAGCAATTATCGAGAATTAATTATAAATTGATATCTCAGTCATCTTTCGAGCTACAGTCTCCAAGTCTTCTGCATATATAAAGATATATAGACGCATGCAATGCTTGCACACATACAGTCGTACAAACGTAGATCATGGATTTTGCAGCGAAGGAAGAAACCATCGATAACAAGTAAGAAAGCTGTAGTCGAGACTGCTCGACTACGAAATCCCCTGAGCCCTTCTTCGAACGAATAATATTCCAAGAATTATTCGATTCGTTTCTGCACGCATGGAAAACCACGCGCACACATAGACACTGATCTACGCTTGTATGCATGTATGTGTGTATGCATGTGTGTAAGCATTGCAAGCGTCTTGCTGTCTCGCTGCTTTGCAGCTGCGCCACATGGGTTTTGATGAGAAAACTTTGATGATCAATAATTCTGTTTCTATATGGACAATCGTATTGATATCTTCAGATTATGATTATGTTATTCATATCTATATGCCAAACCAAACTGTATGTCTCTAGTATTTGAAATGCATTTTTTCATATTTGGGGGTGGTGGGGCGAAGTGGGGACCGGAATCCAAAATCTGACAAAAACCGAAATTGTATTAAATTAGTAAGAATTGTTTTTAGAAACTTTGACAACCTTTGAATATCGTTATAGTAAAATATTTGTCTAGATATTCACATATCTCAAATGCTGTGGCTCCTGCACTACACTTTATCCCCACTTTTCATCTCTCACACTCTCTCTATCCTTTCTCTCTCACTCACTCTCTCACTCTCTCTCTCTCTCTCTCTCTCTCTCTCTCTCTCGCACACTTTTATTCCGTATGGTATGCATTTTAATGGCTCAATATTCACGGCAAGCGTTTCCCCATTTCGTGTTTTTGTGCTGGCTGCATCTAAGCATCCTTTTTGGAGAGCCTCATCTCAATTGCCAAGCACATTGTAGTCAACGTTCACATGGTGCTGCATTGTGTGGCAGACAATGGTTCACGTAGTCGCCGCTGCCGCCGTTGCTGCTGCTGCTGCTGCTGCTGTTGCGTGCCACAAACAAAAGCTGCAGGCGCACAATGCACAACAGCAGCAGCAACAACAAGAACAAGAAACAACAGCAACAGCAATGCTTGTCATGCCTGAAAATAAACACACACCAACACACACTCACACACCCACACACCAACACACACACACGCATTCCCAATCAACACACGGCCAAGTGCAGTCCAACTCAACTCAAAGGAATGTGCTAGCTCTGAGGTGTTCACAAGCAAGGGGGCGTGGCAGCTGCTGCTGCTGCTGCTGCAGCATTTGCATTGTAGTTTTAAATGCGTTAATTGAGTGCTGCCAATTTTTGTTGCTTTTGTTGTTGTTGTTGCGCTCAACAGCCAGTTTCTTTGGCCGCCTCTCGAAATCAAAGTCACATCTTTAGTCGCATCTTTGTCGTTTTTTTTTATGGCTGTGCCAATTGAAATGTCAGCCAAAATTGTTGGCCAAGTTGTTGAACTGAAATACCTCGGCATTTCTGTGATCTTTCAAGTGGGTCATATAGAAATTGTTAAGCTTAACTGCAACTTGAAGTCGACCTTTGTTGGGCCCAAAGACTTGAGCGTGAAATGATTTCAAGCATTGCTGTAAATTCAATATTTAAAGTGATTGGACTCAGACTCACTGAGATTATCTAGCCAATATTCTTCTCTTCTGGATGCCTCTAAAACTCCACAAGTGAAAAATTTATGAAACAATTATGTGCAAAATGTATCTATAATTTCGAATATTTGCAAATTATATATAATCGATTTTCGAGTTTTCTTGCAACTCAAAATCAAGTCAAGCAACACAGCTAACTGAAATTCTAGAATGCCTGGCATAAAGCGTGGATATGAGTACCATTAGAACGTACTTATATCCACGCTTTATGCCAGGCATTCTAGAATTTCAGTTAGCTGTGTTGCTTGACTTGATTTTGAGTTTTGTCTATACAAAAGAATGAAGCAAAGAATCTGTATCAAATACTTGGTCTAAGGCTTAGTCACTCAGTATACCCCATATGTGGTCATCAATAAGACTTTCATGTTCCCAGCAACGCTACGATTGAATAGAGAATGCTGCAGATTGAATAGAAAGAGAAGCTGCAGTAGGTAACAAAAAAAATGTTTCATTAAAGTCCTTATAGCATTGAAAATAAGTTCTTAGAATTGTATAATATCACTTAGAAGTAGTAAAAATAAATATTCGTGAATGTAGAAATGTGTTTTAAGAAAGACGAAAGTTAATCACCACAGTAAATTGTATGTTTCCATCTTTAATGGTATTCAAGCTGCGCTTGAACGAATTAAATGCATCGATTTTTATCGATAATAAGTAAATGGAACGAGCCATCGGAAAGTAGCACACTCGAGCTGCGTATGATATACAGCTATAGAGACTTTTCTCTCAAGTCTCGAGCTTTTATTCATATATACGAATAGACGGACACACGGACGGAAGGAAGAATATATATATATGATCCCTTCCCTTCCTCCTTTTACCCCTTACATTTGCTTTCACATCATTTACACTGCGATACCGTTCAGGGTATCTATCAATCACTCACTTAAGGATTCACACACATATGCTTAGAGGTCGATGATAACATTCTGAACTTATTCAGATTAACTCAACAAGTAGCTAGAGGGTATCTTGCGGTCATGACTTACTAATTTTGTTCGCTGCCGTTTTCAATCGCCTCGCATTGACACTTTGCGTTTTATGACCATCATTAAAATGCCAAATGACCAGCTGACAGACAGACAGATAGCCTGACAGACACAGCACCAGCATGGCTCCCTGTTGCTTGCCACCCACAAGCGCCAACCCCCCCTTGCACCCTTGACAACCCCTGAACCTGCAGTTCGACTGTTCGCTTTAGTGCACTCCAGTGGACGCCCCTTGGCGCGTGTTATGGCCATTGAGGCCGCTTATGCGCTCATTAATTTCGCTTGAGCGAAGTTCAATGGAACTGTCTCACACTTGCCACACTTGCCACACTTGCCCCACCCCCACTCGTCCGAGCCGTCCACTTTGTGAGCCTTGCGAATTTTAACTGGCAAATGAAAAATGATTTGAGCGACTCTAACAAATGTGTGTAGCCCGAACGAGTCGCTAACTTGCCAAGTTGCAACAGACGCGACGTCGCGTGTTGCGCCACCGATAAGCGCCAGTTAGTAGCAGAAGCAGGAGCAGGGAGCAGGAGTAACAGCAGGATGAGGGGCGTGGCAACGACAGACGCGGCTTTTGCCTAACAAATGACCTACAATTAGACAACTAAAATGCTTAGCAGCAGCTCAGCAAAAGCGAATATAAATGGAACTGCCCCAATGCTGGCCAAGGCACGAATCGTCATTTACCACAACTCTGGCCAGACCAGCCCACCACCATTATAATATCACATATATATATAGGTAGATATCTGAGTATCAGCTGCCTTCAGTTCCGTTCTCATTGCTTCGCATTGCGTGCGAGTTAAGCTTAATGATTGCATTTTGCTTTAACTTTAAAATTTGTTGCATAAACTCTAACAATTTGCATTTGCGTTGTGTGAGATTTCTTTATGCTAAATTCTGATTGTTATCTTATGCATTCTAATCGAGTCTTCGAGTATCTATAGACTCTTTTGTAAAGCTATTATAAAACTACTCCATTGGAAGTTCCTCTTCAAGTCAATCTTGTTTCCATTTCTAATATTTTTATACTTGGCTGAAATAAGCCTTTGAAGAAGTGAAATGTTAGCTCGTAAAAGTAGGGTACTTTCCTTAACCCAATTACCAAATGTGCTATATCGTATAATCATACAAAAATAAATCCCTAAATAATACATAAAAGCTATTGTGCCTTAGTTCCGACTTGGAGTCTACCTGTTATTCCAATCATTTCACGCTTCTTCTACACACTTTCATTACAAACAACACACACACATACATACATACATGCAAAATCATATACACACACATACACATACACACACATATGCAACTGCGCTTATGTGCTATACTATGCTTTACTATGGGAAATTAGTTGTTGAACAACTTTTGTGGCAGATGAAGTTTCTTAATCAAATTTGTAGAGCGTGATAATGACATCCTGACGTGTGGCTTTGCCAATGCACAAGTCTCTGCTATTTATAATATGCACATTTCCAATTTGGAAAGAAGGTGAAGCATTAAAGATGTAACAAAATAAGTTTAAAGTCAAAAGCTATCGTGGTATATAAGATACGCTTTAAAAACGAAATGAAATTGTCGATTATTATCGATGATGAGTTATCGAATGAACAAAATATTAAAACATTCTGCACAAATACGTACATATATACATAAAATATACTGAATATATATTTAAAATTTCAAGATTTTGAGATCGATGTATTCAAACACACGCACGGACAGCCGAACTGATGATAGATGAACATAGTTACATTGACCTAACACTTTATCCTGCTCATTCCCTATACATTACATTACATTACTACTATAAGATGTATCATAATCAAAACCAATTGGAACTGATAATGCATGAAGAAGAATATCAGGTTCCCGGCATTTCCTAGTCGAGCAGTCTCGGCTAGAGTCTTCTTACTTGTTTTCATTTTATGTTAGCTCATCATTATATCATTTCTTATTATTTTAACACACACAAGATATACTTTAAAGCTACTTTAATTATTTGACTTTAACTATTTTTGTAGTATTTTCATTATATACAATTATTAATAATTGATATAAATAA
Organism: Drosophila buzzatii; assembly: GCA_035045845.1. Lineage (NCBI taxonomy): Eukaryota > Metazoa > Arthropoda > Insecta > Diptera > Drosophilidae > Drosophila > Drosophila buzzatii. The sequence continues at coordinate 1,907,914 of JAWNOS010000105.1, read as the reverse complement.
ATTTGTATGTAGGAAATATGATTTTCCAGCTGCCTAAGCAAAATTTACATATAGAACAACTTGTTTGGCAATGAAAATGTGTTAATTAAATGATTGCTGATGTTGCATACATGTTGACAGCAACAACAACAGGAACAACAACAGCAACACCAATAGCAACACCAGCAACAGCAACAATTGTAGCGAGAACAGCAACAAAATTTGTTGCGTGTAAAGTGTTAAATGGGCCAAGAGTTTCTGGTAGTCAGTGAGTTTGTTTAGTAAATGCCCATTCCCATCAGCACAGTAAGAGACAGATAATGAGAGAGAGAGAGAGAGAGAGTTGATAGATGAGAGAGATATATATATACATTGAGAAGAGCCGCAGCTGCCTTGCTTCAACTAATGATTGGGCACAAAAGCTGCGAACATTTCAATTTCAATGCAAAATAGTTGACTGAGTGTTGGCTTGGTATTCTATATGACCAAAGTATTTTGTTGCTTTGGCGTTAAATATTACAACTACGTCTATTCCTTCTGTCTGCCACAGATGGGCGCATAGGGCGCACTGGGCGCATAGGGCGCACTGGGCGACCCTTTGCATAAATAAAGCCTTTCACACATACACCCATAGAGACACATACAAGTACATTTGAGAGGCTTATAAAATATTCATATGCACATACCAGTCCAATGCTTTTGAAGCTATCAACACACACACACACACTCGAGCGAAGGCAACGCCCAAACAAATGGAAAAAGTTTTTCGTGCACATTTCAACAAATTCCAAGTTTAGCTGCAAAACATGCCACACGTGGCCAATGTAGGATTCTTACGAAACTTATGTAAATTTCGCAAATGTTCAACTGTTGCATACAACATAATAACAATCACACAAAGACAAACACACAATTCCACACACACACACTCACACACACACTGGCAACATTCACGCTTAAATTTTCGTTGCCTACTTCAAGGCGCACATTTCAATTGCTTGCCCCGTGCCTGATCTAGCACGACTCGGCTCAAGTCGCCGGCTTGAGGCGTGCTTCAAGTGCTCCGCTTCACGGTCCACATTGCATTCCCATGCACATGCCCATGCCCATGCCCATTCCCAATCTCATTCGCATTCCCATTCCCATTCCCATTCCACAGATGACACACTGCCTGACCCGTGCGGGCTGAGAGCCCTTTTTATGTCAGACATTTCTGACCTTCGTCGTGCTTGTGCATAAAATGTGCCCATTGTTGTTCTTGCTGCTATAGTTGCCCCTGTTATTATTGTTGTTGTTGCTGCTGTTGTCTGCTTGTGTTCGCCTCCTTAGCATGTTTGCTCTCCGTATAAAAGGCGTGGGCAGCAGCGAATTATAACCGAAGTGATAAATGTATTGCAACATTTTGCATTTTAGATTCTCATGAAAGTTTCCAGTGATGCAATCTGAGATATATGTACATGCAATTATATGCATTTATATATGTAATATATGTTTATTATTGACTATATTGCTGAAATTCCTATGCCACTATCAACAACAAGTTTCTATTATTTGAGAAATCTGTTTTACACAGTTAGTCAAAATGAGCAAAGTCATTTTCCATCTGTGTCTAACAACTGAATTTAACTATAATTAGTATTCTCTTTAACTATATAAATTCCTATATATATAGATCATAATATATATAAATAAAGTGAGGAATATTAGCATTTTATAATAGACTATTGATACTTACATAACAATATAATTCTAACAATAGCAACAATAATAATAACAATTATAATAAATAAATCTTTTAAAAATTAAAAATAACATAATATATGTTAATAAGTTGTTTAATATTCTCATCTAATTGGAAAAACTAATGAATAATAATGAAAATATGAAAATACGATAATATAATAATAACATATCATTTTATTATAACCATAATAATAATAGTAAACAAATAAATAAATAATATTTAAAAAAAATAATAATAATATTAAATATTATTTTAATTACATATTTGTTTAATTATTTTTAAAAGTTTTCTTATTTAGCATATGTAATTTATAAAAACGAAAAGCCAAATTTGATTTGTACTTAATATATTTAACCGTATCGTTTCACTGGTTTCCAAATAGGAAAAGCATGTTGATCTGGCAATTCGTGGTCATATAGTGACAACACTGCCCTGAACTTAACTGTTGAGAATAAATATAAGTTAGTCTTAGTCGCACTGAAGTGCTAACGCAACGTTTCCTAGTTCCTAGTTCGCCATCTTCACACACGAGCAAAACAACTACGTCTTGTTACTCGAGTTACTAAAATCTAATTGAATTAAGATTGGTCAACATCAATCAAATTTAAGTCTATTTACGGATTCCGAGAATATAATTACATTTAAAGTGTGCTTTTACTTATGTTAGGAATATTACTTGTACTTATACTGCTGTCACACACACATTGAATGCGAATTTCTATTGTTACGTTCCATTTTCCCTGCTTTTCTTTTTTTTCAATTCTATCACTTCATACGAAAACATTTTTCCGCAGAGCTCAATTGAAGCGGAATCAACTGCAAATGGCTCAAAGTATGGAGCAGGGACTCATATCATTTAGCTAAAGTCAATCTGAGAGTTGCCTTCCGCCCTCTGAAGCTCAACGAGGCAACGAGAGTTTCCTATTCTTAACGAATCGAATCAAGTGGTTGCCCTAGCAGCTGTAGCCCAAGGGGAGCATGAAAAATATATTTATATATACCTACAAAGGTAAAATTTTGATTTTCCATTTGTTTTCAAGTGCTTTTCATTTCATTTTCATTTTCATATTAATGCTCGTAGTTTACAATTGATAGCCGAAGGCAGAACTTGATTAAAACAAGTGGTAATGAAACACACATTAACACGCTTGAATGAGTCAGTGGGGAATGAAATATGAGCAAATAGAGCTATACAAATTTGGGTTTCTAAATGAACAAACTGAAAAGAAACGTGCTTGAATTTTTGCAAGTTTCGCGATTTCTCTTTCGAATACGAATGGCAAAAAACAAGTTTTTGTAATTTCTCTTTAGGAAGGGCTGTTACAAATGGTAATGAAACATGGGAATGGCACACGGATTTCTATTAGAAAGTTACATATGATTGAAGTTGTGTACTGAAGAGAAATGAAGCGTCAAATTAAATAACACAAGTATATATAAACAATCTAAATCATATTTAAAAAATGAAACGACTAAAATGAAACACGCTTAAAATACAGTAGATTTCGCGTTTTCTGCTTCAGAATTAAAGATGATGGAAATAATTGAGAATGAGATACTTTTAGTATTTAATCAACATAGTTAAATGAAATGAGTGAAAATGAAACATATCTAAGTACAGTAGAATTCGTTTATATCGACTCCGTATATAGTGTTCGTACGGTTATTGCGACGAAAATTGTCGTCCCCATACACACTTATATAAGCATGCTGATATGGTTATAGCGTCTTCCGGGTATAACGACGGTGAAACAACTGAGACTGAAGCAAGCCGCAGTAGCACTACCAGATATCGGGATTTCTTTTTAAACCGAATTCAAAAAGATTAATAGAGCTGAAAATGAAACACGGCTCTGTGTAACCCCGTCAGCTCCATTGTTTCAGTGCAGGAAATCAAATGGAAACGAAAAACGGAATTAAAATGCAAATAGGACAAATCATTCTTTAATGCGACAAACAATATTGACTTTTCAAGGACAACAAGAACGGCTACATAATTGTATAAAGCTGCATTGTATGCTCTTGACGATGCTATCGAAATATTGTGATTAAATGTGTACTACAACGAGAGGAAATAGCGCTGAACGAGCGCAGATACCCTACACGAGGTATTAATAAGAGTCTATGTCATATATAATCAACGATATCAATTTAGTCTTGCAGTTGATAAATAAGAAGAGATTGTATCTGATATTGAACAGATTTAGTGTTGATCTAAAATAGATCCAGTTCCCCATTGCATTGCTCTGCAAGGGTATTCAGTAGTCGGCTAGACTGTTACTACCTGTTAGCATTAAATATTGAGCACAATAAGCGAACACTGAGCTGAGCACACGCTGCACCATTTGCCCTGCGTCAATATGGTGGTGTGGGCGTGGCATAATGGCAGCATGTTGCTGCATGCAACATGGAAATGGAAATGGATTGCAGCAGCGAGCAGCATGTACGTAAATCCATTTATGCTTCAGCGCATTTATAGCCAATTTTAAAAGCCCAAAGAGCCGCAGCGCACCACTGCTGTGGTGCACTGGTGCTGCTGTGGTGCAGCCAGGTGGCCGGACAGTTCCGTTGATTTGTGTCTGCGAGTGTGTGTGCGCCGTAGTTACAATTTAATGTACTGCATCATGTAGAGCCATTGCTTTTCATTTACAATAAGCAGAGCAGCGACAAAGAGAGAGAGAGAGAGCGAGAGGGAGTAGAGGCCAAAGCAGGAGACGGAGATTGGGCGTGCGTCGGACTTGGCCATTTAATTGCGCAATTGCCGCATGTTTTACGACTACTCACTCGCAGCACCCAAAGCCCACACATTCGTATGCATATTCACGCTCCAAGACACAGTGTTGCATACCTCAGCTCTCCGCAACCAAAGTGTCGAGTGCGTGCCTGCACGTAAAAAGTTTCCTTGCCCATGGACGTCCAGCTATGCAAAATGTTGCTTATCAGCGCATTAGCAATGGAAAAGGCAGCATGGGGAATGTGTGGAGACCACAGAGTAGAGGGGAGCTGCCTATTACAAGGCACTTTAGCAATTTTTGTCTTCAGTAAGCATTCTTTCTCTGCTGTTCTTGTTCTGCCTTTGATTTGCTTCTTTTTTTCTTGTACTCTGCGCAAAATCGTAATTTAAATTTTCAAAATAGTTTTGCTTCTTTTCCTAAACTATGCTTGAATCACGCTAATGCTATTTTTTGTTGTGGAAGACAGCTGCATAGCTAGCTAGATAGAGACAGTTGCATATTTGATATTTCAACAGAAGCTGACTTTAATAATATTATTATCTGGATGTCGCTTTGCATAGAGAGCTGGCTTTTTATAGGCCAAGTGGCCGCAATGGTGAAAATCAAATTGAAATAAACAAGAATATTGCAGTGGGGCACTGCCTAGTCTATAACACTCATTCACGATCCAGAAACAGTTGAATATTCTCTGCTCAGAAATCAGTCTGCAGCTAAATAATAAATGAATTGAGTTTCACTTCTAAAGTATTGGAATAAATAAATATTTTCTGATGTTGCCTCGCCTCCAGAAGACATGTGTATATGGTCATTTCTCCAGAAAACAGTATAAGAAAAAATATCTTCCGATATTATCACACCCAGAAAAAGTCTTTCATAATGGAATTATATTATTTTTATTTTTACGCTATAAAACTGTAGAAATTAAATTATATTTATTTGATATGAAATGCCCACAAAGCGGTGTAAACACATGTTCTGAGTTATTAATACAAGGGGAAAATAATTACTTAATTTTCCATTATTGTAAAGCTTCTAGCTCAAAAATATACAAAATACATAAGATTTTAAGGCTAGCTATACGGCAAATGAGCTGTAAGCACAGAAATATCCACTTTTATATTATTGAATTGTCATACAAGGGAATACCCAAGAGTAGGTATGCCAAATGCCAAGAGTCTAACTTCAATAGCGACGAAAAGATTTGCATTCATATGGACGGATAACAGGGCGAGTATTGCATAAAACCAATATACTCATTTTCCAAATTTAATGAGTATTAAATTGATGACATTTTGCGGCTGTACTTGTCGATCGAGAAACAATACCAAACTATCAACAACAATAGAAGCAATTTAAGCTGCTTAATAGAGCGATCAATTTGTTGTACTTACTGATTCAAGTTGCGCTCGTTGGAGCCGCTCTGGCTTTGCACATTGTCCGTGTGCCGTCGCTCCTTGTGCACGATGCCCATCAGCTTCATCCATGGATTGTTTTGGGAGCCATGGCCTCCCATGCCGCCACTCTGCCACATCGTCATCTTGGCGTTTGGGGCGTGGCAGTGGCTGTGGCAGCTTTAGCCCAAAACGAATGGCGGAGTGCAACCGCGCTTTAGAAACCTGACGAACGCGACGATAATTGCATAGATTCAAGAATCTTTTGTTATTGTATTTGGTTTTGTTTTATGTTACTTTTGTCTCTCTTTTTTCTTTTTGTGTGTATTACAAATACTCAATTATATTAAAGTGTGTGTGTATGTTCTTTTGTATTCTGACAGACTCGATAATTGAAGGGAGAAGCGTGTGGCGTAGCCTCCTGCTGCGGTTGCTGACAGCAGCAGCATCAAAATTTCTGTTGCATACTCTTAGGAGGCGCTCATAATTTTATGGCCCGCAACAATTTGATATCTTGGATGGAATTTAGCTCAGAGTTTATTGTGGTTTAGTTTGCTATTGTTGTTGGTTTTGCTTTTGCTTGTTGTTTCTTTTGTTGTTGTGGGCGGCTGGCGTTGCGTTCTGCGTTCTTGGCTTATAATTTGCTGAATTTCTCTAATTTTCCTAACTGGAATTTTGCCTTTTTTGGTTCATTTAGATATATATATACGCTATATATGTATATGAATTTCTATAGCTCTTCAAGTTTAGCGGTTTTTGGTCATTTAGCTTTTATTTATTTATGATTTTTTGTTTTGCTATTTTTTTTTGTTTTTCTTTCCTTTTTTTTCTTTTGGCTCGATTTATATTTTGTGGCTGTTTCGGTTTCGTTTAGTTGTTTTAAAGCTTTCGTAATTTTGCGTTTATGAATTAAAAATGTATTATTATTTATTTAATATTAATGTTTAGTTTTTGTTGTTGTTATTTTCTTGTTACATAACGTCTAAAATTAAGAATCACAATGGCGTAAATTGGGTTTGTTTTGGTTTTGTTTATTATATCGTAATTTTAATGTTAAATTTACTATTTCAATTTGTAACTATTAATTAAATAATTCTCGTTTTGTTAACCATTTAATGCTAATTATTGTTAAATGTTTTGTATTCTTGCTTTGCTATTTGTTGCTGTTCGCCTAGTCAAACGTAATTTAATTTATTAATTAATTGTTTATCGCTTATTAGTTGTTAATTCATTAATTATTATTGCCTTGCTGTATATTGTTAATTTTAAATTAATTTAGGTTTTATTGCTGTTTTTTTTTTTTATATATATATTTTATTTTTATATTTTTACTACGTCTCTAGCTAAATTGCGGCTGGCCTTGATTTCTATTTTATTTTATAATTTTTTATTATATAATTTGTATTTTTTGGCTGTTACTTATTATCCTCTTGGAGTATTTGTTTAGTAAAAAAACTTGAATAAATTTGCACATTTATTTTTTACTCATTGCTCAATTTTCTAATCATTGCATTAGATTTGACGATATGAATGTGATATCCGGCATATGTTAGACAGCAGCTGCAAAATAAATAAGAAATGGGAAAGTATATTAATAACGAATATAAATGAATAGCTATTTAGTGCTAAGATAACACATTTCTTATTTTGTAATAATTGTATTTATATTTCAACCTAAATATACTTCTAACTGAATGAGTCTTCAAATTTAATAATACTTGAATTAATATATCAATTTCATTGCGTTATAAATAAGTTTCTTATTTATTTATTTAAGCGTTGAACCCATACATTGCAATTGTAGTAACTTAACAACAGAGATTATAATATAGGACCAAACCTTCTGTTGTACACAGATGGACTTATAACTATTTAAATTATTTTTAATTTAATTATACTTTTAACTTAGTTCATATTCTTGGCGATTCCCAAGCGTTTTAGTCGCCTTAGTCTCCTACTCTGTCTGACCAGTCTGTCACTGTATCTGCTCGTGTGTCTACCTCTACTGTATGCAGCTTCAGATCTCGATGCAGGGTAGAGCCGCGCACATACCAGGGGCAGTGCGTAATTTTCCGCATAGCTCGGGTTTGAAGGACCTGTATGCGTTTATAGTAATATCAGTACACCACCGATATATGGCTTGATTAATTGTTTGTGTTCAAATCACTCAAACTACTTCAAGTGAAGTTTGTTTCCTCTGAACACGTGTGTGCCTGTCATAGTGTTGAATAACGACGATAAGTATTAAATGATGCAAAAGCTGTTGAGTAATACCACATACATAGCCATGCAAACACATGTATTGGCATAGTTATGGGCATGTATACATACATATGTATGCATCCTTTTCGGTTTATTTCTTATGACTTTTATCTGCCTGCGAGCTGAAGAATGTTTAGCTCTAAATAAACCTTGTATTTGAATGAATGCAATGCTTATTTTCTTCTTCGGCTCAAATATTACTTTGTGTGCGTTGGTCATACTTTTATCTATCACAAACACACGTGCCCCCAAGCCTTTTTAATTTAAAATATAAAAATCTCTCTAAAAACCCATTAAAATTTAAAAAAATGTAATGTCACGTTGAAATTGTATTGCAATGAAATGTGAACACAATCCTCTACAGTGTCTCTACATATACATATTTTCGCCCGCTCTTTAGTATTTGTGGGAGAGACATTTTCTCTTTTATCTTGCACTCTCTCTCTCCCTCTCTCTCTCTCTCTCTCTCTCTCTCTCTCTCTCTCTCTCTCTCTCTCTCTCTCTCTCTCTCTGTCTCTCTTTCAATGCAATTGAGTACTTAAATGTGTTGTTAATATAATTAAGCAGTGAATTCAACTTCATCAACTACAACTTCGGACAACTTCATATACTTGAGACTACTTGGACGTCTCTTAAACGCCTGCGTATACGTCTTGCCTCCATCATTGTTCGCCTCAAACTCTTCTCTTCGTATTGGCGTTAAGATTAAGTGTAACTAGGATGCCACAACGCTCGAGAAAGCTCGAATTGTATATATGTAAATTAGTTTATGATGTATGATAATAAAACAAGTAAGAACGTTGCAGCTGGGTGCAACCAATTGCGTGATACTCTGTTACCGCAGGGGCATTTTATTTATTTATTAAACATTTAATAAACGAAATATTTGGGCAATCAGCAAACGTATATGACAAGCAACATACGTTTTTCCTAACATACAGACATATTTACATATGTACACACTATACGTGAATACACACTGTCGTGCGCGCACATTAAGCGATTTTCTATGCATACAGTCTGTCAAGAAACACTTTACACAGTGGAAAAAATCTCAATTTTTCGACTTTATGGACAAAAATAAACAGTTTTTGTTTAATTTAACTAATTTTTTTTAATGGTTAACTGTTTATTAGGTATTTTTAAATCGAATTATAAAAAACAGTAACAAAAACAATAAGGGTGAAACTTAAAAAACAACAAAAACTTAGATTACTCATATTTGACACTGTCAAGAAACTCTTTACACATTTTGTTCTTTTCAGCTGTTTTGCTCTCATTCGAAGAAATAACGGGGCTTTACCGTCAACTATGCTTTTAGAATCTCTTTATACATCTCTGTTTTGTGTTTATTTTTCACTTTGTGCGAAATTTGGCTGGGGACACATGGAAAAAGCAATTAAATATTTCATTAATATTGCCCGGTAAGAGATTAAGCTTCGATGTTGTCCAATTGATCTTCTACAATCAGCAGTTGGGCAAATCACTTCCAGAATTAGTGGAAATGTTTTCCGTGTCGAGAAAAACAATATACAACGTTCTCAGTCGCTCGGAAAACGAGGGAAGACTTGAGGCAAAGGGTGTGGGTGGTCGGAAATAAAAGAAATCTGATCGGGCAAGCCGCCTTTTGATGCGAAAGATCAGCGCAAATCCCCAAATTTCGACCAGAACTCTTGCCAAGGACCTCAAAGAAGAGTGTGTGTTCAATCAATACCAGTTCACCGACTCCTTGGCTAGATATGCAGGCATAAACCATAACCGACAGCTTTTCAAATTTGACTGTTGGAATGATATTCGCTTTGTCGTAAGCTGCAGAGACCTTTAGCCATACTTTGGGCGGACCTTCGTTGTAATACAACATTATTTTGGTCTCGTCGCAAAATATAACGTCCTTCCAATACTCCTCTGAGTGCCTAAGCATAGTAAGAGCAAAAGAGAAGCGTTTTTCCACATTTGTCGACGACAGCAAGATTTCTTACGTGCCACTTTCGAAGAATACCCATGCAGTAGAATGGCCTGATGGACCGTTCGTGAAACACATCCACACCACACTCTTCTTTGAGGTCCTTGGCAAGAGTTCTGGTCGAAATTTGGGGATTTGCGCTGATCTTTCGCATCATAAGGCGGCTTGCCCGATCAGATTTCTTTTATTTCCGACCACCCACACCCTTTGCCTCAAGTCTTCCCTCGTTTTCCGAGCGACTGAGAACGTTGTATATTGTTTTTCTCGACACGGAAAACATTTCCACTAATTCTGGAAGTGATTTGCCCAACTGCTGATTGTAGAAGATCAATTGGACAACATCGAAGCTTAATCTCTTACCGGGCAATATTAATGAAATATTTAATTGCTTTTTCCATGTGTCCCCAGCCAAATTTCGCACAAAGTGAAAAATAAACACAAAACAGAGATGTATAAAGAGATTCTAAAAGCATAGTTGACGGTAAAGCCCCGTTATTTCTTCGAATGAGAGCAAAACAGCTGAAAAGAACAAAATGTGTAAAGAGTTTCTTGACAGTGTCAAATATGAGTAATCTAAGTTTTTGTTGTTTTTTAAGTTTCACCCTTATTGTTTTTGTTACTGTTTTTTATAATTCGATTTAAAAATACCTAATAAACAGTTAACCATTAAAAAAAATTAGTTAAATTAAACAAAAACTGTTTATTTTTGTCCATAAAGTCGAAAAATTGAGATTTTTTCCACTGTGTAAAGTGTTTCTTGACAGACTGTATATGCAAAAGTCTGTGTGCTAGTATATTCTAAGTATTGCGATTGAATTGTGCATTTTTCGAGCATACGCATATGAATTGTCCATTTAAGCACTAGAAACTGCGTTTCCGATTGCCGCGCTGCCAGTGGGAAAGCGTTTTTCCTATATATGCATACAGACATACATTAGGATGTTAGGATTCTAAGAATTGCGACTGAATTGTGAGTTCTGTCAGAAGCTAGAAATGTTTAGATCAGTGCATGGAAGGTATTGGTGGTAAGTGTTATGCAACTTAAGCGCGTGGCGTGGGTCCAAATCCCACCGAAATCAATTTTCTTTTACCTTACATGTCTTCTTAAAATAACCTGGGTCAAATCCTGCTAAAAACTTTTAATCTTTTTATTGAAAACTTATTACTTTTATTTATTTAATTCATTAATTCTTAAAAAGAGTCGGAGATATTTTAGATGGGCAGATGCATTTTCCAATTTCCCTCTCCCAATATACTCTTTTTCCGTTTGGGAACAGAGTATAAAAATAGTGGACGGTACACTCCATCCTATCTGCTCACTTTACTCTAGCTCTAGCTCACACTAGCAATAGAGCAAGATATTACTGAGACACCACAGCCCGCTCACAAGAGGACTGACTTCTCTCCCTGCCCGTACTTTAAAGTGAGTTATAAGGCAAGACTTGTCCAAGACGATTGGACATCAGTAAAAGTACCTCCATTCCAAGTCCTCATACTGGTGTTTGACTCTAGATAAATTACCTACCCATGTATTACTGGAGTAGTAAATATTATATACAAGTTTCATATCATAATATAAAATATGGTATGTATCATAAACAAGTCTCAGTATTATCTTTCATCTTCAGAGTTAGTTCAAAGTAATCAGCTTTTTATAAGTAGAGAAACTTCTTTAATTAGTTCACAACATTTGCATATCTATTCCGAGTAACTCATCAAATTTGTTTAGTAATTATATATAAATATCGCTGAAAAGACTATTGTCGAAAAGGCTTTTCAACATCGATGTGATTTCTTGCCTAATTCAACCCGCGGCAAATATATAAAAAAACAGTATTTATTTTTTATTTCTACGAGTATATGAATATATGTCTATATACAACTGCTGTCCGTATAAATGTACGTATATAAGCTCTTGCCCAGCTCAACTGACAGTTTTATCTGGCTGGCATATAGAAATATCTATATAAAGGCTGTGGCAAGGTAACAAAATTTGATGGAAAAAGCCAAAAGCAACGCAGACAAAGCCCTGCTGAGCTGCTGAGTAGATTGTCAGTCGTTGCAATGGTCAAAAATATATTTTATAGACAGCAGCTGAGACCAGAGCGAGCAGAACATAAAGTGAACGAATACAATCGTGAGTGTGTGTGTGTGCGTGTGGATATTTGCAATGCCATCAACGTCACAATAAGCACATTATGAGCTTTTCCCTAAAAGAAAATGTGTAATGTGTCTTTTTACTTGGGGCAGTTGTTTGCCCACAGACTCTGACTATATACATAATTATGAAATCGTGCCAAAAGCTGACCAGCCAACACTTGCCAACACACACACACACACATGCATGGATATTAAAGTAAATTGACTGTAATTAATAATCGTTACACTTTACAAGAAACCGCCTCAGCCACTGTGCATATGAGTGAGCGACAGAGAAAGAGATAGAGAGAGAGTGAGAAGAGTCAGAAGAGTGAGTTGGCCCTGCATTTACTGCCTTTGGCAAGCTGCCCGCTTAAATGGCTGGCAATGCTCCATGCTGGAAGCCACAACAGCATCAGCCGCCGCATCAGCCAGCGGCATCTGCACAGCCACGGGAACAGCAATTTGTCAAGCAGCTGACAACAAAAATTTATATGAGTAAAGAAAAAAACTAATGCACTTAAAGACAACTAGTCGAAGTGTAAATACGCTTTACTTAAGGCTTACTTGATAGGGTGAACTAGTTGCTCTTTTGTATATTGAGTATGAGACTTCACTTCAGCTTTAAGAACGCTATTTTATATAAGTAAAATATTTCAAATAAAGAAAAGTTATTCTTAAGATATCTTTAAATAATTGCATATAAAAAATCCGAGATAATATATAAAGTATATTATTTATTATAAATATTATTAAAAAACAAAATATTTGTTTCGAAAAATTGGAGGAAAAAATATATTATATGTGATAAATGTTATTATTAAAGAAATTGTTTTTTTTTTTTTTCATAGAAAAGCAAATATATAAAATATATAAATACATTTTCTTTTGTTGGACTACTTAGATGTCGAAATATTTAATTATTAATTTTTAAATGTCTATTTTTAGACTTTATATATAACTATATATTCAAAAAGTATACAAAATAAATATTTTTTGGCATCTATATAGACTTGAACATTTATTCATTTTACAAGCAAAACTTACTGTAACTAACTGCCTATTCAAGGCCTATGAACTCATTGAAAGTGTATACGAAAAAAATTACATGAAAATTAAAATGAATGGAGAAGCTGCGAAACTGCAATGCTTCAACTTTAACCCGGCAGCAAAACCGAAATGTGGAAATTCTTAAAACTAATATAGCCAAATATATGTATATGCTTATGTATGCATATATATTTGCATATACACATAAACATATAATATACAAAGAAACTTACAAATATATATCTTTCTATATACTTAGCATATTTACTTTTACAATTGAACTTTGCTTAACATACAATTTTGTCTCCATTTTGCTGACCTGTATCCCTCTCTCTCTCTCTCTCTCTCTATCGCTTTCTATCGTCAATTTGTCTCTCTTCCGCTCTTTCTCTCTTTCTCTCTCTCTCTCTCTCTCTCTCTCTGTTAATAACTAATCTTCTGGCTATTTGATATACCGGGTTTTCCCGCTCTCTTTATTTTTTCTCTCACGTTTGATATTTCTCTCTTTGTTTGTGTTTTTCATTTACCCCTCCTCTTTAGTTCTCTCTTTATTTTCTGAATTTTCTGTCACTTTCTCTCTCTCTCTCTCTTTATCTCTCTCTCACGCTCTATTTCTCTCCTTCTCTTTTCTTCATCTCTGCCTTTCTCTCTCTCTCTCAGTCATTTCTTATTTTAGCCATGTCTCTCTATTCTTTCTCCCGTTCACTTTAATTTTAATTTCGCATTTTCTCCTACATTCTCCTTTTTGCTCATGTCTCTCCTTCTCTCTATTTGTCTCATCTCCGATTGTCTCTCAGCTCTCGTGGTTTCAATCAAACCTTTTCTAGTTACATTTTGATTCGACCGATTAATGATATTATAATTACATTATTATTTTTATACATTTATTTCATATTTTAACGAAATTAAATTTATTTCTCACATAAGCCAGAAGCCCTGCAGCATTGATAAATTAAATTTTAAATTGGCTTTCACACAGCTGCGTCAATTTGGGTTAAGCTGCGTTACATACAGAGCTCAATCCAGTTGAGTTGAGTTGAGCTGAAGCTGAAGTTCAAGCTGCTGCATATATACATATATGTATATATGTATATATGTAATACATATATATTATATTCACGAAATGCTGTCACATTGCAAAGTGCGCTGAAGCGTGCCGCATTCAGAGCGAAGGCAGATGTATCTATGACTGTAACTGCTGTCGCGCTTGCCCTTAGTCCCACGTCCTTTTGTCCCACATCCTTTGTTCCGTGTCCCATGTCCCTTGTCCCATGTCCCTTGTCCCCTGTCCCCTGTCTATTGTCCCCGGTCGTTTGTTCGCTTGTCGTTTTCTCGCTTGTCGTCTGTCAGCATCGCTTCAGCTCAACGATCTGTCAACGTCAACGGTGCGTATGACAAATTTTATATTATGCTGCCAACACTCCAGCTGAATTTCTTCAGCTGCTTGCAAATGAAATGATAGCAAAAACGAAGCTAATTACGCATGCGGCTCTATCATTTATTGGCATGCCGATAGTATTTCTTTCTTTCCTTGCCGCTCCCGCCATCCTCTCTCCTTTCGCCCCTTATTTTCATGCATGTTTTTCTGCTATAAATATATGTGTATGACCAACTGTCATATATATCACAGCGTAGCTGGCATCTGGCACCAGCTTTGTCACAGCTTACAGCCAGGATTATGCACTGCCCGCTGCAGTCAAATATTTAGCTCGCAGCCATACATAACAGCAGCAGCAACAGCAACAATTTCAGCTGTAATAAATTACACTTGAAGTGTAATAACTTTTTTCTCTGCTTTTGCAAGAGCTTTTTGTGCATCGCGCGTTCAGCATTAGTTTTTCAGCGTTCCAACTGAATTTGTTTGAAACGGCAGAGATTTGCATATAAATCTTATTGACAATTTAGTTTCTATATTAACTGTATAAAACTGTAGTACTTAAATGATGTTGCTTGTATGCCAAATAATATAAAAATTAACCATAATAATCTCTAATAACATTTTCATTCGCTTAAATGTTAATGACAAATGTTAATGTTAATGATATTTATGTCTTGATTTAATATTTTGTTTTAATTGAATTTCTCTCTCAAATGGGTTTAATAGTTGAAAATGAAGATAACAAGGAGAAGAAGATGTGCCAGACCCCTCAAAGTGTAGATTTGTTTTTTATATTAATCAAATATTCTTAATCGTCCATTGATCGATACAACAGCTTTTCACAGGGAGCGGCGTATCTCTTAGTCAATTTGGAACACTTTTTATTTTGATCTGTTGCAAATTCTGGGAATAACCTATCACGTGTTGTAGGAATAGGAAAATAAAATATCCGCATGAAATATATTTCTGTTGAAGGAACAGTTGAAATTAAATAGTTGAAGCCCTAAGCCATAACATACTTGCATTTAAAGTAACTTCAGAGATTAATGTTGTCATGCTGTTAACTTTATTTAACATTCCAAGGCCTTTTCTTTCTGTTCAGTCAAAAGGTTAATTTGCATATTTATTATAGTCTACCAAGGTCTGCTTAATCGGAAAAGTGAATAAAATGCTTTCTTCTAGAATAAAATGAGCGCTTCAAAAATATTTAGGCAACTCTTTCGATTCTTTTATCTCTGTCACTTATACATATATATATATGTAAGTGTATGCATGACATATTTGGTAGCGCAATCTTTGCTGCTGGTTGCAATCACTTTCCGGCGACCCAAAAGGCTGCACATTAAATTGATAAGCCGAGGTTCTGGCTCTGGATGCGGCAATTAGCCCACAACATGTGAAATGCGAGACTGAGAGGGGGAACTGTGACCTGCTATTTAAATTGCCAGGTAATTACCCTCGTTGTCACCTTGCCTTTGCCCTCCTTTAAGTACCCAGCCCTGTCCTGCCTCTGCCCCTCCCACACTGCGCACAAAGTTTCTGCTATCTGTCACGAAAACATGGGCGCGGTTGCAAAGGAAAAAGTTCAAATTGGGCGTAAAATAGGAAAATAGAAACCCGAAAAACCTTCAGAGGACCCAATCAGCGAGCACAAAACAGAGTTTGAGACACGGCGCTAAAAGTAAAAAAAAAAAAGAAAAGAACTTCAGCTCTATTTAATGAAAATTAACGAAAAGTTCCGTGAACGGCATTAAAAATACATATAAACTTTTTTTGATTGAAAATTTCTCGTAAATATGGAATTGTATACATATATATATAATATATGTATATAGTGTACGAGTATATTGTCAAAATTATTTAATCTCTATGTAAAGTAATTAAAATGTAAATGCTTGTTGCTAAGATAACATTTCACAGAGATTTGAACATCAATTTGCCTCAAGTCTTATGAAAGAAAAATAAACGACTTAAAAACACTGGAAAAATAATTTAATAAAAATAAATATTTACTGTTTACATTTAAGATTAAAGAAAAAACTTCAATGTGAGATATTAAATAAAACAGCTGAGCTAAACTAGCCGTGAAATTTAATATATATTCGTTCAAATATATGTATATTAAGTAATAAAAACTCTGCAAGACTGCGCTTCACTATATACGAACCGCCAACATAGTATTTGCCAGAAGATTCTGCCATAGATGAAGAGGCAAAGCACTCGAGAGGACATAAATATCTCCACACTTGCCAGATCGCATCATTTGATTTTAAACTCCATATTGATTCATATTATCACTGCATCAAGATCGGCATCGATCTATGAATGAGCTACAATGATTTCTGCTGTTAGCAGACGTTTGAGTATCGGAAATCTTTGCTGAAGTGAATGACACTCTGAATCTATATAAAATGATATATATATATTTTATATTAAAATTATTTATTTTTCTTCAACTATCTAACATAGCAGCAATATTCTATTTTATTCTAGTTTCCTTCCCCTAATAATATCTATAACCATTTTCTCCTACCGCATATTATTGATTTCACGTATATACAAACATTCGTTTTATATGTTGACTTTGGCCTTAAATTTTATATTCAAAGTGAAATAATTTTTTAATGTTTATAAATTATTTATATATATTTAAAAGAGATTATTTGCCTTGATATTAATAAATAATATAGAAAGAAAGATTGCTTGATGTTGGTCTCTATTCGATAAGACGCCTCACAGATGACAACCTGCTCTGGTTAATCATTAAAGGCTGCATCGTTTACAGCGATTGTTGGCTGAAGATATACATTAGAGGTCTGCAAGGTCTGTAGGTCATGCATTCATTTCCAACACCATATAACTGTACAGTAGCAAAGTGTTAATCAAAATACTGTACTCATTCCGTATTGAACAGTATGTTCACGCGTACAACACTTTTACTGGCCCTTTCTTAATGCTGTACAGTAAAAAAATGTACGCAGTTTTAGAATGAATAATTCAATGACCGTTTTGGAGGCGTTTATGCAGCTCTCTCTAATACATATCACCAAGTTCTTATTGATAGTGCTCTCATTACATTTAGTCTTCAACATTTTTGCCTAATCTGCCATATTACAGTCATACACGAGCATTGCACTGCACTGCTATGTTAATTCCTCAATGTTAAAACTCTGTTTGCTGTTAGGTGAGACATGGATAATAAAAATGGCATATGTGCAGGGTGACTAGAGACGTAAAATTATCGATTATCGATACTATCGATTGTTTTGCATCCCTTCAGGGCAGGGTGGCCCATGTATACGTATTTATGATTAGACTTCTAATCATCATATCATACTGATTACGTCCACAATATCCAAAAGCTGTTCCCACAGCCAAATTATTAGTGTAAATATTCCCAAGCTCAGTAATTATAAACAAAGAGCGGCCAAACCGGCCCCATCGATCGGCATCGATCGAAATAAATCACAATCAATATGAAATCGTCTCCAGCAACATGCATCACCCACAAGTAAACATTTGTTGCTAGCAACATGCATTACCCGAAAGTAAACATTTGTTGCCAGCAACATGCATCTGAAAGAGTTCACTTTATCATTCAATAGGCACATTTGTTAGTCTTAGCTAATATTCAATACAGCAAGTTGTCATAATCTAACTCAGACTTTGTCTTTTAAATTATATTAGCTTTGCCGTTATCATATGTCGCGATATTTATTCGACTCATAGCACATATTCAATTATATATATACGAATATATGCCCCTTTAATCTACATATATGTATATTGTATCTTACTGCCACATGTCATATCTATCTCTCTCTCTCTGCTCTTCAGATTTATTACTTCAAACAAACAAAAAACAGAAATTATAGTTCTGTTTGCATACGACGAAGTTAGCTCAAATTATTCTACGGTAAACTTAATATGAGATATATAATTTTCTCACATCATCTCAAACATTTTTAATTGCAGCTCCTATAGCATAATTATCTTGTGGTTAGCCTCTTTCATATAAATAAAAACTAGCAGCATTCCGAAAAATTTAAACCACGAAGCATATATCACAATTTGGTTTAACCACAATAACCAAGCAGAGTAAAACGCACACCTTGCGCATGGCGTATGTGGACACAAAATTGAGAAAGAGAGAAAGAAGGGTAGAGAGGAGAGAGTGAGCTGACAGCAGTTGGCAACTTACTGTTTGCTGATCCCTGGTAGCAGCTTAAGCCTCAGGGGCATGACGTGCAAATCCAATGACGACTTCCATCATGATAACCACAAGCCCTTTCGCCCTGTCTCCCTCTCCCTCTCTCCCTGTGTTGGTCTCCTTGTCTCCAGAACACCATCCCCTGGGTCTCTGCCAACAAGTGCAAAAGGTTAAAGAGCGCAATCCTGGCAGCCCCCAAAGGAATATTTAATTAGGGAATGTTGCTGTTGCCACTGATACTGCAAGCCGAAGCTGCAAAGTGTTTTGATGCTTTGTGTTGGCCAGGTATGTTTGTGTTTTAGCCTAGGGATTTGCCTGGCGCAAAGCTAGGCAATAGCAACAGCAACAGCAACAGCAGCAATAACTAACATCAACAAGCTGTTGTAGCCATAGCTGCAGCCAGTTGGATCAATAAATAGTAGCTGTGCGGCAATTGGTTTTGGCATCTGGCATTTGGCATTTGGCATTTGGCAACTGGGAGTGGCCGTTGGAGCGCAACAATCGAGCAGAGCATGGTAAATGGGCGTGGCATTGAATTTCAATAATTGAAATGCAATTAATTTGTAATGAAACTTGAATTGCAGCCGCCCAAGAAGAAGCTGTCGAAGAAGGAGAAGGCACGTCTCGAGGCCGAGCAGGCCGAGATGCTGCGCATCGAGATGGAGAAGGAAAAGTTCGTATGATTAACCTCAGAGCGCAGAATTATCATTGAGCAAATTGCCATCAACAGATTGAAGAAACTGGAGGAGGCGCGTCAGCGCAAGAAACTGGAAATGGAGCAGGCCAAGCATCGCCAGCAGCACGAGGTGGCCGAGAATCGTTTGCGACGGCGCCAACTCAAGGATAGCATGAAGTTCTTCGATCAAGTGCATACGACCATCGAGGCAATCAAGGCCGAAGAGCGGCAACAATGCGAGTGGGAGAAGTACATGCGCTGCAACGGGCTGCCAAATGCGGCCAGTCCCAGCGATCTGCGCAAATACATTCATCAGTGGCACGCGGACATTGCCCAGCGACAGCGCGAGGCTCGCAATTGGCTGCTGCGCACGGACGAGCGCACCCTGCTCACCCAGGACGCCCAGGTGGAGGATCTGACGCGTGCCTCGCTGCGAAAGCAGCAGGGCAATCTGGGCGATGTCTATGCGCATCGCATCAAGGAAGTGCTGGGCGTAGGTCGGGCAAATATTTCAGCAGAATGGCAAAGCTAAACTCTGATCTCCCCGACAGATACTCAGCGAGCTGGACGAGTCACTGGGCTACACAAAATCCCGCTCGGCACATGTGGCTGCCGATCTCGTGAAGTTGAAGACGGAAATGCGCGTGTTCCTCAAGCAGCATCTGGACGAGTTCACCCACAAGACAATGTCGCACATCGAGCGCGACATGGAGTTAGTACACTCTACTCTACCAATTGCTGTAGATCCCGCTTAGAGCTCAGTCTTTCAATTGCAGAATCGATAGACCTGGCGTCTCCAAGCACATCTATAGCTCCGATGTCTTTCAGAGTTTCGTTTGGACCTTCTCCAAGGATGCCCAAATGTGAGATGCCAATAGAGTCTAATTACTCTAATGACTTTTGCGTATTCCTTATATATGTTTATTATTTGTCATTTTTCTATAACTTCTCTTTTGTTTATATGACTATCTTGAATATCCATTTCAACAAGTAGATTATCCTTCCACTTTTCGTGTCTCTTTACAACTTTTCCAACTGTTGTCCAAGCAAAAGAATATTTCTACTTTTTGAGTGGGGATATCGAAAGAGAGGGAGCGAAACAAAGAGGTTTCAGATAAATACAGAAGAATAAAGGATTCCTTTCATTCTACCTTTACCTTTACGGGTATGAGAGGGACTTAGCGATCAAAAGTTTATCTCTCTCTCTCTCTCACTCTTCCTTTCACCATGTCTTACTTTGTATTTCTGTATATCATCGAAAGCTTTCGCGCTCTCGCGCTCTCTCTCTCTCTCTCTCTCTCTCTCTCTCTCACTCTCCCTCTCTCTCTCTCTCTCTCTCTCTCTCTCTCTCTCTCATGCACATTCTATCTTTAAATATCTCTTCTTAAGCTTGGACTTATCTTCATTATCAGTTGGAATCAATATTTTTACTCAACTAACACTAGAAGAGAGTAAAAGCTATAGGCTCTTGTGCTGAATATACTAATTAAAATTGTTCAGTTTTATGCACTCCCAAATTCAATATGTAATATCAAATATTCCATAGCACCCAGTTATATCTTTTATTGTGAATAGGTATTCAAGATATTCCAAGTCGTTCAATAAATAACTGTTACTCTATGCTGTATTACAGGACTACTTCAGTCTGACCCATCCGGCTATAGCTTTTATACTTGAGTCCTCACCTTTTCTCTTCTACTCTTGCAATCCTTCCCTTAATAAATAAATCTATACTCTTCCCATTAATCGATACCAAATTTGCCTCATTGTGTTCTCTTTTATCTACCCTCCCCAAATTATCTTTCTCTAACTGTCTCTCTCTCTCTCTCACACGCTCTCGCTCACAGCGCTGTCAATCCCAAAGCTCGCATTGGCGAACAGTCAGCCCACAATGAGATCGATTTCCCCACCATCGAGATGAATCTCTCACTGCCACCGACTGTGCAACTGCAAAGCTCTGCACTGCGAGGCCTCTGGCTGAACTATGATCACTTCAGTGACTATTGCAGTAGCTTTCAACTGAAACACGCCCGCTCTGAGAATGCCAGTAAGTCTTCGCAATACCCAATCAATGTGACAATTTTATTTCAATATCGCAGCTATTTTACGGCAAACGAAACGGGAGTGGCGCAAACGCAAGGAGATTCTACAGTCCATGCTGGATGAGTGCGCCCGAGAGATTCCGTTGTCGGAGCTGGAGCAGCTGACGCAGGAGCAGCACTCGTCCAGCTCGCAGCCGCCACGTGAGCGTAGCTACGATGTGGATAAGCTCTATGCCCAATACGAGGATGAGCTCAACAAGGCGCGACGGAGAGCCGTTGGTCCCGAGGCGTATGGCCTGCTCGAAACAGATGTTAATTTGCGCAAATACCGCATCATATCGGGCGTCTACTGCATCGATTTTCTGGAGACGCCACAACAGGATAAGCAGCTAAATGCTCGCTCCTTCATACGCACCGGTGGGTAGACCCAGGCAACGACTACATACATATGTACATATGTATATAATATGCGTGTATGTATGCTTAAATGTTGTTGCTACTTCCGTTTGCAGTTGCTGCCGCCAACAATCTGATGCACAAGGAGTACTATCAAACCTATAAGCCACCGCCTCCGGTGCTGCCTGGTGTGCGTCGCCTGCCCGAGGAAATTGAGGCTGAGATGCGCATGATTGAGGCGGCACTGGATAAGCTCGCCTTGGTCACACTGCAGTAAGTAATCGACTTGCCAGTCTCGCTGAATGTATAAGTATACATATATATGTATAGTATATAATATATTGTGACCTGCTATCGACAAGAGCATCTTCAACCTTCGCTGCGAACTGTAAGCTCTAAGCGAGATGAAAAACATTTTATTCTTGTTCACAAGACATTTTATTCCTTATTCTTCCTTTGGCTTGGCTTTTTAATCAAACTGATTTTAATGCCTTGAACACATTGAAAATGGGAATTCCGTGCATAATGTGTGGACAAGCCACAGCCAGGCATCGCAATAGATATACATATATATAAAGAGCTGAGTGAATCTAGCCATGCCCATTCTATTTTCCGTCCCACCCTTAGCCCCATCGTATATGCCCTCGTCCGCCCAATATGCATTACCCTATCCGTCTCACAGTTATTCAAACTTTCATCCGTCCCATCGTCCATCTCATCGTTCGTCCCACCGTTTGTCCCGCCATTCGTCCGTCCGTCCCATCGTTCCCACAGTCCATCTCCATTCCATCCACTTCACCATCTATCCCGCCCTCCATCCCACCTGCTCCATCACCAATTCTTCCGTCTGTCTCACCGTTCAACCCACCATACGTTCCATCGTCTATGCCCGCGTCCGTCATCCTTTCACCTTTTTTTCCTATAAAAGTTAGATACTAAGCTTTAAGAACGCATCAGTTTATCCTCTTATCAATACAAATTTATAAAGACAGCTAGGTATTTTTCTAGCAAAAGTCACAGTAAATTATGATTAGCCGTTCGCAGGGTGCGTTGTGTCCTATAGTCGAGCCTATTAGATCTGGAACCCATGCATAAAACATTATAATTTTGAATCAAGCTGAAATGAAATTCAATAAGGATGGCAATAATAAATCGTAATATATATTGGAAATAATCCATTTTAGATTATGTGTAAACCCCTAGCATCTTATAATATTTTTCCCGTCTGCCTTTTAGGTTACCCGATTCAGTTATTTGGTTCGAGCCACCGATTGCCTGTCGGTGGGAGACGGACATCGAGACGCTCGAATCACAACTGGCGGAAGGTGTTAAGCCCGATGCAGCAGCGGCGACAACAACAGCAGCAGCTACCACAGCCACGCCCACCGAGGCCACGCCACTCTCGACAAATGCACAGCCCAGCCCACTAAAGAGCTCGCCACGCGGTCCAGCCAGAATGCGCTCCCAGAAATCTGACCTGGCCGCATTGCAGGCACAAACGCTGCGCGAAATCGGAGACTTTGATTTGCGTGCGATACCCCGCAATGTGGATCTGTATGGGCTGGTGAAGGACTTTGTGGTGCCACGCCTGCCACAGGGCTTCTGCGTGCGCCTCGAGCAGCAGACTCCACAGTCGAGCAGCGGCCAGCCGCAACGACAGGTGATGTTCCTGGCGCGTCAGACACACGTGCGCCTGGGCCAGGGAGCAGCTGCGACAACGACTATGTCTGCAACAGACTCTTCGCAACCACCGAACTTGGGCATTGGCGCCGAGTTCCTAGACACGGGCGAACCGGCCGAACTCTTTCCCCCGATCTGCTTCGACAAATTGCTCAAGTTTCGCAGCCAGGCGCGTCCGCCGCCTGTGACGCCCAGCGGCTGCTATCTCTTCTCGCAGCTGATCGAAGACATGGATCGGCTGTGGCGCATGCAGCTGCCGCGAGAGCAGCACGAGGAGCTGCTGCAGCAAATATCCGAACAGCTATCGTCCAGCGGCTCGCAGGAGGACGTTCACGAGGAATCGGCCGACGATCTGCGTCCACTGAGCCAGGAGCTGGTCGAAGTACTGCAGCCAGCTGCAGCCGCAGCGGCCTTTGCCTACTACACGGGCATCTCCTTCATTCGCGATGCACAGCTGCCGACAGAGTCCGACCCGGAGACGAAAGCCAAGTCAGCTGGCAGCCAGGATAGCAGCGACGATGATGCGGACGATGATGACGACGAAGACAGCCTCATGGAGCTGCTCGAGGGCAATGCTGGCAACGATTCCTCAGCAGGCGGCACATTTCAGCAGGTCTTCAGCGGGAACAGCAACAGCGACAACTGCGACAGCGAAACGTAAGCGCCAAGTTAACTCAGGGTATTCCCTTAATCAGCTCTCAATTCTCTATCTCCCTCTCTCTCTCTCTCTCCCCCTTGCCAGTCGCAGACAAAAGCAAAGCAACACGGCCGCCATTACCCAGGGCAAGTGGAGCACACGCGATGTCCATGATACCAAATTCAATGAGGACAAGCTATCAATACAGTTTCGCACGGGGCGACTTGGTAAAGATATTTCTCAACGATTTTCCCATTCATGTTCATCTAACGCTTTTGACCTGCAGGAATTTTTGGCTTTGCCCTGAACAAATATAGCAATATGCCGTACCAGACCTGGGATCTGAGGCCAGATATGAAGAAGTATGTGCCATTCATCTCCATGTGAAAGAGAAATAATCAAAATATCATTTGCTAGTCCGGGCACCATATTCTTTAGCTTGACTGCCTCACTGATCAGCCTGGAGATGACCATCACTGAAGCGGGCTACACAGTTCACAACTTTCAGGGCGGAAGCACACAAGGCATAACCGACATGCTGGGCAAGACGCTGAGTTTGGCCGAGTTGAAGGCAACACTAATTCTGTCCGCCGTGGACATCTTTCCGGATGAGGATGCCTTCTGCTATACGGAGGGCTCCTGCGAGAAGAACTTTGTGATGGAAATGCACACCTATGCCTGCATCTCGACTCTGGCGCTGTCCCACAATTTCAGCTGGTCTCGCTGGAATCTCTTGGCGGGCTCTCGCACAGCTGTGCTGCTCGTTCGCGAGCTGCTCGAGGGCAAAAAGGTTCCCTACTACTCCACACTGCTGGTTACCCCTCTCAAGACCTCCATTATCGACTGCACCGAAGTGTCGGCTAGCTTCAATGCAGTGGGTATTGCTGGCATGGAATACTATGCGGATCTCTATCAGCTATCCCAGGCCCACGCACAGCCTGTCAGCCTGGAGAAACAGCGCACTATGAATCCAATTCTCAGGGATAATGTAGCTAGCATACTGACGGGCATTAGACCTCTCAGTTTTTGTTAAGTCTTAAAGTAAAAAGTATAGTTTTAGTAAAGCTATAAATAGAATCTCGTATCTAACCATATAACAAATAAATATATCAGAATTTGCAGTAGAGCCTCTCCATTCGATTCTCATGATTGCATTATGGAGTGACCTGCTTCAATAATTGCATTGTTTTCGTTGCTTTGTGAATTTCAATATCTTACCTTCTAATCTCCTTCTCAGGAAGATAAAACCCTTTTAATGCTACAATAATTCGAAATATAATCAGTGGCTTTTCATATATCGCCTTACTATGCGATTCTCGAGAATTTAAAGCGAGCTAACAGTAGTAGAGAAATGTATGTTCTGCGTGGGAAGGAAGTGGATAAAACTTCATTCAGCTGAAGCTCCATACATCTATTAGTGATATTTGCGGGTGATGTTGAATTAAATATATAAATTGAGATTATAGACACATCTTACTTAAACACCAGAAAGGTTATAAATACAAAATTCAATGAATATGCGCATTTAAAAGTCTTTTTATTAGCAGCTGACATTAATCGTGCTTAATTCCCATTGAAACTCTTCTTCGTATTTACCTTTTGCTCCTCTTTCCTTAACAATCATAAACTTTTGTGGGTCAGTTAATGTTTGCATACCAAATGTCTTGGGATGAATGTAATTTACACTTGACTGTTGGCCATCCCCCTTCTAAAAATATGCATCATAAAATTTAACTAACTCGCCTTGACACCTTGAACCATTCGCACACTCATTGCCTAAGAGTGCTGGGGCGATGGCTCTTTGGCCCTGTTAAGGTCTTAACAGCGTCGCTTATCATCCAACTGTTTACCTTGTATGGGACTCGGACCGTACTTCACTTATTTCTTTATTTTCTTTTTGTCTCTTTTTTTTTGCAGTTAACCTTAAAAGTTTGCCCAAATATGATGAATAGCCAAGAGTGAAAATTATTCATTCGAAAGTGCTCAAATCTTTCAACAAGTTTCAACAGTTGCCCCGGCGCTGTCCACGTCGAGTGTCAATTGGCACACACAAACACCCACACCCACACCCACACACACACACACACACACACTTTGAAGTGTTAAAATAAATATGGCTACATGGCAAAAATGTTGGCCAAGCGCTCATATTTTAGCCCACTTGTAAATTTATGTAAAATGAAATGCATGCCATGTTGGCTAACGTTGGCATGGGGGAATGCATATCAAAAGGGGCTAAACAGACCACACCCACACCCACACACACACACACAGACACATACAGTTATGCATATTTGTATGCGTGCACCTTTCATATGAAAGTTTTTTCTTTTCGATTTTCCAACTTTCAGCTGCGGGCTGCCAACAAAATGTATGCTCCGACAGCTAAGCGGCTTCCCAAAAGGTCACAAAAGGCCCAGCGGCCAGTCGAACAAACCAAAAATATATTAAAAAAAAGAAATGCAACCAGTTAGACAGTCAAATGCGAACTCTGCTGCCACACAAAGGGGCTGTGAGTACTTTCTGGGCGTGGCCCCAACAGCCAGCAGCGTAGTTCCTAAAATTCTGGCTACTGAATTAGCCAGAAGTGAATTTCATGCGCCCGAACAGCAAAATCAAACCTAATGAATATTTCCAATATCAAACAGACATACATACACACACACACACACACACACACACATACACTGAAAGTTTGATTGCTCATTATAAATGAATGCGCCATGAAAAACTTAAAATATAAAGAGCAAAAAAAAAAAAAAGTTATGTGCGAGTCGCAACAAAAACATTTTGAACCACATTTTCACACTGTGGTTATAAATATCATAAAACTATCCAAAACTTGAAAGCTAAATTGCCTTCGCTTTAGCTTCTAAGATAGCTCCAATGAAATAGTCTATATAACACTTACTACTTTAATCTGATTATTATATAATATAGCTAGGAATGAAACCCAAATTTAGCTCCACATTCATTTCATCAGTTACCTCATCATACAGTTAATCAATAAATTCATCACTCGGCTCTTCTTTATAATCATTAGTCTGTTCATCAGCCAGATTCATCATTGCTCAATATTCACTTTTTTAGTCAACTCTGCAGTTCCAATAGTCATCTCATTACTCACCTCATCACTCAACTCTGATTAGCCTGCTCTTCAGTTATCTCAGTTCATTTCTCAGTTCATTGTTCAGCTCTTTACTCAGTTCATTACTCACTTCATCAGTGAACTCAACAATCTGTTCATTAGCCTGCTCTTCAGCTCAGTTCATTTCTCAGTTCATAAGTCATCTCATTACTCACTTCATCACTCAACTTAACGATCTGTTCATTAGCCTGCTCATCAGTTTGCTCTTCAGTAAACATTAATTTCATCAACTCATCGCCTAGTTCATGGGTAAACTTAACATTCTCGACATTCGTCTACTCATTAGTATTCTCATCAGTCGTTGTCGAGTTTCTTCATTCAGCTGAACATTCACTTCATCATCGTCATCAATTTACTGATCACTAAGATCTGTCTACTTATCGACCTACTGATAAGTCAACATATCAGACAATTCATTAATCAGAAAAATATTATCAACTAGACAAGTGGCTTTGCACTCCATCGAAAAAGTATTTCAAATATTTAACTCATACCTGGCAATCGCATAAGATTATTAGTATTATTATTGCACTCTCAATTGCACTATCGCATATAAATTCAATGCACTTCAATTCTACTAAAACACACTCACAATATATAAATCTAAATAATATAACAAAAATCACCTGTTTCACTTTCCATTCTTCCATAATCTGAATCTTTCTCATTTTAATATTAATAATAATAATTGATATTAATATTAATTTGATTTTCATTCCATTCCATTCACCTACTATTCCAACATGTTTTCTTAAATTCTTTAATATTATTATTTATAATAATATATATTAATATATATATTGTTCGCTTCAATTCCATTGTTCCATGTACCTTTTATACATTTCAATTTTAGCTATTTAGAGTTCAGCAAATTCATTTTAATATTACACACATTCCTAGTCTCCTGTTTCACATTCCATTGTACCATTTCATATTAATATTCATTTTGTCCTCATAGTCTCATCGTTCCACAGTATGAACATTCTCTTGTTTAGATCTTTAACTTAATTGTGCTTAAATTGTAGAATCTTTTCCCATTGTTCCCCAGCTTTTTAGCACTAGCAACTATGATCATAA
Organism: Drosophila buzzatii; assembly: GCA_035045845.1. Classification (NCBI taxonomy): domain Eukaryota; kingdom Metazoa; phylum Arthropoda; class Insecta; order Diptera; family Drosophilidae; genus Drosophila; species Drosophila buzzatii. The sequence continues at coordinate 1,879,407 of JAWNOS010000105.1, read as the reverse complement.
TATCCATTGTTTCCCACATTCCCATAAATTCTGTTTTTCTATAGTTTCGTCTTCCATAATCCCACAGCTGTGTTATCTCACATTTCATGGCTCTATTGTTCCATTGTGCCATTGTTTCATGGCTCGTCGTTTGGTCCCGAAATGGATGACTGAATGTTAGCTCATTTGGTTGCCAAAAACGACCGACTATTGTGGGAGGCTACAGCGGCCGTGTGGTAGTGCAGTCCGGAAAAGTAGTGGCAGGTGTCAAACACGGAAACGGAAACGTAACCGAAAATGTGAACGCCACAAACTAAACCACTCTACCCACCATCCCCCAGGAGCAAGCAAAATGCTGTCACCTCTTAACAGGTAACCACACAAACGTGTTTTGCGGCTTTGTAGCATCCTCTTCAAACCAAACGCCCACAGTACCAAAAAATGAAAACAGCCAAAAAAAAAACAAAAAAAAGGAAAAGAAAAACAAACCAAACTAAACAACAGCTGAAAATATTTGAAAATTAATTGCCAAATGTGTCAGCGGAAGCAAAATGGCGCTGATATGCAAAATCTTGTTTCGTTTCGTTTCGCTTTGAAACAATTGCAAAGTTTACCAAAGGGCAGACGACACGAGGGCGCAAACGTTGCGGCTGCTTGGCTCAACCAGAAGAACAAACACTTTTTAATTATTTATTCATATACGAGGAGCTGCTGCTGCTGGGCGGGCGTGGGTGGTCGTGGGAAGGCGTGGTTCAGGCACTCGCTCATTAACAAAACAAACGACAACCCAAAAGCAGCAGCGGCAGACAAACAGGCGCCGCTGGCAATGTGCGAATGCGAACCGGCTAGAGGTTAAGCAGGGTGCAGGGTGCAGAGCATGGGGCATGGGGCATGGGGTTTAAGGGCAATGATTGCTGGCACTCAGACAGCGGGGCACCTAATGTAGCTGGTGACCTTCACACACACACATACACATTCACACACACACACACACGTAAAGACAGAGCGAATACGCATTAAGTCGCGCATACGCCGCATGCCACTGTCAGACTTAGCATAAGAAATTGAAAGATGGGACGCCGCATTAAGGGATAACTCGCTGAGAATATGTTAATTTGCCAGTCAAAGCAGTTAACAAACAAACAAGCACACACACGCACACGCACACACATACGTATACATATTATGTTTGTGTGCGTGGCAGTTAATAGAGTCGTGTTTTTGTGTTGTAGTCGACATAAGTAACAGAAATGCGACGGCTCTTATACATATTTAACGATACATCACACATTCGCATAAGTTAATAGCTCGTATTATAATATACAACATGTCTATATAAATGCATACATATACACACGTATACATAGGCAGGCATACGCATGTATAATTCGAATAAAACGTAACCTAGACGAGCGCGCATACAGCTCGCATTTAAGACATCAAATTGTTATATGAATAATATATTAGCGAATTATATAGTTTGCTTAAAATTTATATAAATTAACACTTTATATGTTTTGAGGAATGCATATTTTCAAAATTTACTTATGCATAAAATTTAATTATTAAAATTAATTAAATTAAAATTTCACTTTGTCCATAGTTTTTATTCCAAATATGTATATTCGTACAGCTCGCATTGCAACTCTGACAACGATACTCTAATTACCATTCTGCTAATTATCTGCATTTATCAACAATCTTGTATTGGCATTGTCCTTTGGTCCGCATGCAGATTTTCCATTGGATTATGGTATTTTTCTACAATTTCCTTGACTAAAAATCTCATAAAAATCTTATGAATTAAAAGCTTTATGACAGCGAGTCAAATTTTAGAAGTATTTTATTTAATTTCTGTCAGCTTAGCAGTTAACGCATCGCCAGTTCAGCTGTCGGCTCATTAGTCAGTTTAGCAGTGGACTTATCACTCATCAACTCATTAAAAATATTCATCATTTACTTTACCAGTGAAATTATAAGTCTGTTTATTTTTTATGACATTCATCTGTCCGTTAATAAACTTAATAGCCAGCTCAATATTTACTTAATGGGACAAATCATCAATCTGATTATTAGCCAGTTCATTAGACAGCTCATTGTTCAGTTCATCATAAATTTTTCACTCAGTTCATCAGTCAACTTATCATTTAGCTCATTTATTTACATTTTTCATCATTCATCAGTCAGCTTATTACTCACTTCATCAGTCAACTCATCATTCTGTACATCACTCAGCTCCTCAATGTGTTTATCACTCTGTTCATCATTCGATTCTTCAGTCTGCCCATCAGTTTATTCATCAGTCAGTTCATGTATCACCTCATTAGTCACTGCATCGGTCAACTCATCATGCAAGTCATCAGTAAACTCAACATGCACTTCAGTCAGTCGATCAGTCAACTCGTAACTCAACTCAGTATTCATTTAATAGGTCTGCTCATCAGTCAAAATAAATCAAATATATTTATAGAATGTCTATCATCTTTTTATAAATATGTTTACAATTATATTTACACACACAGCTGTGATTATATATATATATATATATATATATATATATATATTTATATTTTTTTTCTTCGGATATTTAATTTAATTTTTTTGGTTTGCGCCAACTGTTAAGCGCCTTGGCAAATTGCCTAAACTAGTCCATTGTGCATGGTTTGTGACGCTAGAGTTGCCAAGTCGTTTGTCAGCTGTCGCTTAGCTAAAGTTTCCGGGCTAAGCGCAGCTCTTCCATGTGCCTAAATACATATACATACATATGTAGTGAAATGTATGTATATAGATGTATGTACATACTTATGTCTATGCCATGAGCAACATTCTCTGGGGCATTAGCATAGTGCCATAAATGTAACGGTACATCCATTTTAACGTAATATATATATATACATTTTTTTGTTGTTGTTGTCATACTAGTAGAGTTGTTGTTGTCATAGTTGTTGTTGTTGTTGTTGTTGTTGGCATTCCAAGACTTTGCATAACGCCAAGCATCTGGTGCTTGCCTTTGTTGTTGTTATTATGTCTCCAATTGTTGTTGTTGTTGTTGCTGCTGCTGCTGCTGCTATTTGGCATTAAACATTCGCGCATTTTCACAGCAGGCGGCCAACAACAAAAACCATTGCCGCGGCTTTACATGTGTTAAATGCCAAACATAGCTATGCATATGCTCTAGCCCCTATGTATGTGTGGGTGTGTGCATGTGTGTGTGTGTGTGCGTGTGTGAATTTTTACTTTAATCAAGGCAAAGGCAGCTGGCGCACTAAAAATGTTGCCTGGCGCAAACAATAAATTTTGCTGCTGCTGCTCTAGGTATTTGTTGTGTGTGTGTGTGCGTGTGTGTGTAAGAGTGTGCGTGCTTGTGTGTGTGTGTATGCGGGTGGCTGCCGTAACCAGGGCAGGTGAATTTAATGCGCTGCTTTTGTAACATTCGCTGCTGGCATTAAATTCACTCGCATGCAGCGCACAAAAGTATGCAGCGTATACGTAATTTAAGTTAATAGCAAATGACGTTGAGGCTGAGCCAAAGCTTCAATGCGACCCGCAACACCTTCGCGCCTCCGCTCACCCAGACATAAGTCTGTTCAAATTACAATTCATTATGTCAACGCTAAGTGTACGACTGTCTCTCTTTCGCTCGCTCTCTCTCTCCCTCTCTCTCTCTCTCTTTGTCTCGGCTGCAGCTTGAGAATTTCCGTTTCACAGGCGACACTTGATGTTGCTGCTGCCGTTGGCATCTTTTCCATACCGCGCCCACTGCGCCCACATTGCCTTGCGCTTTGCTTCTGCAATTTGCGTCAAATTTCGAGTTTAAGTCAATTTCAACAAGCAAAACAACGCGAACAGCTGCTGTTTCCGCTGCTGCGGCTGCTGCTGCTGCTGCTGTTGATGTGGCAGAAGCTAACGCTGCAACGCTTTTACACCTGTCTGCCACACACACACACAGACACACATCCCAACACACTCGCCCGCATATGCCACATATGTATGGCCCCTTGTCAGCGCTCGTCAAGCTGTCAGCTTTAGCATTTCATTTCGTTTTCTTTCCATTTCATTTTATAATACCCTGTAACAGAGCTCAAGCCGCTTAAGCGCCTTAGAGACTTGAACTTTGTTATGATACTACAAACGAAACTGTTATACTAGTTACTATACTAGTAAACAGTTTCGTTTAAATATCACTCATTAATATTTCAGAAGCATGTATAATATACAGGAAATTTATAGTATATATACCATACAGAGCAGCAGTTGCTGTTGGACCTATCAGAGGTGGATATGTCACTCTCCTTAAGAATGCTTTTAATAAAATTAACAAATATGAAAAAATTTATATAAATCTCTTGTTTCCTCTTTTGGACTAAAAGCTGCGCAAGCAAACAGAGAAAATATTTTTTGAAATAAAACTTTAAATATTCATTAGAATTGTCTTCAATGGCGACACAACGATTGTATCAGGTACATATATAATTTCTCAATAACATTTTTTATTGTTCGCTTTGCCTTTAAGACTTCGTCTATGACCTCATTATCGTAGCTAAATTTCTGTAGAGCGAGCACCTTATCTTATGGTCTTAGACCAACTGAAAAGAATCCGTTGGGAGGCAGCTCTAAGTGAATACAATGAATGCGAAAGCCATTCGGAAATTCATGCAAATGCTGAATAATATTCATAGAATTGCAAGATGAAGCATTGCCTGGATGTTATTTGCTTTGCTTACTAACTATTCCTTGTTTAGCACTAACTTGAGTTCCTCTGCTCTTCACTCAACTTCCACTCCACTCCCTTTGTGGCCTCTACTGGCCTTTACTATATTTATAAATATTTCACAACTGTTTACAGGGTATCTTGTAGTCATCATTTCAGTCTATATTGTGGACTGTTGTATTTTAGGTTTGATTTCGCTTGGCTTTTGCTTTAGTTTTTCTTTAACTTTCTGCCGCGTTTCTAACAACAATATTTGTGCCTAGGATGCTGTCTTCCACCTGCTTGGCAATTCATGTGTGTGTGTGTGCGTATGTGTGCATGTATATAACGTATACGTGTGTGTGCGTATGTGTGCATGTATATAACATTTGACTTGACTTGTATGTGAGTGTTGTTGTTGTTGTTGCTGGCATTTTGACACAGTTGATTACAGCGCCACCTAGCGACCACACACAACAAAGCGGGGGTCATACATATACGTATATACAGGTATTCATAGAAGTGTAGGTGAGTGTGTGTGTGAGTGGGGTTAAAGGGCAGCAATATTTATGCAAATGGGGCACAGGGGACAAGCCACGTGCAGCTCAAGCGGCTGCAGAAAGTTTTGTCATACATTTTGCTATCCATAAGCGGAGACATACACATAGAGAAAGTCAGAGAGAGAGAGAGAGAGAGAGAGAGAGAGAGAGAGAGAGAGAGACAAACACATACCCATTGTACGAAATGTTGTGTGTGTTTATTAATTGCATTCCACAATTTATGCATTTCACTTGAATTATTTGCAATCGAGATTGTAAATTCTGTGCAGAGAATTGTAAAATTTTAATGCAACAAATGGACTTAAGAGACCAAAATTGGATAAATACACATACAGAGAGACGCAAATTTGCAATGCATGTATTTGCTGCATTATACATAAGCACACACATACATAGTATAGTTGGCCTACATTGATAAGAGCACATAATGTGTGGCATACCCAAAGGCCTACCACAAGTCAGTAAACTAACATTTCTTTCCTATCACACTCTTTCAAAATGTAATGTAACGTAAATTTATGATGCTGCAAAATAATTCATTTATTTGAAGAAATATTTGTAGATTAATATTCTGTTAACTTGCTTAACTTAATCTAAGCAGACATTAAATTAATAATGCAGCAAGTGCTACCCAAAGATGTGACTACTACTTGTAAGATTGAAGGGCATAGATCAAAAATATTCATAGCATGGATTTTAAATCAAATTCCCATTGGGTAGGTCTTGAGTGAGATAACGTCTGAGTCTTATCCTAGTTGTAAGGCGAAGGCCAGCACATCTTAGATTGAATCTAGTCTAGTCTAGTTTTTAGTGCTGTCATCCACTTTCTTCTTCTATCTAATTTTTCATTTTTCCCCTTCTTCTTCTCTTTTTTAACTGCCTTCAGATTAACAGTAAACTGATTTACTTTCTCTTCTGCTTTTCATCAGTGTCATCTTCTAATTAACTTTTTTTCACCTTTCTCTTATTCCTCCCTCTTCTCTCATTGCTATTCTTTATCCCCTATTCCGTCTACCTTCTTCTTTCCATCTTCTTTCATCTAACTTCTTTCTTCTATCGTCTTCCCTCTTTTCTCTTCTTCTTCACTATTCCCAATTCATCTTCATATTCTTCCCTTTGTCCTCTTAATATCATTTACCTCAGTCGGTAGACCTTAAAGCCACTCAAATTCAAATACATAATTATTTGAGGTTTTTTTCTAGTATTTATTTACATATTGAGTATATACAATATATGTACATATATTCTCGTATGTATGTATTATTTTGTAATTACAACACAAATGCTAATAAACATTTCTAAGGTTGTATTTGCTTTAATTAAAATCTACTTGAGAGGCCAAGTTGAAGCGGCTTTTAAGTAGAATAGCTGATGAGAGAATCGCACTTAAAGTGTCCACCGTGACGTATACTTAATTTGAGCTGCTAGGCATTCAGGTGACACACAAACACCCACCTGCAACACACAAGGGCCAAATGTGGGGCAATGGGGCGTGGCCTGACCTCAGACCCCAGCGAACAAATCCAGAGCAGAAGTAAGGAGAGAGTGGGAGAGAAAGAGACGAAGATGAAGCAGCAGCTGCGGCTGCTCACCAAAAATATTTGGTCTAAAAGCAACTGCTTGGAACCTAGCTACAAAAAAAAAAAAAACAACTAAGAAGGCTCTAATCGAGACGGCTCGACTACGAGATACCCTGAACCCTGCAAAAAAAAAAAAAAAAAAACGAATACTCTTCTTCTTTACAATCGCATGAGCACGCACTCTGCTAACCGCGCAGTTGCTGCCGTGGCTTGTGGTTGGGTTAGGCTATGCTTTGAATGCTTATAACTCCATTTCTTTTAAAATTACAAAATCTGCACATCCATAACAGCTATCTGAATATATATAAATTCAAAGTCTGTAGCTCAAACGGTGTAGAAGTTGTGCTCAAAAATCGTTTAAATAAAAAAACGAATTTTTGATATTTCGATTTTTATCGATAATTTGGAAATGGGATGAATCATCGAAAAGAAAGTTAACTCTTAGTGCGAAACTAACATATGAGTGTTCATGTGAAATTTCAGCTCTCTAGCTTATGTAGTTTCCGAAATCTCGACGTTCATACGGACGGACGGACAGACGGACAGAGCTCAATCAACTCATTTTTTTGTGCTGATCAAGAATATATATACTTTGTGGGGTCTGCGACGTCTCCTTCTGCCTGTTACATACATTTGCACAAAACCATTATACCCCGAATTCCCATTTTCAATGGATTCAGGGTATAAAAAACACGTAGAAGAGACCAAGAAGAAGAAGAAGAAAATGTGTGTAAATATGTATGTGTGCCTTCTTCTGTTTTCCCACATGTGTGCACTTGTATGAGTGTGCGTATGTGTGTGTGTGTGCTGCTGTAATCTAAACATTCCGTGGTAGAGAGCACTTGTGTGACTCTCTGTATGTATGTGTGTGTGTCCCTCTCTCTGTCTCTCTCTCACTCACTCTCTGTGTGTGCGTAATTTGAGCATCTGCACGTACGCAGCTCAAGTTGCAGGATCCAGCAATAAAATAGAAAAATTTCACAAGCTGATGAAAAGGAAATGACCACAAATTGCCGTCGCTATGTGCACACCACAATACACACAAACAGACACACTCACACAATAAACGATTTAACGTATTTAATTTCTGACTGATACACACACACATGCACACACTCGCACTCGCACTCACACTCACACTCACACTCCAAGTTACAGCTGGCATAACTGTTTGGGATTCTAACGAGAGGCCCGTTTCCTAACAATTTATAAAATGGCGTGCCTGGAAAAAGTTCAGCAAACCCTAACAACGTACATACATATATGCTCTGCACTGTCTCTTACCATTACATTTTCCCATCACCCTCTCACTCTCTCCCTATCTCTCTCTCTTTCACTTACTGTTCGCGTGTGTTTGCCTGTTAGAAAATAATTAAAAGTTTTCGTGATTTCGTGCCAGTAGCTGCGATTTTTCTCAATTTAAAATGGATTCGGGCACCAACAACAAAAACTAATAAATATGACAACAAAGTACCTAAACGTGCAGATACCCTATAAGTTAGTCAACTCTTGTAAGGCTATTGAAGTTGGATAGAGTAAGTCAGGCAGCAAATAGGGTAAATGTCAAGAAGTTTCTTTCTTCGAAGATATCTTATTAATTTAAAATGCATATTTGTATATCTCGAGCAATTCACCGGAGGAAAAACTGTTCGTATCCTTAAATTTATTTAGATATAGAAATTGAAACAGATTCTGGTGCGAATTAACCCAAAACCACATTTGGGGTACAAATCAATTGTAATAATATTTGGTATTTGACTGTCGAAAATATACGTTTATATTAACTAACTAATTTGGTAAAATGTATGCACGAAATGTGCGAGACAAATCAAAATTTTGTTGAGATAAAGAAATATCCACGGGACTCGATTCCGAGAAGCTTCCAAAAATCTATCCAAGCCAAAGAAGAAGGGTAGATTATTATTAAATTTTTTATTCACTCCACTTTACTTCTAATAACTTTTAACTTTGTTTTTATTATGTTTATTTTGTATATACATATATAAATATTATGTATATTTTTAAATTTTGTAAATTGTATTTTAAGATTATAATTTATAAGTATAGGATAATAATAAATAATTCATTTTTAAAATAAAAGTCTGTACTAGTTACAGGTTGTAGAAACCAAAAACGCTAGAAGCCATATAATTAAGCTATAATTGGCATTAATTTTAATTATGTATACCTAACTAAAATAAATAAAATAACTAAAGTAAAAACTACAAATAAAATAAATCAATAAAAAAAAGTATGAAAAATAATCGAGAATAATTTTAATTTTTTAATTAGTTTTAATTCATTAATATTTTTATTAGAAACAAAATTATATATATTTAATTTAAAAAAATATATATTTATATTTTTTTAAATATATATAAATAAATGTCAGTATAGAATTAACATTTAATACACATAAGCTATCTCTGAAATTGAACGGACTCGGAGCATAATTATTTTTTAACTTGTAATTTGTAATTTTTTGTAAAAATATCAACTGCTATACAATTTATAATTCAATTCAAATTTAAAAGCTTGCTTAAATTTATTAATCAGAAATACTATATTTACTTGATTATTAGATTTTCCTTTTTATATGCTTATAATAATATTTAAGCTTTATTAAATATATTTCATATTATATAGGTATACATAAATATTACAATTATGTATTTATATTTTCTTTAATTATATATATTTTATTAATAACAGTAAACTGTTATTTTATTTTATTTTTATTTTTTATTTAAATATATGTATTAATAGTTTCTTTAAGCTTCGTCTAACCGCAGTCAATGTGTATAGGGTATAACAACAACTATTGCAGCTGCCGGCATTGCTGTAAGCCATACACAAATGTTTGTGTATGTGTGTGTGTGTATGTGAGAGTGTGTGTGTGAGTACCTTTCACTTTGCTACACCCTTGACCAGCCAGCCACCGTTAAGGCCTGCCACCCACAGCGCGCTGGCTTTTGATTAGTTATTGCTGTACTTTCTTTATGTTTATGTTGTTGTTGTTGTTGTTGTTGTTGTTGTTGTTGTTGTTGTTGCTGGCACTATTTTCAACATTCGTGCAGTTTTTGATTAGCAGCAATTTTGCTGCTGCTGCTGCTGCTGTTGTTGTTGTTGTTGTTGTTGCTTTGGCTGAAATAATCGACGCGCTTTCAAAACGCTTCCGCAACGTTTTCGCCTTTAATTTTGTTCTTGCTCTTCTCTCCTTTTGCGCCAATTTCAATTTATTTATTGATTGTGTATGTGGGTTGGGTGTGCTAGTGTGTGTATGTGTGACCTTAAAGCTCGCCCAATTAAAACACTGCACAAATATTGGCCAAAAGGCTGAGCGCATTAAAAAATGTGAGAGAAAAAAAATAAAAATTTGCACTCACAGTTTTTGTCGCACGTTTTCACGTTTTCTTTTTCTTTTTATTTTTCTTTTCTTTTTTGATTTGCGTATTTTTTAATTCAGACGTTGACGTCGCAGTCGACGCCCACCGCACCTCGGCGGGGTCTATAAATAAATCCTATAATACAAAATAAACGCGTCCAAAATCAAATCGAAATCAAATTTAAACCTCAATACCCGAAGCGTTGCGCCACTTTTTATCAGTGAAATCTCTTTTAATCTATTTATATTCGTTTTATACTATTGAAAGTCAAATTCATATAAATATTAATTTCAATAATTGATTTCTCCTGTTGATTCACTCACTGTTGATTCACATCATGTATTGATGTTCACGACTTGTTGATAAAAAAAAAGAAAACATTTTCATTATTTATCTTTCATTTAATATTAATCATCTTTTTGATCTCTCTCACACTATTGCCCTCTATATCTCTCTATCTATCTATCTATAGCCGACTGTTTGGCTTTCTCTCCATCCCTTTGTCAGTACTCTATCCTCTTTCTTAATTTCTCTTACTCTCACTTTCGCTCTCTTTAATTCTTCTATTTCTCGTTCGCTTTCACTCTCTCTCTGTCTCTCTCTTTTTCAGCCCTCTCTCTATATATTTTTCCTCTCGCTTTTTCTCATATACCTGTTCTTCATCTCTGTCTTCATTTCGCTTCTCTCTCTTTTATCTCTATCTTTGTCTCTCCCTTTCTCATTCTCTCTTTTCGCTCTATCTTTTCTCATCTCTTGTTTCAGTTTAATTTCCGTCTTTTTGCACTCTCTCTTTGCTCACTCTCGCTGATTTCACTCTCCTATTTTCCTCTATATATATATATATATATATATATATATTTATTTCTCCCTCTCTCTCTCTCTCTCTCTATCTAATTCTCTCTCTTCCTCTTTTCCCTCTTTCTCTCTATTGATATCCCTCTCTTTTAATTTCTACCATTTTATGTCTCTTTCTCTTTCCTTTCTCTCTTGGTTCTACATTCTTTCTCTCTCCCGCTCTCTCTTTATACTTCTCTCATGCTATCTCTCTCCCTTCAGCCCATCAAATAAATTCAATTCCTTTTTATGGCACATCCTTAAAGATTTTACCATCTCTCCTCAAAGAGTATAAAACAGAATAATTGAATTTGCTGTCATTGAGTCTCTCTTCTCATATCTTCCCCAATATTTATTAATTACTCAATAAATCTAGTATAACTATGTCTTAAGTCTGCCTTACCCCATACTTGAGTGCTTTACCTTTTACTTGGAATCGATAAACGATATATACTCAAGGTTGTCCAGAGATTCCTGTGGTCAGAGCACAATCATAATGTTCAGTAGATTAATGAACTAATATAGCCAAGTGATCTAATTATGCGTTTGGCGCTTTCAAATTAACGACTTTCTGGGCGCTGTACCATGTGTAAGCAGACATTTTCAAATTTCGTCCAGTGCTGCTGCTGCTGAAGTTGTGGACAATTATTTTGCTAGCTCTCAATTTGTTGGCGATTTATTGCGCCAGTTGCTGTGACACTCGCCAAAGCAATGGGAGGAGCTGGGGACAGATGGGGTCATTCAAGGGAGTAGTCACTGTTCGAGCTGCTGTTTATCAATTGACACGCGCGTACCATAAAAAATGTATCTCGGCAAACGTTTCGATGGTTGTCGAGTCGGGCCCTGAGGGCCCTTCGCCTGTGTCCTTCGCAAATGGGCGCGTCGACGACGAAACTCCTATAAATATCGTTGACGATTTATCAATATATATAAATACATACATACATACATATATGTATTCGTATACCTAAGTGTGTATCTATTGCGCGTGGGCCTATAAAATAGCTATAACAAACAGCAACTACAACAACAACAAGAGGGCATTTGCTTTTTAGACGCTTGATCGTTTGTCGGCCCATTTACAATTTGTTTGATTTCGTTTGCCAATTTTCGACTTGCTCTCAATATACCCTGTAACCATGAAATTGGGAAAAGAGTGTACTTTGAATCAACATAAACATTTAGGTATACATTCATTCATACACAACTATCATTTGAATACCCTGTAATACGTTCATTAATCAATTTCCATATTATTCACTAATCAATTTTCCTGCTCGTATACGAACTTGGATTGTCCTAGAGTTAGACCAAGTAGTATATACACTTGCCCTCACTTTTTCTCAGTTCAGTTCTCAGTCAGATTACAGAGCATTGACTAGCTCATCAGTCTGCAGCTCTATCAATACTATTTAGTCTACAATCCACCACACCAAATGCCTGACCATCTGATTGGTCCACTAATGAAATTTCCCTCGGCACGCAATCGAAGCGCGAGCAGCGACAAATGATCGCTGATCAACTCTAGATATCTGTACGGCATTTGTTACAACACGTAAATCTGTTTGATTTCCCAGTGCCAACTGTGTCACTTGCATGTGAAATTCACTCACTCTCTGTGTGAGCATATTTATGGGTGTGTGTGTACGTGCCTTAGTGTCAGAGGATTACCCCTGGAATATACATGAATTCTATTTAAAATTCAAATATAGCCGAAATATTCCAGTCAAGGTGATGCTGACATTGATCTTAGATGCTCATAGTACGTATGCGTTATTTCCTTAAATGGAATACTTGGGATTTATATTATATTGAGTATATGTCATGAAATAGATCTCAATCTTTTTGCCTGTTTCTCATTCACATTCACATTCTAATTGTAATTTCATTTCTAATTCTAATTCCTGCTCTCATTCTCATTCTCCTTTTCCTCATTCTGATTGTAATTCTTCTCATTCTTCTTCTCATCTTCATCTTCTTCCCCATTCTCAGCCTAATTGTAATTCTCTTTCTTATTTTCATGAAAAGCTCTTTTTCTTTTTCTCGCTCTCCTTCTCCATCTCTTTCGCATCTCTCCACCACCACGTACCTTATTCATATTTCATTTTTATCTCTCGCCTTTCTCTTTTCTTTTATTAATCCCTTTACTCTGGGCTGCCCACATGAATGCCTGAGTGGAAAAAACAGAAATATAATTTCTTAATTGGTTTATCACCTCATACGATTGAGATAAATTGCTGGACCCAACCACCTGGGTGTGCAAAAGGAAGTTTATTTGATTAGTAGCTCCACCCCTATATCGTATATCTCTCTCTCTCTCTCTCTCTCTATCTCGTTCTCTCGCAAGCAGGCAGCGATATTTTTATTCCAATTGCAAGCGTACACATACACTCACACACACTCACACACACACAGGCTAGCATAGAGTAGTGTGTTAATTTGATTTCCCCAAACTAAAATATGCACCATATCGCAACCAAACCTCGCCCGCAGCTCGATGCCCGCTGCGAGTCCTTTTATCTGTCATTTTATGCATCCCCGCACGGCCGCACGGCCGCAACGTGGCATTAAATATGCAGAGTTGCCACAGTTTAAAAACCACAATGTAAATTAAACAATTCAATACAACGACCTCTGCCAGAGCAGCTCAACATGACTGCTACATATGTAGCAGTCAATTACGAGGGTCAGGTCCGCAAAAGGTCACCAAATGGCAATAAATTCGACTCTGCAGCGGCCATAAATCTCTAATAGATAACAGTTTGTCTATACATATATCAATTTGAGTGGAATAACAACCCCCACAACAACAACAACACCAACGAGAGCAACAGCAACAAAGTTGACAAATGAAAATCAATTAATATTTAACAAACTACACAAGAAATTACTTAAGTAATCGCATCTTTACATCTCAGCCCAGAAGTAGACGTAAGAAACTTTTGAATTTATTTTTAGCAGAGTTGCAAGTGATGTATTTAAGGGAATTGGGAAAAGATCTCAAAATATGAGAAAAAACAAAAATAACAACACTGAGTATTCGTTGAAATATTAAATTATTCTTTACCTTATTTTATTTATTGATCTATTAGAAAAAGTTTCATTGTGATGATATTTGAATATACTTATTTTGAAGTATATATTGGTTCAAATATTTCGAGTTATGCAGATAACAAAAATATAGCTGGCCTTATGACAAAAGAGCTCAGAGAACATTCAGATCATTCCCTAAAAAATGACGAATTCAAGATATAAGAGTATTATTTATACAGACCTAAACAAATTGTTTCATATTTACATATAAATTTCTATAAATTAAAGATGCCAAGTAGGTCGAATTCTCACATCAGGCATGCAAGGGGAGAGCACAACCTATGGAGCTGATATGATTCAGTTTATAAACAGATGAGAACCAATTTAGATCTATTGCTACTAAACTGTTCAATATTATATCAATTACACGTATGTAAAATTGCATTAGAAGCTTTGTTAAGTGGTATGGCATCCAGTTTACACACAATTTCAACAGGGTGGCAACACTAATACAAAGGGGGAGAGCTTCTTGAGAAACATTATTTAAATAGTTACAATGACTGTACTACTGTATTGACTATACTCTGTTTAATGTAATTAATATTCAACTAATTACATTTAACACATAATGATTGTTGAATGTATGTATATTATTTTTGCTGAAATCTTCATGTTCCCTGGCAATTCTCTCTAGTTATAACACTTAAGTACTTTCAATTCTTCTTTTTATTCTTTGAAAATGATGCTTAGATAACCAACTTTGACATTGGCAAATCGTACTGTAACAGGCACAGAAATGGTTGACTTGCTCAGTTAGACATATGCGAATACTTAATCAGGTATGCATATATGAAATGTATATAATATATATAAGATTTATAACAAAGTTATATAAGTATCAATTTAATATTCTTTTTTTTTTTTTCAATAATAACGTAATTTGTTTTTACTATGTTACGTATACTAAAAGTGCTATCTACAATGCTGCCCTGCCCTATATATACATATATATGCTTTTCTGCACTTATAGCGAACCAATAAAATATTAATCAACAATATTAAATTTTACTCTTAGGGCACACGCTCTGTATTGCATTTTCTGCTTTCATGAATTCTCTACGTTTTTATTTTAGTTTTATGTTAAATAAATTAGTTGCTTTAACACAAATACAAAAAAAAAGAAGAAATAGCCTTAAATAAATAAGTTTGCGACAGTTGGAATTGACCGACTGCAAAATACCACACACTTTCCTCTACATAGATATTTCAAATTTTATAAAACTTTTGTTTTTTTAATTTAATTTTTGTGTGCATTTTTAAGCTTTTCGTTGTTTATCAATGTTCAATGTTTCATTTGGATAAGATATATTTTTATCTTATTATTATTATTATTTTATTTTATTTATTTATTTTTTGTATTTAATAAAATGTTCAAATTTAATAACTTTTATATTTCAAAACATTTAATTTTTATATAAGAAATTTTAATAAGAAAAGAATTCCATTTTGAGATTCTCAAAATATAAAAAAGAAATATTACAAGTATCAAATACATTAAAATTTCAAAATATTTTTTTGATGCCTTCAATCTGAGTCTTACTGGATAGGAAAAATAACTAAGGAAGTAATAGTTCCTTAGTTCCTTTAGTGCTGGAGACTTATACATCAAATAAATTTCTATTGAAATGGAAATAGATATGTTGGGCCTCATTATTTTGTAGTTCTTGGGAACAATGATATACAAAGCCGAAGCTTTTGAATACATGTATGTATAAACTCTCGTCATTCATTCATGAGTGTTACAAACAGTTTGTAAAAAACATTATACCCTATTTTGTATCATCATTGTACAAAAAATAATAATGAATGCGAAAAAAGACGCGCGCACACATAAAAAACTCTTCAATGCAAATAAAAATAGAAAAGTGTAAAAATGCAGGCGCTGAACATGAATGCAGCTGGCTGTTTCGACTTGCAGCATAGTCAACAACAAGAACAGCGGCAATACGGCCATAAAAATTAAAAATAACACTTACATAAATTTAGAAGGAACTCTGGCGGGCAGCGTTGCAGCGTTATTTGTCGCACTGCTCCCAAAATGCCTTTTATTTTTGGACAAACGGCAACAAGAGCAACAACTGCAACAGATGTTGCTACAGACGCGACAAATTGCACTCGCAACTCTATTTTACAAGCAAGCTGACTTTGAAATTCAAAGGAGGAACAGGAGCTCTGCACAAATGAAATGGCAGCGCTTTGCTTAAACAGCTCAAATGGCTTAAACGGCTTATCGTCTTAGCCGCCTTGACAATGCATGCAATCGCCATGCGACGCAATGCACCGCAGCAATCAAATCTGAGAAGTTGAGACTTGAACAACTACAACGAGAGTTAATAGGTTTTACACATAAACATAGATAAATATGTGCATAGATATGCTATAAGCAAGTCGGCCCAGTTAGATGCTTAAACAACAAGTAAGCATATTGCAGTCGAGCCACCCCGACTGGGTAATACTCCTCACAGTTCAAAGACAACAATGAATTGGTCACGAAGTCAGGCAGGAGTTTGCAGTGATTGAGCTGCCTTAGAAAGATATAGAGTTTTTCGATTCGTAATGCTCCCAATGGACATCGATCTATTATTGTTTTCGTTTTATTTTAGATTCTGAGCAGGATCATATACTCAAAGTTTCAAGTAAATAAAACCTATATGATATTTTTCACTTTGCCACAGCCGTAGAGAACTTAGCGGCAATATTCCAGCGTTCTTATAAAGTAGAAAGATGCTAACACGAGTAAATATTCCAATATACTTCATATATCTTTCTTTGGTATATACAGCATTAGCAAAAATAAAGTAAGATCAAGCAATGAGGCGCAACCGGCTGTATAATACTCGTCACAGTCCATAAAGCAATTTCATTCGATATTTTTCGATTTGGCTTGCCTCAATGGGCGCACCAGATGATTTATAGATCAGTCTATAAAGTAGACATTAAAGCGTGATTCTGCTGACTGTATAGCATAATGATCTAGACTCTGTTTGTTTATAATAAAGTTTTGTTGTTATTACTGAATTTGGTATACTCAAATATATTTAGTTGAAATTTCAAATCTCTCCAAGCTAATGCACTCGCTTCACTTTATAAGCGAGCATGGAAAGCAAAGAAGCAGTCGGCACTTGTCGCCATGGCCAAAATAAGTAGATTGGGAGTTGGGGGCCATCTATTTCTGCTGCTGCGATGTGGGTGTATATCATTGTGCGTATGTGTGTGGGTGTAAGGCTTGTGAATGCCATTGGATGCTATGCCACTCTAAAATTCCAGGCACATACACCACAATAAGCAGTTGGCAGCGGCGATGAGAACAAAAAGACAAGCAAAGACTCCAGCGAGTCATAAAAACTGAGCGAGCGGGGCTTGTTTATACCCTGGAAATGTGACAAGTGTGCTTAAGGGCTATGATCAACAAGTGATTTATTTTGAAATGTTGTATAGAGTTGTAAATGAATTTTGTTTAAGCATTTCTTTTATTTACTGTTTCTTTATTTCGGATATTTATTATGTATTTTTTTTTTATTTAATATAATTATTATATTATTTTTTATATCATTTATTTTTCGTTTTTTTTTTCAGATATTTTATTTATGTATATTTTTTACTTATTATAATAATTTATTTCTTTTCCAGATATATATTTTTTATTTAATATAATTTAGGAGATTCACATATTGTTTTCTGGTGCGAGCTAGCAGATCTTTCATTATTATAAACAAATAAATAAATATTAAGAAAATAAGATAAATAAATAAATAGAGAGTATTTCTATTCTATTCTACCGAATCTATCATCTATCTACCATAGGGCTATGTAATATATCAAAAATATATTAAAATTAATTATGAAAACATTTTGAAAATATATACTATGTTCATTAATGTATTTTTGAAATATTCAATATTAAATGAATGTGATCAATAGTAAACTATCAACTCTCATTAACTATGTCAAACTGCTTCGTTTACTTTAACAGGGTATCTCACCTAGTCGAGCAAAGTGTGTGCTCTGCTCAACTGCCAGGCACTAAGTTATTATTGTTGGTCTTTGTCGCTGTGGAAGACAACGGGTGGCAATGCGAGCTGGGATTGGAATTGGGATTGGAATTGGGGACTGGGGATTGGGTTCGGGAGCTTCGAGCTCGCATATTTGGATTCGTTAGTGCGGCTCCAGCTGCGAGAAGCGTTGGGGCAAATTAAATACAGGAAGTTTGCAAAAGCGACTGTAAGGCGAATGCCACCACCAGCACCAGCAGCAGCAGCGGCAGCATAATAATAGAAATGAGAAGTGCAAAGGACGCAGCCGCTCGCAACTGTTTCGAGAATTCGCAGCAACAACAGCAAACACAACAACAACAACAGCAACAGAGTTGGAGAAGTGTGGAAAATATTTGGTAAATGTTGTTAGAGTTTTTGGCGTTTGTAGGGCAACAAATTTGCACACAAAGCGACTTTCATAAAACATAAGCAAAGTAAGCGAGTGTAATTGTGTGTGTGTGTGTGTGTGTGTGTGTGTGTGTGTGTGTGTCTGTCTGAGAGCACTGAAAATGTTTATGAGCACTTTAGCTGGCCACTGTCCGCTGTTGTGCGGTCCCTGTCCGCCCATCATCAACATCATTCACATTTACGATGGAGCCCAGCGCCCACCCACCCACACCGTACTGGACGCCAAAACCCGCCAACCCATCTCCCAAATCTACTCCAACGGCAGCAAATTTCCCCTGCCTGCTGTATATACTACGGCGTACAGCATGCCGTGAAGCTTCTGGGGCTTTTGCTTCTTTATTATTGTCAATGATTTGCTTTTGGGCTCATAAAATGCAAGCAAATTGAATTTTGTTCCCTTTTTTTGTTTTTTTCCTGTTGCTTATCTTCGTGCTTTGCCGTTGGCTGTCCTGTTGCTTTTATTGTTGCTGTTGCTGTTGCTGTTGCTGCTGTTTTAGCTGTTTTCCCTTTGGCACACGTGACGTATGCTTAATTATGTTACTTCATATTGCGCATACGCCACGCTGCACGCTGCTTGCAACCGGAGATCAAAGCGGAATCTTTTCAAGAGTGCGACGGTCAGGTCAGGTTGAATTAGTTGCAAATTTCATTATAATATTTGGCATTATGTTAGGTCAAGGTTAACGCCATTGATCGAAGCGAATCGAAAGCTATGTTGACAACAGAGAAGTTAAAGCTACATTGAAGACATGGATTAAGATAAAAATATTCTGATTTCAATGTCTGTAGCCTTATTTGTATAACAGGAAGAGAATATGTCAGATCAGGATATATAGGATGCTTTAATGTGAGCCATAATTCTTTAAAATAATTCTTATATTCGCATCTGATTAAACATTAAGCGAGAGGCTATATCTGTCTGTCCATCTGTCCGTTTGTCCGTATAAATCTAAACCATTCTGCCGCTTTTATCTTATATTATATGATATTATAGCAAGAGACTCGTAGGTATTATCGTCCTGTAAAGCATTAAAATTTTCCCGACTTTCAAAATGTATTTGGAAAATAGGAAAAAGTATATCTGGTATCAAATTTAGCAAACTATTACCTATTACACCTACTAGGTGTATTCTACAATTTTTCAATTAAAAACTCGAAACTTCAATTTTAATTTAGTTCCTGTTGACATTCCCCATTAATGTATCAAAAATAATATGCCATTAGGGGAGGAAGTAAATTGGGAAAGCAAAGTTAGAGCAGACTCATTCCTGACTCCTTAACCAAAAAAAGACTTCATTGATTTCGGATCGCAAATGAGTATTATGCAGTCAGTAGCACCCCACCGAAGTACCTCGAAGTGTTTTATTTTAATAGCATATCGTTTGGCATTTTATATAATATAGAAACTGGGCTTTGTTATGTAAATTGCTTTCAAATATATTCAATTGCCAGCCAAAACTCATCAAGAATGTATTGTATTGAATCTTCAATTAAAAGCTAATACAATTGGATAATCCGAAATAAATGATTCAGCAATCGAGTAACATAGCTCGAAAACGAATTCTTCACTGAGAGCTACTTAATGGGAATCTGAAATTTAGTTTCAAAGAAAACTATATTCCCCCGTTGCTTTGAAGTATAGATTACAGTAAATTAGATTCGAAGCTTTGTACAAGTGGCAACAGCAAAGGGGTGGATTCAGTGGGCGTAAACTTTTAGCCAATTTTAATTAGAGATTAAAGTTATTCCAACGGAGGGTGGCGAGAGCTGATGCCTGATGCCCGATGCGCGATTCGCGAAGACAGTGAGAAATCGTAGGTTGATTGCCTTCCGACACAAGAGAAACTAAAGAGCAAAGAAGCTAAATACAATTAGGCGAATCACACTTGACGAGCATTGTTAAGAAATGGATTCAGTTTCAAGATTAAAGAGAGATATGTTAGTATAGGAAATCAATTACTTACCCAAGCGATTTCTCTGCTGCTCACGTTGCTTAGTTGATTTTTATAATAATATCAAATGGATTGCTATTTATTGAGGTAAGTATTACCAGCTTTAATATTTACTTTTATTATTATTATTACTATTATTATTATTAACTGTAGCAAGTGTTTTTATTTACGTAGAAAACGAAAGATAGTTCAGATATATAATATATATATATATATTTCTTTTTTCGATATTGCTTTCGAATTTCTTTGGCTTTTGCTTTTAGTTAGTTTTCACTTTGACTTTGGCTTGCAGTGTGGGCAGCATTATCAACATAATCATCATCATCATCATCTTGGGCATCATCAGCATCTTCAGCATCATGCACATTACTTTTATTATCATCTCATTATATTTTTTTTACATATATATTTATATATTAATTACAAAAACTTTCTGCACGTCACTTTTGAGGCGAACGAGAAAAAAATGTAAAAAAAAAATTAAATATCAGACGAATTTTTCAATCGTATCGAAAGTGCGAAAAGCGCGCTCTATGCTCATCCACGCACACACACGTACAAAAACCAAACCCTCATGCACACACACACTCATACAGATGTGGAGACACGTGCGCGTTCACGTACGCGTTTCGCGTTTCACGTTTCGCGTTTTGGGCTTTTGTTCATTTAGTCGACTTGAGTTGAGTTTGAATCGTATTCGCGATGAGCTTTTGTCTCGCTGTCACGTTTATACATAATTATTCAATTATCATTTATTGCTGCATTAATTTAGCTTGCTAATCTCTGCTGCTGGTGCTGCTGCTAGCAAGGCCTCGCATCCCGTTTTCATTTTCATCCATTAATTTCTATCGTGCTAGCCGCTTAGATACTTCCAGCTCATTGAACGCGTTTAGCTCAACTTGAACTGAAACGGGAACTGGAACAGGCGCTGCAACAGGAGCTGGAGCTGGAGCTGGGCCCTCTTGGGCTTTACCTTTCTGCTCCTTATTTCAGGGAATGGGCGTGCCTCGCTTGCGGGCGGCTCTTTTTCTGTAATGCTGCAATGGCAACGGAAAGCAAAAAGGAAACGGAAATTTTTTATCGGCTTTTCAATAAATTTGAAACAAAATGAGGCAAATTGTGAACACGGCCAGCATATACCTCCTTCTTTCTCTCTCTCTCTCTCTCTCTTTTACTCCCCCTTTTGACATTCTCTATACTTATACATTTTTATAATTTTATATTTCAGTAGATACTTCAAACAAGCAATTGGCCATTTAGCTGCCTTTTGCCCATTTCCCCATCCTCGTTTAATTGAATTCAAGTATTTTCTCTCCCTCATAATTAGAGTAGTTTATTTTTATAACTTCCAAACTCCCAATGACAATGAGATGCATATATGTATGTGTAATATTTGTAGCATTTTTGAATAATGAATATAGATTATATATGGTAATGTTCTCAATCTCTATCTCAATATCTATTTCAATCTCTATTTCAATCTCTATTTCAATCTCTATTTCAATCTCTATCGCTATCTCTATCTCTATCTCTATCTCTATCTCTATCTCTATCTCTATCTCTATCTCTATCTCTATCTCTATCTCTATCTCTATCTCTATCTCTATCTCTATCTCTATCTCTATCTCTATCTCTATCTCTATCTCTATCTCTATCTCTATCTCTATCTCTATCTCTATCTCTATCTCTGTCTCTGTCTCTGCATCTCTCTTCCATCCAGTTCCCCCAATTATTCCTACGTAACTTGTTTATTATTTAAAGTGTTTCATTCCCATACAGCATGGCACATTTATATTTTTTACGTTTTGGAATCACAGAGACAGATCCTTTTTAGCATCCTTTCAGTCACATCCTAGGCTAGAACTTTGGTTTGACTATTCACATTTTATTTCCACTCTAGTTGCGTGTACTTTACATTTAGTTAGCAAACTGACTTTCTCTATTTACTGTCAGTTGCCACTTGCCCTTGCCGCACTTCTCACTTCTCTTTCACCTTGTATTGCCTACATCAACCACTCTTCGCCTTGTCTCTGTCACTCCCCCTCTGTGTCTCTCTCGCTCTCTCCCTCAATCTCTCTCTCTCTCTCTCTCTCTGTCTCTGTCGCTGTTTTGGCTGCTGCCATCTTCCTTTTACTTAATGTTTTTCACAAGGCTTTTAAACTTGTCATGCATATTGATATAAGTAAGTAGAATTTGCCCTGCGGACTTCTCGCTGTCAGCATATTCTAGCAATACCAAGCGTCTTACCTCCCTGCCCACCTTCCACTTCAGCCTTCTTTCCAAAGTTCTCCCACTCAGTGCTTACAGCCGAATATGCAAACTCGACGAAAATTTCTCTATGGTCGCGAATTCATATCGCAATTTAACTGAATTTGAGTCGTGACGTCCGATGCTTTGACTTCAGATTGACTTTTGTCGCTTGCACAAGTTCTTCCGCTTCATCTCTTTAAGTTTCTTAAAGCTCTCTGATCTATTATATTGGATATACAATTTTGTTCTTTATTCTCCTTTAAACAGGTAACCAGTGTATCTACAAATTGTTGAGATCACCCATAACAAAGAATAACTCTGAACTACATTTTAAATTCCGTTACACTTCATGTGTGGCTATTTCGCTTATATGTATATAGTTTGGAAAAGGATATTCCATAGCCGTACGTTTTCAGTTTGTTAGCTCTTCTTCTTTGACATTAAGTTTCTTTGAATTTGTTGCACTCAATGGGGGTATCTAGTTCTACAGTTTGGTGTCTGGATTGAAAGTCAGAAGAGGTTCAAATCTGCTTCGATTGACTAGATGTTACCACCTACTATAACTATTTCCTTCAATCATTTATAAATTTTATGAATCTAACAGTTCAGATTTGAATAGATATAAATATATACTATTTATAATATACTAATGTCATGTCGATATATATTTGCTTCTAACCATTATAACCCTCCTTTATGGATACAGGGTATGCAAAAAAGTAAAGGAAAGTTTCCACTGTTCTTTTCTCTCATGGTGTTACTCTGCAACAAAATGGCGAACTTGACAGATGACACACACACACGGACAAATTTCAAGGACATTTGGCAAAATACTAGATAGAACCAAATAGACTCTGACCCTAAGCGCAACCAAAACCGAAAACCAAATTCGCATTAAAATAACATTTGATGAAGCATTTCAAGAAACCAGCAGCAAGAATTCACATGTGAAAGTCATAAAAGTAAAAAAAAAAACACACACACACACATAAACATACACATAGAGTAGATAATTATGCCTATGATTGTATAGAGTCTGGGGTTCCTGCAGTGCTATGAATATGAAAATGATTTTTAACGAGGCGACACGTCGAGAAACGTATGTATCTATAAGTAAATGTATCTGGAATACGGCTGCAAATTCGTTGGACGCTGTCTCTCGATTTACGTCACTACAGTTTTATGGCTCTTTAAATACTAATTAAAGACGCTCAGTTTTCTTCTTTTTTTTTAGATTATTCAAATAAATATTATACTAGGTGGCCGCCAAAACCATGAATCAAGTAGGTGGCGTATGGAGGCACCTACCTCAAAGAGCACAGCAGCGCAGCGCATCAACAAGCAAAACCGAAAGCCAACAGGGAAAAAATATTTGTATTACCCCAAAATAAAAAAAAATAAAAGGAAAATCGAAACAACAACAAATACTATAATGTGTAAAAAGATTTTGAAAACAATTCTGTAAAGGCCGCGAGACACGCCGAGGATTCTTAAGCATAGTCAAGGAATTTGCACCAGAAAAAAAAAAAACAGTAAAAAAAGATTTCTTTCGGTTTAGTTTCTTGAGAAACGTTAGGCGCTATGCAAATGAGCGTTCTTCCTCTTTCCCATGCATTGCAATCGACAGACACAACGACGACAACGACGATAACAGTGACAACGACGGTGACTACGGCGGCGACAACAACGGCAACGGCAACGGCAACGGTGACGGTGACGGTGACGGTAACGGCGACAGCGACAGCGACGACAACGCTTGCGTTGGCTGCTGCGACGACGACGATGGCAACTACTAACACAAGGCAAGCGCTGAACGGCTCTGCGACAGCCCCTGCGGCTCTAGAGGCTCAACAACGGTTAACTGCTGCGTGATGCGTTTGGCGTGTGGCGGCTGCTGGTGTTCTTGCTGCTGCTGCTGCTGCTGCTGCTACGTGCTGCTGCGTGCTGCTGCGAATCGTTGCGTTCGCGTTCGCGGCTCTTAACATCGCGGCGTATACCCAACGACTATTTGGCCACGGACGCAGCGGCCGTGCTGGAGACCCGCCTGAACGATGCCGCTGCCGCCGCTGCAGGTTCGGCAAACGCACGACGCGTACGCTGAGCGAATCCGAAACGTAAATTGGCATCCGAATCGCTATCCGAATGCAGTCGCAGTCGCTGCCGCTGCCACTGCCTCAGTCACTGTCGCAAGCAGCAGCAGCTGATGATGCTTTCACCTTGAGCTTTTGCCACTGTCGTGCTCTGTGCCTAATGCGATTTTTGTATCTTCATCGGCAGCAGCGGCTGCGGCAGCAACAGCGACTGCGACTGAAGCAGCATCGGCATTCGCTTTCGATATCGAAAGTTGAAAAGCTTATGCGCCGCAGCGTGGCGACAACAACCCAATTTGAAGGTCAGGCGGCAGTCGGCAGTGTTTGTGCTTTTTGTGAATCGAGCCAGCAGCAGGCGCAACAATCCGTTGCAAATTGTGGCAAAATGCCGGCAAAAGCTCTTCCGACGCGTATCCTTTTTTGTCAACGACGACGGGAAGTAAATGGGGCAACGCGGCAGCCGCAACGCACTGCAGCAGCGTATTTTCGAATTTCCATATTCCATTCATGTGAGCTAACGGAAAGCTCTTCGTAAAAGCTTTTGCAAAGCTTTACTCAACGGATTCCACTTCAAATTAAATGCGAATCTTAAATGGACTTGAATGACCGTTAAGCATATTTACAATAGACGTGCTTAATAGAATTTTATATACTCTTTCAAGAAATGATGGATTGTTTATTGGTCCGTCCGCATTTTTGTACGCATTATTATAGCTTGAGTATTTGAAATTTGTAACATATGCTTACTCGAGAGCAACTCTGTCCTAAGATGTGACATGATATGTTTTTGTAAGCCTAGTGAATTCCAACTATGGAAGGTAAAGGAAGACTGTAAAATAAAAATCCATACACTCGGGTATAGAAATACTCACTGTCTTTCATAGAATTAGAGGAATTAATCTATTTTTTCTTGGTAAGAATTAAATCAAATTAGAAAATTATAGGCTAAATTCGATACAAAACAAATAAATAATTCCGGAGATTTTTTTATTTTTATTTTTATTATTATTTTTTAAAGTTATTTATTTATATACATTTTTTTATAAGAGATTATTTATTTGCTTATGTGTATATTGGAAAAATAATAACTTAATTTAGAAAAGTTAGAAATCAACAATCTAATAAAAATTGCCTTTAAATCGTTTGAAATATATTTACATATATATATAAGCTTTCTGCGCTTTACTTTCTGTCAGGAAAAAGCTCTTTGTAAATATATAGCCGCAGGCTAAGCTTAATGGCTGTCATGACACCGAATCGGATGCAATTGTAGCCGTTGCCTTGGCAAAGATCGAAAACAAGCAACAAATTCAACAGTTGCCTGGCAAAGCCTATCAAATATTTTCTTTATATATATAGGATATATCAATTAATTTATATATACACATATTTATATATATGTATATATATATTTATATAATTGATTCCTCTACACAGCCGAGTAATATTTGTGACTAGTTGTTGGCCACTTGTGTGTGCACAATGGAGCAGAACGAAGACACGGAAAAGACAGTTGTCCGCGAGCCGGAAAAAACCCGACATGTCGACATGTACGTTGACAGCGACAAGGAGGATGAGAAACCTATCCAAAAAGTTGTCCATGTACGCCAGAGTGTGACCACAACTCCCAGGCCTACGGGCAGCGTATTTAGGGATTCCATGCGTAAAAGTCGACAGCGGAGCTTTCGCGCGGGCTTCAAGGATCGGCCAAACAAGTCACTCACCGATCCCAATCTACAGATTAAAACGGGCGCTTCACTAATACCTGACCTGAACTTGATCATTAATCGCATGCGAAGCATGAAGGACGACAGCTTTGTATATTTGGACTATATGCTGCCCAAGGAAAGCGAATACTTTACTCCGTACAGTCTGCGTGAGGTCGAATATGCCAATTTAAACATCTATAAGCCCTACTATACGGTAACGCGGCATGGTGTTACCTATTGGCGTGTCTCCGAGAACTTCTTCACGCCCCTCAATCAATGGCAACAGGAGTTCCAGCAGTTCCTGAGCATCATTCAAATACGCACCTTCTCCATCTTTCGTTTGTGGAAAGGCTTCAAAGTCTGGGAAAAGACAATAAAGTGGCGCAAATTGAACTACGCTCGCAACCACCTGCAGAATAATCTATTTATCGTCATACCCCAACTGGCCAAAGCCATTCTTCGGATGCGATCCGATCTTGTTGTTCTGGAGCGTCTCAGCTTTGTCAATACGGAAAATATTGAGGAATGGCATCCCTTCTACTTTCTGGAGCTCCATATGCGCATCTACGAGCAGCTCAACTATCTATTTCACGAATTTCGCACTTTTGTGGGCAAAGCATTATGTGTGTATAGTTATATTCCTTTTATATTCCTGTTCAACATAACATTTCCTTTAACTACACAGATCGTTCCTGCACTGAGGCCATTATGGCACGTGGCTTCTATCCGGATGATGAGATCAATTATTATCCATCTGTCAAGAAAATGCGAGAGGCACACAGCTTTATGGATAGAGCCCGGAAACGAGCCTTTTGCAAGACCCTAACAAAGTAAGTTCGAGCTGCCGTTGATATCTTATCTAACTGCTTACGTTCTTCTCGCTCATCGGCAGTTTTCTCACCTACTGCGATATGATGTTGTATCAAGCGCTCTACCGTGTAACGATTCAGAGCTATGACGACCTGCATGAGGCGTTCAATGAACACGCCAAGGTAGCACCATCGGAAGAGGAAATTATGAGTCACGATCGCCTTGACACGAAAATCGAAAAGACCCGTCCACCCGACGCCCCTCAAGCCCCATTTTTCATAGCACAGTTGCGTCTCCTGCCCGATCGCATTGAGGTGGAGCCCTTGGAGGATGTCTTGAAGATTATCTTTCAGCGCATTACAGGCTTGATCTTGGAAACCGTGCTGGACATACCGCCGTTTACCACAGATACGGAATTCAGCCAATACACAGCGTAGGCTATCAAAGTGCATAACATAAATTGCCCGATCTAATCCTTTTGATGTTTAATTTAATTTTAGGCCTTCGATCATGGGCCGTCAGGAGGAATGTCTGTATCAGTCAGCGCCGGAATTGACTTTTCTATTGAAGCAGGATGCCACGTTCACTTTCAACCGGTAAACTTAACTCGTATTAGCTTAAAATCTTAATACCTTCTACAATCTTATTCGTACAGTAAAGATATCTTTGTATTGATGCGTTCGGCATACGAGTTGGCTCATCTTTATACAAAACGCTTTCATACAATACGGGAGAACTATGAGATTGATGCCACCACAGATCCGGAAGAGCTTAGCAACGAAAAGGGTAAGCATATATAGACAAGATTTATTATCTTATAAACACGATTAAATAGCATTTGGTAGATGGAACTGCGATCCTGTCATCTAGTCAGATGTTCTGACTTATTATAGAAACAATAGAAAGCCTAGATCAAAAATATATTGTTCATACATTCAGATGTGGCTCTCCGCAAAAGTTAATATCCTTTATATTTTTAGAAATACGTTTTATTTTTAAATGGATTAAATGGATTATTAAGTTACTGTTGGTCTCCCCTATCGACAACCCACAAAATAGTTTTAGTGCACCTCTGGTGGCGTATCATCGAAAGTCCTTGTAATATACACAATTTTAGAGTGTAAGATCCATAATATTACAGTTACTTTGCCTTAAAATGCATTTAAGATTGACCAAAAATTAAAGAATTATCGGGTGTGTATACATGTAGCAGATACACTAGCATGTTAGAATTAAAATTCATATGTATGAACAAATTAATTTTTTTGTATTTAACACACAAACATTCCACTCTCATACATTGTATATACTATAAATGTTCAATTAACAATGTTCATGTATGTACATACTGTACTAAATTGCATTATAATATACATACATACATACATATCCACGTATGTACTCATATGTAAGTAAATACATACATACATGATGTTTGTATGTAATTTAACAATTAATTTGCACACGCACACTGAACACAGTATTCAATGCGTTGGCAGCCGCGGTCAACACTAAACTGAGAAAATTGCAGCATTTTTAAGCTGCTCTCGCTGCGACATTAACGGGACTAACAAAAGCAGCAATGGTGATTACAGTTATTTGTGCGCCAATTTCTTAGTTTTGCATGACACAGTGGCACGAAAATATGTGAACAGTTGGCGTTAAGTTAATGCCTAAATTATGAAAAATTAATTTAAAGACAAATTTTAATTTAAACTTATCTTAAATTTACTTGAATTAAATTAAAGTATGAACCATATCCGAATTTAATTTTAATTAACTTCCTAACATATTTAGTTAGGCTTTTTCTTAAAAATAAAAATGTTTGTGGCTTATCCAATTTTTTTTTTCATAGTCGTTTCCATTTCTTATGCATATTTCAATATAATTTGACCATTGTTTGCTATCGTGTGCACCACTGTGCACAACAACAAGGACAAAGCAAATTTGGAGACAATTGAGTCCAAAGCGCACAACATAACGCAATTTAGTGAGCATCAAAACAATGAGTGCAAAGGGGATAGAAGGATATACGTATGAATGTATGAATATAGTAATGCATGTATGTAAGTAGTAATGTATATATGTATGTGTATGTAGAAGAGAGAGGAAATAGCTCATAGGCAAATCGAAATGAAGTGTAAGCTAGAAGTGCGTATGTGTGCATATGCATCAATGAATGGGCTGGACAGAGTAAGGGAAAGACTTTTGATATATGTACATATACATATGTATCTATATATGTACATATGTACATATATATATATATAAATATATATTTCTTTTTATAGGTATCTTCTCTGTTATTAAATTGCTCTTATTTCTTCTCTTAATACCTTCCACTCTCCTTTGCAGACCTCACGGCGTTGCGCAACTATTGCGATCGCTATTGTAACAATCTGAGAGCATTAGATGGTATTCTAGATCACGTATACCTGGGTCTCTTGAAATTGGGTCAGAGCGGTTTTAAGGATGCGGTGACGCCTGTCTGTCAGCGCTTGCAAAGTGTTTTGGCCATTTACTTGCCCCAGCTAGTCGAGGAGGAGACTACGAAGCTATATGAGGATGCCCAAGACTTTTATGGCCGCATCGGATATGAGCCTGATACAACGCTTTCATTGGTCGCGCACCTCCGCTTCCTTGACAATTGTCACTTGGAGCTTGATGACCTCTTTCTCGTTATTGACTATATTCACGATTTGTTGCTTATCATCAAGGACTTCAATATACCAATCGACGACGAACGCAAAGAGGACTACATGGACACCGAGGACTATCTGAATCGCACCAGAGAAACGCTGGCCGAGATTTTGGAGAAACGTCAAGACTTCATCAATCAGTTGGACGAAGCAATGCAGGACGATATTATTAATTTAAAGGAAAGCATACACGAAGTAGCGATCCAGGCCATAGAAGAATGGCTGCTCATGGTAAGTTCTGGCATGGGTGTAGTCTCTGATTTATATCCTGCTATAGTCGATGTTAAAAAAGTTTGCTTACCTTTTCTGGCTTTAGGATATCTCACAGTCACAAATTTAATTTGTGTTCTATTCTCATCCACAGAGCAAATCAGATCGTAATACAGTTAATGAGAAGCTCGACGATATGCTGGCCCGGATGAATGAGTGCCGGGAGCGAGCTGATGAGCTACTTGGATATCAAAAGGAATTCCGGATAGATCTGACTATGTATGAGGAGATGGACGAGGGCTTCTACAACATACGACAGCGCCAAAATCTATACAGGACATTAATGGACTGGGAAGAGTCGCTTGCCAGCTGGATAGCTGCAGATTTTAGTACTCTGCCCGTGAATGAAATGTTGGAACTGAATGCAAAAACTATTAAGAACTGTATGCAGTTCCAAAAGTATTTACCAGCAAATGATATAGTGCCCGTACTACAAAAATCTGCCGAAGACTTTAAGGAGAAGTTGCCGGTCATTGGCTATCTACGTAATCCTAATCTACGAGCGGTAGGCATCCAAAATATGACTATGAATTAAATTCACTTTTCACTCTTGAAATTAATACTATCTTTCGAACAGCGTCATTGGACAGAGATTGAAGAGTTGCTGAACCGCAAGTTCTTCCAGGAGCCGAACATCAAGATTGCCACCTATGATGAGGTACACGCCTTTGATGATGAGAACAATGCCGAGGCGCTTATGCAGATATCCTCGCAAGCAACTGGAGAAACGCAGCTGGAGAACATGCTCAAGGGCATTGAGACGATGTGGAAGGAGACTGAACTCTTCATTGTATCGCATCATGATCAGAAAGATGTCTTCATACTAGCCGGTACCGAGGAGTTACAGGCGGTGTTAGACGATGCCAACGTGAATATCAATACTATAGCCGCATCCAAATTCGTGGGTCCCATCAAGTCACGTGTAGAGGAGTGGACAACGGCTCTGGATCAGTTCGGCAAGACATTTGGTAAGTGCAATAGCTTATGTAGCTCGAGAGCATGTACTACCAATTACTCACCTCTTAGAGGCTTGGATGGATTGCCAGGGAGCCTGGATCTACTTGGAGGCAATCTTTGCCTCGGCTGACATACAACGCCAGCTGCCCCATGAAGCCAAAATGTTCAATCAGGTGGACAAGAACTTTAAGGAAATACTACGTCAAGCCAAGAAGGTAGCGTTGGCTCTACCCACCATGTCCAGCATAGATGTCTACAATATGCTTATGGAGGACAATCGCTTACTCGATGCTATATCACGTGGCCTGGAGGCCTATTTGGAAGTAAAGCGTGTGGTATTTCCCAGGTAAGAGACTCATCGTTCAATTTATCATTGCGGATTTTTTTTAAATTCTGTTGCCCAGATTTTACTTTCTTTCCAACGACGAACTGCTGGAAATTCTCGCCCAGACGCGAATACCTCAAGCGGTGCAGCCACATTTGCGCAAATGTTTCGATGCCATCTATCGGCTGGAGTTTGGACAGAAGGAGGGTGGCGATGGCAAGATGGTAGCGACAAATGACATAATCGCGTTCCTATCACCCGAAGGTGAGAAACTACAGTTCGGCAAAGGGCTAAAAGCTCGCGGTGCCGTCGAGGAGTGGCTCAGCAAAGTGGAGGATGCAATGTTTGTGTCGGTTAAGCGTTGCATGCGCTTTGGCTATCAATGCTATGCAGCTAAGGATCGCGACGAATGGTTTCAAGATCATCCCAACCAGGTTGTACTTACCGTCTCTCAAGTACAGTGGGCCGCCGACATTCATCGCATATTCGAGGCCAAAGATGCGAATTCGCAAAACACCGTTGAAAGAATGATCCGATTTGAATCCAAGTGTCTGCAGGATCTTGGGGCCCTGGCCGCCCTCACACGCAAAAATATTACATCGCTATTAAGAAAAATCCTCTGTGCACTAATTACGATCGATGTCCATGCCAAGGACTCAGTGCGCATGCTTATCGAAAAGGGTGTCTACAATCCGTAAGTATGTCATACAAAAGTATATCCTATCTGACGGTAACTACCATCTACCGTCTACCGTCTCCGATCTACTGCGCGTTTTTCTATATTCGCAATTATCTATAATATAGAGACTCTTAATTTGAACTGGTGTATGCCCTAAGCAGTATAACTTCATCAAATTTTTTTCGCTCGATCGATAGAATCGATAAAAATTTATTTGGTTCTTGAGCACTACCGCTTAAGCTAAGCGCTGTCAGTCAATAATCAGTTATAGGTACAGACAAAATACAGATACACCGTAAATTTTTTGAGTCTACAGTAAAGACATAGTGGAAAAATATTTTTGTTCATGATCCGAAGTTGGTTAAAGGAAGGAAACATCAGTTCTGGATGTCTTCCAACATAACATACCCAACTGAAGTCTCACAATATATCAAAAGTTGATTGCACAGACTTTGATATTAATTTAATTTGTGATTGCCATTACTTGATTTTTCCTGCGCTCATCAGTTTAGACTTCAATTGGCTGAAGATGCTGCGCTTCTATTGGGCCGTCGAGAACGAAGCGGTCTTTTCTCGCATGGCCGCTGCCAACATACCCTATTATTATGAGTATTTGGGCGCTGGAGGTGTGCTGGTGCTGACACCGCTAACGGATCGATGTTATCTCTGTCTGATGGGAGCCTTTCAAATGGACTTGGGCGGTGCTCCTGCTGGCCCGGCTGGTACGGGCAAAACGGAAACCACCAAAGATTTGGCCAAGGCATTGGCAAAACAGTGCGTCGTATTCAATTGCTCAGATGGTCTCGACTACAAGATGATGGGTCGCTTCTTCTCTGGCTTGGCACAGTGCGGGGCCTGGTGCTGCTTCGACGAGTTCAATCGAATTGATATCGAAGTGTTGTCTGTGATTGCTCAGCAGTTGATTACCATACGAACGGCCAAGGTCATGAAAGCTAAACGGTAAGCCGATCGAACAATAGCTTTTTGAATGTTAGAATTTCTATGAAACGTTAATATCGGTTAGCACGAAAAGTCCTATTTGTATCCAAAGTCTTGTGGTTATTGCTAAAGCAGTAATATTATTGAAGAATGTTTTTAAAATGCTTTTGATTAACCTAACATTTTTTCTTCTCACAACTAAAAAGGGTAATCTAGAAAACGCTTTTGATTATACCAATATTTGTATTCTCTTTGCATAGTTTCATGTTTGAAGGTCGCGAAATAAAGATAAATCACTCCTGCTGCGTCTTCATCACCATGAATCCGGGTTATGCTGGCCGTACAGAGTTGCCGGACAATTTAAAGGCACTCTTCCGTCCCATATCTATGATGGTGCCCGACTATGCGCTCATCTCCGAGGTTATTCTGTATTCGGAGGGCTTTGAGGATCCCAAGATATTGGCCCGCAAAATGGTGCAAATGTACCAGCTGTGCAGTCAGCAACTCAGCCAACAGAATCATTACGATTTCGGTATGCGAGCCGTCAAATCTGTGCTGGTCATGGCTGGCGCTCTGAAGCGAGCCGCACCCAATCAGCGAGAGGACATAACACTAATTGCCGCATTGCGTGACTCGAATATACCCAAGTTCTTGGCCGACGATGCCATACTGTTCCGTGGCATACTTAGCGATCTGTTTCCGGGCGTCGACCTGCCCGATTCACAGCATCCTCACTTGGAGGAGAGCTTGCGCATCGGCCTACGCCAAAAGAATCTGCAACCAGTGCCAACCACAATACGAAAGTGCCTTCAGCTCTATGAGACAATGTGTGTGCGTTGGGGCGTCATGACAGTGGGTCCCACGGGAGGGGGTAAATCGGTGGTGCTGCATGCATTGGAGTTTGCTTTGGCGCATCTGTTCGAGAACGAGGTGCCGGATCCAAACTTTCGGCCAGTTGTCATACAGACAATGAATCCCAAGGCAGTTAGCATGAACGAGCTGTACGGCTATGTGGATCCGAAG
Organism: Drosophila buzzatii; assembly: GCA_035045845.1. Lineage (NCBI taxonomy): Eukaryota > Metazoa > Arthropoda > Insecta > Diptera > Drosophilidae > Drosophila > Drosophila buzzatii. Next base: position 1,845,140 of record JAWNOS010000105.1, on the reverse strand, counting down.
ACCTTGGAGTGGCAAGATGGTCTACTAGGTCTCGCAGTGCGTGTTGCGACTCTAGTGGAGGGTAAATTACATAATTACTTCGGAGTAAACCGAATAACTTCTGATTCCGTATTCACATAGAGGAAATTCATCAGTGGATCATGTGCGATGGCCCCGTAGATGCGGTGTGGATTGAGAACTTGAACACTGTCCTCGACGATAACAAGATGCTGTGTCTGGCCAACTCCGAGCGTATCAAGCTAACGGCTTGGATACACATGCTCTTCGAGGTGCAGGATCTGTTGCAGGCCTCGCCAGCGACAGTTTCTCGTTGCGGCATGGTGTACGTCGATCCCGGAGATCTGGGCTGGATACCGCTGGTTGATACCTGGCGCGAAGTTGATATGGGCAAGAAGCTGAACGCAAATCTGTCCGAGTTTCTGTATCAGCTCTTTATCGGTTATTTCGAGAAGGCGCTCAAGATCGAGCGCAAACGCGCATCCTACACCATACACCAAGTGCTCGGCTCCAAGGTTCGCCTCTGCTGTTCGCTGATCTCGTCACAGCTCGAAGGCGTGAACTGGTACTCACTAGGAGAAGAGCCTGCCAAAAATCTACTCACGAAAATCTTCACGTGGTGTGTGCTCTGGGCAATTGCGTCCAATCTAAAAGATGCGGAAAAATTGTCCTTTGAGGACTTTTGGGGCAGAGCCATGGCCGTACATCCAAATATGGAGTAAGTACCTCAAAAGTAAATCCCGGAAATAAATATTTATACAAAATTTGTTTCTTTCCTTCAGCATGCCACAGCGCTCCTTGTGGAACTATCGCGTCGATTTGGAGAATAACGATTGGGGTAACTGGAATGACATAATGCCCAAGTTTGTTTTCAACTCGGACATATCCTACTATGACATGCAGGTGCCGACCGTGGATACCACTAAATACGGGTAATCGAATGTCAATAGAACTGGTTCGAGCACGTGTTCTTGAAACTATAAATTGCTTTTAGCTTTGTCGCTGATCTGCTCTTCAAGCGCGACTTCCCTGTCATGGTCACCGGGGAGACGGGCGTCGGCAAAACTGTGTTGGCCATTAGTTGCATGAAGCGACTGGCCGAGGGCAAGGTCATACCCGTGGTGCTCAATTTCTCGGCACAGACGAGCAGCATACGTACACAGGAAATGATCGAGGGACCGTTGGAGAAGCGTAAAAAGACTCAGTTGGGCGCACCAGTTGGCAAAACGGTTATTATCTTCATTGATGATGTCAATATGCCTAAACTGGATACCTACGGCAGTCAGCCGGCCATTGAGCTGCTCAGGTTTGTACGGAAATAAAATATATTAAGGGACCCTAAAGCCTAAACCAACCCAATTACAGGCAGTATTTGGACTTTAAGGGCTTCTACGACCGTGAGAAACTCTTCTGGAAGGATATTCTGGATGTGGTATTGGGCTGCGCTTGTGCTCCCCCAGGAGGTGGACGCAATTTGTTGACGCCACGATTTGTGCGGCATTTTGCACTCTTTTCGCTGCCCAAACCCAACGAGGAGACGCTTTCACAAATCTTCAACGGTATTCTGATGGGCTTCTTGCAAACTTTCTCGTCCGCTATTCGTGCACTGTCAGAGTCGATAGTCAATGCCTGTGTGGATGTCTATATGCGTGTTACGAAAGTAATGCTGCCCACCCCGGATCGATCACATTATATATTCAACTTGCGAGACTTGTCCAAGTGTATACAGGGCATATTGCAGGCAAATAACATGTACTACAATTTGGAGAATCAGATTTTACGTCTATTCTACCACGAGACGACGCGCGTCTTTCACGACCGTCTCATCAACTTGGAAGACAAGGCGATCTTTCGCCAGCTGATGAACGATGTGTGCATATATCATTTTGGTCGCGACGTTGTCGCACTCGATGAGCCTCCAATACTCTTTGGCGACTTTATGATATTTGGCAAGCCGAAAAACGAGCGCGTCTACGAAGAGGTCAAAGATCAGACCAAACTGGAGAGCGTACTCAATGATTATATTGCCGACTACAATTCGATGGCGGTAGGCAAGTATATGAAATTGATTCTTTTCCAAGATGCCATGGAGCATACGGTCCGACTGGCTCGACTACTGCGTAGTGATCGTGGAAATGGCTTGCTCGTGGGCGTTGCTGGCATGGGCAAGCAATCGCTGACCCGGCTTGCCTCGCATGTCAACGAATACAATTGTTGGCAGATTGAAATGAGGCGGAACTACGATCTCAGCGCCTTCCACGAGGATCTGCGCGTTCTCTATCGAATTGCAGGCGTAAGTACCAAACCAATTCATACATACATATATCCTATACATTTCTGTACCTCGCGCCACATGTTTCCCTTTAGATCGAAAATCAGCCGGTTACCTTTCTGCTGATTGACAGTCAAATCGTTGAGGAGGAGTTCCTGGAGGACATTAACAATATTCTCAACTCTGGCGAGGTGCCAAACTTGTTTGAGGGCGATGAGTATGAGAAGATTATACTGGACGCGCGTGATGCCTGCAATGCGTCCAAAAAGGACGAGGTAATTTGAAAATTGCCTCAATAATCTAATTCAATATAATTAATCTAATCAATTTACTGACAGAGCTGCCCACGCGACGAGATCTACAAGTTCTTCATCAATCGTGTGAGAAACAATCTGCATGTGGTCATGTCAATGAGTCCAGTGGGTGATGCATTCCGACGACGCTGCCGCATGTTCCCCTCACTGGTTAACTGCACCACCATCGACTGGTTCACCAGTTGGCCCACTGAGGCCTTGTACTCTGTTGCCCTAGGACTGCTCACAAAGATAGCACCCAATTATAATGAGAGGGTGGCTCTGGCAAGCACTACCGTCTTTATGCACAAGGTATGTAGCTATTCATGTATGTAGCTTTTCAAGAGGAAAGCTTCAAGGGTCCTTATTGAAACCCGCAGACCGTCGAGGATGCCTCTGTGCGATTCTACAAGGAGATGAAGCGGCACTACTATACCACGCCCAGCAGCTATCTAGAGCTGCTTAAGCTATACGAGACCCTGCTCAAGATTAAGACGCAGGAAATTATAGCCAAGCGGAAGCGCATTGCCAGCGGTCTTAACAAATTACTGGAGACGAACGAAGTGGTATGTTGATCACGTTTATATCCAAATACATTAGTCTCGAGTACCATTGACACTCTTGTTTCCATCGTTAAGATTGCAGTGATGCAAAAGGAACTGGAAGTGATGGTGCCTCAGCTGGATGAGAAGTCAGCCATGATGAAGTCCTTGGTGGACAATCTAACCAAGGAGACGAAGCAAGCGGACGCTGTCAAACAGGGCGTCATGGAGGATGAGGCCAATGCGAAGGAAAAGGCAGCCATTGCCCAGGCCATATCCGCAGATGCCAGCAAGGATTTGGAGACAGCCATGCCAGCTCTGCGCGACTCCGAGGAGGCACTCAAAGGTCTCACAAAGGCCGACATCAATGAACTGAAGTCCTTTACTACACCGCCAGCCCTAGTGCAATTCTGCATGGAAGCTGTTTGCATTTTATTGGGCGCAAAGTAAGTAGAGCACATATTCTCCATATATAGGAAATAAATCTGACTGGAAATTGTCATGCTGAAACTAGACCCACTTGGGCATCAGCCAAGGCCATTATGGCAGACATTAATTTCATCAAGCGACTCTTCGAGTACGATAAGGAGCACATGAAGGACGACGTTGTCAAGAAAGTCAAAAAGTACATCGAACATAAAGATTTTGTGCCCGCTGTGAGTTTAGTCAAGATTATATACGGACTGAATTTGATCAGTTATTTATTCACAGAAATTCGAGAAAGTATCGAAAGTCGCCAAGTCTGTGAGCATGTGGGTCATTGCCATGGACAGCTTCAATAAAGTCTACAAAGTGGTTGAGCCAAAGATCAAGCGAAAAGAAGCAGCCGAAGCGGAGCTCAAGGAAGTGATGAAGGTCCTGCGCCAAAAGCAAAAAGAGCTCGCAGCTGTTGAAGCAAAGATACAATCGCTGCGTGACAGCCTGGAGGAGAAACAACTCGAGTTTCAGGCCATACAGGATAATGTGGATCTCACGTATGGGCGAATCAATCGTGCCGGACGACTCACCTCGGCATTGGCCGATGAGCAGGTGCGTTGGCGAGACACTGTCAAGTCCCTCACAGCTGACCTGGGCTGTGTGCCCGGCGATGTGCTGGTGGCAGCTGCCTGTGTCGCCTATTTAGGCGCCTTCTCCAATCAATATCGTCGAGATATGAGCCAACTGTGGGTGGACAAATGTCGAGAGTTCACCATCCCATCCAGCAAGGAGTTCAATTTGCTTAAGGTTCTAGGCGATGCGTACGAGATGCGTCAATGGAATGTCGATGGTCTGCCCAAGGATAACATATCCATTGAGAATGGTATCTATGCGACGCGTGCCTTGCGCTGGGCCCTCATGATCGATCCACAGGAGCAAGCCAATCGCTGGATACGCAACATGGAGAAAGCCAACAATCTGCAGGTCATCAAGATGACGGACTCTTCGATGATGCGTGTGCTAGAGAACAGCGTACGACAAGGCCATCCAGTGCTACTGGAGGAAATCGAAGAGACCATAGATCCCTCGCTGCGCCCCATACTTCAGCGCGAGACGTACAAGTCGGAGGGACGGATCTATTTGAAGTTAGGCGATCAAGTCATTGACTATGATGACAATTTCAAACTGTATATGACCACAAAACTGCCCAATCCCCATTATCTACCCGAGGTGTGCATCAATGTGACATTAGTCAACTTTTTGGTCACCGAAAGCGGACTCGAGGATCAGCTGCTGGCGTAAGTCGCCAAGATTGTAATTAATTTTACCCGACTCTTATCTCTCTTGCCCACAGCGATATTGTAGCTATTGAGCTGCCAGCCATGGAGGCACAGCGTAACGATTTGGTGGTCAAGATCAATGCGGATAAACAACAGCTGCTGGCACTGGAAGATAAAGTGCTCAAGCTTCTATTCAATTCTGAAGGCAACATTTTGGACGACGAGGAGCTGGTAGAAACACTTAATGATGCTAAGGTAAGACCATGAATAAGTTTAGATATACATAAGCATATGCAGATTCACCATCAAGATTCAACATAAGAACATCCTCTTACTAGAACAAGTAAGAAAGACTGCTCGACTACGAAATCCCCTAAGCCCTTCTTCGAACGAATAATATTCCAAGAATGCTTCGTTTCGATTCTCCACGCGTAAGAAACTCTACATGCCAAAACACGCGCACACACACACGCTGATCTACGCTTGTACGCATGTATGTGTGTAAGCATTGCAGACGGCTTGCTGTCTTGCTGCCTTTGTTGCTGGGCTGGGAGGTATACAAATATTTAGTTATTATCCCTGGGGGTTAATTATGGGATATAGAATGTGGAATGTGGGGAAGACTTTTTTGTTTATTTAAATACTTCCTCATTGCTCATTTGCAATAGAAATATCTATACTCCATATTTAGGAATCTTCCTTGATAAGAGTATTAATCAAATTCGTCTTATTGCCTCCCTTTTCAGGAAACTTCCTTGATCATTGCGGCACGTCTTATCGATACAGAGGAAACTGAGAAGATTATAACGGCTTCGCGTGAACGTTATCGCATCCTAGCGTCGCGTGGTGCCATTCTCTACTTTGTGGTCGCTAGCCTTGCTGAAATCGATCCCATGTATCAGTACAGTCTGAAGTACTTCACACAGGTCTTTTGTAATGTGCTACGCATCGATCATCCCGCAATGGCCGTAGAATTGCGAATCTCCTCACTAATGGTGGATGAATTGAAGGCCATATATGATAATATATCACGCGGTCTGTTCGAGAATCATAAATTAATCTTTAGCTTCCTGCTGGCATTGTCTGTGGAACGGCAAGAGGGTCGTGTGACTGAAGATGAGTTTGGGTTCCTTACACGCGGCGCCGTTGGCACAGTGCGAGGCAAGGCACAGCCACCGGAATTGAAAATAAGTCAGGTTCAATGGGAAGCGGCACTGTTTTTAGAAGCACATTTTCCGGAAGCCTTTGCGCACTTCACCGACGAGCTGGCCACACCCTTCTTCCTTCAGCTGCAGGACAACAGGGAAGAGTTTGATTTCGCCCAAACCAATAATCCGCCCACTGACAAGTGGAATAAGAGACTAAAGAACTTCCAAAAGCTCATGTTCATAGCTAATTTCCGAAAGCCGCGTTTCGTGCTCAATGTGGTCAGCTACCTGCATGAAACGGTGGGTAAATACTTTACAGAAGTCTCCGCCGGGGGCACACAGCTCAGCACAGTGTAAGTTGAGAATTGCAAAGAAGGAGAGATAGAGTTTCATTAAACTGGAGTCTCCTATGTTTTGATCTATCCTCAGCTATCTGGACACCTCATCGGTAACACCATTGATCTTCGTGTTGTCCACTGGCTCGGATCCCATGTCCGGTTTCCTCAAGTTTACCACAGAAATGAAGTTTACGGAAAAATATTACTCCATTTCATTGGGTCAGGGCCAAGGTCCGCTTGCCGAGAGCTTGATTGATAAGAGTTTGCGCATGGGTCACTGGGTCTTTCTGCAGAACTGTCACTTGGCCACCTCCTGGATGCGAGTACTGGAGACAGTTGTGCGCAATCTAACTCTGGGCATTACAAAGGCACATGCAGACTTCCGTTTGTTCCTTTCCTCCATGCCCACCCAATCCTTCCCCATTAGTGTGCTGCAGAACTCCGTCAAGATTACCAATGAACCACCCAAAGGCATCAAGGCGAATGTCATCGGCGCCTTGGGTGATTTGAAGACAGAATTCTTCGAGCAGCATATCCAAAATGGTAAATGGCGTGCAATTGTTTTTGGTTTGTGTATGTTCCATGCGGTTCTATTGGAGCGTCGCAAATTCGGTCCACTTGGCTGGAATATAACGTACGAGTTCAGTGAGAGCGATCGCGAGTGTGGACTGAAGACTCTGGACTTCTTCATAAATCGTGAAGTCATGAACGATATACCTTGGGAGGCCATACTCTATATAAATGGCGACATCACGTGGGGCGGTCGCGTCACGGACTACTGGGATCTGCGTACACTGCGCACAATATTAACCATCTTCTCATCGGAGCGCATTATTCAGCCGGACTATAAGTATTGTCGAGGCGATACTTATTACCGAGATCCGCAAGGCAAGACGCTGAAGGAGTATGCAGCATTTGTGTTGGGCTTTCCGGTATTAGAGGACCCCGAGATCTTTGGCATGAATCAGAACGCCAACATTGTGTTCCAGACTAAGGAAACAGAGTTCTTTATCAATACACTTATGCTGGGCCAGCCACGATCCTCGGCCGATGAGGGTCAAGCTATGGAGAATGATCTCTGCCAGTCGATCATTGCGCGCATACAGCAAGTCCTCACCAACAAAATACAGCGTGAGCCGATTCACGATACTCTCTCTGTGGTAAGTTGTTTATACTTGACAGGGTTCGAAAGACAAGTCTATAAAAGTTCTATCTTCCAGGTGGACAGCAAGGGCCAGATGCCATCGCTGACAACTGTCTTAGTGCAGGAGATCGATCGCTTTAACATTGCTCTAAGCATTATTCATGAAAGCTTGATCAATCTATCGAAGGCTATCAAAGGTCTGGTTGTAATGTCTGAGGATTTGGAAATGGTGTTCCGCGCACTTTTATCCAATGTAGTGCCAGCTAGTTGGGCCAAGCGCAGTTTTCTGTCCATCAAACCGCTGCCCAACTATATTGTGGACTTCCAGCGACGCATCGACTTCATACAACACTGGGCAGAGAATGGGGCACCACGCTCCTATTGGATCAGTGGCTTCTTCTTCCCACAATCATTTCTCACCGGCGTCCTGCAGACGTACGCCAGACGTCGTGTGCTGCCCATCGATTCTCTGAAGATTGATTTCCAAGTAATCGAACTAGATCTAGTGCAGCAGGATTTCTTTGAGCTGCACAATGCCCATGTCAGCGTAAGTGCAGAGTGGACCACACTACTGGCATTATAATTTCAATTCCAATTTCAATTTAGGACGCTCGCCTCTATGGCAATCTGGAGGAGTGTACGGACGGGATGGTTAATGTGCACGGCATATTTGTAGAGGCCGCTCGCTGGGATCTGAGCATGGGTGGCTTGACGGATGCTCGCTTCGGTGAGTTGTACACGCGCATGCCCGTCGTCCGCTTCTTCCCATGTCTGGAGGTCAGTTCCGTGGTGCGCTACGAGGCGCCCCTCTACAAGACCCAACAGCGCTCCGGCGTACTCTCGACTACGGGCCACTCCACCAACTTTGTGCTCTCCATATTGTTGCTCAGTAAGAATGATCCGGAATTCTGGATTATGCGCGGCACGGCTCTCGTCTGTGCCGTATTGGAGAATGTTTCCTGAATATACTTACATATATATAAACAAATTTACATACATATATGCTGCATATAATTAGGCGTCTTTATTTCGTACAGTTCATTTCAATTATGGTTCGGGTTGTCTTTGAGGCATAGCCCGGCTAATACAATTTATATATGTATATGCATATGTGTTATTCTATAGTTCTAGAGTTGTGTATATATATATAAATATTTATGTATGGTATATTGGGTTATATATTATATATATATTTATTATTATTAACAGTTCTTAGTTCAGTTCTGTTCATATAGTCATGCTTTTAGCTATGTACAACATTTATAGGCAAAAAGAGGCAAACAAAAATACAAGGGACAAAAATGGGCATATTATAAAATTGTTGATGCTTAAGTTAAGACAAGGCCGCTCACAAAAACTTTATACTTGGTACGATAACGTTACACGTCTTGAAGTCTATTAATTGATTTTATAAAGAGTCTCTAAAAAATGAATACAATTTGAATGATCTACGCCCAAAAAGCAGGCTACGCAAAGGAATTCTAGAAATCTGTTGTCATATAATTTGATATATCTAAAATGGTTTCTTGAATTGCAATTGAACTAAAAATTCATAATAATAATAATAAAGCACAACTCCGCGAAACTACTAAGTACAAAAACATTGACGCTATTAATTAAAAATAGAAAAAAAAAATAATAATTGTCTAAATCTTAATTAAGGTTTTCTTCTTAATTTCGTTTTGTTATTGTTATTTCTTTTCTTTTCAAAAAGGAATGTTTTTCTTTTTGGGATTTTGCCAATGTTCGATTGTGTCTAGGGACTTACTAAGTAATACTGCCGCTCTATGGGAATGATAGGGTATGGGTAAATCTTTTGGGTTTCATTTTCTCTTTCTTTCCGTCTAGGGATTGGGGTTGGTCCATTGTTAGATGCGTTTATGGAATGTAATTTTAGTTTTGTTTAGTTCAGCCTAAGCTCTAAATATTTATATGTTTTGCTCTTTAAGTACTTAGTAACTAGATGTGTAAGCATTAACTAAAATCAACAAAAAGAAGAAAGACAAAAAATGTGTTAGAGACACAAGAGGAAAAAATAAACCGTTCGTTCAGGAAGCGCATGAGGTGTGTGGGTGTGGTGGGGGTGGACCATATCTTTAAAGCTTTTTACTGCCATCAATATCGATGCTGAGGTCCGGCAGCGAACCGCGGGCATGCAACAAACTACGCTTCTCCGGATCCTTGATCTTCTTTGGCTTGGGTCTGTTCGTTTTCGTGTAGCGATTGATCACACCATCCGTCTCATCCATCATGCGCAAAATGAGCGTCTGATCAGATGAATCAAGCGGAGCAATCGAAATATCTCGCACGGCACGGAATTTACCGCAATTATTTAGATGTTCGTTCTCCAGGCGGAAGAAGTTCCAAACGAAACGACTAAGAAATATAAATTATTAATGATAAACTTAAGGTGGAGGAAGTTTATATATCGGCTCACCGAAAGACTTCCAGTATGCCTGTTATAGAGGTCATTATATCGCCACTAACGATTTTCATCTCAGTCAAATAGAAGGACAGCGCCCAGATAAAACGCAGCGCCAGATCCTCCAGAATGGCAAAGTAATAGAAGCCCTAATCGGATGAAACATAGACCAGATAAATCAAAAATATATTGCATTTATAACAGGATTTTTTGTTACGTACTGTGGACGAATAGACGACTTCCTCGCGCAGGAATGTATTCTCGCCTGCATTCTTATCGAACAGGCCCCAATCCATTTTGATGTCCCACGTATACGAGTAGCATGAGGAAGCTATAGAAGACACTATCCACAGCCAGGTGTAGGGATTATCAAAGGTGCTCGCATAGTTGGCTGACATGATATAGAAAGAGATGGAGCTAAAGAAAATGCTGTGCAAACGAGATAGATATAGATCTTCTTACGACTGTTAAAGCTTTTGAGCGTGGCAAAGATGACCACCATGAAGGTTGTCGAATATTTGCCCGCATTGACCAGATGCGGAAAGGCTTCTCGTGTGTCCCGATAACGCCGCAAACATTGCGCAAATCGGAACCAGGCGGGCAGACAATTGACAATGGGCCGTACTATGAAATCTTTTTCCATGCAAATTGAGGCATCCACCGCCTCCGACCAGTTGCCATTTGTGAAATAGAAGCATATGAGATACTCAAAATCCAAGATCGCGGTTGCTAGCGAGTTCAGCTGGTCACCCAGCCAGAAATCGGCGAAGCCCACATGAAAGAACGGGGCAGCAATACAGCGTCCAGTGATGCGGAGCAGCCAAAAGCGTGCATCATGATGGAGCACATGAAACGGGTTGATCAAGAATATCACCATGATCAGTGTCAATGTTAATGGATTGATAAACGCCGGTATGCTCAGGCTGGCGCTGTACAGAAAGCTGAGCATGCTCAATGTCCAAACGACGCCAAATATGGCCGCCAGCTCCATCAAATGCTGTTCGGATAGATGGTTGCGAGGATCCAGCTCAAAGATCAGCACATGATTAACACCAGACGAGCGCCAGCCATAAATGTTAACGCCAATCAAAAATATAAATTCGATGATCAACAATGGACCGCGATACAGACGAAACGTGACCTTCAAGTTCTCGCCGGTTATGTCGTGAAATATGGCAGACAGCACAACCACAATGCCGAGCACAATAAAGCTGCCTGAGAAGAGGCCTACTTTAAAAGTGGTCCACGGACTCTGTTGTTCGCCAAGGGGTGGCACACGCAGACGTTTCATTGCACGCTGCCGATCGCCCCCTTCCAGCTCGCCCGTGACCGTCGTCTCTGTTTCATTGATGATGTTGTCAATGTCTTTATTGATAAAAAAATGCGATGCCTCCACATATTCCTGACGCCATTTAGCACCAGTATCGACACGCAGCAGCTGAAATTACAATTAAGTAGCATTTAGTTAGAATCTTATTGAATACGAAAATATCTCTTACCTTGTCGTGCTTTTTGAGAATTTTTCGAAAACCCGTATGATTCAGATTCTGATAGTTCTGCAACAGTATAAGACTCAAATAGAATTCGCTGAAAGCTAATTTTAGCTCGCGTGCTTTGCGATCTGGCAATGCGGCATGTCGTTTCTGTCCCTTGGACTTCTTGGCCGTGCGCTCGGACTCCTCGATGCTTGACTTCAGCTCCGCATTGAGTGTCGCAAATTTACGCGTTGCCTCCGCCAACTTTTCCGAATAGAATGTATTTATCTTCTTCAGCTCCTTGTCGCAATAATGAAAGAAGTTCTCATCGAAATTGGCAAAGTGACGCTTGAGCACCTCATCCTCCACACTGTCCACAGATGGCGCCTCCTCGACGGCCAAATACAGCATGGCCTTCATTTCCTGTTGAACACATAATACGATTAGTAATGCATGGATATAACGATAGCTATAATGATATGCTAAAGAGAAAGAAGATCGATTTCTAAATTGAAATCCAACTATCTATTGCAATCTACGATATATTGATTAGAGTCACCGATAGACACTCGAGGGCATCTTTAATGATATATCTGTATGTATTACTTTCAAGCTTTGACTTAATTTAAATTATGTATTTTCTGCCATGGTATATATATTGGTATGATTTATTGAGCAAAAAGCAGTTCGAGTTCTCAATTGTAATCTTGCCATCCTATTATCATCTGCGAACTATCGATTAGAGTTTTATAAGGATATATCTGTAATAGTCTTAAGCTTTAACTGGATTTAATTTATGGGAACTTAGTTATCATTAGGTATGTCACGAACTTCAGATATTATTGAGTGCATTATAATGTACAGCATAATCTACCTAAAAGAAGTTTTAGATTGTAATATATCTATTGTAATTGACTATCTATCAATACGATTTCTGAAATGACTAGAAAATATCTTTAATGATATATGTATTTACATCGTTCTTCTCTTCTCTTTTATTCGAACTTTTGACTAGATATACATAGTTTTTCCTGCCATTAAAAACTCTGAAACTCGTATTTATCATAAGTAGTTTAGAGTTTCGAAAATAGACTTGATAGATCATTAATAACATATTTATATCATTCTTATCTTTTCTTCTATAAGAATTTATTTTTACTTAGGTATAGAGTTTTTCCTCTTCAAAACATGGTATCTAAAACTTATGTTTTATAAATAGAGTACTTTTTGGACAGTTCATCATTACTGGCTTGAGAACTGATTGATGGATTATTATTATGATAGATTATAAATCTCTTGACATGACAGTTCACATAAGACATGATTAATTGAGCGTTAATTCTATAAATTTCCCTTCCCCACACAATCTATCTTTGGAACAGCTAAATCAATTACAATTTAAGATTAGCTATGATTTCGACTATAACCACTTCTTTAGATTAGATATTGAGTGATCTATTGACATATCTCTATTTGCTTAGCAGCTCAAATTAATTTCACATTTCATGCTGGATGTGATGGATTATTTGTTTACCTGTTGAAACAAACTCATATTTAAATACTATCTGGTTCTACTCTATATTTTGCTTATCAATATAGTATCTTCTATGACATATCTAGTGTTAAGTAAACCAAATTTATTTTTGTTGTTAATCTGCTTTGCACGAAAAAATCTAAAAATCTTCTTCTTCTCTATTAAGCTTATCTTTTCTCATGGTGTGGGGGTTGTGTGACAAGTCTCACCTCATAGTTGATGTACTGCTTACGCCACTCGGGCGTTATGTGCGCCGACAGATGCTCAGCGAACTTCATGACGGCGACGACGTCGACGGCGGAGACGTTGTTATCGTCGTGTCCGTGGCTTTGTTCTTAGCCCACTGCGAGCCAGCACTGCGAATGCGAAACAAATGTAAAATCGGTTCATATTTAACGGCTTTTACTCAGTCACTGGTAATTTAACGCCCGACTGCAGACGCCGAACAGTTTCTCTATGAGGAGTAGTTGGTAATATATGCATGTAGATAAAGTCTAATCAACTGAACGATTAAGCACTTACAGCTGTTTGTACAATAAAAGCAAGAAGGTTGAAGTCGAGCTTGATCGACTGCATGATACTAATATAATATATTATATAATATTAATTAATTATATTTAATATATAAAAGAGAATCTATAGTATTTTTGGATCTGACACACCTATAATGAACGTAGATATCTATACTAAATATTTATATCCGAGATTTTTAAGCACGAATATATGTTCCGAATTTTAACATTTAAAAATTTTAAAGCCGATATACTCTTTTCACTTAGTGAGCGAGTGAGCGAGCAAAAAAAGAAAAGAATATTTATTGTAAAGCAAAACAGTTAACAAATGTAAGATATAGGGCATGCATGGGTATGTTATATAGTCTAAATAATTTTGATAGATATATCATATGGAAAAGTGGTTTACCCACCGATAGATAGGCGAGAGGCGCTACAAATTAGATACTATGTGTATTATATTCATATAGATTATCTTTCAAACACCCATTGACAATTAAGGTATGTTAAGCTCATATATTAATGATGCCTTATGACTAGAATGAAACTTAAACTATGTCAAGTTGGAATAATGCCAATTTCAGAATAATGGTTTAAATTATTTAGAATAAAGAAACTTATTTACATATTATACTATATTGAGATTCAATCAGAGATATTTGATTTGAGTACTTGGGAAGATTAAATATATGTATGTGATTTTATTACCACTAATCACTGATCATTAATCTTGACCATATGATAGAGTATCACTCTACTGATGGAGATAACACTATAGGGTTGGAGCACACTAATCAAATTGTTGAAAATCTCTTTACAAATTAAAAGAATAAAATTGAAAATTGAGGAAAAAAAATTACATTACTATTGCACTGAGTTCTTTTATTATTATTTTTTTTTTTTTTTTAGATTTTAGAATTATGCATTTATAGAAAAAAATAATGGATAAATGCAAAACATTGAAAAATAATTACAATAAAAAGTAAATACATTTTTTTTTTTTAATAGATTTAAAATGTAAAGAAATCTAACATTAGTTAGTGTAATTAATTAATGCAATTCCAATATCAGCTAATATGTACATCACATAAATATATATGTATGAAAATATACTGAATGATATAGGTGTAGTTCTGATGAGTTAACGATGATTATAAAACGCTAATGTCAAATGTTTTTGATAAGTTGTTACAATAATTCTCGATAATTCGTACCCCGCTAAACCGAAAACCTCAATATTTCGTACGAAACTGCTGGTCCCTTGAAAAACTTCGTTAATTCGTAAAAATCCCATAAATTTTTATCTTGCCTCATGTAATTCGTAATTTCGTTTCGAAACCTCTTGTAATTCGTAATTTTTTATTTTGCTGGAAGTTAAACTACCGTTAGGGCTAGCAAACTATTGGCACATGGCGCCTCTTTGCCGCTTCGTGTACGAAATTCGTTGTTCTCTCATTGGATTTACATTAGTTGCTCATTTTATTTGAAGCGTGAAGACGATTCGTAAAAATATGAAGCAAACGTTCTTATAACACGTTTTTATTTTTTCATATCATAATGTTATTGATCATTTAAAAAGTTTGGTAAACACAATAGAATAAATAATTGTGAAGAACATGAAACAATAAAAAATGGCAAGCTTTTTTAAATCTCAATTGTTCGTTAATATGAATTTGTTTGTGTTTAATTTTGTTTTTAAATACATAATGTTGAAATGAATGTGTATTTTATTTACTTTTAATAAGTTAAAATTGTTGAAACGACGTGAAATATAAAATCCCCTTCAATTCGTATTTTGATTTTTTAAACCCCGTTAAATGGAAACCCCATTAAATGGAAACCCCGGTAAATCGAAAACCTCTGTAAAAAAATTCTGTTCCCTTGTCATTACGAATGATCGAGACTTGACTGTAGTCATAAAAAAATAAATAAAAATAAACAACTTGTAATGTATTGAATATAAGTATTTCAGTTTATCAATTGAAAGTGTTGAAGTTGTCTAATATATTATAAACCTTCATTATATGTACTATACTTTTTAATTTAATATAGTTTAGATGCTACTTTGAGCGTAGCAACAATTTGTGTCTTCTCAGTGGTAAGAGTTTTATCATATATACATACATACATATACATATGTATGTACAATGTATGTATGTATGTAAAGTTTTTTCTCTTGGCCGCTTGTTTATTTTTATTAGCGCCGACCGAATAATAAGCTAAACAAATTGGAAAATTTTTGTCGCTGCGCTGAGCAAGCAAAGATGTGAACATTTTAATCAATTAATTGGGCAAATATTTGCAATAGGCCAACAACAGCAATAACAGCAGCAGCTGGGCTTAAGGCAATAACTTCCGCTTTACAATAGGTTGAACAACACACAATTATATATGTATATATGTATATAGTATATATGGTATATATATATATATATCTAAAAGCTTGTGGGCGTTAATTGATTGTCCGCCAATATATCAATTGCGTGCACTCAATCAGTTAACATCAATATTTAATTCCAAATATAGATTTCAGGTTGTCCAGTCTGATGGATTAGCCCATATCGCAAAGCATCAATAATTGAAACGATATTTACAACAATAGCAACAACAGCAAGGCAAATGTGTTAAGCACTTGTTGCTTGCCCTCTTCTTTTTTCTTTTTTTTTTTTCTTATCACTGCGCGTTTGCTCTGTACACGGATTTTGTCTGCTAGCTTAATTATACGCGCTGATAAGAGAGCAGCAAACAAACACATACACTCACACACATACACACACTCCCATAGAAACACACAGACACGTATGCAACTCCATGCACGCAAATATTTGATCAATAAAGCTGTCAAAAGAAATGCAAAACGCGCGCCTCTCTGTCTCTGACTCACAGCTGCAATTCTGGAAATGAAAGCAGCGGACGGCATTTAACGCTGCCCGGACAGACAGCGCCTGCGTCGCACAGTAGTGATAAGTCTCGTTGTTGCTGCTGCTGTTGTTGTTCTTCTTGTTGTTGTTGATGAAAGCACTGATGCTGTTGATGCTGGTATAAAGCAACTGCGTCTGCGTTTTGCGTGATTGGGCCAGTCAAAACTGTTCGAGCAATTAATTGACGACGCATCACGAGATTAGCTTTGACAAAATTGTTTTTCAATTACATAAATATTACACACACATACACACATACAATCATACATGTACATATTTACACTGCACCACAGGGCCACTGTTGACATACAAACGTTGGCTGGCTGCTGATGTTTGCAGCACTGCTGCTGCTGTTTCTTCTCCTCTTCTTCTTCTTCGTCCGTGTTGCTGTTAATATTATTGTTGTTTTTTTGTTTGGTTTTTTTTTTTTTTTTTTTGGTATTGCTGTAGTTTTAATTGAGGCGGCTGAAGTTGCTTTTTATTTGCATATTATGGCTGGCATGCATTTAGGCCAAAATCTAATTATTAATAATTGATAACATTAAAGACTTGGTTAAGTACACTTTATCACAGAATAGCGCGCACGGAACAACAAAGAACAAAAAGCAAACGAAACAAAGTACCAGGGCTCTATCGCTACACTATGCTAATCGGAATTATAATACGCGCTCGCCACCCGCCGACTATCGATAAGTAAAATTATAATTAAAATAATAGTGGTACATCTAAAGGCAAAATAAATAAAAATGTCTGCAAGAAACATATCTGCGAATTTCAAAATTTCAAATAAATATCTTTATAAGATACATATATCAGATATTTAATTGAAATCATGTTTCTGTGCAAGACGCGCGTATCGGTACTTATGCAGCGCTACTTTGTTTTCGCGGATATCGATACTTTGGCCAATTCTTGTGTTAGTTCTTGGATATCGCAAGCGACGCTCGCTCGCAAGTGCCTCTCAGCTTTTTTTTATACGCAAATAAATTGCAGCGAATTTCGCAAACACAACACACGTGAAACTGCGCAGTTTCAAGCCGCTCCAAATGAGTGCGAACCTCAAGAACCTTAAGATGAGCCACTTCGGAGGCGCTGGCTTTGGCATCTCAGCTGGCAAGCTGTTGGCAAACAATAACACGAACGGCAATAGCGGCGCAGGCTGTGGCCTTAGTGGGAGTGGGAGTGGGAGTGTAGGAGGAGGCGGGGGCGGAGGTGGAGGTGGCGGAAGTGCGGGCGCTGGCAGCAGCAAGTCGGCGTCCCATACGCTGACTGATACGGACATCTTCGTGACGCCGAGTGGTACAATAATTCCGCTCATACGCAGCAGAGATGTGCCCAAGCAGCTGCCCACAATTGCTGCAGCATTGCAGCGGCCAGCGGACGAACACTTGGCTGCCGAGGACCTGGATGCAGTGCAGCTGGAGCTGGAGCTGATGCTCTCCAATGTGGCCTTACGTACGCGCGTACTGAAAGCGGAATACGACAGCCTGGACAAGGACGAGAAGCGTCAGGATCGTCGGAAACTGGAACGCGCACCGCCCGGCTCGCCGCCCACAACGCTAGGCATGCTCAACGGCCTGCTCGGACTGGGCAGCAACAGTGGTGGCGGTAGTAGCAGCGGCATCGGCAGCCCAGCGACAGCAACGGGCAACAGCAACTCGAAGAGAAAACTGCGGGACGAGCCGACGGGCGTGCGCAAAAAACAATCCTCGATGACGATACTCAAGCAGCAGCAGCAGCTGGCGGGTACCAAACACATGGCCAAAAACAGTCCCTTGGCCACGCACACGGACGACAGCATGGACTACATCACGACAATGCCCGCCATCAACCATCAGCAGCAGCAGGCGCAACAGCAACAACAGATTCTTCCAAAGGTGGCGATGCCCAAAAACGATATGCCAAACAAGTTTTGGCTATCCGTTGAGCCTTATTGCATGCCACTGACCAACGAAGATCTGCGACTGATTGACGACCTGCTGGAGCAGTATCGGGGGCCGCTGGTGCCACCGGTGCCGGCGCTGGGACCGCACTACTCGACGGTTTGGGCGCAAGAAGACATGAAGGCCTTGCAGCCTGGTGGGGCGCGCCAAAAGTCACAGAATGCGAGTGCAATGCTCAAGAAGGCCGAGGGCATGCTGGATGAGGGCATAACGGGCCCGCTGACCCAGAGACTCGTGTCGGCGCTGATGGACGAATCCCTGCCCAGCGAGCAGGCGGCGGTGGGTGAGCACAGCAACAGCAGCAGCAATGAGAACACCCACTCACACTCCTCATCCACGAGCAATGCGGCGGCCGCCTCTGGCAACTTCCGCTCCCTGGCCATGCTCAAGCACGGCGTGGGCATAGAGCAGCGGCTGAAAAAAGAACTAATGGACAGCGGACTGATCGACGCCAATGAGCTGGGCGCCCACGAGGATGTAGACGAGGTGCTGCTCGAAATCAAGCGGGTCACCGCCGAGATCAACACGGTAGCTCAGTTCAATAGCGACGAACTGCAGCGCCTGCGCGCCGGCGCCAGCGAGGAGATCAAGCGCATCGAACTGAAACGCAAGCTGGACAGTGTCGATCAAGAGATTCTCGAGTGCTACAAGCGAATGCTGCAGTACCGGGCCAAGCGCAAGATCCACACGAACGAGGAGAAACAGGAAATCCTGCGTCTGACCAGCGAACAGCGGGCTCTGGCCCAGCAGCTGGAGCGCATGCAGCTGATGAGCGGGGTCGGCGATGGCAAATTGTAGGACAGGAGCTTGGCCTGGAGCTGGCGTCAGTTAATGGCGCTGCATCGGGCGGCAATGCTGCTGCAGCAGTGGGAGCGTCATAGCATTTGGAACGACATTAGCTTTCAATTGCAATGTGTATAAAGGCATGGAACGAGATGGAACTAGAGGAATACGGGCAACAGAACAAACGTAAATGTGGAGAAGAAGGGAATCTAATCAAATTTCGTCGCTGCTTAACTCGCCAGTTTGTAAATTAGCAAACCAAACCACAAGCACACACACACTCACACCCACATACACTATACACACACGCGCTTATATATATATATATATATATATATATATATATATATATATATATATATATACACATTATATATAGATCGTACATACAATTTTTATATAGCTTAAGTTAATTGTGCCAGGCAATAAATAATTGTCGCTGTCACCCAAAGTGCGCATCCGCATCCGTTTATCCGGATCTGAACTTTTTTTCCGTCTTCCGTTGCGCGATCCCGTAGGCACAACACGTTCGACCCGCACGGCACAAGCGTTCGATGCGCTTTAAAAATATCGCAGGTCGGTCAGCTGCAGCCGACGGGAGACCTCGAGCAGAGCGGATCCACATTTATTTGCCCGTTTGGTAGTGATAAGGCGCCTGGACCTTATTGCCTAATTAAAATTAAACACGGAAAATACATAAATTATTTATCTATAATGGCAGCGAGCGCCGCAATCGCCGACAGCCAAATACGCTGCTCCGATAGCCCCTATCTATTTCTATCTTGCGCTAAGATAGCCCGATGTCAGTTGATATATGGCTGCGGGTTTATCTGCTCACATATATAGACCTCGTCACTGATTAGGCGTACAGAGGCAACACCGTAAATATATGGATATTCCCCTTAAAGGGAATCAAATTTGAAATAGAAACAAAAGTGACTTAGGAACAATCTTATTCTGAAACGTTTTATTGCAAATAGTTGCTTATTGTATGAGTACATTTCGTATAAACTTGCGATGTATCTATTTAAATACTATTCGAATATCTATATATATATATTATATATAGTATGAATGACTATTAACATATGAAGATAGCTATATGAATGCTCAGTATATGACTATACATATATATATATATATAAATATATATATATATATATATATAAATTGTACTTTGTGTTGTCACAGCGCAGCAATGCCTCGCCCTTCATTTCTATCACAAACGCAATATACTAGGGTCCCCCATGGACGTGGCCTATATGGCATCGGGACCGAAATGGGAGCGATAATCATTGATCAGATCAGAACTACAGGAGACGTGTATTGCCGAGGCATTGGCCTTGAGGCGTAAATTATTATCGTTGGTCAGTAGCATTAGGTGTGGGACCTGCGACTTCAACTGCAGGCAGCAGTTGACAATGCTGTCATCCGGGCAGTCCACCTTGATCAAATGGTTGGCTTCCTCCAGCGCAGATTGACCTGTATCAATTACAATTATGTAGCACGCAGCATTAATTGGTGACCTCATATCTACAGACCTTGGATTTTAAAAGTGTCATCAAACTTCTTATTCAGGTAGTGAATCACACGTATGGCCCTGGAGCGGGTCACATCGTTATCGTTGCGTCTGTCCTTGAGCTTGTCCAGCTCCTTGATGACTATATATGGTATATAGAGCATGCTGCCCGTTGTCTCGCGCACGGTCAGATGGCACAGAGCCTCCACAAATACTAGGCTATGCAATAGCACATTTGTGTCCAGCACAAAGTACATGTAGTCCAGACAACGAGCGGGTAACTCCTGTCCAGAGCCCAGGAGACGTTGTAGTGTCAGATCAGAGTTATTTTCCGGTTGGGTTCGATTTTTATTCATGCTTAGGTCGAGCTGTGGCAAAAAAGACGTCAATTTAATTTTGATTATATCTAACCAATGCTCGATAAGCTCAGGGAAGTATGGTATCAAGAATCTATAAATTAAAAGAACAGATCTACACCGCGCAATTTTCGAAAATGTAACGTCACACATTCAAGCTCCGCTTAATACGTACATTAAAGGCCTATTCGATAGACAATTAACATAACAGCTAATGCAGCAATCACAATCGATATACAATTAACAGTTAAACATAATATTAGAATACGTACGGCTGTGCAATTGTCGTCCTCCTCTTCTTCCACCTCTTGCTCCATCCCTTCCTGACAGTCTATATCCATTGGTTCCACATCGCTCTTGGAACTTGGTAAGGCGATTTCCTCTACGTCATTTGTGGCAGTTAAATCTGGCAGCTCCTTGATTCCTGTGTCGGTTTTACTGTAATTGTTATTCGGATCAGTTTGCTTCTGCAACAGCGACTGCGTTTGCGTTGGCGTCGGATTGTGCTTCTTCAGCGACAGCGGCTGTGTTTGCGTTGGCGTCTGATTCTGCACCGACAGTGGCTGCTTCTGCAGCGACAGCGGATGCGTCTGTGTCTGCTGCTGCAGTGACTCGCGCAGCTTTGCCAGACGTTCATTGGCTGGGGATAGCAAAAGTCATTAGCCATTACTGCGCGTCTATGTACATCATATCAATTAATTACCACTTATGGGGCGTTTGTTTTCCAATCGATTGCTAGCATCAACCAGTGCCTTGGGCTTCGCCCAGGTATTCGTAACAGTGACGCATGGGCTCGGAGTCTTGTTGTCTGAGTTCTGGGCTTTGTTTATTATAAGAGAAATTGCAGTAGCCGTTGAGCTACTGCCGTTTTCGGTGATTCTCTTCTGCACGCCTCGTTCCTTGTCAACTTTTTTATCTTTTAATGGCTTCAAATTCGATTGCAGACGTTTAAGCCGATCCTGAGCGGGCTGCTTCAGATTTTCTGCCAAGGAACGCGGCAAGCAAATTGTTAACCATTACCCTAATAAGCGAGAAATATTCTTGGAGCACTTACTTTGCTGCTGACGTAGTCCTAAGATGATCTTACTTTGCGCGTCGCTGTCAATTGGTTTATTGGTACTATTTTTCGAATTTTCTTCATCCATAGCTTGCCCGACAACCTAAAATCACTTTTTCTAACTAAGCATAAGCTCTATTTAGCAAGAACGACGAAGCGAAATAAAAATAATAACAAAGTAAACAGCTGATTATTTGCCTTCTTATACTGTCCAAATTAATCGATAGTTTTAAGTAACAAGATTATATTAATAAATGTATATAAATGTTTAAAGTGGATTCGTTTTTGATTTACTGTTTCAATTTTATATGAATTTTAAGAGCAAATTTTTTTTTTTTTTTTTTAGACAGTTGTAATGTCAAAGCCCGAATTCGAATTGTCAAATTTTTGAACGATGTGTTATTTGTTCGGTCAATTTTCGATTAGATAGTTTGCTGAGCGATGTACAGTCGATTCTCGATAATTCGTAATAGCAAGGAAACAGAATTTTTTTTTTTTTACGAATTATAGTGGATTTCGATTTATCGGTTCGATTTAACGGGGTTTATAAAATCAAAATACGAATTGAAGGAATTTCACGTCGTTTCAATAATTTTAACTTATTGAATATGGAATATTTTGCAAACTCTAAACTCTACAAAATTATTCGATGCAATTTAGTACTAAAAGATATTTCAAACACTAAGGATCAAAATCAATTAATACAAGATTACCACTTAAATAATAACCACAGATAGAAGAAACAACATCTCACTTAAAAAGAACCCTATATTTTCCCACATCTAACAAAAAGCCACGTCTTTCATTAATGAGTGTAAAAAGTCAAACTTTAAAATACAATAGACAACCCCCAAGATTGGTATTTCAAGAAACCGAAACAGCAAGACTATCCTTACAAATAATTCACATTGACATTTACACCAGCAATTGCAAGACAATACTAACAATAATAGACAAATTCTCTAGATTTGCCATGGCCTATACAATTCCATCCAGAGAGTGCATAAACATAGTAAAAGCAACGAGAAACTTTATTAATACCTATGGTATACCCAAAAAGTTGGTCTGCGATCAAGGAGCAGAATTTTCTGGAAAATTATTCAAAAATTGTTGTACCCAATATAACATAGATATACACATAACCTCCTTCCAACAGTCTTCTAGCAATGCTCCAGTCGAGAGACTACATTCCACGTTAACAGAAATATACAGAATAATTTACCAAAAAAAAAAAAAGAGAAGGATACAAAACTCACGTTAGACCATGAGGATCTATTAAGCAACCAAAATAACTCCATATGAATTATTCACAGGACGAACTCACACGTTTCAAAAAGATGTAATGTTTAACAACGAACACGAATTTGTACGAGAATTAAACAACTTTAAAGAATATTTGTACACTAACGTTTACCAAAAGACCAAAGAAATGGTACAAGACAGAACTATTAATTTAAATCAAGATAGAAAAGAACCCACGACTTTAGAAACAGATGACATAATTTACGGAAAAGAAAATAGACGAAATAAAGTAAAAAGTAAAAAGTAGCAGAAGACAATGGACCAACAATAGTTACACAAACACAGAAAAATTCATAAATCCAAATTAAAGAAAACAACAGCGACAGACTCTCAAAACATAGAATAATAATAATAATAAATAAAAAAATACATAAATAAATAAATAAAATAAATAAATAAATAAAAATAAAGAAATAAAAAAGTCTTGAAAACAACGTAACAAACAGTAACAATAAATATTAATTAACAAATATACAAATGTAAAAATTCAATAGATGTAAGAATAGAAAATTATAGATAAATCTATAAACAAATTTAAATGCGATAGATATTATCAGAAGAAAAAGAAATAGTCTTAATACAATACATAGCAAAATAAATTAAAATTTAATTTAAATTATAATCTAGATTGCCCACTATACTGCAAATTATAGCAAAAATTATTCATATAATGTGGATATGTATAGTTGTATCTTCGTTCCGGCCGTTTCATCACAAATGGCCCTTACTTCACTCCAAGAGGGGAGGAGTTACCGTCGAGTCACCCTTCGACGTTCCCCCAAGAGAGATGCGCTTTGCCTTACAGACTAACAGCGACATAGACGACGAAACTACTAAGAATTGGAAGATTCCTGGAATTCTGGCAGCAGCAACACAAGCGACGAAACCACAGAGGCTGCTACGAAAAAGGCAGAAGCTGCAGCTGAGTTCGATTCTAGTATTGACTACGAAGCGAGAGGTTGAAGAATAAAATCTAATAAAAACGGTTGATCAAACTTATTGAAGTGTGCTCTCTCTATTGGATATCATAACTCGCGCACTAGGTTTGCAGTCTAACGGTATCAAGAATTACGAATTACAAGAGGTTTTGAAACAAAATTACGAATTATAAGAGGCAAGATCATCACAGAGTAGGCAGAAAAAGGGACCAGCAGTTTCTTACGAATTATTAAGGTTTTCGATTTAGCGAGGTACGAATTATCAAGACTCGAATATATAGTGTAATAGCACTAGCCATACAACCAGTGCTGCCAACTTAGCCTTTTCCCGGCCAGATCTGGCATTTTTCAACTGCCAAATGCAGGAAAAATTGTGATCTGCTGCGGGAATATTAGCATTTTTGAAGATGCTTTAATGCTTTATAGCATTATTTCGAATTATGGTATCACTCATTAAAATTATGAAACGTGGGCATCACATTAATCGATAGCTCTTGCAAATTGCAATACATGAAATCGATGAAGCCTTCTTGTTGTATATAATTGAAACCGCGAAAAGAGGATAATTGAAATGCCGAAATGTTAGTACGAACTGAAATCGCATGGCAGTTGGTTGCGAGATCGCTTATTGGTTAGCAATAGAATGATGAGTCAGAGTGTCATTGCAGATACAATTTCTAAAATTTACGACTTGCAGGAGCACGCTAAATAAAAAAACAAAAAACGTGTTTAATGAATACACTTGACTCCGGTGGTGTTTAGTTCAGTATTAATTTTATTCTTCTGAGTCCGGGTTTTTTATACCTAGACTCATGCATAATTTCTTCCCTCAAATCTAGTGTATATAGTGCTGAGTTTATAATTCTCAGCATTGTTCTATTGCTTGTCTTATTCTATATCTGAGTTTGTTTGGCTCAGCGTTCGTTTATTATATCTTATCGCTAAGGGATAGGGTCAGGGTTATTTTTTATTTTTTTCCCGTAAAATCTGCTGTCGTGACTACGAGTTGCAAAAAAAATATATATATATATTGTCACGAATAGGATGAAACACTGGTCTATTCGTAAAAAAAAAAAAAAAAAAAAAAAAAAAAACTTAAATAAGGCAATAAGCTTCAGCACGTTCCCACTTCAGTATGTTCCCACTAAAAACAGTTTTTTTTGCTCAAGAAAAATTGGAAACACTGCTATTTATAGTCCACATATGTGGCCCTTGCACTACCTGTTAGTTGTTGAGTGCGAAGGATATATATGCTTATATTTTGTATACTACGTATGTTCATGCCTGAACACATATGGCGGCAAGAAGCAGCTTTACACAAAAAAATAAAATGTGTTCACATCAAATGTGCTTCCCAAAACCAAACAGCAAGAAGTAACCTTGTTTGTACATTGCCATCCATTTTACAATTTCACCTATTGATCATTTGGGTAGCCACATAATTATGAGCCACAAAATGCAGATAGAATTCAAGTCCACAGTTATAGATTGCGTAGATCAAATAAATGCTGAAGTGCCTCCAAAGTACTTAAATTTGATTGGAACAAACAACTCCTACACTCCTGAAGAGAATATCGACTTTATTGACTTTGACATTTGTCTATCATTTTTAAAATTAAAAATATATCACTGAAACAAAAATGATCATTATTATGGCTTTTTTAAATTTGATCTAGCCGTTTCTAACAGGTATACACAGTTAATTTATAATTGTTTAGTCCGGAAGAGTTGGCAGCACTGCATACAATACATAGACAGGACAACTGGAACAAACGAATATGGACACTTGTTTTTAGACTTTGTATACCAGTGTTGCCAGCCTTGGAGACCAAAAATAGCGAATCTAGCTCTGAAAATAGCTAAAAATAAAAAAATAAAATTGAAAAAATAGCTAAAATTATTTATTTTTGTATACCCTAAAGCTATTTGGGAATGGTTTTGTTAGAAGTATGTAAGACGTGGTAAACGCATAAAGTATATAAATTCATGATCAGGGTGACGAGCTGAGTCGATATAGCCGTGTCCGTCTGCCGTATGTTTGAACGCGTCGATTTCCGAAGATATAAGAGCTAGAGAGTTCATTCTTTTTGTTTAAGGTCCATATATTGCACGCGATTTCGATTCGATAACTTTTATATTTTCAAAGTTATAAAATTATATCTCGTTCAACTTTAGAGTTAGAGTCTCATATATATAGATACTAATTTAATACAATTTCGGGTTTTGTCAGATTGCCCACACGCCCTCAAATGTGTAAAAAAATTAATTTCAAAGACTAGAGACATGCGGTTTGGTTTAGCATATAGATATGAATATCATATTCATAAATTGAACGTTTGCATACGATTGTCCGTCTAGGAACAGAATTATGTACAGTATGTCCATTAATTGTTTGCAAAACGAAAAAATTCATAAAAATGCGACTTTGACATCATATTTTACTAGGAAAGACACTTTTTTTCATATTTTTTTTTTTACAGCGTTCTTCTTATATGTATTCTTAATGATACTAAATAAAAAAATAATGAGAATAGCAACAGAAACATAAAAAATAATGTATTTATCAAAGAAGTTATGGTAGCAAAACCCACGCGGCCCAGCAAGCCGCCTGCAATGCTTACACACATACAGGCGTACAAGCATTGATCAGCGTGTGTGTGTGCGCGTGTTTTTGCATGTATAGTTTCTTCCGCGTGGAGAGTCGAAAGGAAACAGTCTTGGAATATTATTCGTTCGAAGAAGGGCTCAGGGGATTTCGTAGTCGAACAGTCTCGACTACAGATTTCTTACTTGTTTATTATCTGTTGATCAATTATCATTTGTTCTTTAATATCTAGTACCTGATTTGACGTTATAGGCAAAAAAGGGACATGTTATTCAAACCCTTGCGCAAATTCAGGTCACATATAAACCTTTTAAAGAAATGACTAAATATACAGGTAAAATGGATCCTTCTATGCAAGAAATATGCATTCGTTACGTAACATATTTTTCACAATAGCAAAAAATACATGTATTATGTTTAATGTTTTATTTATTTTAAAGTTCTTATTCATGCATCATTTTTCAGTTTTCATTTACTTAAATTACTACTATTACTAACTAAACTATTTGTAAGCCTTATATAATTTTTTCTTATTAAAATTAACACAAACTGATTAAGCATAAATTTGTAAGGTTGATTTAGCAGTATCGATGAAGAATAATTTATTTCTTTAAGTTTAGCTATAAATGGCTTCTTGTCGAATATTTTTTGAATATGTCAAAATGAAATTTAATTGTGTTATAAAAATTGTCAGAAGGGGCTTTTAACTTAAGGTTTTGATGATCATTTTTATTAAGTATCTAATACTCATAGGAACCCTGCATTTCATCAGATCAGATAAAAACATTAATAGTTTTCTTTATCCTCCTAACTCTAAATGCAACCCGTCTGTATTCAGAAGCTCGTTTAAAAGCAATATACCTGCTTTTTAACTTGGCATACCGTTCCTGTACTTTTTTGAGTTCTAAACCAACTTCATAATATTTTTTTCTATAATATACCTCATTTTGCTCCCTCTTTATACAATTTGAGCAGTAAGAAGTCCTATCAACGACTAAATTTTGCCAATATTCGTTTTTTGAATCGCCGTCAAAGGTTATGAAATTCTCTATAAGTTCTTCACTATCACATTCATTTTGAGCATTTTCTTTCTGCTGTTCCTCTACTAATCTATCATCATTAAAATCTGCACTATTAGAAGATAAGTTTGGGTTGCACAAATTAAGCGTTGGAACTGCGTTACCTTTTAATTTGCGCTTACCAAAATATTTACGCTCAAAATGTCTGCCACATATTTTTATATTTTTCTTGTCGATATTGTTGGGTAAATTGCATGCTTTCATCCATTTGTTGAATTCAATTTCTTTTGATGGAAAAGCAAATAACTTAACCGGAAAATTGGCAGAACTCTTCCTATAGCTGACACCACATGTTTCTATTATACATTTCTGACCACTTTTCCTTATCTCTATTTTAGTTCTTCTTTTCATACTAACACTTGTCTCATTCGCAACACTTCTTTCAGCCATAGTTAAAAAAAAATTATTTTTTAAATGTTTTGTCAGAAAAACACTATGCTATGCTATCGCACGATAGCACAGTTCGGTTCGGAAGCGACAGCGTTTGCGTTGGCGTGTGATCCTGCTTCTGCAGCGACAGCGGCTGCGCTTGGGTTGGCGTCTGCTTTTGCTCAGTGGCTGCTTCTTTAGCGACAGCGGATGCGTCTGTGTCTGCTGCTGCAGTGACTCGTGCAGCTTTGCCAGACGTTGATTGGCTGGGGATAGCAAAAGTCATTAGCCATTACTGCGCATCTACATATGTACATCATCTCAATTAATTACCAGTTATGGGGCGTTTGTTTTCCAATCGATTACTAGCATCCAGCTGTGCCTTGGGCTTCGTCAAGGTATTCGTAACAGTGAC
This sequence comes from Drosophila buzzatii, assembly GCA_035045845.1. Taxonomy (NCBI): domain Eukaryota; kingdom Metazoa; phylum Arthropoda; class Insecta; order Diptera; family Drosophilidae; genus Drosophila; species Drosophila buzzatii. Next base: position 1,816,479 of record JAWNOS010000105.1, on the reverse strand, counting down.
GCATGAGCTCGGAGTCTTGTTCACTGGGTTCTTGGCTTTGTTTGTAGAGCTGGCCGAATTGTAGATGGCGCTGCTGCTGTTTTTGGATTCTCTTCTGCACGCCTCGTTTCTTGTCAACTTTTTTATCTTTTAATGGCTTCAAATACGTAGACTTTAAGAGGATCTTTTTTTGGGCGTCGCTGTTAATTGGTTTAGTGGTAATTTTTTTTTTTCATAGTTTGCCCGACAGCCTAAAATCACTTTTTGTAACCAAGCATAATCTCCATTTAGCAAGAACAACGAAGCGAAATAAAGCGAACAGCTGTTTATTTCCTTCCTATACTGTCCAAATTAATCGATAGTTTTAAGTAACAAGCTTATATTAATAAATGTATGTATATGTTTAAAGTGCATTCTTCTTTGATTTACTATTTATATGAATTTTAAGAGCAAGTTTTCTTTTATTTTATAGACAGTTGTAATAATAAAGCCTGCAATCGATTGTATACGTGTTGTCAATTATTTGAATGATTTGTTATTTGCTCGCTCAACTATCGATTAGATAGCTTGCTGAGCGATGTATGTATAGGGTAATAGTCCAGCCCTGGTAATCGAAGCAGCAACCGGTGTTTCTTTTTTTTTTGCCACAGAGAGCCGTTGTCGTTAGCCAGTCTTCCAGATTTCTCTGCAGCAGCTTAACCAATTGATTTAAACATTACACTAATTTATTTAATATGATCAAGGTAAGCATGACACACAGTATTTATGAGCAAAAAGAAAAAGAAGTAAAACGCTGAACAAATCGTCCAGCGATTGCCTGAATTAGATTTGAACTCCTCTCTGTCAATTGAGTACAAAGTCCAATTGGACTCATCATTGTCTGCTAAGAATAACTGTATGTGTGTGTACCGTATACCATGTACCTTGTACCCAAAGATCTGATGCGCTGTCTTATCGTTACACAATGATTATAAGTAATAATAATAATAAAAATTCCATTATCTGCCGTAATTAATGTCTTTTAGAACGTTGTCTCCCTGGTAACTGGTGGCGCCTCCGGCCTGGGCCGGGCCACAGCCGAACGCCTGGCCAAGCAGGGTGCCAGCATTGTGCTCGCCGATCTGCCGTCTTCCAAGGGCAACGAGGTGGCCAAGGAGCTGGGCGACAAGGTGGTCTTCGTGCCCGTCGATGTCACCTCCGAGCAGGACGTGAGCGCCGCTCTCCAAACTGCCAAGGACAAGTTCGGGCGCCTCGACTTAACGGTCAACTGTGCGGGCACCGCGACCGCAGTGAAGACCTACAACTTCAATAAGAACGTGGCCCATCGCCTGGAGGACTTCCAGCGGGTGATCAACATCAACACGGTGGGCACCTTCAATGTGATTCGGTTGTCCGCCGGCCTAATGGGCGCCAATGCGCCCAATCAGGATGGCCAACGCGGAGTCATTGTGAACACCGCATCGGTGGCCGCTTTTGATGGGCAGATCGGCCAGGCCGCCTACTCGGCCTCGAAGGCGGCCGTTGTGGGCATGACTTTGCCCATTGCCCGTGACCTGAGCACCCAGGGCATTCGCATCTGCACGATTGCCCCGGGTCTGTTCAACACCCCGATGCTGGCTGCGCTGCCGGAGAAGGTGCGCACGTTCCTGGCCAAATCGATACCCTTTCCACAGCGCCTGGGTGAGCCCAGCGAGTACGCTCAGCTGGTGCAGGCGATCTACGAGAATCCGTTGCTCAACGGCGAGGTCATCCGCCTGGACGGTGCCCTCCGCATGATGCCTTAAATGGTGCCACCTGTGGCTGTCACTCTCAAGAAATCTGTTTTGCATTTATGCGTGTTTTATTCTCTTAGTAAATAAGCAAAAAGTTGCCAATTTTGTAATTGTGCTAAATAATAATGGTCAAATTTGAAAATGAAATCGAGCAACTATCGATAGGTTATGCAATGCTTATTTTGGAAACTGCAGCAGATATATCGATAGCATTTGGTGTATATAAAGTTATGTCACTAACCATATGTATGGTTAGTGGTAATGTAAAAAAAAATGCTGCTTAGCATTTTTGTCATTTGCCGGCGCTGGGCACACTGGAAACGACGCTGAGACGACGTCGGAGTTTTGGACGAATAAAATAATGCTGAAATTGAAAGCAGCAGCCGAAAAACAATTGCAATGTGTGCGAATGCAAGCAATCAATATGTGTTTATTAACAAAGTGCGTGTGTTAAGCAAACAGTACGATCTGTAGGCATAGCAGTGCAATCGCAACAAGGCAAGAGAGAGCGCCAGTGCCCACAGCCAAGGCAAGTGCAATGAAAATTGTATGCGCCGTGGAATTGTAATGAATGCTAATGCATTTGGCGTGTGTGTGTGCGAGTGTGCGACACTCGTATAAAAAGTCAAATATGTGTGTATGTGTGTCTAGCTGTGTGTACGCGAGAGCCAGGAGAGCAATAATTAAATTAAGCTAAGTTGTTACGTTCATGTGAGTTGGTGCTGCTGCTGCGGCGTCGTTACTAGCATGTGTGTGTGTGTGTGTGTGTGTGCCGAGTTGTGTACATACAAAGTGACAAAAATTCTAATAAGAATATTTGTTATCACTCTTGCCCTCTCGCTCTAGCATGCGCTCGGCAAAATAGTGTATGATTATATGTATATATATACATATGTATTGCAATAACGCTTGACTGGATGCAATAGCGGCATTCCGTTATTTAAAAAAATACTACAGCGCACGACTTACTACGAAACCGACGCTGACGACGACGACGAGGATGCCGTTAACGTCGGCAGCGGCAGCGCAGTAGCGTCAAATTTTCCGGCTATTCCTTTTGGCTGATGCTGCTGGGCGGTGCTGAGCCTGTCTATATATATATATATATATGTATATACATGTATACTATATACATATATGCATATGTGTGCTTTTGCATGTGTGTCTGTGTACTATACACAACGCAGTATTTTACGCACTCAAACAGTATTTTGTTAGTATGTGTATGTAGAAGTGCAAGTGTAGCTGGTGCATTTATATATGTATGCATGTATGCATGCATGAGTGTGTGTGCATTTTTAAATTTCCAGCAAAAGAAAAAAACCGTAGCAAGCATCTACGCCCAAAATCTACTACTAAATTGACAACAATTTCTGCGCAAAAGCGAAGGCTGTGCGAAATGCTTTGGCCGAGGGGGTGGTGCGGCCGGCTGGGTGAGTGGGTGGTTTGGATGGCTGGGCGCACGCAACTGTCATTGACCTTCAATTCGGTGCTGCATTCGTTGTTGTGCAGCAGCAGCAGCAGCAGCAAGCAGCGGCAGCGGCAGCAACGACGCCGCACCCAAAGGTCATGTGATGCGTGCGGCGCGCTGTGCGATGTGTGTCATCAATTAATCAATTTATCAATTCATCAAGCGTTAATTGGCAACACATTGAAAAGGCATGTAGTGCCTTATCATAATGAATGAATGAATGAATGAATGCACCCGGAACGAAACCGAATATTGTTGCAGCTTTGATTTGCTGCCGAAGCCAGCCAATCAATCAATTAAATGCAACCAGAGCCGCAAAGGCGCCAGCCTTTGAATGTGGAATGTGGAAGGATATTTGAGTAGTTTTTGCATTGAGCAAAGCTAACTGAGAAACTGCAAATAATTATAGCAAGTCAAATGAATGAACTGAGAGTTGAGATTAATATGATTTCAAAAGGAAAACCGAAAACAGAAAACATGAAGAAGTGGAAAACATCAACTCCAATTGGATTAATTTTTTAATGAATTCCCCCATTTCCTTTTGAATGAAAAGCAGCGCAAAGGGCGCAGAGAAAAGCGAATGAAATGTATTTCTTTTTCCATTTCTTTTGGCTTGAGCAATCAATCAATTAATTAACTAATTTACTTTACCTTTACCTTTACCTTACAGCACACACACACACTCACCCACACACACACACGCACACACGCACAGGCACACACAGCATACACACACATACACTGAACATGGAATCGTCCATTAAGCTTAAGGAGTGCAACAACTCGAATGGTAATCCAAATCAGAGCCTCAATCAGAGTCAACTGTGCAATGGGAACAGCAACTGCACCACCACCGGCAACGGCGGTGGCAATGGTGGTGGCGTGACCGTTAGCATTTGCAGCAGCGACAGCTTTAGCAGCATGATGCCACCACTCGCCACGCCGCGCGACCACGAGCTGGTTAGCGCGAACAGCATCGAGCTGAATGCGGCTGCCTCGCTGAGCGATGACAGCGGCGTCCCCTTGACCACCAACAGCTCCATATCCAGCGGCGACTCGTATCGCATTGGCATGTGCAAATTTGAGATTGAGGTGAGTGCAGTCACAGTCCTCGTTTTCGTTCCAATCCTAGCGTCTCGATTAACTGATTCCTCTCGCTTACAGATGGTGGAGAGTGACGGTGAGGTGTCGCAGTTCGATTCACTGGATAACTGTTCGGAGGGCGGCATGAGCGCGGAGAACTTTAATACGCTTAAGAAGGGGCCGCTGGCACCGATTGATCCGCCACCTGAATTCCAGGACTCGCCGCAGACGACGCTCGTGCGCTCCATCTCCAAGAACATTGTGAACAGCCTGCGCCGCTGGACTTCATCGCAGTCGTCGTTCGAGCATCTCAAGGACGACGTGACCATGGTCAGTGCTGCTGTGGCTAGTGGCGCCACAGGCGCCAATCAGGAGCTGGTTCTGCTGCTGGCCAAACCCACGCTGGATGTCAGCGGGACTAGCAGTAGCAGCAGCTGTAAGTTGTCTGGCAGCGATGCAACAGCGACAGCTGCAGCTGTGGCGGCAGCGGCGGCGGCTGTTGTTGCGGCCAGCCACACGAGCCAGCCGAGCGCTGTGCTGTGCCAGGAGCGCACGCTTAAGGAGTCGTATGCCATCAACAAGCATCTCTACTCGAGCGACTCCATACTGAACAGCCACACGGATAACATCTACGACGAACCAAATAATATAATAAGCAGCTCGCTGGGCAACAGCATCGATCTGCTCGACGAGGACGAGGACGATGATAATGATGAGGATGACGACGATGTCGAGGCTGCCTCCGAGCAGAGCAGCTGCTCGCCCTCGCTGCCGTCGCCGCCGCCGCCCGTCTCAATAATCAAAATCAAGCAGACTCTGTGCCCCTACTATCAGGATCATACGCGCTACTTCAAGGCGATACCCACGGAGCAGGACAGCATCGCCAGCGCCAAGGCGGCCGCGGCGGCAGCGGCTGCAGCTGTGGCCCAGCAGCGCTTCAACACGGCCGGCCTCTCCGAGATACACGACTACGATCTGTATTACGGGGCGCGCGGCAGGCAGTCAGCGGCTCTGCAGCCGCCGGGGGATAACGGCAGCAGCAGCCTGCAGCGGCGGCAGCTACTCTATAGCCCCCTCGGCCACACCAGCCACTGTCACTACCATTCGCATCACCACCACCACCACCACGGCCATCACCATCACCAGCAGCACCACGGCCAGCGGCCCAACTCGCGCAACTCGCTGAACAGCCGGCTAAGCAGCTCGCACAACTCCCTGAACGTGTCGTCGGCGAACAAGCCAGACGACTCGATCTTCATTACGCAGGCGATGTCGCACGACGCGCTGTTCACGCGCGAGATCTCTGACTTCTACAACGTGCCCATCGACTCGGACATCTATGCCTTTCCTGTCGACATGATCGAGCAGCAGCTGGAGAAGCAGCAGCTCGAGCAGCAGCAATTGGAGAAGCAGCAACAACTGGAGAAGCAGCAGCAGCAGCTGGAGAAGCCATCACAGCAGAACGTGGCGTATCACAAGGCTTCGAGCAGGCGCAACAAGCGGAACAAACGCAAACAGCGCTATGCGGCTGCGGCAGCAGCAGCTGCAGCTGCGGCGGGGTCGACGACGGTGGTGGAGACGAGCGACGATGGCGACAAGTCGGGCAAGCATGGCAAATACCGCACGCCGGTGGTGCAGAGTGGCGAGGCGGAGCCGCTGCACATGACGCTCGACGAGGTGAAGCAGTTCTATCACACGCTCTACTCCGATGCGGGCAAATCCTCGTGGTGTGGTGCGAGTGGTGCGGCTGGCAACAAAATGCTCGGCACGGCGACAGCGAGCGTGAGCAGCAAAGCGCTGGGCGTCAAGTCGAGCAACGAGACCATCTGGAGCGTGTCGACGAACACCACCAACACGACGAATACGACAACGACGACGGCACGCACGCGCAGCAGTGCGGGCACCACGCGCGCGAGTGGTGGCGGCGCTGCCAACAGTAACAGCGGCGGCGACACCACTGCCAAATATCTCAGCAAGCAGAGCAAGCACAACATCGACAATGATAAGCTGAACAACAACAACAATAACAGCAGCAGCAACAATTATGCCCAGCAACAGCAGCCGTCGGCAGCGGCGGCAGCAGCAGCTGGCAGCACCACCCTGCTGCCCAACTCCTCGGAGAAGCCATTGGCCGATCAGCAGCAGCAGCAGCAGCTGCAGGCCAACAACAACAAGCATCTGCTGCAGACAGAGAAGAAGTCGCAGTTCTCGCTGAATCTGAAGCAAAAGTTCTGCAGCATCTTTCGCTTTCGGCGCAGCAATCACAGTCGCTGTCGCAGCGCTAATTCGGCGGTAGCGGCAGCAGCAGCCGCCTCAGCAGGAGCCACCACGACCACAGCGGCCGCTGTCAGTGCCACAGCATCGACAGCAGATGCCACCGATGCGGATGAGGCCAATAATCAATGTCTCAATCGCAGCGAGCCGAGTGCCGATCTGCGCAAGAAGTTTCAATCGCGCGCATTGCCGCCGTTGCCACGGAAAGGTGAGTTGACCACTTCTATTGTGCTGTTAAAGTCCCTTCAATTGATGGTCTGATAAACTCCATTGCAGCTTATGCTATTGATGCCGCCGAAACGGAGCCGGAGGAGCAAAAGAAGAGCGCCGGAGCGCAAGAGCCGCGTGCACTGCAGTTTACCTCAAGCATTGAGAAAGTCAAAGACGTATGTGCTCTTCGTTAGCTTTAGGCTTATTGTACTCTTGACTACTATTCAATGTCAGATATGTGTTGCTGTTTACTTATCGCTACTTTATCCTGTTAAATGTTATCACTCTGCTATATTTTATTCCTCGCTAATAATTGCTTGAAGTAATGTTGCTTTCTCGCTCTAAGCTGAACCCATTAATGAATGTGGGAAATCAGGGTATATTAGTTTTGTTAAATGTATGCAATATGCAGAAGGGGGCTTGGCAGACTCCATAAACTATATATATATATTCTGATCAGCATGACAAATAGTCAGATCAAGTTTTCTTGAAATCGAGAACTATTTTTGTTTAAATTTGATCGTTTAAGAACCTCGTTAATATTCAGCTTTTCAATTATATCACTTAAGTCTTTAGAGCTAGAGTCTATAAAGTTTGCATTTAGTTTAATGTATTTGTTTAGAGGTTAGGGATAATATTCAATTAACGCTAATTTATGGGATAAAGCTTTGGCGACAGAGACCCTCGGCTAATAGTGTAGTAGATTTTGAATTGTAGATTATAACACATTACATTGTATTGCATATTCTAAATTACATTATAATCATAATTATCATATTTAGATGTATACATTATCTACATGGTTCTTTCTATGTAATTTAATGTATATTTTATGCAATTTGAATTAATGTATTACTTTATATTACCATCCACAAAGCAAAATGATAATTTGACTTTGGTTTGTTCACCACAAGACCAAGGAGTTCAAGGGGTTCGGGGAATCTAGAGCAGTCTTATTTTCATTTTATTTTATTCTTGTCAATCATCTAATTTATCTTATCGTTCGCTCTTGCAGTATGGCTGGTACTGGGGTCCACTGTCCAGCGAGGCCGCCGAGAAGGTACTTTCCAACGAACCAGATGGATCGTTCATAGTGCGCGACAGCTCCGATGATCATTATATATTCTCGTTGAGCTTCAAGCTAAACAACTGCGTGCGTCATGTACGCATTGAGCAGGATCAGGGTAAGTTAGTGTTTAGCATGCATAAAGAACTACAAAATATCTAACTCTCTCTCTCTCTCTTTCTCTTTTTTTCGACTGTCTCTATTTTCATTGCAGGCACATTCTCGTTTGGCTCGTATGCCAAGTTCAAATCACAAACTATAACCGAGTTCATTGAGAAGGCAGTCGAGCATTCGCGCAGCGGGAGGTGCGTCCAATTGAACAGCAACATAAATATAAATATATCAATTTATATATCTACTGTTTATTTTAGATATTTATTCTTTCTGCATCGTCGGCCGGAGCATGGACCAATGCGTGTGCAATTAACCAATCCAGTATCTAGATTTAAGCATGTACAAAGCTTGCAGCATATGTGCAGGTGAGTGCCTCAAATCGGCTCATTCGACTCATTAAATCATTGATAAACTCACATTGAATGCTAACTGTTTCTCCCGCATACAGATTTGTTATACTAAAGGCGGTTATACGAAAGGATCTAATACAGACATTGCCATTACCAAGAAGACTTCTAGACTATCTTAACTATAAGCATTGCTACTCCGAGCAGGTGGAGAGCGACAGTTCGCACTCGCAGGTGAGTGGGCCTAAGTACATATATATATATACATATTCCTTTTATTCAATATGTTGATTGTCTTTTTAGATATCTGGCGATGGCTCTATGTAAAATTAAGCAAGGCAAATAAATGACGACAAAAAAATTGAACGAATGCGAAAGCAACAGAAATTATTACATTATATAAGTAGTAGAATTTAACAAAAAAAAAAAAAGTATATGATAAAATCAAGGCAAGAGCAAAGGCATTTAAAACACGAAACACATAAAAGCAACAGCAACAAAGACAATTGTTGATAAAGGATGCAAGGGAGAAGAAGAAGAAATTCAAAACTCTGTTTATTGATCATTTTTGTACTCGGTGCTATACTATAAATATTAACTAATTAATGACAAAGCAAAAGCGAAACAAAACAAAAAACATATATTAATTGATATGATTATGCGTAGTCAAGTAAAGCAACAACAACAACAAAACACCAACAATAAGAACAACAACACCAATAGCAACAACACACAAACAATGTATATACTTATGCATACCTAGATTCGATAATAGATAACAAATAATAATACTAATAATAACATACACCCAGCTGCAAACTTTGAGCACGATGAATTTGGCGAGCGCTTTGAAATCTCGATTTCTAGATTATTGTATAAAACTTGAATGCTTGCCTTTTAGCTGTGATTTTTAGCTTTTGCCACCCATGGGTACATACGTATATATATGTATATGTATATGTTTTTTTTTTTTTTATAAGTTTTGCCTAACATGTTTATTATGCTGAGCTATGTTTTCTTACAAATTCGGAACGTTCTAACTGTAAATTTGCTCAAGTGCTCGAAGCTCAACGCAATAATATCGTTGAAGAACTCTAGGCATGACCTATCATAGTTGAGGCATTGTTGTATTTGAAACCTTAAGAAGCAGTCGAAGTTGAAGTTGAATTGTTAAGGGCGATAAATTGATGGTCTGACACTGAATGAAATGAAATACTCGACAATTGCTCAAACAAGAACCAATGTTGATATGTATACTTTAGATTTTAATTTATGATTTTATTCCTGATTTTTTTTTAGGCCTAATCATATTGCTAATCTTGTGTCGCTCTCAGAATCGTGCCCAGAGTGCAGCAAGACCCAAACAGAAAAAAAAAAACAAAAGCAGAAAAGTAAACGAAACGAAATGTAACGAAGAATATGGAATATATTTATATATATTCTGAATAATGTTGATTGTAATTGATAATGTAATGATTAATGTATCTTTATAATTAAGTATATATATTTATTATTATTATTATTATGAATTAGTTGAGCCATTGAGCGCTCGTTCCAAATGCAATATGTATATTTATTTAATTGATTGTTAACCATATTTGTTTTCCTTTTTGTACTTATTCGTTATTTATGTTTAAAGCTCAGTTCTATAAGCATTCGATATTATATATACACACTCACATATATATGTATATATATTCACGTATATATCTTTTTTTTTTCAATTTTATATTATTTGTTTTTAATTTAAGTGAACTACATCGTGTATATATTTATTTTAAAACAACCCGATTTCAAGCTTCTTTGTTCTTTTTTTAAACTAACAACAATGCAGCGAATACAATAAACACTTGCAATTACACTGTGCAACAAAGTTTCATACCACAACACATAGCAAATCCTCTCAATTATAGAAATTTCAAATCGAACGTTTTTCTTTCTGTTTTCTGTTTATAATAAGAGCCTGTTGCATAGTGTTAATTGTTTATTAAAATGTAATAAGCAGGAGATAATTAAAAAAAAAAGAAAAAGACATAATAAAATGAGAAAAAAAAGAACAACAAAAAAACACCAAAAAGACCAGCGAAATGAAAGCAAGAAACATGAGCAATGGAAAGGCAATATAACAAATTTTTAATAATAAAAATTGAACGAAATTGTTGCTACGCTTCTGTTTTTACTGTTTGAGTGAAGTGGAATAAATCTTGGAAATACTTTAGAAATTGTTAATTCGAATTTTAAGTCTTAAGGCTTTGATATTTAGAGTAACCTTGAGTGAAATTATTTAGATGTAGTCAAGGATTTTTGCTTTTAGTTTACAACATGAATTTGACACAGAAGGAAATCATTTAGAAATAGCATAATCAGGGATTTCGAGTTTACATAGGCTGGCAGCTAACATAAATTTGTCGTTTGGCACACATTAACATGAGCTTAACAACAATGCTCATGTGTTGCATAGCATGCTGTTAATTTATTTGAGAACCAATGAGCCGGTTCACATATTAAAGGGTGCCCGTTTTATCATTTGCCTATTTTCACCACAGTTGTTTATGCTTTGATTAGCGCCATCTGTTGTAAGAGCAGCAAAGCGAATGTGCAATTACAGCATGTGGCGCCATCTAAGTGTAAATTTGAAAATGAATGAATTTATTTACTTTTCAAAATTGTAAAATAGATGGCTTCAACTAGAACTTGATCTAGTTAAATTATGACATATACAAATTTAATGCTAATATATAATACAATACAAAGTATATAATTATAACATATATTTTACTATATTCAAGACTTTATTCAATATTTAACATATGAAAGCAAACTGAAGGTAACTGTTGCAGCTTGGAAAGCAAACAATATAATTAACATCATTTTGTTATGGCCATTATTGGATCACATCTTTGGTCAATCAGTTTAGCTTTATCCAGAGCCCATAAACTGTAACTTGAAGCAAACGAAAGACCATGGAAAAGAGGAAAAGATCTATATACGAGCTTAAGTATGTAATTAATTGCCTTTGTGCGCGGAACTTCAATATTATCATAAGTTTTACAATAAACTGTAACGGTCTTATATGGTCAGCCAGATGAAAGACAAGTAGAGTGCGTGGTGGGGGCAGGTGGAAGGAATGGGGATGGGGATGGGGATGGGGAGGGGGGCGCCTTTGCATGCCGCGGCTTTTGTCTGTTGCCTTTCTTGTGGCTTTTCCAATGCTCGCTTCCAACAGCGAGAGATGAGACGCACAACAGCAACAACAACAACAGCAACAACAACAACAACAATGGCAAGCTGTTAAGGCAAATGCAACTGCAACCGCCTTGTGATTAATTACATTTTCTTTTTAGCCAGTTTTCTCTTTAGCCTTTTCAATTTTTTCGGCTGCTTCGTCGACGTCGACATCGACGTTGCGATTTGAAATTAAATTTTGATTAATTGCAGCCGCCGGTCGGCACCTTTTGTCAGTCGGCGCTACGTGAAAAGTGTTTTTGTCTCCCTCGCCTTCGCCCTCTCTCTCACTCTCTCACTCTGTCACTCTCTCTGTCGCTCTCATACTCTTTTGTGCTTGTTGAAATTCGCTGCACTTGCCGCCGTCCCGCTGGCTTCGAGAGCGTCCGTCAACCTTCTTGAAACGAAACAATTTTCAGGTGTGAAAAATTTTGAAATGCGCTTTCAATTTGCGCTGCCTGCGTCTGCGTCTGCGTTGGCAGCAGCAGCAGCAGCGGCAGCGGCAGCGACAACAGTGACTGCGGCCCCATTAACGCAGCAACCAAATAAAGTCATTACCAAGTGCCAGGCCACAGCTAAGGGCAGCTAATAGAGATAGATAGAATGAGAAAGAGAGAGAGAGAGAGATAGAGAAGCGGGCAGGGGTGGGGAGGGGTACATGGGCGGCATCGCCTTCTAATGCGCCCCAGCAATTTGCTACGTAGGCCGGCCACACCTACCTGCTGCCAAACATGCAACACGAACGAACAGCCCACCCCACTGCACTCCCCCTCCCCCCTCTCTGCCCATCCCCTCTCCCTCTTCCTCTCACAGACTGTGCCTAGCCTAGCTCTCGTTTGTAGCTGTTGCAGCTTATTCGTGTCTGTCTTGTGGCTAGCAGGGGATCAGATAACTCAATTATTCGCGGCGTAAACAAATGCTGCCTTTCAGGGTTTTTAGCCAACATCTCGAGCCGACTCGACGCTCAACTCTCGAAGTGGAGCCAACGTCCAACTGCAACTGCGTTCCGGTGCCAGGTCCAGATCCCGGTCCAGGCCGCATCGGTCCATGGGGCAGCTTCTTCCTTGCGCCTCAGTTCAAAAGAGATGGGTTATTATCCCAGGCATAAATGGATTGTAAACGTGATTTTTATAGTCATTTAGCATAATAATGCATTTTATGGCTTTGCCAGTCCAACCAGCTAGCCTCTCTGCCGCAGCTCACTCACTCCGCCTCAGTCTGCATCTTCTCATCTTCGCATCTCGGCTGCATCTTCATCTCCGTTCGCCTCTCACAGTCGCCACAGTCCTCAACAGTAAATTAAGCATTGCTACGTTTGGCTCTTTGACTGTAGCTGCTTAGTGCAAAGATTTGTTTTCTGCTTAACTTGGCCACAGAGAGAGAGAGGGAGAGAGAGAGAGAGAGAGAGTGCGATAGCTAGCTAGGCAAAAAGGCAAGAGAGAGAGAGGGAGAGAGAGGGAGAGAGAGAGAGAGAGAGAGAGTGCGATAGCTAGCTAGGCAAAAAGGCAAGAGAGAGAGAGAGAGAGACGGAAATTTCAATGTTAGCTCATGCGTGCAGCTTTATGTGAAAATTATAATTATTATAATAGATATTATATATCACACATATCTCATATCAAACCATTTTCAACTCTCTGTATTTTCAGGTATCATTCATATTTCACTTAAGATTTAATTATTTGTCATTGCATTGAGAGCAAAGAGAGCTCTTTCCTTGGCCTTGAGTAAGTTGGTCCACTTAGCCGATTTCTGAATGAATGTGAATATAGATTGATATAGAATATTTATAGTTTTCATCTAGTTATTTGAGTAACAGGAATAGGGAATTTTAACCCACGGAACTATGAAACTATGTGGAACTGTGGAGTTATGAATCTATGGAACTAACGAACCAAGCTATCGAGTTAGGGAACTATGGAGCTATGGAAATGGAAATGGATCTATAGAGCTGCAAAGCTGTGGAACTAAGGAGAAAACGATCTAAGGAATTTTGGAGCTATGAAACTATGGAACTAAGGAAGTGTGGAACTATGGAACTAGGAAATGGATATATGTAAATATGGAGCTATGGAACTAGAGAGCTGCAAAGCTATGAAACTATGGAACTATGGAAGTAAGGAACTATAGAGACCTATAGAACTGTGGCAAACATGTGATTACACTTAATATATCATAGCGGTTTCGAAAATCCGGGCTTATAGTCTGTATAAATGCATTTTGTAATACACTCACGAAATGCTTAGGCTTGTAATATTATACGCGGAAGAATTTAGTTCGAGTTCTCTCCGTTCTAGATTATAAAAGTATATATCTATAATTTCTGTTATACCTATGCTAGAAAGTTAGTTCTTATTTTAAAAGTAATAGAGTTATTTCTATATTATAGTACTCAAAGTATTTTACAGGTGACGCAATTTATATATATGTATATTATATAAGGTATGTAACGTATTTGATATTACGTATCAATTATGAATCGCTTTGGAATTTATTTTCCAGCAAATCAATCATCGCCCAACTCCTACATTTATTTGCCATTATTTCCAGTTGGTCTGCGAAATTATGTCAATTTGAATTCATTTACATAGTGTATTAATTTAACAATATTTTTTTGTTTACATATTGAAATTTAATTGAAGCACAGAAACGAATCAATTTTCACTTAAATGTAATTGCATTGACGTGTGAGCTGAATTGCGAGCGATAGCGATAATTTTACTAATTAATATATATATATATATGATTCTCGAATTGTTATAGCTAAAGAAGGACTTCTAAGGTCAAATAAAACATTTCATTTTAATCAATTAATATTTGATTTACAACTACAATTAAATATAATTTAGCATCTTTATGGCGCAAGCTGAAAAATATTGAGGCAATTGTAAACTAAACAACGGCTCGACTACGAGATCCCCTGAACCCTTCAAAAAAAGTTTCTAGATGGAGTAGAGTAGAGTAGATTAAGAATATCTAAATGTATCTATGTGCTAAATTTCAAGTCTCTAGTATTTGAAATGCGTTTTTTCCGAATAGGAGGCTGATCAAGAATATATATACTTTATGGGGTCTGCGACGTCTCCATCTGCCTGCTACATACATTTTCACAAAACCATTATACCCTGAATTCCCATTTTCTATGGGTTCAGGGTATAAAAAACCAAAGTTGACTTTTCTGGAGAATTACCCATATAGAGAAAAAATTAAGAATATAGAATAAAACAAAATTTCCAAATACAATCAAGCAATACATCATTAGCCTTTTTAGCTCGAAATCTAGCCAGCATCTAAGCAACTATCACGATCCAGAGAGAACGCAATCTCTGACGGCGCATAAACGAAAATCTGGATGAACGAAGACGTCGCTTGACTGACTTCTTAGCCAATTTGCGCGTTTGCGGCCCGTTCACGTTTGTTATTCACGCTTTTCAATTGAGAACGCGCCGCACAGATGTTCGAAGGCCTCTTGCAGCCAGCCAGCCAGCCAGCCAGCCAGCCAGCCTGCCAGCCAGTCCGTTGAGCAACCAACCAGACAGCATCGAGTGTTGCGCTGTGCCGCTCGAGAAACTTCATCCTGGGATCCTCGTTTTATTGTTTGTCTTCTTTATTACAAGTTAAAGCGTAATTACTCAACAAATATGCGGCAATTTGCGAGCCTGCAAGCGAAGCAGCGCGAGTTGGCCAAGAGAAGCAGTGCAGAAGTGCTCCTCCTCCTGCTCCATCTCCTGCTCCATCTGCTGCTCCTTCTCTTTCGGCCAGTTGGCCATTTTTCGTGCTGGAGAAATCAATCGGCCAAATGCCTGGCCGCAAAATTGTATTTATTTATTTATATCGCTTTTGTTTTTTCCTTTTTTACTTGCGCCTCGCTTCTGCCCCGCTTGATCTTAGCCGACACAGTTGTTGTTGCTGCTGCTGCTGCTGCTGCTGGTTTGCTCTTATCTGACCGCATTGGGAATGAAGTAATCCAATTTGTGCACAGGTTGTCATTTTGGCGCGCCAAGGTGATCATTACTGTCCGACGCAGTTGTTGTTGTACCTCGAGCTGGACACGCTCATTGGCCAGTGTTGGTAAATGGCATATGCATTAAGTGTTGCCTAACTAGCCACGCATTTGAAATGATTTAACCTGTTTGTCAGCAAGACAAGCGGCTTGAAATGATCTATTTACAATTGCTCCAAGTATTAGATCTATTTGTAGGTATTTGTGTGTCATTTCAGTGTTGGTAAATGTGTTTTTTTTAATCATGTTGGCTAACTCTTTCATTATAGATTTAGAATTTTGTGAAATTAGTTTTAATAAACCTATCCAGTTATCTGATAGCAGATCTGATTAACCTCATTCAATACAGTGTTGGTAAATGTCGTGCACATTATTTGCTTTCTAGCTTATTAAGTATTTGATATGATTAACATTATTGAATAACTATGTATGTTTGTATGTATAACAGTGTCAATACTGTGTTGGTTAACATGATTACAGCAAACAGTGTTGGTTAACTATATTCGAATACATTTGCATATAACATTTCAAGTTATGTTATTCTATCTGTTGACTGATCTACCTCGACCCATTCAAAACAGTGTTGGCAAATGGCGTATACCTTAAATGTTGATTAACACAATTCGTTGCAGCGTCTTGGAAATTGGAATTAAAAGGAATTTGTGACTCGTTCTCTCTAGTTCCGATCCTCTTTATCAAACACTGTATTGGTAAATGACATATGCATCCAGTATTTTCTTGCAAGTTATGATTTTGAAATGCTGTCAGATGCTTAATCAATACGTGTAGCTATGCTTTTTATCAAGTTAACTTTTGGTTAATATAATTTGTTTGAAATTCTCGTTAATGAGCTTTATATCATAATCGATTCGGCTAAGCTAATGTCTAAGTCTATGTCTAGGCCACAAGTTCTATAACTTGTGAAGGAACTATTGGTAAATTTACTTATTTGCAAATGGGGTTAGAAGCTAGGATAGATATAATAGCCAGTTCTGTGTTTATCATAACTGTTCCTTAATTCCATATGGGCTACTTAGCAAGTTAAAAGGCAAGTCAAAACGTAGGCTCACATAAAGAAAAAGTATTAACTAATCGAGTTAGAAATTACTTTAAAAAATCCACATCTAGTATTTCGAATATTTAAGTTAGCAAAACTAAAGCAGTTTTTTGTTAATGCTTCAATTGGCTTTTAAATTGATTAAAATTATGATTTAAATGTGAATTGTAGTTTGTTCTAATATTCCCTATTTAATAAATGAGATGCATATGGAGTTGCTGTTGCACAACTAGTTAGACATAAATCTCAATTGAGTTCGCTGATAAAAACCTGCTTGGCTACCCTCAGCATACCCTGCCGCCCCGCTGGCAGCGGGGTGTTAAACGCTGCGCTCTTTTGGGCAACATTTCTTGGCCATTGTTTTCGCACAGCACTCAAAATATTATCAAAATACTTATCAAACAATAAAGCAAACTTACCAGCAGGCTGGCAGGGGCAGGGGCAGGGGTAGGGGCAGGGGTAGGGGGAGGAGATTTTGGCATAGGCTAGAATTAGGGTTAGCTTTTGGTCTTTGCGCTATGTAGATTTACTTGATTTATTATATATGTATATACAATTCGTGTGTGTGTGTGTGTGTGTGTGTGTATATATTTTTGGCTTGGCTTATCGAAGCGATCAAAATGCAAACCGCACGCGACCTTCATAAAAATGTTGCCCTCTTTCGAACAAAAGTAATTTTGAAATTATTTCCAGCAGCTTTGGGGTTGCCAATGAAATTTTTGATTTCGACATCCGATTTCGACTTGTTCCAGGGTGTCGTTTGACAAGAGCCACAAGACACGAGACACGAGACACGAGGCACGAGCAACTGGACGAGACGAAAGGAGCAGCGACAATTGACAATCGACAAGCGACAAGCGACAAACGACGACGAATGTTTATCAAAACAAGCAAATCGCATAAAAATTGAGCCATTGTCAAGGGGTCCAGAGTGCCGGGCCCGGAGGGGCGTTGCGTGGGGTTGTTCGCCCTTTCCGGTTATGTCCCAAGTCAGCCGAAACAAAAGAGGCGTCGAGATCTGATCCTAAGCCTCGATTAGTTATTATTATAGTCGCATTAGGCCATTATAAATTTCGAGTGCCATTCATTTGTTTTATTTGGCTGTCAAGTCATCTATCTCTATCTCTTAACAGCTCGATCTTCTCACACTAAATACGTACGTATCTTTTCTATTTCATTTGTCTAATTTATCTCTTTTAATATATATATAACTCTTTTGGTTTGAATTCGGATTTCAATGCGCTTTACATAGCAAATGTATACCTTTACCTCAAAACTATACTCAAAAACTTACGCTATCACCCTTTAATTGAATATTATCTAAGAAATTTTACTATTTATGAGTCGAATATAATTTGTCTTTTCAAATATCTTAACACTTTCTCTTAAATATAATTTGTATCTTCGCTCAGCTAAAAGCCTTTCATGTTTTATTCGTTTTTGGAATATCTTTCGTTTAATTAAGGATCTTTGTTTTTTCGTATTTAGTTATCAATATGATATGATATGCTAATAATTGTGGAAAGCTTTAATCTTGCTCTATTTATTTCCTTATTTTCTATTTTCTATTTTCTCGCTCTCTCATCCCATCTTTCTCTTCTTGTCTTTCGCTCTGAATATTTTTCCATCTATCTTTTCCTCTAACTCTCATTCTTTCCCCTCTCTTTCGCTCACTATTATTCTACAATTGTCTCCGTAGCTATTTTTTCTATCTTTCGATCTCTCTCGAACAATTTATCTCCCTCTCTTTCTTTTTTTGTCTATTATTTTTTTTATTTCTCATCGAATCTCATCTCTTTCTCTCTCTCTCTCTCTCTCTCTCTCTCTCTCTCTCTCTCCCTCTCTCTCACTCTCTCACTCTCTCACTCTCTTTCTCTCTCCCCCCTCTCTCTCTCTCTCTCTGTCTCTCTCTCTCTCTTACTCTCTTTTTCTATTAATAGCGATATTTGGCTGTAGCTTTCAATGTTTTGTTTATCTCTGTCGCTTCCTCTTTCTCTCTTCCTCTTTATTTCTTCTCTATCTCTCTTTCATTCCCTACCTCTATTTCACTTTCTTTCCTTTTATCCATCTTTCGTCTCTTGATGTAATTCCGTCTCTTTTCCCTCTTCTATTTTCTCCCTCTCTCAACTTTTTACTTATAAATTAACTATACCCCAACTGTTGGCAATCCCAATCGGTTAGGCTCTTTCCTAACAGGGCATTTTTCTCAATTTCTTTCAATACTTTCTCCCTCCCCCTTGGGGAAGCTCTGTTCTTTTAACGTTAGCGAACCTCATCTTCCCATGCTGTGGTAACAACAACAATAACAATGACAACAACAACTATTAGCTGGCCACTTTGGGCAGACAACTGGCGATAATCCGACGAAGCCACCAACGTTCGAGCCAAGTCGAGTCGAGGCGAGTCGAGCCCAGCCGAGCCACCTCGAGAGACGCAAATCCTTGTCGATTGCTCACTTTAATGCGCGACACCCCGCAAAGCTGGCTTCCATTTGGTGTGTGGTGTTTGGTGTTTGGCATTTGGAATGGCATTCATTCCCCTGTTCACTATTTACGTCATGTTGTACATGTTAAGCCGACAAATCGGTTGCGATTGATTAAAGTGTGTCGTGGATCTGGCCGGGCGGGCGTCGTTCTTGAATGCCTTGCTTTGTATCCGGGTCGATTGCAATCTTGACTTCATTATCGGCTTTACGAAATTTTTGGAAAATTTGAAATCTGGCCAACGTTCGAACGGGTCGGTAAGTTAAGCCGCTGGCGACGTCCACCTTAGCCACCGGTCGGTGAGTCCCAAAAAGGACGCTCGCCGTGAAATTTGTCATATCCTTATCTAGGCATCTGGCGGTGGTTGTTTGCGCTTGTTGCTGCGCCAGCCAAAACATATTTCACTGGGCCACGAAGGCCAAAGGAGGCGTGAAATCTGCTGTCGCACGTTGCCGTGTCGAAGCAGCAAAGCCTCGACATGCGCCCACTGCCAGGATTTGTCATCTTGTACAGCAAGACCAGGTCCCAGCTTCCAGTTCCCAGTGGAGCACTAGTCTCAACTGCGGCTGTGGCTGCCCATGAAATCGCTGCATGCGTCTAGGATTAGGCAAATTTCAAGCCGTGTGTACGCAGAGAAGCTTTGCCGTGGCGTGATGTAGATTGCATAGTGTAGGGTATATAATTGTAGTATAGAGTACGGTGTATAGATTCCGCAGCTATGCTTCGGTTATTAGCGAAAGATTGGGGCGTATTCTTCTAGGGCTGCATGTAGGTGAATAGAGCTAGAGCTAGTTCTAGCTAATATACAAGATGTATATAGATGCCAGAGGTCCCAGAGGGTGCTAGATGTAGGCTCTTTCATGCGATGCTGAGTGTAGAATTGCTTTAAAGAGGATGTTAGCTGCAGATTAGTTGTAGTGGTAGTGGTAGGCGATGGTCGATCCATGTAAGGTGGTAGTGCATGTAGAATGCTGAATAAAGGGCTCTAAATATGGAGTGTTCGATGTATAATGCTTGATGAAAGTTGATTCATTTAGGGTATCAGATGTATGGATGTTAGATAAAGGAGCTTTTCGTACAGCACGGTAGTCGAAAAGTCGGTAGAGGCGTAAAGAGACATAAGCGACATCTTGTATGCATATAGATATTGATGTAGTATTCAAAGTAAAGATTTACAAACAATTTCGGAAGCCCTACAAGAGCCTAATATGTAACTTGAGGACTATATTACATAATATATATATATAAGTTGCCAGATATATGGCAGAAGTTAGGTTCGTATTGTGTAGAGCAACGGTAGTGCTCATCAAGGTTTTTTTGAGCGTGATACAAGTGGAAAGTCGTGGAGTGACAATAAGACAATAAGACTTTGGAGGCTGTTAATGGTAGGGTATCAGCAACTGAGCTGTATTGGTTAGTAAAATTAAAAGGACGCAAGTACTTGTGTAGGGTATCTACTTGACCGTCGAAGTATGCTGTAAGAAGTTGGTTGAAAAAGAGGCTGAGTCAAAGGTGTACTAAGTGTGGATTACATTTTGAAAAATGCAAGGAAAAGGACTCAATGAGAAGGATTTTAACTTCAAATATAGTAAATGGCATAATAGTTGGCAGAATTAAACCCCAAGTATAAGATGGCGATTGCAATTAAAAGACTGCAAGGAAGAGGACCCTAAGTGTAGGGTGCAAGCTCTCAATGTGAATGTGGGGCAGCGCTTCTGTAGTGCAGTTTGTTCGCTGCAATCCCTAAGCTGTTGGACTCTGGTTAGCTGGGGCTTAGTTGGGGATGCAGATGTAGGTGAGGGGAGGCACTTGGCTTTGGGGTTTGCCGATTGCTCCACTTGCTGTGCTGCATCGAACACTTGCACTAATTACAATTGCAATTACGCGTCGTGCGAATTGTAAATCCGCGTCCGCGTTCGCGTTCGCTTGAGAGCCAAAATGCGTTCGTACTTCCCATCATTAGGCTGAGTGAGTGAATGACTGAACGATAGAGGGAATGCCAGGTGGAGGGAGTGGGGCTGCATGCGTTGCATATTAATCAAATTAGCTCCAATTTTTTTTGTATTTTATTCTTATTTTTTCATGGTTTGCTTCGTGTTTTGCTCGCCTTTGGCTTAGGCAACGCTTTTTGCTGCGGCGATCGCAGAAATCATTTTAATGACATCGGCAACGGCAACGGCAACGGCAACGGCCAACAGCAAACAGCAAACAGCAAACAATTGAGTTGTCAACTGTTCGGGGCTGCCGGCGGGGCGTGGCTCTCGGGCAGCTGGGGCGTTGATGACATTAATAAACGCAGTTCGCATATGCAAAAGGCATCAAAAGGCGGGAGAATGCAGAGCATACAAAAAATAAACAAGTAAGAAGGCTCTAGTCGAGACGGCTCGACTACGAGATCCCCTGAACCCTGCAAAAAAAGTGATACTCTTCTTCTTTACGATCGCATGAGCGCGAGCTCTGCTAACCGCGCAGTTGCTGCCGTGGCTTGGGGGTGGGTTGGGCTATACTTTGAACGCTTATAACTCAATTTCTAGATGCATGATCTTGATGAAATTTTCAGAGTAGATTAAGAATATCTAAATGAATCTATGTGCCAAATTTCAAGTCTCTAGTATTTGAAATGCGTTTTTTGCAAATTGGGGGCGAAGGGGGCGTGGCATCCAAAATCTGAAAATTACATAATCTGCGTATTCATAATATCTATCTAAATATGCAAATTCGAAGTCTTTAGCTAAAACAGTGTAGAAGCTATGCTCAAAAAACCAAAAAAATTGAAACGAATTTTCGATTTTTTATCGATAATTTGGAAATGGGATGAGTTATCGAAAAAACAAAATAAACTCGTACTGCGTAGCTAACATATGAGTGTTCATGTGAAATTTCAGCTCTCTAGCTCTTGTAGTTTCCGAAATCTCGACGTTCATACGGACGGACGGACGGACGGACGGACGGACGGACGGACGGACGGACGGACGGACGGACGGACGGACGGACGGACGGACGGACGGACGGACGGACAGACGGACAGGGCTCATTCAACTTATTTTTTTATGCTGATCAAGAATATATATACTTTATGGGGTCTGCGACGTCTCCTTCTGCCTGTTACATACATTTTCACAAAACCATTATACCCTGAATTCCCATTTTCAATGGGTTCAGGGTATAAAAAACGCGCAACTGCAACTGCAACTGCAACAATGTTAATTACCAAAGCCAAAGCGACAAAATTGTAACAGTGGCAATGCCTAAGGCGCTACGGGAATGGGCGTGGCCGGGGCGAGAAACTGGGCAGCTGCTGGAGCAGCATTCGAGCATCAGTTCTCGGTATGTGGAGCATCCGCATCAGCACCAGCATCAGCAACGGAAAAGGCCCAAGGCCGACCAGTTGAAGTGCATTAATTGCCTTCTTTGCCACGAAGAAGCTGCAGCTGAGAGCAGAGCGATTGAGGGCAACACTTGGAATACTTGGAGCACTTGGAACACACTTGGTCTAAGCCCAACCGCCTCTCCTGCACGGAGCATGTGCTTAGTGCTTATGAAAATGAATGAGGCCACAATTTGTGGCCAGGCTCCCTCCCAGCTTGACAAAGCAGCCATAATGAAAGCCACTGATGACTTCTACGTGTCCATCAAACGCTTCTACATATTGGCCGGGCCGCGGCGACCCCAGCGCTGGGCGCCAAATAAATTGGGCCAGCCAATTTGGCAAGCGATGCGATTTGTGGGCGGCCCTCGAACAAATCCCATCCGAACGCCATCGCAGATTGCTTGATGAGTTGCCAGCGATGTTCACAGCTGATAAAGCTCGAGCATGCAGTGCCTCCATTCTAATAATAATAATATTTATAATAATAAGAGTAATACTAGTAGTAATGGCGGGCATTATTCAATGTAATTATATCGTGCACTCGAACACTTGCTAACCGAGCTCAGCTGATTATGGTCCGAGTTTACTTCGGGAAAATCGCAATAGATCAGAATAATAAATATTAAATAGTGAAATGTCTGAGATGTGTCTTAATGCATATTTAATTTTTATTTATTTCAATAAATATTTCAATAATCAAAGCTCAATGGAAGTATTTTATTTGCAAGTCTTTTCAGTAAAATTTAATGAACTATGAAACACAGAATGAACGGAAGGACGGACGGAGCGATATTAAATTGTTTTGTTTTGTCAATGGCTGAAATAATGTCTTGCTTTTACGCGATTGATAAGGTCTAATACGTACGTCTATTTGCCATTTGTAGGACATGAATAAAACTGAAAAAAGAAAACAAAATGAAATCATCGTGAGAAGCACAAAATTTAGCTATTTGCAATATTTATTTAATGTGTTGCCAATCCTAGAGTCAAACTTAAGAATACTATTATTGTATTATAATAAAGCCTAATACAGTACAGAACTTTTAAATAATAGTGTCACCAACCAAATGGAGGTGGTTTATTCACAGCCAATAATGGTCGTATCACTGACCATTGAAACTCTGACAAAATAGAAAATGTTAATCGAAAACTTAAATTAATTAAATTAATTATAGTTTCTTAGGTATGATTATAACTAATAATTTTGAATAATTCTTAAAGTAAAGATTAGCAAGAGAAAAATAAATATTATAAAATTCAATATAAATATTCAAAATTCAGAATGAGAGATGAAGAGAGAAAAAATAAGAGAGGATTACATAATACACCCATGCCCATTATTAGAGGAAGAGACAGCTCTAAGGAAAATACTTGATAAAATATATTATTCTTAACTCATAAAACATGGAAAGCACAATGTAAAGAATAAGCCATGGTGCACTGTAGTAAATGTAACGGTCGATAGTTTCTGGTAATTCGGGAAGGAACAGAAAATTGGAGGCGCATTAACAGGTTGGGCAAATTAATAATATAATATAAATTAAATAGAGTAATACCTAAAAGTGTCCTGTGATTGATTAATGATGGCAGATCAATAAGTAGAAGCCTACTATGATAAGAAGGCAAACGTAAATTACTGTCCCAATTTAGATCACTTAATGTAACGGTAATTTAATGATAAAAAGTTTCAAATTACAATACGGATTATAAAAGGTTACGAAAACTAAATTTCAATTCAGAAGAGGTTTAATATTCTATGAGTTGTGAAAGACTACGAATCAACGAGGGGGAAAAAATGCATGCAATTTTGACAAATTAACGAATTTTTTCAAGGGAATAGAACTTAGATTTAGTGGGGTTCAAATTATCGAGACTCGACTGTACATATGTGTTAAATATATATGAAATTAAATATGTATATCCAAACACATGTTTAAGAGAATGGCAAAATTAAAAGATACAACATTTGTATATATTTATATATGGTAGTTGAAGGATTCGATGATAAAAGACAGCACAAAAACGTTTGAGGGCAAATAAAGTAATGGCTAAATAAATAAATCTAATCCAAAATTAATAATAATTAAATCAAGAAATAAATAAAATAATAATAAATTCATATAAATAATAAATCATAAATTGTTTGTTGTACGAATCAAAGTACATTAATTAATTAATTAGCGTTTACCGCTATGATCACATTCATAAGACCCAATACAGATTATAGAGCCTTATATTGATAATCTATTCCTATTTGATATTGGAATATTAATATTATATATTAGAATTGCTTCAGAAATCTTTTTGAAAACTATGCTATATAATCCTTGCATACTTCTTTCATCTAACTCTTTATTCTCTCAATAATAACTTAATATGCATATATCATCAGTAAGAAAGAGAGGTGTAGGCTCTTGACTGGGTTATCCCGAACCACACTTCACTACACTTCACACTGGGTAATAGCATTTTAGCAATATATATTTTATTGGATATATTCTCTAACATAATTTATTTAATACCATAAGTACATGAAATGGGTAACTGAGAGTACTATATCTGTATATTCAGTTTATCTATAGGCATAGCCCAAGTTAAACAAGGCAAGATATTTGGTTGTTTTGATTGAACTTGAACTTCAATTCAATTGAGCAGAAAACTAGAGTTTGCCTTTCACAAAGTCCCAAATAGTTATTTATTTCATTAAACTGTTGATAAAATGCTTCAATTATGTCGTTGGGCTGCGCTTCTGACAACTCTAGATATTTGCACAATCCTTTAATGATATGTTACCGTTTATAACGGATGTGCAGGCATCAGATCTTTGGGAATATGCGGGCTTATGCGTGTCACGCCCTCTCCAAAGCGAATGGGCAACAAAAATACAAACCGAGAGTGTATGAGACAGATAGAGTAAGGGAGAGGGAGAGGGAAAGGAAGAGGGGAACCTGGAAAAAAGGCCGCGCCATTTGCGGCTAATTTTGTAAATCATGATATCGTAATTAATTTTTGCAGCCCGCAACACAAAACTCAAAAGACAGCCGCGACGACGTTGACGCTGACGTCGACATCGCAGTCGCCGTCGCCGTCGCCGTCGCCGTCGTCGTTGCTGAAGTTGGCGTCAGCATCTTTAGCGAGAAATCCTCCAGCTTGGCATACAGACAAAAACCAATTAATATTTGAGCAATGCTCCTGCGGCAACAATTAAAGTCAACTCCAACAACAACAGCAACAACAACAGCAACAACAACAGCAACAACAATAACAATAACAAGAAAAGCAACAAAGGCAACGCAGAACAAGATTTTTATTGAGATCTCAAAGATGCAAAGTGATTTGAATTTGATTGTGCCGCGCGTGCGCTGTGCTCCAGCATCAGCTACAGCTTAACAGAGAGAGAGAGAGAGAGAGAGAGAGAAAGAGAAAGAATGTGTGTGAGAGAGAGAGAGAGGGAGAGGGAAAGCGAGTGAGAGCGAGATGGATAGACGCAGTGGGGCGCAAAAGGTGTGAAAACCCTGCTGCGTTTTAAATGCAAGCTAATAAGAATGGGAACGGCAAAGGTAAAGGCAAAGCCGACGGCAAAGGAAAAGGGAGAGGGAAAGGGGCGAGTGTAAGGAACGATTGAGCCGGCACACAAACAAGTCCCAGATCTTGGGCCAGCGCTTCGTGATCGTTACAAGCGGCCGACAGTCGAGACGAGCTGAGACGAGTTCTGGACAGCCATGACCAATGGTGTGCGGATCGTCGTTGTCGATGCCAAAGTGCATTCTGTTCTCTTATTGCTGATTCCAAAATTCTCGAACTGAAAATATTTCAAATGTGCAGAGACGACTGCACAATGCTCGCTTTAGCTGAGAAATAGTTAAACTTGTATTCACAAATTTATTTATCATGAAAGCACAACTTGAAGATTTATCCATTTTGCCCTGCATTCAAATTGCATTAGTCGCTAATCTTTAGCGAAGTTAAATTCATGTGCTTCGCTGTTGCTAGTTTTTAAAAGTGATGAGAGTATAGTTCATGTATGTATATATGCAAAATCCGTCCTTTGGTCCATTCATCTGTACGTCCGTGTGCCCACCCATCCATTCATCCGGTCTAAAGGCGAAAGACCTCAAGTTAGAAGCTATAAAGTTGCAGCACATGGCCTGTGGTGTCGTCAATTTATAAATTGTTCAGGTTTTGTGATATTATATATGGAATATATGTATATAAGTATATAATCATTCAACTTTAAAATATATCTACTCACATTGCAAGGTTAACCAATTGGCTTATACATCCACTAGGTTTTAAGCTATAACCTCACAGCTTGGCTAATAGTAAAGCAATTTATATTAAATATTTTCATTTAATTTATACTAGTTAATAGTAATTAAAATTCGGCTCGATATTTATATGCAATTTTGAGTCTCCTGATAGGCAGACAGCACAAAACCAATATACTCTATTCACTTGGTGAATGAGCATAAAGGCCTGAGATATAATGCGTTCATATAAAAGAAATGATATGTATATATTAAATATTTTGGACCCACATGACCTACAAAAGGTTTTTGAATTGAAATCAAAGTATAAATATGCATGAAATGAAAACTCATTGATTCAATAAACGCTCAAGTTCAACTTGATTATGCATCTCAAATGTGAAACGGAAGTAGAGGCTGTGTGAGTTAAATGAAATGAAATTCATTTAATTTTATGGAGACGTATGCATGATGATGTATGTATAATTCATTTATAAGTAAATTTTATTCAATATATAAATTAATAAAATTTGAATTTTATTTTAAAGTAATTTGAAATCAATGGATTATATTCAACTTCGACTGTATGAGTAAATGAGTCGAAAAATCCTTAACATACACACTTATTGAGCTGAACCTGAAACGTTCATCGATTTTGTGCTCAATGCATGTTTTTATAAGATAATTATGAAAATAATCAGTTATATCATTGTTCAGGTTCATTACACATATACCATCCGTTGGGGCATGACAAATGAAAACAGATTGCCCATTATTTTGGAATTATGTGTAATACCCATAATATTACTCATGTGTCGCAATTAAAAGTTACTCGTTTCAATCGTCTGCTCATGAGAGAAGCAGAGAAAAAACATACACACACGGTCTTACTCAGAGCAAGAGATGTTTTGTTCCGTTTCTGTCTTCATCTGAGTGTTTTGCATTGAGCCATTCACATAATATTATTTTTAAGAGATTCATTTCGGAGACGGAAAACTTTAATTCTTTGACGTCTAATCTAATCTATTATACCTTCCCTCTCCATATTCCAAGTATTATAAATAATATAAATCTCCAATCATATTATATTATTTCAATTATACTTATATCTAATTATTGACAATTTCAATTTCACTTTCCTCTTAAGTACCTAAAGAAGTTAATGAAAAATCGCAGCTAATCGGCCAGGTCTAACGCTGGCTCTTGGCAGTAGGAGGAATTATAGGAATTATAATACGTTTAAAGTACAATCACTTAGCTGTGTATCAGTTAAAATTGGTCAGCTAATGCTGCCAAAAACTTGTCATGGCAAATAAACCGCAAAGGGCGGGCCAAATGGACGGGCATGGAATGAAAAGGAAAGGCAAGGCTAGGAAAACGTGCTGCCAACGAGCGGCTGGGGAGCGAAATCAAATCAAGCGACAAATAAATGTAACAAATACGACAACAACACCCAACGAGAGCAGCAGCAAGGAGCAAGGACATTCAAGCAAGCAACCAAACAACGGAGTCACAGCCACAAAAGTCGACCTCAAAACGGCTGCCTAAAAACTCAATTACATAACAATCTGTTCACATTTTTTCACACACCATCAACTTTAAATGAGCTCGCAGCTCAGGCAGCAGAGTGAGAGAGAATTGGAGGGAGAGAAAGAGAGAGAGAGAGAGACAGAGAGAGAGGGCTGCTGGGCACGTCGCCAAGCTAAAAATGAGCAATGCCAAAACGGTGGGCGTTGGGCGTTGGGCAAAAGGCACTCGAAATCAAATTACGAGCATCGCAGCAACAAGGAAACAAGAGGGTAGCACGACGGTCTAGCCAGTGCAACAACAACAACAACAACAATCACGTCGAGGACACACAAATTACAATGTAATTTATTTGCCGCCAGCGTCGCGAGACGTAGAGTAGACACAAACCGAAACAAGCACCAAAAGAGAGAGTGAGAGAGAGATAGATAGAGGGAGAGAGAGAGTGAAAGACAGTGAAAGAGAGGTTGAGAGAAAGAAACAAATAGAGAGAAAGAGAGAGACAGTGTGTGAAAGAGAGAGAGAGAGAGAGAATTGGACAAAGGATGCCCGCAGGATAACGTTAGAGAAAATCAATCGCGACAGCTAAGTAGAAGCAGAGAGAATGCGAACGCAGCGAACGACAAAATATTTGGCCAGCTTTATTTTTTTGGGGTCGCTGCCAGGGCCATCAAACTGGCCAATGAATGTCAATTGTTGTCGTTGTCGCTGTCCCCCTCGTTGTCCCCATCCTCGTCGTTGTCGTCGTTGAAACCAGAAGCCATCCGTTGCCATTGCACAAGCTGTCTATCTGGCAACAGTTCGCTCACGCTGAGCTGAGCCCATTGACTGTCCCTTGAGCTTGGCAACAACTTTAGCTCGATCTCTATATTATCTAGAGAAAGAGAGAAAGAGTATCTTTTGCCATTGTATCTTAGCATAAGATATTCGCAATAGTTTTGCTGGCAATTGAACGTTTATGAATGCTGCGCAAAGCGGAATCGATATCATATTTAAACTAACTGTATTCCTGCACATATTCCTAGAAGTTTTATTGACAATTGAACGTTTACGAATGCTGCGTAAAGCATAATTGGCAAAATATTTTGATCATCTAGAAAGAAATGTAGCCGAGTCTTCTTCATTTCCTTTGTGCTAGAAAAAGTGTGGCCCAGTCTTTATCATTTCCTTTATGCTATATATTCGTAGGCGTTTTGAACGTTTACGAATGCCGCACAAAGCACAGACGATAGAATTCAGCGCATTTTAAAGCGCAATCACTGAGAATGTAAAAGAAGAGCTTAAAGATCTAACAGTCTTATATGAAATATAAACTAAAATTGAAGCCAATGAGCCTCATTTTAAGGGCATTCAATAGTCGCCTAGCCTCGCTGCACTTGCTTTGCTTTGATTTTCATTGTGTCTTGTGTGTGGCTTTGATTTTGGGTGTTGTTCGATGATGCCAAGTCTTTGCAATTTTATGAGCCTAATGACGAATTTCCATTTGCGCACCCTCGCTTCTGCTGCCTGCTGGTGGTGGGCGTCTGAACTATTTGGCTCGACATTCAGGGCCGTCAACGCCTAGGCCAAAAAAAGAAATGAGAAGAGAAATAGCAATTGAGAAGATGAATGCACTTGACGATTGTAAAGGGTATATTGAGATTGGCTTTAAATGAACTCAATAGCTAAAGTTTGAAGGAAATTTTCAGTTGAACTTTCCCGTCAAATGAAAAACTTCAATGAAGAACATAAGGAAATTACAAATACTTTTATACATGTTCCAAAAATCTGTTAATATGTTTCATGAACTATTTTATCAAGCAACAGTTTAATTTATTTTAAAATATTTTTAAATCTACTATTTGGATTGCATTATGTATACTAAATACTTAATTTATTATGCATTTTAAGGCTTAGTTGTGGTATTTATGCAACAAGCTTTATACAACCATTGTTTGAGTAGGTAAAGGATTTTTTTTTTTAAATTTAGCTATGATTCGCAAGAAAAGTGCTTTAATTGGCTACAATGCTGTACAGGGTATTGTCTAGGCGAGCAATTGTCATTGAACTACTTTGTTCATTATTTGCCCATCGAGTGTCAAATGGATTTTCGAACTTGTTTGTGCTAACGATATTGTTGACATGCATTGCCTGCCAAATGTGTCTCCCCCTCTCTCTCTCTCTCTCTATCTGTCTCTCGCTCTTCCTCTAGCACTTACCGTCTCTGGTGTACCTCATGCTCCACTGCTCCACTGCTGCTGTCCCCCGCCTCTGGCTTGGCCACCTTTGCTAGTTCCTGTTGTTGTTGCCGCAATTATTCATAATTCGTGGGCCTCATAAAAATAAATGGCTGCTTAACGTAATTGCCATAATTTTGTGTGACTTCGACTTTGCCCGCTGGATGCAGGCAACAACAACAGCAACAGCAACAACAACAGTCGGTAGTGGTAGTAAAAGGTAGGACGAAGAAGAGTGCCACACGCTGTGGCAGTGACAGGGGCACAGTCGCTGAGGGGTGCGCCTCCTCGCCAGCATTCAAACGATTTTTTACGAGCAACAACAACAGCCATCGATTGCCCCCTTTTGCAGTGGGCGTGGCCCAGATTCCGTACCAAATTAGCGACACATGTGTTTTGTTTTCGTTGTGCCATGGCCAAAAAAGAAACAAAGAAGAGGAAGAGCCAGCTCACATTATAATAAAAACAATGCAAAGATGCGTCGAAAATGTTGCGCTGCATCTGTTGATCCTTCGGCTGCTGCTGTTGCCACATTTCGTGTCAAGTGGGCGTGGCAGCTGACTTTTGATATGGTGCGACCACATTATGGTTATGGCTTATCTGTGTACCCTGTCACATTTGACGAGCAATTAACACGGCTATTACTACAGCTACTTAATTGAAAGCCCAACTGTTCCAATTGCAACATTTTGTGGCTGGCACTGCTTGTAAAGATTATATTCGATTTCGAATAATTAAGAATTCATCGAAAACTACATAAGCATAGAGAGCATACATCAGCATAGAGAGAGAGAGAGAGAGAGAGAGAGAGAGAGAGAGAGAGAGAGAGAGAGAGAGAGAGAGAGAGAGAGAGAGAGAGAGAGAGAGAGAGTGAGAAAGAGAGAGGGGGGGAAGAGAGTAGATGGAGAGAATGACAAAAACATAGAGAGCGATAAAAAGAATAGCTTTCTAGAAATAAATAAAGATTCCTAGAAAAGTCGGGAAAATGGTTTGAAACGGAACGGAAAGATATATAGATAAAGAGAGAGACACACAAAGAGAGAGAGAGAGAGAGGGAGCAAGAGAATGAGAATCAAACTGTAGAGGAAATGTTCATTTTCGATTATTCTGATTTAGCAGATCTCTCTTTTCTCTCTCTCTCTCTCTCTCTCTCTTTCTCTCTCTCTCTCTCTGTGTCTCTCTATGCTGATGCTTATATAGTTTTCCGTCTTCCTTTTCTGAACTCTCTCTTCTCCCTCTATCCCACTGCCGCTATCTCTCTAATTTCTCTCTATGTCTCGAGCTATAAGAACATTATCTTGCATTATATATAGGCATATACTGTATGTATACATTATAATAAATATAACTCTACTACAAGCCGAAGGCCTCAGTTGCCAGTGCTTTAGCTTTTAGTTAGCTTTAATTTCACATTAATTCTAACTGCTAATAAATATCTCTACTATAGTGAGATTTACTAAATATTGTAAACTTTTCTTGAGTAAACACATCTCTGCTATGCTTCAATTAATTTTTAACTATCATTTCTATAGATTCACATATATAGCTGGCCCCAAGTACATTTCTCAATAATTCCGAACTATTCGATTCTATGTCACATTTAAATAGTTTGTTAGCTCATTAAATATATTTTTAATTTATTATATTATTATAAATGTGTTTCATATAATATTTCAGTTACTAAAATTGTTCTCAATTCGAAAATGAAGTATTATTAAAATAGAAAACTTGTGCGTTTAACTGTTTGTAATTTCCTGTACTCTCTTCCCACACCGTCAACATTATCTACATCAGCATCATTATCATGCTCATTATCGTCTTCATCAATATCAACATCATCATTGTCTACTTTTTAGCGTTCTTTTGTATTTTGTTGCTTGCTGTGACGTTCCAATTGTCACTTCTAGCAGCAGTCGCTTAAGAAAGTCCCAAGTTGAGCATTAAACTTCCCGGTATAAAACATTCATTTCCCCCTATTTGCTTCAGCGTTTAAGCAAGCGAGTTTCTTTAATGTTTCTTTGCAGCTAAGTACTGTTTTCAAGTTTTTTAAATGACATAAATTAAATATTTCATTTAACTAAACTCAATTTAAGAGTAGTAAATACATTTTATTTATTATATATTATATTATTTTCTTTTGCTTTTATAATTTATTAATCAAGACGTTTTCAAAAGCTGCTATGAAAGAGGGCTTTGAAAATATATTCTGTCTATATTTAGTGCTCTCAAAGTAGAATCTAGGGGCGTGGCAAATAAATATAATATTTTTCACTAATATACTATAGTATTTTCCCTATTTAATAAAACAATAGCTAGTGATTATATGTATGTATAACATATACTTGTATAATAGATATGGATACAAAGTTATATATAATAACTCGTAATTTGATAATTGCTTTCAATCAAGTCTAACAATTCTCGTACACCATTCAAATCTGAAGTGGAAGTAAAAAATAACAATATAACAATTATAGCTCCAAAGTTAATATTCTATATACATACATACATAAGTGAGCGGAGCTGCGATTTCGTTAGTATATTGATTATCTAATTTTAAATGAAACACGAAGTTTTGAGTTGAACATATTGGCAATTAAAAATTAAGTACATTTTTAAAATTTAACTTGTTAATCATAATATAAAATACATTCGTGAATTACTTTTCTAGTTAGCTGGTCTACAATTGTTATGTTAGGTATAATTTGAATATTGCAGTGGAAATTCAGCAGAGACCCGAATGACCGTTGAGGATTTCAAAACGTTCACAAATAAGCGTTTCGCATGGAGTTTTATAAATAAAACTCCCAAAATAACACTTTCAAAATGTACTTAGGAATATCCCTCCTACTCTCACTGAGTCAAACGCATAAACCGTGGGTTTTTCCGTCGTCGTCAGTGTGGAATTTTTTTGCCTTGCACAAAAAAATAAACATTTTTCTGTGTGTGCTGCTGCTGCGTTGGTCAGCGACGCAGTTTGTTTTTGCTTTTATATCCTGAAATTGTGAAATCAGGGTATAATGGTTTTGTCTTTGTGTGAGACAGTTTTCCGTATCCGTCTCATAATAGCGTCTTAAAAAGAGGGATTGTCTGAATTCCTCCACGCCAAATCGTCAGACTAGGAGGAAAAAAAAATAAAAATAACTCTCCTGCTCAGAGCAAGAGTCTTTGTGTGCGCTTTTGCGCAGTATCTCTCAGAGAGGAATGGGACAAGTGAATCGGATAACTGTTATTCGGGGTCTCTGTATTCCTGATCAGCACCAAAAAATAAGTTGTCAGTCTGTTACTCTAGCCCTCCATATGTCCGTCTGTCTATCTGACCCTCTGTATGTCTCTATATGTAACTGTATGTTTTTCTGACTGTCCTTCTGTATGTCTGTGCGTCTGTCAATCTGTGTGCTGCCTGTCTGTATGACCCTTTATATGTATGTCTGTCCGCCTGTTCCTCTGTCTGTATGTCTAAACGTTGTATATCAGCGTGAGTGTGTGTGCGTGTTGTTGCATGTAGTTTTTGTTTTGCATATGCATAGAAACGAAGCGAAGAATTCTTGTAATAACAAATATGCAAAGGGTGGGGGGATCGTATGATCGATTCTTAATTATTTTATTACATTTAAATTTCTATCATGGATTATTTGGCTAAATGAATAAAAAACAGTTCATATTTGTATTTTACTTAAATATTTTATTTTAAATTAATACTTAATTATAAATTTAGCTTTATTAATAATAAGTTAATATTTTCGCAATTTAAGGGTCTTCCTCTTTTTTTTTTTTCGTTTTTCGGCCCCTTTGACTGACTGTTGTCTTGACCGGTGTAGCCAAAACAACCTGCGCAAGGCATTGTAATAGAGCAATTTTAGCTGCACACTATTATCAAATATTGATGACAAACGAATTTGACTTGCTCCGCGCCAGCAACACATACATAAAATAAAAAGTTTTTTTTTTTTTAGCACAACAAAAACATGCGTGTCTGACGATCGCAGAAGAAAACCAAACACAGATCGTTGCTGCCTGAGTAGGAGGGGTTCTCGTTAAGCATATTTAGATAGTGTTATATTGTGGGTTTTTTTTAAAAGCGTCCATGAGAGTGACTTATTTTAGAGCTTTGAGCTTTGAGATATTTTTGGGTTTTTTCTCTCCTAGTCTGACAGCTTGTCTAAAATCTAAAATCCTCATTTATAAAAGTCTATACATGTTTTTGCTTTGTGTCTTTGTTTTGTGTTTGCTTTGTAGAGATTTTAATTGTAACCTGATTGAAAATAAGAAATCAAACTATTATGGCTTTGTT
Source organism: Drosophila buzzatii (assembly GCA_035045845.1). NCBI lineage: Eukaryota > Metazoa > Arthropoda > Insecta > Diptera > Drosophilidae > Drosophila > Drosophila buzzatii. The sequence goes on along the minus strand of JAWNOS010000105.1, from coordinate 1,781,744 downwards.
GAATGTAATTAACAGGCAGGATGGGGCGTAGATGACCATATTAATTATATATATTCTTGATCAGGGCGACGAGCAGAGTCGATATATGTATATAACAGGCAGAAGGAGGCGTGGATGACACTATATAATATATATATTCTTGATCAGCAGAACAAAAGTTGATATAGCCATGTCTGTCTGTCCGTCCGTCTGTCACACTGTCTGTCTGTCACTCTGTGTGTCTGTCTGCGTGTCTATAACTCTTTGTCTGCCTGTGTGTCTATCTGTCTGTCCCTTTGTCTGTCCGTCCGTCTGTCAGTCAGTGTGTCTGTCCGTCGGTCTGTCTCAATAACTGTGTGTCTGTCTGTCTCTATAACTGTGTATCTGTCCGTCTGTCCCTTTGTGTGCCTGTGTGCATCGCTGACCAACGCACTATGCACTATGGGCGCAAATGCCGATTTAGTGGCATAAAGTCCAAAATTATTTTGTTATATTTTTTTAGTTCCATCTTAGAAATGTCTTTCTTTCCATTCAAATTTCCAAAACAAGAAAATTGTAAATTCTAAAAAAATAATAATAAAATAATAATAATATATGCAAAATTTCAAGTCCATATCTTTAAATTTGGAGTTTATGCCGCTAAATCGGCATTTGCGCCCATAGTGCAACGCAGCAGCAACAGTTAGAAAAAAAAAGCAAACTGCGTCATTGATCTACGCAGCAGCAGCACACACAAAAAAAAGGTTTATTTTTTTTGTGCAAGGCAATAAAATAGCACACTGTGGACCGCAGAAAAACCCACTGCTTTTCTGTTTCTCACTGAGTAAAAGAAGTTCTCCTAAGCACATGTTGAAAGAGTTATTTTAAGAGTTTTATTTATAAAACTCCATGCGAAACACTTATTTGTGGACGTTTTGAAATCCTCAAGAGTTATTCGGGGTCTTTGCAATTAAATAAATAAATTTAGATAATCAAATTTTACCCTTAACTATTATCTTTACATTACCTACTCAAGATCAGCCCATCATAATCTATACAAACTATCTACATATTCTTCATATAATAAATATTTCTGATATATTTCTGTAGCTCGGTTGCTCGTTTGTTTTGGCGAATGTTTTCATGTTCGTTTTGTATGATTCTTATTGCTTTCTGCTTGTTTTTCATATTATTTCCGCTTTTGTGGCATGTGGCATGTGGCAGGCAAGACTCCCCGAGGCGGCTTATGTTCCTGTTTCCGGCTAGTCAGAAAAAGTTTTGCCAGCTACCTGCTCCAAAAACTTTTCGCTATACCCAAAACTTTTCTTCGTTCGGCTCTTTTCTTTTGCTGGCTGATTTTTTTCTCCCTCTTCCTCTTCCTCTCCCTCTCTTTTGCTTCATTTTTTTCTACGCTGTGTGTAGGGGATTTGTGGGGAGAGCAACCGCAAAAAATAATTAAAATTCATTCATTTGATTTGCAGCCAGAGCTGAGCAGAGCAGCGAACTTCCCTTCAACGCTGCGCTGCAGCGGATGGCTGCCATTTTGTGCGAGCGCCAAGCAGCAACGGGACAAAGGGCGAAGGGGCAAGGGGTAAAGAGTGTCAAGAAAAACATACACACAGACACAGAGATAGAAGGAGAGGAAAAACTTTTGCAGAATTAATTAAGTTTTCGTACGCATGAAAATTGTATTATCAAATGGAAGAGGAACGGCTGGGCACAGAAGGTAAGCAAAAGGTGTGGGAGATGTAGGAGGATGGAAGGGGGGGGGGGAGGGGGGGTGGTCAATGGGGACTCTGTGCCGTCCACTGGCATTGTATGTCATTAATAAAATTAACACTAGCAGACAACGTTGCACATGTCACATGGAAGCAGCTTGACAGAGAGCAAGAGAGAGAGAGAGAGAGAGTGAGAGAGGAAGTGTGTGTGTTGCACCCACAGCAGCGAGTAGCAAAGAGCAGAGCAATTAAGTAACCTGCCAACAAAACAGTTGACACTGCAGCAGCATAGCGACAAATAAAAGAGCGAGCACCAGGCCCCTTGCCGGCCCCATAGGGGAGTGGGGTGTGGCAAGGTGAGGGCTAACGTAAAAATATGCTTTATAGACGCCCCCGCCACACATTGACATTGATTGCTCAGCTTTTAGTTAGCTTTGCTGTGTGCTTGACCGGCCGAGAGGCGAAAGGGAGGCGTGTGGGTCAGTGGGGGATGCTGCAGAGCAAATGGGCTAAGTGGAGCAGCGCTGCTGCTGCTGCTGTTGGTGCTGGTGTTGCAGTCGCAGTCGACGTCGTCGCTAGCTGCGCTAATAAAATGAATGATTCATGCGCAGGCCACACACACACACACACTTGAGGCTGTAGCCGAAGCTCGAGTCGTCTCTGGCATCGTTGTGGGAGGCGTCGTTGGAGGACGAGGCGTTTATGTTAACAAATTAAGAGCAAATTGGGCGCCGCACTGTCTGCCTCTCGCTTCGGCCTATAGCCGACTCGCTCGCACTTTCGCTCAGATGCCAACTGCAAGGAGCGGCTGCAGCTGCTCCCAAGAGCCAGTGCACAGATTTTAATTGAAAAGAAGTGCAAAAAAAGAAGAAGGAGAACTGGCACAGCTGAGCAGGCGTTGATAAACGCTCGCAAAACGCTGGCGAAACGCGCGCGAATCGCCTTTGGTGAAGGCATAGAAAATATCGTTGGCTAATTAATTGTTAACGAATTTTCATTTTCTATTTGACGCTACGAAATTGCCATTTATGGTTATTGGTAGCAGCCGGGCCGGGGTGGCGTTGGCGTTGGCGTTGCGTCGACGCTGGCTGAGAGTGGAGCATAATAATTTGATGTGGCGCAAATTGAAAAATGCTGCATAACTCCGCCCTTGGAAAAGTTGCTCACACACACACACACACACACTCTCCCAGGCAAAGAAAATTGAAAACTCTTCAAGTCGTTTTCGGCAATGGCGCCTCAGTCGCTGCAAAAATTCCCAGTATTCATAAAGCAGCCTCGCAGCCAATGAAAGTTGCCAGACGACAGCTGTTTGTCTCGCTCGCACTCGTATCGCCAAACAGTGACTCCATATTGAAAATGGCCACAAGCACACACACACACACACACACGCACACGTGTGCACTAACAAAATAGCATTTCTTTTAAATGAATTACCCCGGGACGCGACGCAGCAGCAACAGCAACAGCAGCAGCAGCAGCAGCAGAGGCAGCAGCAGCGCCAAGTTGATCAAAATTGAAACAGGCGACGCTGCGCATATAAAAATTAAGTGGTTGTTGCTTTTTGATGAATTTCCACCTCGCTCGCACGCACACTCACACTCACACACACAGACACACGTACATACAACTCGACCGCAACAACATGGCAACAATCTCTGCCGGCGCTTGGACTGCGCTGCCGCTGCTCGTTTTGGTTGGTGTTGGTGACGACTAACTGTGGTGGTGGTGGTGGCTGTGGTGGCTATGTGTGCCCCTCTGTCTGGCTCGCTCTAGCCAATGCGCACGCTCGCTGGCTGCCTCTCGCTCTCTCTCTGTCTCTCTCTCTCTCTCTCTCTCGTGTTGGCGCGCTCTCGCGCAGCCGTTGACGGCGCTGGCGACGCAGCCTTGCGTGAAACTTTTGGTTTCCTCGCTTGGCGCGTCGTCAGCGGCGCTCAGTTCAAATTGAATTTTCATTGCGAGCGTTTGCGTCCGTCTGCTGCTGTTTTGCCGCTGCCGCACACAAACACAAACAAACAAACACGCACACTCGCTCACTCCTCCTCGCCTCTCTCTCATTCCCTCTCAATATCAATTATATATATATATATATAAATAAATATATATGTGTATAATCGCAGATACAGTTGAACAATCAATCCTGAGAGGCGCGCAGTGTGTTTTGTTTTCGCATTTTTGCACGCCGGCCGACGGCAAACGCACCTGTACATACCTACCTGTATATGTAGCTACTGTTTTTTTTTTTTTGAGCACGTCCAGCCAACGGTAAACGGGTGTTTTATTTGTGTGTCCCAGTGTCAAGTGCGCGTACGTTCCAATTGCGTTTCATGTGTTCGTTGAGCAACTTTATGGCGTGTTCCATGGCCTAAGCAGCAGCCGCAGAGTGGGCCATAATGGTACTAGAGCAACAACATCAGCCAACAACAACAACAACAATAACGGAGAGCAAAAAGCTCAACAATATCAACAACAACAACGATAACGACAACGACAACAATATCAACAACAATAACAACAATAATAATATCAACAACAACAACAACAACTTCATCTTCAAGCAGGAGGACAACAACAGCTGCGAACCAACGGAATTCAAGCGTCAAAGGACGAGCCACAGCTCGTGCCACAACTCGAGTCACAGCTCGAGTAGCCTGCACAGCCATTTGGCCGCCACGCCGCCACAACTGCAGCAACGTTTGAGCGGCGCCTCCGCCACAGCAGCAGCAGCAGCCGCAGCAGCAGCCGCCGCCGCCGCTGCCGCCTCTAACAACAGCAGCAACAGCGCTGTCACGATGCCGTCGGAGGGACTGCATCCAACGGCCGCTTTGCAGCTCTATGCGGCCGCCGCCCAATTGGCGCCCGGCGGCGTACGCGTTCCGCCCTGGGGACCCTTTCTGCAGTTCGGCGTGCCCGGCGTATTCGGCCCGAACGGCCCGTTTCTGGGCAGGCCGCGCTTCGAGGCAGCGGCCGGCGGACATCCCACCACAGCCGCTGCAGCCGCAGCCGCCACCCAAATGGCGGCGGTCAATGCGAGCAATGCATTCGCCAATCTCACCGGTCTCAGCGCCGCGGCACTGCGCAACGTCAGCGCCGCCCAGACAACGGCCGTGGCAGCGGTCGCCAGCACCGTGGCCACCATCCAGCACCGCCTCATGATTGGCAACCGACAAAGTCTGCCGCCGGCTGGACCGCCCAGCGAGGGCTCCAACGAGGATGGCGGTAAGTGTCCCACTAGAGATCTTGATAAATGTAAATCTGCAGATGTGGGGATAGATCCAGTATACCTGATATACATCTGAGCATGTTAAAGCTTGAAGCTTGAATCTCAAGTTGTTTACGTAAAAACATTTCCATTCATTTGCTATATAGAGAATCAATTGAATCTATATATGATATCTATCAATGAAACGATATATGAGAACTCTATAAGTTCCACTTTGATAGTAGACTTGTTAGTAAATTTGGGAGCAGATTTTGTAGACTTGGGCAAGTTTCAAATAGTTGCATATAAAAAGATAATTTGTAATCCTTGAATTCGAGTATTTGATCAACTTCTTTGTATAAGCTACTTCATTAGCTATATTTCGGGAAATTTATGATCAGTAAATATTTACGTAACTCTCAATTTAAAACATATTTCGCAAAAAATGTTATTTTTACGTGAAATATTTAACTATCGTCAGGGAATCTTTTAATAACTGATCTATACATATGCAAAACGATACAAGAAGCATTGACGAGTATGGTATAAATGAATATGTTATATCTATGATATGCTATATAAATAGACATATGAATATGTTATATATAGTACCCAACTATATCCCATTCTGTTCTCTTCTTTCAAATTTGTTATATATAAAATATCATTATTAAATTACTCGCATAGAATATCAAATATTGTGTTAAGCGAACATATCGAATTGTGTGAAATCGAATCTATTTATAAAAGTATTGTCATATATGATATACATAAACATACCTATACTATACACACATATATTTTCTACAATTTATGCCAATAAAATTAATTGAACGATATGAGAAATTTTAAATCAATGATATCTTGGGCAACATAACCTAAGAGTCTTGAATTTTTCTTCCTTAAATGTTAGACTTAGCTCTTGATATTTTAACAAAAAAATTATATATAAAATAAAATTTGATGATTTCAAATAATTTACTAAGAAATTGCAGTTGAAGCATAAAGATATCATATCATGCGTGATACCCCCAATGTTAATTATAGTTCTTTAAATTCAATATTCATATAATTTTTCTTTCTATAGTTTCAAATCAGATGTGATAATCCTATTGTGAATAGGTTTTAAAATGTAATGCAAGATATATATCAAGTTCTCATATTCCTACTGTATTTCATGGGTTCTCTAGGCTTTTATTCTAGTTATAAGAAGTTCCGGCGTTTGGTTAAATGTAAGCATAACTTTACTTGAAAATCGATAACTTATCGATTGCCTTAGCTAAAAATTAATGATTACAAACGAGTTTTGAGTACTGCAAAGCAAGACATCTCTTCTAATTTGTTTCAAAACTCTCACTACTTATGTAGCGTATTTATAAAGAATACAATTGTAATCAGAGGAGGAGCGAAAGTAGGGCAGATTTGAGTAATCCCATTTCCATTTGAGTACAGGGAATTGGCAATTGTTTAATCAGAGTCTGGAGGTCAGCTCCTAGATGCCAGTCATGAGGGGCGAGTGGGTAGATGGGCTGGACTGAGCTGAAAAGGTCATCGAGAGAGGCAGCTATAATTTTTCGATTATGATCCACCTCCCGTGCGTTATCTGTGGCACGTCGCAATATGCTAATTCATTCAATTAGCCGTGCGCTAAACGTATTGGGATTGTCAGCTTTTGCCAGTCGCTTGACTTTTGCTACCTACAAAACTTATTTATTGATTTAGCTAATCAGCGAGCGCTTATTATGTAAAAATCCGATTGATTTTAGCATACAAAGTAGCTGCGAGCCTCGAACCGGGAACTATTAATATAAAAACATATATGAGTGTACCTATACATATATGTATATGTATGTGTGTGTGTGTGTGTGTATGATTTGTGCTGCCTGCTGTGCGATCTGCTGAAGGTCGATCTCAGCAAATGGAATTCGAAATCGAATTCGAGCTCGAGCTCGACTCTGATTCCGATTCGCCATGAATGACTATAACAGTAGTCGCCTCTGATCGGTTTCATGATCGTCATTAGGCGCATTTTAACTATGGTCTCTACACGCGTTTCCCATTCACATTTCAGGCAAATATTCGAAACTCTATTCACGACTCTGACAGTTCTGCCATTAATATAACCATATACGATTTATTGAATAACTCCGAGTCTATAAGCTCAGTTCGGAGTATTAATTAGCAAATTGGGCCAGCCAGCCCCAGTCGAGAATGGTGTTTGTTATGGGCGTCAGGCATATAGCTATAAATATGCATTCATCTCGATGAATACTTACAAATTGTGAACAAGATTTCCATATTGAAATGGCCAGCGTGAACAACAGATATTTATTTTGCGATATTGATATATTTCTATAGAATTCAATATCGAACTCGTAGCACAAAAAAAAAAAGGCTTGAATAAATGAAAGAACGTGCAAATTCTTTAGTTAACAATTTATTTCTATTACGCTACAGAAATTGAAAAAAAAACCTTGTATAAGCTGTGAGAACATTTACTTAAGAGCCATAAAGAGAAAATAATTGATAAAAAGATAAAAGAGAGGAAATCTGAATAAGAAAGCAAGTGAAAGAGAGAGAGAGAGAGGGAGTGAGAGAAAAGTAAAGAAATAAAGTTTTATACATAGAGGGAGCAAGAGACATTGAGAGCAGTACAGACAGAGAGAATGAGAGAAAGAGAGATTATGAAAGACAAATAGTTTAAATCCTTTGAGAAATGTCTAATTGAGAGAACTATTGACAGAGAAACAACGAGAGGAAGAGAGTGGGAGATAAATATACAGAGAAATAAAGAAATGCAACAGAAAGAGAGAAGATCGAAGAGAGAGACAATTATTTAAGTCTCTTATTATAAATGAGATAATCAACAATTTGTAATATTTTGTTATGGTTGAGATATTTGAAAATTCTTTCATTCAGTCTGGGTTGTTCCTGAACCGATTTATCGCATTGCAGTACTGCTCATTGACTAATCATCTCTTTCTTCAGTTACTTCACTCCTTGAATTTGAATTATATATCCCATATATTATCAAGAACGAACTCTTCCATATGTCCTAAATGAACACTACATATTCCTGAGTTCAGATCAGTCAGGGACTTCTGACTTCATTCCCATCTTTGCTATTGAACACTTGCACTATTTCGAGTTCTCCGAACGATTCTGTCTGTCTGGTCTGGTCTGCCTCTTTTTCAGGTTAAGGAAGTGCGCTCTGCGCTATCCATTGCAAAAGGAAGTAAAATATCACTATTTACTTTATAGTACTCAAATAAAAGTAGATCACATGATGTTATAGTCTTGGATTTATCTAGATCGAAGAAAGTCGAGGAAATGACATATCTGAAACTTTTCATATAACTCTCCTTATATCCCTCTCTTTCTCATCTATCTCTCTATCTCTTTCGCTCTGCTTGGCCATTAGCTTAGCCCAGCCCAGTTGCAGTTGTTGGACCCAAATTGATGAGCTCATGTCCGACAATTGCCGTCCATTCCCTTACGCTCTGATTGCCGGCTGACTCTGGCTTGGCCAAGAGGCAAGTGGCCAGAGAGACGTCCTTGTTGGAGCCGCGGCTCATTGGCCAATTAGCATTAACAAATGACGGCTAGTTGGTGTAATTATGGCCATAATGCATATATCCAATACCGAGTCGAGACAACAGTTTTGGGGGCGTGGCATGCGAGGCGCGCACTCAAAGTGAACTGCGTTAATTTCTTTTTTTTTATCATTCAATTTTTTTCTTCTTTTCTTCTTCTGCCGAGTGCGCGCAGGGGGCGGGGGCGGAGACATGTTTAATTAATTGCCAGGCAACCGAAGAGCAAAGAGGACAGCAAGTGGAGCGGGAGGGGGGTGGAGAGGGGACCGTCTGCGCCCACTTCCTGACTGCGTCGCCATTTTAAAAAGTAATTATTAATTTGATTTGATTCAATTTGATTAGGCCAACGCGCGATGGCAGATAGGAACCAGCTCCCAGCTACGGCGCCTCGACGTGGGCGCACACAGCGCAGTGGGGCAGGAGGGCGTGGCATAGCGTGGTGTGGTGCGGTATGTGTGTGTGTGTGTATGGGTGGGTGTTGGGATCGCTGCAAGAGGTGGCAGAACGGGGAACGCCTCAGCAGTGTGTCGTTGCCAAAGCTCATTAATCATTGCGAGGCAAGACAAAAACATAAAACTGAAAAAAAGTAACGAAGAAAAGCATTTGCTTGTTGTTAAGGGGTAAAGCGAGGGTGTGTGTGCGAGTGTGTGTGTGTGTGTGTGTGTGTGTGTGTGAGTGTTTGCTTGGTGCACATCACCATCAGTCCCATGGCCATGCTCCGGTTTTCTGGCTTGGCTCTGCTTTTGCTCATTTCATGCCGGAAATGAAGAAACTGTCATAAAACGATCGAAATCATTTATCATGCGATTTTTCGCTGGGCGCCGCCATTTTGTTTTGCCTTCGTCGTCTTCTGCTTCATCTTCTTCTTGTTCATGCTCATGTTCTTCCTCTTTTGTTTTGTTTTTGCTTTGCTGGGCCTTTCGTAATGAATTGGAAATGAGCTGAAGGAGTTAGAAGAGGCAGCACTTCCGCCTCATGAACGACATCTGACAGATGATGAATCGCTCGCTGGTAAATAGATTTGATTTCAATTTGAAAAGTATTTCCGTCTCGTAATGAGGTTTTTGGGTCAAGCGCAGGTCCGGGAGAGCACTGCACGGAAGTCGAAGCTAAGCGAAAAAAAAACCCCACACACACACACAGACAGACATAAACAAATACTTAATAATAATAATTATAATAATTATATATATATATATTATATTGATAGAAAGTCTCCCCCATGACCGCAGAGAGAGAATGAGAAAGAGCGAGAGACCATCTATCAGTGGCAGAGATCAATTCATTCTTGAAGGAAACGATTACAATTTATAGAGAATGATTGAGTGGAATTGCATCAGGACTATTATCATCTTAACTATAATAATATTGACTCATGAGGGTTAAAATAAAGCTCACATAGGCTAGGTTAGGTGGAATGTAGCAGAAGAAAAAGCGAGATATATGTAGATACTCCAGTATGGATATCTCTCTACATGAATATATATATAAAGATCTATATATATATATATATATATATATATATATATATATATATATATATATATATAAATATAAATAGAAAGCAGACAAGGAAGGATAGAGAGAGAGAGAGGTAATAGGAGAACAAAATTGTCAAAAATGGATATAAAAGAAAAGACAGAGGGACACAGAGAGACAACACATATACATAAAGAAGGAGAGGGATAAACCAGAAAAACAGAAAAACCTATAAGACGGGACAAATAAGAAAACGAGGATAGACAGCTTACAATAGAGTGTTACTGTGATAAGGATTGCAAGAGAGGGTCACTCTAATTTTGAGTAGTTTTTTAGTAAATGATTCAATCACGAATGCTGAAACAAATGAGCTGAGCTGAACGAATGCAATGAGTTAGCTTGGCTGCCTTCGTAAGTGAATTGTACAACAATTGAGTTGACGGCTTCGTGCTGGGCATGCAACTAGTGCCGCATTCTAAACATTTGACTTTTGGCTGCAATTAGCTTTCAGCTGCTAGCGAAGCCAGCAGTCAACCCCCGGCTAAGTCCTTAGACATCATATCCCCAAACCTCATTCTTTTCGCCTGGCAAGCAGAGCTCCTCTGGGGCAAATTGCTGTCGGACAGGCTCCTTTTTTTCGCTGCTCCTCTTTGGGCTCCGCTTCCTTGTTTGTTGCAGTTGCCTTAATTTTTATGACTTAAGTGGCCCGCGCGTCTTGCCAGGGGCGGGTTCAGCAGACGACAGCGTGAGGGGGGTTGCTTGCCAGTTGCCAGTTGGCCTCTTCTGCTGGCTAGGGGTGTGTGTAACTGTTATATTGCTCGAGTGACGCGCGCTATAAACGAACCGAACATGCCACGGAATGTGTCTGTGGCATGCACACAACTCGTTTTCGCTCTGATTTTTTTCGACTCTTTGAACATAGTATATGTATGTATATTTTTTTCTGTGCTCTTTAAGGTTAGGGCCGACAGCGTGCAGCGTTGCCGAATTGCAGGGGCAGCCAAAGGTGTGGCAGCTGCTTGGCTATCGTTTCGTTGCATTTGCCACTTGCCACTTGCCACTCGCTGGGCGCAATAATCATAATAAATTTCAATTATCCTGAGCAGCACAAATCACAGAAAGTCGTTGTCCCCGCAACATCCCCCCACCCCCCGCTCAACTACACCTACTCTCGTCCCTCTGCTGTATGCAGAGTGCAAAAGGCTCGCCAAAACATGAATTATGAGCGCATACACAAAGAGAGAGAGTGGCAGAGTGGGAGAGTGGGAGAGTGGGAGAGAGGGAGGGTAACTGTTATTATTAAGTCATTTGAATGCACTTTGTGTGCATGCCAGACCGCCTCGCAAAACGCACTCACACACACACACACACACACACACAGGCAGTCATAGACGGGTAAACTGAAGTCTGGCAACGCTGCGCCCTTTGGCTTGAACGTTTTGTTTGGTGTTTGGCGTTTGTCGCTTTGCTTTTAATGTCTCTATTATTGTTGTATATTTGCTGTTGTTATTGAGTTATTAACACACACACTCGCGCACACACACACACAGACCTATATCGAGTCTAGCTGACCGTCGCGCGTCGTTTAAAACAAACGAGTTTTTTGTCGCTTTGGCCAAGCGTTGCGGCAAATGTTACAGCGCCTTGCGCATAATTAGATACACTTAACAGCAAAATGCACAAGACCCTTCATTAGGGGCGTGGCCCGAGTGTGTGTAGCGAGGGTTAGTTGCTGTCTAGTTCCACATTAGGCACTGACTCTGGCTCCGGCTGTGGCTCTGGGTCTGCCTTTAGTTCCAAGGATATGTTTACAAAGTGGCAACAATGTGTGCGAGTGCATAACTTAAGCCATGCTTAACTACAAACTTATACATATAGATAGATAGTATATCTATATCATAATAACTGCATTTATAGCTATTCAAAACGGTAGCCATGTTAATGCGCCCTGCACCTAATTCAAATGCGATCGCAATGAAATGAGTTTTGCATAATGATGTGAATTGAGGCCTTTGACTTGGGCATTAGACAAGCCTACGAATGCGAATATGTATATATGTTGGTTTGTTTATAATAAATATATAATATACATAAGGAATATTCTAAAGGATCAATAAATAATTTTCAATGAGCAAAGCTTTTCTTAAAGTTAAAAAAAAAGAAACCTATTTAGAAATACATTTTCAAACCTTTCTCTTGACCATGCTTTTGTTATCTTATATTGTATACATCTAAATTAACTTATGGGTTTTTCGATAATATTCTGTTTGAAATATTGTCTAGATATATTTTGAAAATTTCTTTAAAAGCTAAGAAAATATTTAAAACTATTTTCAAGCAGACTAGAGACTAACAAGGGAAATGGCTAGGAATGCAGGTATCCGATTCATCTTCGAGAACTCGAAATTATTTTCTACATTCAAATTATATGGATTACGCAGGAAATGCATTCGATATGTATGCGCTAGGTCAAAGGAATCTTTAGCTCTCGGAGTAATTCCTATAAATAATAATAAGTAATTCCTATATTATTTCTGAAGTACTCGCAACTCTTTCTGATACATACTAATGCTCTTATTATTATTTCTGAATAAGAATCAAAAGGATAGTTCCATAGCATACCAACTTTTTCCACTTTAACCGAGCTCAAGTTCTCCATAGGAGTAGTGTAAACTTTTCTCTATAAATCCCAATTCAGAAGACGATCTATGCAGCTGGCTCGCACTGTATTTGAGGCCAGTTCCCTAAAGCATCTCGGACAGCAACACCTTTTAGGCTTTTGTCGGCTTTTGTTGCGATTCTGTTGCGGCTCGATCGCGCAGTTAATTTGATAAATTGCTCCGCTCTGGCATGCAACTCGGACCTCTGTCCGTCGGTCCGTCTGTCTGTATGCCTATCTGTGTGTGCCACGCCTCCTGCTCTTTTTGGCATATGGAAAACTATGCGAGGCAAAGGGAAAGGGCCAAATAGGAACGTAATTAAATTGTTGTTTTTAAAGCGAGCCAGGACATGGCAAATGACTTTAATGGAGAAGGGAACAAGGGGATGCTGGAACGGGAATGAGGGAGATACATTATCAGCATGCGTGGACCACTGGCTAAGCGGGGCGTGTTCTAATTGAAATATATGATTATGAATATTTATGCATTTTATGTGTGTTTTCTAATTGTATTTGTATATATTTATAAAATCCCTCGCACACTTTCTCTCCCTCCCTCTCTTTGTGTTGTCTTGAATAATTTGACTTGAACACTTGATTTGGGAGCTATTTAGTGAGATAAGCTGCAGTCGGCCCCAACACTTGCTCCCACTGGATTTAGTTTTTAGTTTGGCCTAACCGCAATTAGTTTCAATTAATATTAAAATCCCGCATTCTTGCAGGATTCCCTGGCGATGGAGACGACGAGAGCAGCGCCGCGAAGCGTCGACGCTCGCGCACAAACTTCAACTCGTGGCAGCTGGAGGAGCTGGAGCGCGCCTTCTCGGCCAGTCACTATCCGGACATCTTTATGCGCGAGGCCCTGGCCATGCGGCTGGATCTGAAGGAGTCGCGAGTTGCGGTGAGTTCAGTTGCGATCGAACGGGCTCAGACTCTGCTGTTCGCTTGCCGGAGAGTTCACCTTTGCTGAGATTATACGCTTTGTTCCAGATAGGTATGGTTCCAGAATCGACGTGCCAAGGTGCGTAAGCGCGAGCACACCAAAAAGGGTCCCGGCCGACCCGCCCACAACGCCCAGCCGCAGACGTGCAGCGGCGAGCCGATTCCTCCCAACGAGCTAAAAGCCAAGGAGCGGTAAGTGCATCATTTCAAATTTTCTATCCAATACTAATTATATCTGAAACATTATCTAAAACTTATGCTTTTATTAATTGAGATTAGTTTTATTGCCAGAATAGTACTTGCATAAGAATAGTTGCTCTTGCATAGCCAAAAAAGGAACTTTTCGAACTTGTATATTGTATGCAAGGAGTCCAATCAACGTGGAATATCCATAGGCATTATGAAACGCTTAACTCAACTGAAGCTAGCAACATTTGCAGCTTAGAATTTGTAATTCTTGCTACAAAAAGTATTTTCTTTTATACTTTTATTGGTTTCGTTCCCAACTTTTATTATATTCTCGCTCTGTTCCCTTTACGCTCATACATATACATTTTAGCTCTATTGAATATTTCAAATGTCCTCATATATCTCGCATACATATTACAGGATATATCAATTAATATTATTCTGTATAGATAATCTATTTTCTGCAAAGCTTTCTTTTTTCAAAGATCTTTCATATGTCATACATAGTCGGAAAATATCGGAAAAATCTTTCAACGCATGCATTTCTTCTCAACTTCATTATTTTAATATCTCTCTTCCATTCCAAATCTCACTCTATATTATTTGAGGGAATATATCATTTATCCTAACATTGATACCTTTTATTTCTATGAAATATATTACATATATAAGGAAATTGAGTGAATTTTCTGTTATAACATATAATATCTTAATGTTTCATATTAATGCTTGCTCATTTATTGGACAATGTTCCTCTTTCTTTGAGCTTATTATAGTATAGAATATCTAGAAATATCCCTTCCATTCTTAATGTTTATCTTTCTCTCTATTTCTCTTTGATTAATGGGGAATTTCAAGAAAACAAAATAAATATCGATCTATAGACTATACATGTTGATCTAATTGGAACATTTTCTTCCCCTCTATTTGCCTTATACCTTGCAGAGCGCGACGGCGTAAGAAGCTGGCCAAGGCGATCGACAGACAGGCGCGCAAGCTCCAGGCGAAGGGCATCACCGTTGACCTGGAGGCGTTGAAGGCCGAATACATATCACAGCACAAGGCGAACGGCACGTTCTCCGACTCCGATCTGGAGGACGATGGCATACAGATTGATGTGGTGGGCGGCACGGACAGTGACGATGAGCTGGACAGCGATGCAGTGAGTCCGCCCCGCATGGGCGGCGGCCATCATGGACTGTCACACTGCGACGGCGATGGCGACAGCTCGCGCGCCGGCAGCTACATTGGGGGCGGTGGCAGCTTGGGCAGTCCCAGCTCGGCGGCGCCGCCGACGCTGCACGGCAGTAATGGGGCAGGTGGTGCTGGCGGTGGTGGTGGTGGTGGTGTTGGTGCTTGTGGAGCTGGTGGTGGAGGAGCAGGCAGCTATATGCACTCAGAGCAATCGGATGGCGGTGAGCTGGATGAGCGTGAGTCGGCATCGCCCAAGGCGCTGCTCTTTCCCGCCAAGGCATTCCATCAACTGAACCTGCAGAGCACACAGCACAGCCACAACCACAGTCACAGCGCAGCAGCAGCGACGGCGACGGCGGCAGCGGTCGCAGCAGCGGCCAGTCTCGTCCATCAGACCTCGCCCATCAGCATGCGTCGTAGTAATCCGTTCAGCATTGAATCGCTGCTCTTTAACAATACGTGAGGCACTCCGGCTAACAAATGGAGCTGCAACTGGAACTGGAGCTGGAGCTGGAGCTGGAGCTGCAACTGGAGCTGGATCTAAAACTGAATCTGGACTGGTTCGGCTGCTTTGAGGGGGTTTGTTTAGGGATTTGGCTCTGTCTTTGATTACAATTTCCTCGTCATTTGAATTATGAGTTCCTAAATGTTTCTTCTTTTTTTTTTCTTTTCGTTTGGCTCATTTCGTGCGTTTTTTTATGTCTTTTATGTGGGGTTCGTATCCTTAGTCTATGTGTAAACAATCTACATTAAGGGGTTTCCTTTTATGCTTTCACTTTTCAATCCAGTTCGGGGCTGCGAGCTTAAATATAGCTAAGTGATTTTATTTATTCTTAAATAATTTTTTTTTACTTTTTTTTTGTACTTTGTATTGTTCCGAGAGAGACTAAATATTAGCTTCGTAGTGCGCATTTTATATTATTTTTAAGATATAAATATAATCTAATTTTTTTTTTTTTTTTTAACAATTTTGTCGTGTGGCTAAGCAATGCTTATAACAAATGGTAATATTTACGATAAATATGATATATAAATACATATATATAAATAAGTTTTTTTTTGCTGTATGAGTGTGTGTGTGTGAGAGAGAGAGAGAGTGCGTATGTTTGTATAAAATGTAATTTAAACTAGCGAAAAAAACAAAACAGAAAATATTACACAATAAATAAAAGAAACAAAATATAAGTGAATTTTTTTTTCGTCCTGATTGAGAGAATGTAAAAATCAAGAGGAAACAGTACATATAAAATATAACACATATGAGACACACAGAATACTATAAATAGAATGCAAAGTGCATATACTGTATTTAAAAAATAAAATACGAATAAAAACAAAAGCAACGCAAAATATTGTCCAACAAAAATAATAAAAACAAAAAAGCATGCAAAATGTATTGTAAAGAAAACACACTAAAATAATATTTTTTTTTTTTTTTTGTCATATAAAAATTGGCGAAGAATTCAATAAAATAAAAAATGAAAACAATTCCCAAATGAGAAATACGCATAAACGAAGCCAAAGTGTTTTTTATCGACAGCCAATGGGCAGTTAATGGACCCGCCACGCTTTTATGCAGCGTATTAAAAATCGGATTGTCGCTCAACAGCTCAGCAGATAAAAATATGGCATAAACAAATCAATTGCCAGCTGTAAAAAAATCAATATACTTGAAAGGATTGAGCGAGTAAATTGGGAAAATTGTAGGCAATTGAAGAGATTCCTTGGGCCTCTATTTGCCAGAGAAAACATAACGAGAAAAGGGAAGAGAGAGAGAGAGCGCTCTATGGGGAAGGCAAGCGAAAGAGAGAAATGGACAGAGCAAGAAAGAAATGGAGAGAGAAAAAGAGAAATAGAGAGAAGTTCGTGAAAGGTATGACGAGAAATGAAATAGAGAAAAATCATGGAGTAAACAAAAAGTGCTAGAGAGAAAAAATAGTCCGAAAGAGAGCGAAAGGCAGAAAGTGTGAGAAGGAGTGATGAAGAGACAGAGAAGCAGAGGAAAAAGAAACTTATTTAGAGGAAGGGAAAGCGAAAGAAGGTTAGTGAGAGTGAAAGAGAAATATAGGGAGAGAAAGGTAAATCGTGAATAAGAAACAGATTGGATGGGAGAAAGAGGAAGAGATATAGATTTATGTAGAAGAATCGAGAATGTGATACTGCTAGAGAAAATTAAAGAAACACATGGAAAAAGAGAGAACGACGGTGAGCGAGAAAGAGGAAGAGGGAGAGAGAAAGAGAGAGAGAGAGAGAGAGAGAGATAAAGAGAGAGGGAGATTGAACATATTTAGAATGACACACAAAAAGCGCAGGGGAGAGCAGAAAGAAAAGAGAGGGAGAGAGAGAGAGAGAGTGAGAGAGGCAGAGAAATAGAGAGAAAGAGATATATATTGATCTTATGATACAAGTGCCATTGCACTCATTCTATCTCTCACTCTCTCGTTCGCTCTCTCTCTCTCTCTCTCTCTCTCTCTCTCTCTCTCTCTCTCTCTCTCTCTCTCTCTCTGTCTCTCTCTCTCTCTATGCCTTCTTTTCTTACGGACTGTCTCAGTTCAAATGCTCTGGCTATATAAGATATGCTCATTTATATGGTTATAGGGTTATAGTCGAGTGTCCAATTGTGAAACTATTCTGCATTGTGAAAGGGTCTATTTAGCTACTTGCTCTTTTTGCGATTCTCATGATTTAAACTCACCAACTTAGTTTAATTAACTAATTGAACTAAAGCGGTGAGAGAAAACCAAAGTTTCTCTTATATTCCGAAATTGAGCTACTATAATTAGCTTCATATAACGTATCTAGATTAATTATATAACGCAAGCGAGAATGAAGTAGAGAAAGAGAGAGAGAGAGAGAGCTATTTTGTTGTACCTGTCAGGCAAAGCCTCCTACCACACACACACACACACACTGATTACCGTTGTGTTGTGTTGCATGCCACAAAATGTGTCAATTGAATTTGCATTTGTTTTTGTACATTTTTTTTCTGTGTGCCACAAGTTGTGGTACGCTACAATTAACCGTTTAAACTTTAAGCTTGGTAAGTTTAACTGGTTGTTTTGCTGCCGCTGTTTGCTGTGGCTACACAGCATGACGTCGGCTTCGGCGTCGACATCAACTGCGGTCGCTTTCATGGGAATTTGTGGAGTTCATTTCATGGCAATTTTATTGCTTATTAATTTTTCAGTGTTCGCGCTTTTATTGTTGTTGTTGTTGCTGCTGCTGCTGCTGCTGCATGCTGTTAATGATTCCGCTTGCTGATGCTGCTGCTGCTGCTGCTGCCCCCTGCCCTACCCGCTTTATGTTGCCCTGTTGATATGATTATTACGTTTATGTATTTTAATAATTGTTGCATGATTTGAAAGATTTTTCTCTACAAATATGCTCCACGCTCTCTCTCTCTCTCTTTTTCTTTCTCCTTCTCTGGTCATCTTTCTCTGTTTCAAAAGAGCTTATACATATATATGTATCTCTGGCAGAATTTAACTTTCAGCTAGCACCATCTATATGTCTTATGTCTTATGTATGTATGTGTGATCTTTGGTTTCGTTTCGTGGTCGTGTGCCCCGTGGAGCGTCCATAACTTTTGTGGCTCAATTACTTTTCGATGCAAATCAAATTGGTCGCCTTTTAACTATTCTTCACACGTTTTTCATTAAATATTTTCCTCCTTAAACTCTTTGCCATACAACAATAGCAATAGCAACAGCAACAGCAACAGCAACAGCAACAATCAAGCCTATCTCTGCTTTGCCTCATCATTTTACGGATTCTCCTTTTATATATATTATTCTCTCTCCAGATCTCTTTGGGGCATTGTAAATGAGTTTTTATTGAGCTGAAAAGTTATTTCTGTTTGCCTTATTGTTCAGGAATTGTTGTTTAGTGGCTTTGTATATGGTAGATATAACATTGTTGTTCAGGCACACTCGACTGCTCCAATATGCTGCCTGCTAATCATAGTTTAATGCTCACAAGCTCTTTAAGCTAATTAAGTTCTTTTCACTGTTGGCTGGGATTGAAATGTCACAGAAGCTTTACAAATTTACAATCTTTCAACTTTTAGATTCCAAATACTCTACATTATATTTTTCTTATTTTATTTCAATTGTAGCGCTGCTAGGCGTTTTATATAAATAGTTTATTCGATATTATTATTTTGTTATATACATCATTTTTAAAATATTCTTTAATCTTTAACAAAGGATGGTAATTTTTCTTTCCATATATTCTTCTAGCTATATATGTATATATACTAATAGGTGTACATATGTATATAAGCACTAAAAACTCTATATCAGCAATATTTACATTATGTTCTTTAGATCAGATCTTAGCCTGTATATTTTTCAATATTTCCATCAGTGATATATCGAAACAAAAAAATCTATTAATCAAATGAATCACATCACATTTTAGCTTATAAATTATAGCTTATTAGAGAAAGGCTAAAGAGTTCCAGGCATCTAATACAATTCATAATACTTCATGAATTTTGTAGCTTCGCCTTTCAAATCGATATGCCCGGCCAAAAATACTGTGCACCCTACGTTATAGCGCTTAATCGAAATCAATAAAGTTATTAAAACGACGCTTTTAAGTTTTCTGTAACAGATTCTTAAGCCAACAACTGAATAACAGCCGAACAACAATGCGGATTAGCGCTTCATCATAAACAGCAATAACAACAACAACAACAACAACAACAACAACAACGGCATCAGCAGCAGCAACAACAACTGATTGTCATAATTATGGGGCATTTTGGTGTTTGCCGTGTTTGCTCTCTTGAGCCACAAACTTCAAGAATTGAGTATTTACCCATTGATACCCTGTAAATGCCGGCTCGTAGTGGTATCTGAAGCAACTAAAGATACGACCGTCATCAAAGTGTCTATTCTACCAAATATATATATTTAGTATATATTTATCGATTTCATATTTTCGTGCATAAGTAATATATACTCCCAACAATTTGCATTAAGACTTTCCAAACAGTTCGTAAAAGAAATTTACGTACATTTTGAATGTCTTATTAATATGTACACCATTTTGATAAATATCGATAGCATTATTTTATTTTTTTACTGATGTTTCAATATAAACACATAAATACACATTCACCGGAATATATAAGTGAACAAGCAAACAAATTTCCATAAGCTATTCATGCCTTATCTAATTATTATCCTATTCGATATTTATCGATTTCCCTTGAATATATTTAAATTGTTAATAAATTTACATACATTTCTCATCAATTTAGCAGAATAAAACTAATGTAAATGCCTTATTGAGGTTTTTACATTTTGCTCAATTTCGATATATGTATATATATGTCGATATTTTTTCGTCGAATTTTACTCAGTCATTAATAAATAGCAGTATTCTTATATTACACTCATTTAGCATCCATTTAAAAATTAACATTCGTCTGATCTACTTTTTCTCTACATCGATAAATATCGATAAAAATATAACCTTTATAACCATTCAAAATAAAGAATTTAAATAGGTAAAACCAATTGTTATAGATATTGCATATTTCTTTTAGAGTTAAAATCCCGATTCGTACTATTTTCATCAATGCAACTTATATTTCTATCGATAACACAGCATACGAAAATCACGCAATGAATTTTGAGTATCGAGTTCAACAAATTGAAGAGTCCCACTGAGGGTGAGCCAGAAGAAAAATGTGAGAACTTAGTCTAAAACGTCTCTCAATGTACACTTGTGCACTATCTGACCGTACAGGATGTCTGTTAGTCTGGCAATTGCAACTGGAGCACACCTCTGGTTGCGGTGCGGCTCAAGTTTTAGTTTTTAGTTCACTCTGGCTGCTGTTACTGCTCGTTTTGCTGCCGCTTCCATTTCATTTTCGCAGCGGGAGTTCCCACTCACACACACACTCAGACACACTCACACACACACTAGCAACAGATTGCTAATCAAAGTGTTTATCGTGGCCGATCGCTGAGTATTATGATCTTGATGCCTTAATTTATTCACACTCTTTGGAGCATGGGTCAGCGGCTGGTGTTAATCTTTGCGCCTCAGTGTCTTGGCTCTCGGCGTTTTCTATTTGCTTTCGAGCGCTTTTCAATTTTCACAGCGGGCACAAACGGGGCCTGAAAAGGTTTTTGGAGTTCATGATCAGGCCTGGCCACAAATAAAAAATAAAAACCCCGAACAATGTTTGTAATTTATTTCATTGTGCGATGATTAGCAGGCATTTCTTTAACATATTGAATTGAAGCTGGGAGAGAAGAAGCTGTAGCTGGGGCTGAGGCTGTGGTGGAGGTGGAGTTGGAGTTGGAGGTGGAGGCAGGAATAGCTGCAAATGAAGACATCGTGAATTGTGCTCCACTTTCATTGTTTTGATTTGGAATTTGATGTTCGTTATGGCTCGCTGAGAGAAACGCGCCGGCTTGGCTTATTAGCTGATAGTTATAGCCAGCGGAGTAGTTTATGGGCCTACGGCCAGACCTTTTTATGGCCTGCTCCATCCGCTGCATTGTCTGCGATGCGCAGGTAGCTCGCACCAAATTGAAATTGAAAAACAAGAAACATCAGCAGCAGCAGCAACATCAATATCTGGCTAAAAACCTAGTTTGGGCTTGTAGAAAATCTGAGCATATTGTTATAATTGAGTTTTTGCCCACACGCTGCCACGCCCACAGCAGCCGCAGCCACAGCCACATCCACAGCCATAGACATAGCCAGAGCTAGAGCTAGAGCTGGACCGGGGATGGCGCTGACACCAAATATCATAATAATGAACTCAAGTGCGTTGTGTAGGCGAGGTCGCTGGCTGGCAGCCGGCTAAGGGGACAGTAGCTGGGCGACAACCCTCGACCCCTGGACGAACGCGCAACAGCAGGAGTGTGAGTGACTTTTAATTTACTTCAAATCCGTACTCAACTACATGGGCCCCGGGGGAGTTGTTCCTGTGGCAAGTGGCACATCCACACAGAGAGCGAAACATAGCGGAAGAGAGTGCAAAAGAAAGAGACAAGAGAAGCGAGAAAGAGAGGGAGAGAGAGCGAGAGATCGAGAGAGAGAGAGAGAGCGCGTTTCATACCTTGACGCGACTTTTGACTTTGGGTAACAACCACCAGCCACAAAGTCCTGTTAGCCTGGAGCACTAGACTACATAACTTTTTGAACGAGAGTAGAAAAGAATAAATGGAAAGCGAAGTTGAAAAGAAGTGAGAATATAAGATATAAGATATAAGATATAAGATATAAGATATAAGATATAAGATATAAGATATAAGATATAAGATATAAGATATAAGATATAAGATATAAGATATAAGATATAAGATATAAGATATAAGATATAAGATATAAGATATAAGATATAAGATATAAGATATAAGATATAAGATATAAGATATAAGATATAAGATATAAGATATAAGATATAAGATATAAGATATAAGATATAAGATATAAGATATAAGATATAAGATATAAGATATAAGATATAAGATATAAGATATAAGATATAAGATATAAGATATAAGATATAAGATATAAGATATAAGATATAAGATATAAGATATAAGATATAAGATATAAGATATAAGATATAAGATATAAGATATAAGATATAAGATATAAGATATAAGATATAAGATATAAGATATAAGATATAAGATATAAGATATAAGATATAAGATATAAGATATAAGATATAAGATATAAGATATAAGATATAAGATATAAGATATAAGATATAAGATATAAGATATAAGATATAAGATATAAGATATAAGATATAAGATATAAGATATAAGATATAAGATATAAGATATAAGATATAAGATATAAGATATAAGATATAAGATATAAGATATAAGATATAAGATATAAGATATAAGATATAAGATATAAGATATAAGATATAAGATATAAGATATAAGATATAAGATATAAGATATAAGATATAAGATATAAGATATAAGATATAAGATATAAGATATAAGATATAAGATATAAGATATAAGATATAAGATATAAGATATAAGATATAAGATATAAGATATAAGATATAAGATATAAGATATAAGATATAAGATATAAGATATAAGATATAAGATATAAGATATAAGATATAAGATATAAGATATAAGATATAAGATATAAGATATAAGATATAAGATATAAGATATAAGATATAAGATATAAGATATAAGATATAAGATATAAGATATAAGATATAAGATATAAGATATAAGATATAAGATATAAGATATAAGATATAAGATATAAGATATAAGATATAAGATATAAGATATAAGATATAAGATATAAGATATAAGATATAAGATATAAGATATAAGATATAAGATATAAGATATAAGATATAAGATATAAGATATAAGATATAAGATATAAGATATAAGATATAAGATATAAGATATAAGATATAAGATATAAGATATAAGATATAAGATATAAGATATAAGATATAAGATATAAGATATAAGATATAAGATATAAGATATAAGATATAAGATATAAGATATAAGATATAAGATATAAGATATAAGATATAAGATATAAGATATAAGATATAAGATATAAGATATAAGATATAAGATATAAGATATAAGATATAAGATATAAGATATAAGATATAAGATATAAGATAAAAGATACATAGATATAGATATAAGAGATGGTCTTAATTCATGTTGGATAGTGTAGAATGCCGCAGAAGTTTTTCATATTTGCCAACAACAATCAGTGCTTTTCATTCTCTATTCCTTTCGCACTCATTACTCATGTCTCTCTCTGTCGGTCGACCCTCTCTGTCGCTCTCATTGGTCCGGTAGCTGCGCACATCATTAATTTGTTATACGGAGATTATCTATTTTTATTGTTATTAATGGCAAACAATTTATTAAGCTGCGAGGCAAAGGACTCACACATGCTGAATCGCAAGGACGGGACGCTAAGGGAGGCATGGGCGTAGGGGTTGGTTGGGGGATGGTGCGGGAGGGGGTTGCTGATGTAGTTCGCGTCATGTAAATCAACAAATTTCACTAAACTACGTGCGGGTGTTGTGCAGATGGATTGCTCATTATGTGCCACGCGGTGTGGGGTGTTGGAGCAGTAAGAAGGCAGCTGGAAGTCGGGGCAGAGACTTGGACTTAGAAGCGGCATAGACAGAGACTGTGCTAGAGAGAGCGTGAGAGGAAGAGCTATTGCAAGGTGTTGACGTCCTGCACTTTGTTCCACATTTTGTGGCTGCTGTCGATGGTGGTGTGGTTGTTACTGCTTCTGGTGGTGCTGGTGGTGCTGATGGTGCTGTCTAGCTGGCAGCTAGTCCGGATGCTCATTAGTATGCGTAGCGCCCACAAAGCTGTTTATTAGGGTCATTAGCGGCGCCTCTGAGCTCGGCCTTCGGCCGCATTGCCTCACTGGCAGGAACTGGCAGGAGTTGCCGCTGTAATTCTGTAACTGGAGCACACTTAAATGCTCCAGTCACAAGACACACACACAAGACACTGGACAGGTGTTAGATATGAGGCAACGGCTCGCATAGACGAGTCGTCTCTGAATGTTAAATGTTGATTGGAGGGAAAGATAAATGTGAAAGCGCAACTCCATCTCATTTGGAATACGTTAATAGATCTTTATAAAAAATATACATATAATACATTCAGAATATTTATAATAATATAATATAATATAATTAATACAAGACATACATTGAGAATACACGAGAGAGAACGCTGCTACGCGACACTTGCTTTTGCCAGTCTAAAATTTTATTTAATAACAATTTTGTTACTTAACTTTATTGAAATTTTCAGCATAATGTCTAAACAGTCCATGGAATATTTTTCATTTTGATGGAAATATAAACTCATTCATATATTGCCTATATTTTCAAATGAACTTCAATTTAAAGAATTTTGTCAAATTTGAAGCGAATATAATATAATATGTATATAATTGAACAATATAATTGTTTTTATTCCCTGAACCCATTGAAAATGGAAGATCGTCTATCTAGGAATGGAGTTGTAAGCGTCAAAAGTTCAGCCCAACCTGCCCCATGCCACGGCAGCAACTGCGCAGTTAGCAGAGCTGGCGCCCATACGTTCGTAAAGAAGAAGAGTATCACTTTTTTGGCAGGGTTCAGGGTATCTCGTAGTCGAGCCGTCTCGACTAGAGCCTTCCTACTTGTTAAAAATAATTTTGGAAACCTTTTATCTAAGAATGCACAAATGTCATTTTTTTTATCAATAATAAGAACAAGGACAAGTACAACAAATGACAAGGATATTTTTGAAATTTAAAACTCTCAAATCATGTTAAGGACTTTTTCAAATTAGACTCAAAGCACATTCCTGGGTAAGTTGTAGTTGTTCACTCTTATATATTTTTATACCCTGAGCCCAATTTAAGATATAATGGTTTTGCGAAAATGTATGTAACAAGCAGAAGGAGACGTCGCAGACCCCACTAAGTATATACATTCTTGATCAGCACGAAAATAAATTAATTTAGCCCTGTCCGTCTGTCCGTCCGCCCGACCGCCCGTATGAACTTCGAGATTTCGAAAACTACAAAAGCTAGAGAGTTGAAATTTCACATGAATACTCGTGTGTTAGTTACGCAGTACGACTTTCGATAACTCATCCCATTTCGTAATTATCGATATAAAATCGAAAATTAATTTACATTTTTTAGGTTTTTGAGCGTATCTTCTACGATGTTTAAGCTAGAGACTTCAAATTTGTATATTTAGGTAGATATAATGTATACGCAGGTAATTTTCAGATACTGGATGTCACGCCCCTTCATCGCCCATTTGAAAAACAACGCATTTCATATACTAGAGAATGCAAATTGGCAAATATACACATTTAGATGCTATTAATACATTCTTAAAGTTTCGTCCATCTAGAAATGGAGTTATAAGCGTCCAAAGTATAGCCCGACCCATCCCCAAGGCACGACAGCAACTGCGCGGTTAGCAGAGAGCGCGTTTATACGAGCGTAAAGAAGAAGAGTATCACATTTTTGCAGGGTTCAAGGTATCTCGTAGTCGAGCAGCCTCGACTAGAGCCTTCTTTCTTGTATTATACAAGTCTTGTATAAACATATTAATATATAAACAAATCTGTCATTTCATATGCCCAACACAGTTGTGGAGGTTTAGCTGGTTCTTGATAGATATTATCAGCTGGATCACTCTGTATGCTCATTTCATTAGAGTCTACAGTCTACAGTATCTAGACTTATAGTGTAGTTTATAGATAATATTATATACTCTATGGCAACCGATAAACAAAGAAAGTTTTCTCATCTATCGCACCAATTAACCTCTCTCCTTTGTGGTACAGGGTATGCGTTAGTTGTCTAAAGACAAAATAAACAGCGCATAAATTTAATATTAAATAAGCATAACATAATAAATTCGATTCCAATAAATCCAATTAGTCATGGACAAATTATTATTGAAGGCAGCCGCTTGTCAAAAAGCGAAGCCGAGAATCGTTCAGCGCTGAGAGTTTCGTAGCTGAAATGCGACCCATTGCGCCCCCGCCGTGACCTGCCGCCGCCTCCTCCTTCTCCACCATCTCTCTCTCTCTCTCTCTCCCCAGCCCCTTTTCACTTGTATTTATATTTTTTGTATATATTTTATGCATTGTTGGCATTTGCGTTGATAACGCGCTGATAGCAGAGACTGAGACTGAGACTGAGACCTCAGTCCGTGCTGAGCAAACAGGCTTCGCTCTCTGTTGTCCCTCCCTTGGGGACTTGTCGAGGAGCAGACAGGGTTGGCTTGGGGTCAGGCTTTGAGCGCGATGCAAATGAGAAATTGAAATGACATTCAATGAAATGAAATGTCTGTGAGGATCTCCTATCTCCACTCGCGAGATCATTTCGGTTCGGATCTGCTCCCAGCTCTGGTCTATCGGTTTCGTCTCGCATTTCCGTTATGCGGACAAACGAGATAATTGGGCACATGGATTTATGGCGCCGCAGCTCCGCAACGCTCCACCGAATGACAAGTGGAGCCTTCCCCATCCCGCTACGCCCCACGCCCAATAACCTGTTAAGCCCCCCTCCCTCTGGCAGACCCCTTTTTGTTTGTGTGTGATTTATTTAATAAGCTTCGGCGCGCGCTCACATAAAGAAATCGACATGTATGAATTGCCCCCGTTCTCAGCCCCCTCCCCTGTCATTCTCTTTCTGCTGCGCTGCTGTCTCCGTCCATGTGCAGTGCATGACTGTAAAAATTTATTGGCCATCAGTCACAATTGCCAATGCGATGTGGCAACGAATTGTGGCAATATGTTGCACACGCGCCCCGATAAGCCCCGTCTCCAGCCGAAAAAAAAAAAAAAAATAACGAACAAAAAATACCTAGATGTGGCAACGTCGCTCCTGTCCAGTGGCCAACCCACCTCCTCTCGCCCACAATCCATCTCCTGTCAAATATGGCGCACTTGAAATTGTTTGACGTGCTTCCATTTCCATTTGCAGTCAGGCGCAGCCCTGATATGCTCCCAGGACAGCTCTTCACAGATCCGAGTTACTCGAATACGAGCCTCCAGTTAAACTAATCTAACTGCAAGTTAAATTCATGTGATTATAAATATGGCATAATGACTCTATAGTCTGCTTAGTATGGGCTGTTCTTCTTCGTTTGGCCTTTGTGCTGCATTCGTAAACGGTCAGCCAATTGTCAACTGCCTTTTCATCGTCAGTTTCTTTGTTCAGTTTCTTTGAAAGTCTGCTTTTGTTAGAGTCTACTGAATTTCTTATAGAGTCTGTATATAGCCTACTTTTGCTTTTGATAACACTAAACATCATTAACTCTATTGAGAGTTATACTTCGTCAATCATAACTGATTAATCAAAATCTACATTCTAATAGCTGGCCGGCAACACTTGACAGACAGTTTAACATGCACTTTTCATTTGTTGCCTTAAGGCTACTCTTTCTTCTTTCATTATAATTTCTATATTTGACATTGACTTGACAGACAGTTTAACATGTACTTTATTTAAATGGTTTTTTCCTGAGTTTCTTCTGATACATTTAATCAATATTTATAATTTTTTGACAATCACTTAACGGGTACTTTAACATACACTTTACTTATCAGACTTTTTATTCAGTTAGTAAATCGTTGCTAAGGTTCTCACTTTTTATTGCCTATCTATATATCCATATCATATCCCTCTGTATGTATATATGTATATAGATAGATACATATTCACTATAACGTCGACTGTTGAATGTGTTCCATAGCGCATTCTGACAGCGACTTGCTCCAGCTTTTTTCGTACATTTTATCTGCTGTTTTTGCGATTCAGTTAAAATGAACATAATTTTTTTGGTCGGTAACCGCTGGGAATGACTGAGCGAAAGTCAGAACTGGGGGCCAGGGCTGAGGATGGGGTTGATTCTGAAATAATGGGGCTCAATGATATTAATACGTTCGCTCGTTATCAAATTGCGTTTGCATGCAGAATGGACAGAGAGAATGGACGAGATTTTTTTGGCTGCGCTTTAACGTGTCTCCAGCTCCGCTTCTCGCTCTCATTCAGCTCTCTTTTATTGCTTCTTTTGCTGTAGATGTTATTATTATTGTTATTTTTCTGCTTTGCTGGACACGGACATCGAAACGAGCGCCATATTTAAGCATCGTACGTGAGTCTGTGATTTGTGGCGTTGCCTGTCTGAATGCTCCAGTCCAACCCCAAGCTAGCAAAGCTCCCACCCAAACTGTAAAAAGCCTAAACAATAAACACAGGCAGCCAAAAGAGATGTATTTAACAAGAGAAAGAGAGAGAGAGCGAGAGAGAAATATATATATATATATACGAACGTGAGCGGATTTTCGGAGCAGCTTTTGAGCAGGGGAGGGAGAAGCTGTGTAGCGAAAAGGTGACAAAATTCGAATGCAAATAAAACGTCGGCGACAAAAACTTTATTTAATTTAAAAGCTAAAAATATAAAATAAATTTTCCACATTTGACTTTTACAACGACAATTTGCCCGTTGACTGTCGTAAAGCGAAGAACGGCCCAATCCCTCTCCACTGACACCTACATCAGCGGCTATAACATTCTGCCTATGGCAACCTTTTTGCGACCCCTAAACACACACACACAGAGAGAGGCACGACCCCTAGCCCGTATAGGTGTGGATTGGCGGGCCAGACGGAATGCCAAGGGAGAGAATACGCCGTAAACCGTAAACCGTAACCAAAAACCGTACGCAAAGTTACGATAATCGTTTATTGAAATGCAAATTTTTTGCTGATTTTGCTGCTTTTAGAAGTCAATTTGAGTTGGCACCCCCCAAGAGCCCCTCCCCTCGACCATGTGACAACTTTTACACTTGTGTTATGATTGTCTTTTGCTTACGCCAACAATACAATAAAAGGTCATCTATTTAACATATGCATTTGCATATTTACAACTTCTTATGCCCCCTCCAAGGGCGCTTGTGCTTGAGGTGTGCGGGCTAAGTGAAGGGTTCGAATCAAAGGTTTAATCCGACCAAATGGGTTGACCCTCTGATTGCTTTTGGGCCTTTGGGCGAACGGATGCATCATTGGGCAGAAGCCCAACTTAGATTTGTCCACTCTCCTTCAGAGACAATATCGAATTCAAGTTTCAATAGTTCGAGTAATTGCATCACTTTCTTGTTAAGCCAAAGAATGGATATTATCCCTCAATCTTTCATTGTGAGATGTATGCAAGATGTCTTAGACAGCATTTCTCTCTATTTTTCTTCATCTTCATCTCCTGTTCTTCTTATTATTTAGATAATTTTTCAATATGATTTATTTTTCATGGGAACCATTTGATTAACCATGGCTTAAATAGCTGCATTTAGAATAGATTAGTTAATGTTTTCTCACATTTTCCTCGAGCTTTTCCTTTCTGCTTTTTCTGCTAAGCTTTGGCTCAATTAACGACCGCATTTTTATCTCGACTCGATCGATCAGAAATCAAAACTCTAAATCTCATTAATTTGACAAGCATTGCGCACAAAATACACCACATACACACAGGCAGAGGGAGCTCAAATTTCTGGGAAAGATAAATATTTTCGAGAGATGCATAGAGAGAGTGAGAGTGTGTGATAGAGACAGAGGGAGGGGAGGGGGGTTACAGATGCATAGATAGTTGCTAAATTAGAGCCGCAGCAGCCGCCAAGTTGCCAAAAAGATATCAAAATATTTCACGCCCGCCCCCATCTGCTTACCCCCTCCCCATTTGCCCTTCACTCCCTGCCATGCAGGGTAGCTGATGCAACTGTCAACTGTCAAAAGTGCAGCGCAACAAGGGATTCCGAATTGCGGTTCAACTATTTACGGTGCTGCATGAAAAATCAAAACTAGATACGCCGATAAGATAAATAATTGGAATATGAAGCTGGTCCTCTCTCCCGTTCACCCCGTTCCCCTTGCCCTGTTGCCCTGTTGCCCCTTCCCTGTTGAATAAATATAAAATAAAAATTGACACACGACGTGTGACGTAGCTCTAAGGGCGGTCGAAAGGGGCTGCTGAGTTCGGCGTGGTCAGAGACGGGTGACGGGGTGGGCTGGCTGGTGGTTTTTGGGATTTTGTGCGCTGCGTGTTTAATCACAGCAAATAATTAAATGTCTATTTCGGAGGGCGTCGCAGCGACACGTGTGCAACAAGAGGCATTAGGAATTAAGACTTCATTTAAGTGCTTATCGCCAAAAACAAATCAACAAAATATGACAATCGGCCATCCTTCCCTCCCTCTCTCTCTCTCTCTCTCTCTCGCTCTCTCTCGCTCTCTCTCGCTCTAGATGATTTTCGATTTTAGGCAACTTGCAAGCAAATCTGTAGCACAGCAGTCATATCTCCTATCCCCAGTCACCGCTCACCTGTCTAGGCACACCTGTCCACCTGTGTTACATTTACGAATTGTACTTAGCTAATAAAGTCATTATTTTATCCCCACCTGCGCCCAATCAAATCCCTGCCACACTTCGATGATAGCAAACAGAAGGTATTATTTCATTTGCTGAGGGCGAAAGGGCAAGAGCTGAGTTAATATACGCGCCACGCCATGCCCTACACTGATGCAAGCGGCCTTTGAGCACCTGCGAAACGTAGCTTCGGGAAGTAAATGAATGAAATCTAACGATTTTTGGGTATTCACATTATTTATATAAAGTAAATACAATGGACATCCGATATAGCCCATAATGAAGACTCCTTTGCTTAAGGATCATATTTTTTGATGAATCAAGAATCAAGATAAAGAAGAATCAAAAGTGTTTAATCTTCTGATAATTTAACGAAATTCTAATAAATGATGGAACGTTGTTTTGGATATATGTTTCACATTCTTTGACCTACATAAAGATTAACAGTGTCAAGTATATACTGTAGATCTTCTAGTATTTTTCTATCTCTGACAGACATTTAAATAGAAAAAAAGAAAGCTGTAGATGAAGACATTTTTAGATAGACATAGTATTTTAGTATGGTTGCGATAGATCATATCAAGAACGTATCGCTCCATGATAGGAGAATAAAAAGTTGACTGAATTCTCAGTTTTTTTCTAACTTTCTCTCTCTCTCTCTCTCTGCCTTTCACTTCGTCTTACTCTCACTCTCTCCATCTCTATCCTCATTTCTCTTTATTTATTTATCAAGATTTTCATCACTCTCTATTTTCATCACTCTCTATTTTCCAGCTCTCTTCCTTAATATATTGGAATATATCTCTTTCTTTTTCTCTTCCTCTCTTTCCTCTTCTTCTTTTTCTGTTTGAAGTCCTTCTTTCTCCCCCTCTCTTTCTCTCTCTCCCTTCGCTTTTTCTCTCCCCAAATGTCCTAGCTCCGTATATATATTCACAAATGTATGCTTTCATTATTATCGTAGGGTCTCCTTGAGGTATCGTGGCCCACATAGTATCCATAGGAAACAAAAACAAAACTATACGATATCAAAATGCGCTCCAAATTCCAATTGGAAATATCAAATAATACCGATTTGACAAATCAATCGGGGACAAATAATGACATTATTTGTTGCCTGTTGGCGGGCATTACGAATACAAATATGAATGTGACTGTGAATGTGAGTGTGCTTGAGTGTGAGTGTGAGTATTTGATATTTGATATTTGTTATTGTAATTATTATTGTGGCATGTTCTGTCGTTTAGTTGCTGCTCATATACATATTTGTGTGGGTTGGGGGTTGGGGGATGGGTGAGGAGTAGCCTTATTTTATTCATCAGTAACCACCCCCAACCCTTATTCCATTCAGTTTTTTTTTTTTTTTTGGTATACCTCCACCCACATAGTAAGTTATTAATTTCGTTATTTGCTCGACGTTCGTTTTATTTATTCATCAATTTTATCAGCACAA
The DNA here is from genome assembly GCA_035045845.1 of Drosophila buzzatii. Taxonomy (NCBI): domain Eukaryota; kingdom Metazoa; phylum Arthropoda; class Insecta; order Diptera; family Drosophilidae; genus Drosophila; species Drosophila buzzatii. Next base: position 1,749,407 of record JAWNOS010000105.1, on the reverse strand, counting down.
ATTAAAAACAAATTAGTCGACAGTAGGTAAATAATAATAAATTGTAATAAAAATCACAGACAAATCAAAGAGCGGGAGGTGTGGGGCAAGTAGAGGGGTGGGGGGTGCTTGAAATAGAGCCAGCTATTGATAAGCATTCGAAACTTGATTCATTCAAATGGCACAGCGATTACAAAGTTTTATTCATTTTGGCCTTTGTTATACCCTGAGCCCATTGATAATGGGAAATCAGGGTATGATGGTTTTGTCAAAAGTATGTAACAGGCAGAAGGAGGCGTGGCAGACCCGACAGAGTATAGATATTCCTGATCAGGGTGACGAGAAACGTTGATATAGCCATGTCCGTCTGTCCGTCCGTATGTATGAACGCGTCGATCTCGGGTCTCGGTTCGTGTATTTCACGCGGTACACGAATTTGTTTCTGAAAACCGATAACTATTACTTTTTCGGAGTTATCGATTTTAACATTTATCGAGAATCAGTTATCAAATTATATCTCGTTCAACTTTAGAGTTAGAGTTTCCAAGTCATCTGCATACATATAGATAATAATTTAATACAATCTCGCTTTTTGTTAGATTTTGGATACCGTCTCCAAATTTGGCCCCTCTTCTATTTGGAAAAAAAAACATAATTAAAATACTAGAGATTTTTAATTTGGCACATATACGCATTTGAATGCTATTAATATATTCCGAATAAGCGTCCAAACTTCGCAGTTAGTTAGTCATGAAGAAGAAGAGTATTAGTTGTTTTTGCTGGGTTCAGGGTATCTCGTAGTCGAGCAGTCTAGACTAGAGCCTTCTTGTTTTTTGTTGCTTTTGCTTTTCATTAATTGTCGATTTTTATTTTAATGTCATTTTTATTGTTTTTAATGCGCTTTTAATAATAATTGATTTCTGATCACAGCCAAGCGATAAACATGCAATTTCCTGAACGACAGCCAAATGGAAATCGTTCCAAAATTAACTTTTCATAATGTTTATATACTATACAAATAAAAATATTTATCAGATATGGAAGTCATCAAATATCGATAAAGTCAAACATTTTTTCACTTGACAAAATTTTCAAAAAGTTAATTATATCATTTTAAAACGTATTGAGCTGAATATGATATGAGCTGATGATAATGAGATTCGAACTGTTTTTCTTAAAAAAAAAAAATAAATAAGAAAATAAGTTTAAATATTATTAAATATTAAATATTAAGTTTAAAATATTAGAATTCATTTTTCTGATTAAATTTTTTTTTTAATTCTTTTTTAACTCTCATTGACCTTTTTACACACACACATAGCTCGCAAATAACAGTTATCCCCGTCCATTCTTTCATTCTATTCAGATAGAAACAACCATAAAACATACATACATATATTCTTTTAAGGGTACCTATTGCGAGAGTAATACGATAGACTCTCGCACACTGTGAATATTCGGAGGTAGAGATCTCAGATCGACTTCAAATTCACATATACATACATGCATACATGCAAGCACGCACATGCACATGCAAGCACACTCATGCACGCTGTCGATGTGTTTAGCGAAAACAAATCCCCTTCCCGAGCTCTGATTTCAACACAAAAGTATACTATAATAAGTTAATAAAATAATTATTAAAAAAAAAAAGAATATATATAATATTTATATTCCTAATATTTATTATAATAGCTGATTAAAAATAAAAATAAAGTATATCTAAATTAAATATTTTGCATACATATAATAAATTATTTTATCTAATCCGGAATACTCTTCTCTTATATAGTCAGACTATGGGAAACTTAAAGAAAGTCCGTACATATACTTTAGACCAATCTTTACACTATACAGGAAACTAAGTCCTAACAGATTAATTTATAGCAAATGAAATTTATAATAATATATTTATATATTAAAATAATTTAAATTTGTTGACAATGTTGATCGATTTGATGGAACTGAAACAATTAATCCAACGAAAGTTTCATCAACTCATAGAAGTTACAATTATTGATTCGACAGCTTTGTATGATTGGCAAAACGTATGATTATAGAATCTAGATATACAAAACGTTCCTTTAAGACCTTATGCTCTAGAGAAGTAACCAAACTCTCAACAAAATCTTTTCCATAACAAAATTGTACTTTTGTTTAGCTATATATAAGTATATTATATGACATTATTAAGAGACAAATTCTTATTCTCTTATGCAGTCATCTTAGTCTTTTTTTTTAGAATTGGATTCTATAGGGATCGAGTTAACTTGGGCATATAAACCATACGTTGGACTGTACGCATTACGCCAACGGCCGATGATTTTGCATGAATCCCAATTTGCTCGTATCATGCATATTTTGATTTATTTTTAATTACGTTTATCACTGCAAATAGGCAAGCAAGAAAAAAGCAGAACAAAAACGAAACGAGAAAAGCCTAATGAAAATGACACTGAAACGAAACCAAAAATCAAAATGAAAATGCAAATGCAAATCAAAAACAATATACATTATAATGATGATGCGCGAATAAGTTCTATAATGATAAATATAATGAGAGAGGGCCAAATGTCAAAGTAGATTTGTGTGAACAGAGGGAGAACGCGAGAGAGAGAGAGGGAGGAGAGGGTGGTATGAAACTTTGCTTAGTCAACTTAATAGAAAATCAAGCGTAAGAAAATGGCGCACGATAAGCAGCCAAAGAAGAAGATAATGACGACGAAGAAGAAGAAGAAGATGGTGAAGAGGGGGCAGCAGACAAGAGCTAGAGAAGTGAAATAGAAAAAACGAGAAAAACGTAACGCCTCGCAGCAAATTAAATGAAAATTTGTTTGTGTGTGGAAAAATCAAGTGAAAATTAATTGAATTGAGTTGAGTGCGGCGGCCGCTGCCCCGTTTATAGATTTTTGCTGGCCGATAAAAACGCTCACAGTGAGCAAGAAGAAGACGAAAGGAACAGCAAAGGAAGCAGCAGAGAGTCTATATATACTATATGTGTGTGTTGGTGTTTGTATTTTCCTTTTTTGCCAATCATAAGAGCGAAAGAAGTGAAAGACGGGGCGAATAGCTGGGCTGCAGCACAGCAAATGGTCAGCGAGGGCGGCAATTTGTAAGTGTGTGTATGTGTGTGTGTGTGTGTGTGTGTGTGTGCATAATTCATTTAAAAGACGCAAAAGTCGCAGCTGCGCAGTGTGCAGCAACAGCAGCAGCAGCAACGACAGCAGCAGCAGCAACGGCAGCAGCCAGTGGGGCTGCTGCTCTGGGGCACCCAGTCCTGCTGCATATTTAAGACATTATTACATTATAATCGCATAAAACAATCAATAAAATGTCAGTTGGCTGCGCCGAGCAGCGTCGTAACGGCTGCTGGCAGCGTTGCGGCGCTGCCTTGCGTCTCAATTGCCCATAATCATAACGCCCCAGCGCAGGGCGACGGCATATACAAAATTTCCCAGTATTTATTTTTGGCCACGCCTGTGTCAGTAGCGCTGTCTCGCTCTAGCTGCCGCACAGCCGGTAATCGGCAATCGTGGCGGCAACAGCAACAGCAGCAGCAGCAGCAGCAGCATCTAGCTAGTTGCTGGAGCTCTGCTCGCTCACACACACTCACACACGCACACATATTCACTTTAAATCAATTTTTTTGGCGTTTTTCATTTCATTTTCACGACGTTCTCATCGTTGACTGTTGCGCCTCGCTCTCACTAGCTCTCTCGCTTTAACATGCGCGCACTGAGCCAGAAAAATACCATTATTGTGTTCGTGACTGTGTGTATGCATGTGTACGTGTGTGTGTGTGTGCATACCTGGTGGAATGAGCAGCATGGCGAGTGGCGAGAGAGCCCAGTGCCTTGGCGTGTTTGTTAAGTGAAACCATTTTTCTTTATATTGCAACGGCAACGGCGTCGTTTGGCAGCGCTGCCGCTGCCGCTGCCGCCGTCGCTGCTGCGTTCGTTTTGTTATTTCTCGCTTTGGCGCACATAAATTTGAACGTTAATGATTTTTGCTTGCAGTCGCGCATGCGACCAGCAACAACAACAGCAACAATAACAACAGCTGGCCACAAGTGTTGAAAAATGCGCACGCTTGTTGTTGTTGTATGTGTGCTGTTGTTGTTGTTGTTTGTTGTTGTGCTGCTGCTGCTGCTGTTGCCATTGCTGCTGTTGCTGTTGCTGCTGCTGTTGCTATTGCTGCTGTTTTGCAGGTGTCGCTTGCCATCTCACTTTTTAGCATGGACACAAACCTACCAATGCCAAGCAAAGCTGCGACACTTTTTGCTGTTGTTGTTGGTCACAAACACACACACACTCACACATATGTGAGTTCACGCAATTATTAAACAAATGCCACAAAACGAGCGTCGCCGTCGCCGTCGCCATCGCCATCGCCATCGTCGTCGTCGTCGTCGTCGTCGTCACCGTCGTTTGTTGTCAACATCGTCTGCGGTCGCTGCCGTTTTGCCATTTTCATTTAGACGTCAACTTTGAAGCATCGTCGCACGTCTCTCTCTCTCTCTCTTTCTCTCTCTTTCTCACTCTCTCTCTGCACCATCTCACTCTAACTCACTGTGTCTCTCTGTCACTCTCACTCTCCCGCTCTCTCTCTCTCTCTCTCTCATTCCGTGTTGGTGCTTTGCGCGTAAATCAGCGCAGCGAAGCTGTGAGCGTAATTTTAATTCGAATCAATTTGTTTGTCGCCGCCGCGGCCGCCGCACAGTGGGTCGCCGAGTCTCACAGCAGCCAAAGGACTCGACGCGAACGTCCTTATCGCTGCGTTTGTCGTTGTGACGCGCGCGTGTGATGCAACAGTTGCCGCCACCTGCCCCACAAAAATGGATCAACTGCTCAAGCAGCTGGCAGCCGCTGCGCAGGCGCACGCCCAGCCTCCGCTGCTGCGCCTGCCCCACTTCAATGGCGTGCATCCACAATCACATCAGCATCCGCATCCGCATTCGCATCCACATCCGCATCCGCATCCGCATGCGGCTTCCGCCTTGCAGCTCTATGCGGCCGCAGCCAGCTGGGCGCCATTTCTGGCCATGAATCCGTTGAACGGCTCCAATGCAACTGATGCGAGTTATCCAGGCTGCCAGGCTTCGGCTGAGGCTGCGGCTGCAGCTGCGAGTGCAAGTGGCAGCGCCTCCGTGCAGATGCTGCGTCACATGGCGCTGCTGCAGCGGGCGAATGCAGCCGCCACTAAGCTGCAGCAGCTCAAGGACCAGCAGCAACAACAGCAGGAGGAGGAGGAGCAGCAGCAGCAGCAGCAGGAACTGGATGTGGAGGCGGGAGCAATGGAGCCAACATCACGCAATTCGCTGCAAATGGAAGCCCATGAGAGTGAGTAAACCAATTGCTGTTCGCATTCGTGAACGTTTTACTGGCTGCCCATATAATCGCAATCGCTTATAATCCTTAGCTCTATAATTTAAGAGTTCTACTGTGCACAATTTCCCCTCAATCTGCCATTCGTCAAGGTTTTACTGACTGATCTATTTAGTTGTGATTATGGATTGGAGTGATTCTAAAGCCTAATTAAGTTCCTAATTAAGCTGTCTGAATAATTAGCCTTCGCATGACTTTCGTAAACGTTTTACTGGCTTCCACACTTATTTATATACTTTCAATACCTTGGCTATTTGATAATTATAATGTTATTACCTTTCTTTTTTCTACATTCCTATTGAAATTTTATCGATTGGCGTAATTATGAAGCCTAATTTAACGTTCAACCAAGCCAACTCAATAATTGCAATTGTGTGGCCTTCGTAAACGTTTTACTGGCTGTTCCACTCAGAGCAGTATAGTTGCAAAAACTATCGCAGTTATGATATGTTTATGATATCATATATGGATATTTCTAGATGAGCAGTAGACTTAACGATCTGCTATTGAGATTTCTGCGTTGCCTTCGTAAATGTTTTACTGGCTTATCGACATAGCTACTGATTTATGATGTACATAAATAGATTTAGCGAACGTTAGTGTTAACTCCTTGTTTTCTGCGTTTGCGTTTTTCCTTACGCTCTTGACATCCTTCAACGTTTTACTGGCATAAATATCACAATTACATAAAGATTATGTCGACCAGAAATGAGCTTTTCTTCATATATATTTTTCTATATATATGTATGTATGTATAACCACTTACGTACATATTTACATACACCAGTATTCATTAATGTTGCATTTATGTTAAATTGTAAACCGTGCGCTAATTGAATTATTTCATCGTTGAGTGACTTTAAACAGCGCTTCAAACCAAATTGCCAGCATTACAATAACAACAACGACAACAACGATAACAACAGCCAATGGCAAATCTGTTAACACACACTCACACAATTATATGCATAAAGCACATATTGTGCACACTCATTAATTTGCACCAAGCATTTTGGCAGCGACGCCAACATCGACTGCAACGGCGGCAGCGACGCTCCGCTGCAAACCAGAACAACAACAACAACAACAGCAGCAGCGAAATCAAACCAGCAAATGCGAAAGCCGAAATCCAGTTTTCTTGTTTTTGTTGTTGTTGCTGCTGCTGTTGTTGCTGGCGCCCCGGCGCGCACTTTATTCAATTTACCAATAAAATTTCAATCGCATTGCTCTTTTTAATCAATTCGCTGCGACACGCACACCAACAACACCAACAACAGCAACAACAACAACTATGCATAATTTGTTTGTTATGTTTTTTGATCAATTTTTAATCAACAGCAAAAATTTTCGTTGGCGCCGCGACGCCTGCAGCGGCCATTTGTGACAATTTTTGTTGTTGCTTTTAAGCTCCACATTCGGACTCGCTCTCTCGCTCACTGTCACACACTCACACTCACTGCTTCTCTTCGCCGCGTTTGCTAGCGTGTGCGAGAGCAGCAGAGAGCTGCCGTTATTCTTGCTGTTGTAGCTTTCGGTGCCTAATTAAATTTGGCTGGCTATTTTGTGCGTTTTATTTTTAACTATGCAAAAATAATTTGGCAACTTCCGCGCGGGCGAGCGACTGAGAGGGCGAGAGAGCGTGGCTTAGCTAAGCAACTGTAAGCAGAGCGAGCGAGCAGGCAAGCAGACTAAGAGCAATGCAAAACGCATGAAATTGAACGCAATTAAGCATGTGCCGTACGTGTGTGTGTGTGAGTGAGTGAGCGTGTAGGAAATAGTAGTGCAATAATTTGTACATTTGTGTGTAGATGAAATTAAAGATATTTTGGGAATATTCATAAGTACCTAAATATGTACATATGTATGTACATACATGGGTACTTGTCATGCCTCGCAAATAACTGTTAACATCAAGAAACCATACACACACGCTCCCATTCTGAGCAGGAGAATTATTTTTTTTCCGTTTCTGTCTGCGTCTGACAGTTTTACGTTGGGCAATTCGCATTATACTCTTTTAAGAAGACTTAATTTGCGAGTAATACAATAGACGCTCACACACTGAGACTTATTCGGAGATGGACTTCAAATTTACATCTACATGCATGCATGCACGCACATGCACGTTGTCGATGTGTACTGTGTGTGAGCGGACTTTGAGAAATACTCAACGGATTCATGCTAGCTCTAGAACATACATACATACATATGCCTAAAAGAAAGTTTATTGATTAAAGAATATCTAATGGAATCTTAGTTTAAAATCCATTTAATATGTTTATATTACCATATAATATATTATTATATCAATTATATAATTGTGACTGAACTCTTCGTAAGGTACATTTAAGATAAGAAAGGCGTACTTACTTACTTGGACGGGAAAGCAAGGAATTTTATGAAAACTCGATGTATGTATGTATGTACGTATGCATATAATATTAACTTAAAATAAGGTATTTCGACGTAAGACTAGAAACAGATTATTTAGTGAATGTTCAACTTTTACAGCTGAAATTGAGCACACACAGTACACAACTATGTAGAAGGTTAGCGGCTGTTGACAAAGCCTCGATAAGCAAGAGAATTTCTTGATATGGGAAAGAAATGGAACTCATTAGACATGCATAAGGGCAGCTGTGTGTAGTACGGACAGGTGAATGAATATTTTTGTTTTCCATTCGCTCTGCTAGTCCAATTGCCACAATGCCAAAATTTTCAGATGCGAGTCTCGAGTCCTGTCATTAAAGGCGACTGCACTGCCCATTGCTCATGTGGCAACGCCCACGCATACACATTCAGTTGTTGTTGTTGTTGTTTTTGCTATTGTTGTTTTGTTTTTAAGCCGCCTCTTGAATTCGAGGCGCTGCTGTTGGATAAACGGGGCCAAGAAATGTGAAGCAGTTCGTCTCATCCTACTTGGACGGGAAATTAACTGCCATTAGTCATTTTTATTGTTTTCGGTCGCGGCCCCGACAACAACAACAATGGCTTAAGGAAAAACTTGGCATGGCCCAAATTGGGCAACAAACAATTTGTTTTAACAATTTTTCCATTTCGGTACGCGGTCCGTGGTCCGTGGTCCGAAGTGAAATGTCTTAATTATTTTGGGAGCTAACCGCCTCCTGCCCGACAATCCGAGAATCCGACAAGCCCAACAAACATACAATTTTCGTTTACGACATTTTAATTAAGTTTTTCGTTGGGTTTTCCCTTCAACTCCTCCTCCTCTTCGGCCACTTTACTTTGACCTTCTCCTCTCTGCCTCTCTCTCCCTCTCTCTCTTTCTTTCTTTCTAACTCTCTTACTCTTTCTCTTGTGGAAATTGAGCAAATTAATAAGAACGCCATTGGCACGCCCCGTAAAACGCCAGAGTTGCCCTATCCAATGCTCTCTATTAGCTGTTGCTGCTTCGGCCTCTGCTGCTGCTGCTGCTGCTGCTGCTGCGGCTACTTCGGCTGATCATCATCAGCAGTGATCATCAGTGATGAATGAATTGAGCTGATCTCCTACTGCTCATTAGCCTCGCCGACCGCGAGCGCGTCTAGTAATTGCCATCATTTCTATGGGGCCTACCTAGACCCTAGATTAATTGAAGTGGAGCTCGAACTGAAGCTGGAGTAGGAGTTGGAGTTGGAGCTGAAGCTGGAGCTGGGGATAGAAATGAGAAGTTGCTGAGTTGCGAGTTAGTCAATTGGTTGAATGTCTCTAAAAAGCAAAATAAAACATAAACAGGCAAATGGATGAGCTCAAAGACGAATCTAAGATACGCTTACAGCTTATTAGAAACTGGAAATGAAGCATGCACTCGATTTCTTAGGTTCTTCTTTGTCACTTATCCTTAAACGTTGCCAGCAATACTTGATGAATTAAGCTGTTCATCATATTCGCCTTTCTTTTGCTAGCATTATTTTTCTTCAAGTTTACTTTAATTCCGCTTTGTGCTTAAACGAAACTTGACTTGTTCTATATTTAATAATTTTCTTGAATTCCTCTTGCTGAAAAGTCTTCCACTGAAAGTTCCATTTTATATTGCTTATTATATACTGAAAACCTTGCTCTATTGATTTGGCTTGCATTTTCCATTAAGTTTTATCCATCCTCCGTTACAATACATTCTTAAACAATGCATTCGTTTATCATGAAGAAATTGTCGACTTTTAAACTACGTGCAACTGCTTGGTGAACCCTTTTCATAGAGTATTTGATGGAAACCCAAAAACAAGACTGGAAGCCACGCGAAGCCATCAACATCAGCGGCTAATGCGCATTTGTGCGTTTGGTCCGATTTCCACAGTCCACAGTCCACAGGCAGTCCAATGTGTCCGATGTCCGATGTCCGACGCTCTCAGTCCGCAGTCCGTAGTCCGCAGTCGGCAGTCTGATTTTCCCCATAATTAATAAACCGCTGAGCATTGAGAGACGTCATTCGTCTCGTTGGCTAATTGGTCGCTCGTCAGATGCCCAGCGAGACGATGAGCGCCGACGCTCCAAATGAGCTTTTGACGAGCGTTTTGCCTCGGGAAATGATAATTATTTAAGTGACTCTCATTTAAAGTAAGCAAAGAGCTGCCAAAAAAAAAAGAAAAAAAACCAACTAAAACGAGCGAAAGAAAATACTTGAAAGAAAACGGAACGAAACGGCACGAAACGAAACGGAACAGCTGCAAATGGGGCGCCATATTATTTGCATAATTTACGAGGGCGACAACCCTGGCTCGGCCAATAAATTCACTCAATTTGTGTCCGTTTTGGCCAACAGCCAAGCAGCGCAATTTTTGGCAACGAGTCCCACAGACCAAGCCCCAAACCCCAAACCCCTAACCCTTCTTTAAAGCCGCAAACCAGCCAATCCCTCCCACCCCACATCCGCCCTTCTGCGTGGGCGTGGGCGTGTGTTGCTATTTAGCTAATAAAAATCAAAAGGCGTTTTGTTCGCTAAACTTAAATTGAAAACACTTCAGCCAAACAGCAACAACAACAAGAAAAGGATAAACACTTCAAGGGGCGGATTTGGCTTAGGTAAAATAAAGCTGCCAAAAAGTAAAAAATTTCCCTCTGTCTGTGTGTGTGTGCGTTGCCGTTTAGCACAAAGATGGCGGCTGCAGATAATGAAATTTGCTGAAATAAAAGAAAGCAAAAAAAGTAACAAAATATAACAACAAAATGTTGATGGGGGGTTCACTGTGGTTGGGGTTGGGGTTGGGGTTGGGTTTCGACTCGACTCTAGCTTTTTGGTTAACTCTCTTTGTTGCTCTCCTCGTTGTTGTTGTTGGCCATTTACAGTTTTGAGGCGTTATTCTTTTTTGTTGCCGCAGCCACGCCCCAACGCCCACTTTAGCAAATGGCCAATAAGTTGGCAGCCAAATTGGCCAGGCCATTCGAGATTAGCCGTTTAGCCAAGAAGTCCCCATTAAGCACCAGAGCACATCGCAAATGAATTCAGTGCCACGCCTACGCGCCCACTGCCGCGCACTACCATCCCCTTTCCATTTTCCTCCTCTTTTGTAGTCAATTTGCATTATTCGTTTTTCATAATTTGTCAAGTGGAAACTCGAGTGGAAAAGGGTGTTTGTTTGCATGGCAAAGCTTGATTTATATTTTCCAGGAATTAGGATACTCTATGACAAAGCAGAATAGCTGTTGTTGCTGATATGGAAATATCCTTTATAGAGTTGTTCACTGAAGTGTCCAAGTATTGGACAAGTATTTAGACCCTAGTCATAGGTCTTATGTAAATGCAGCTGAGATAAATATTATCTACTGATATACTAGATGAGCTAGAAGTGGAATAATATTTTATGTTAACTTGGGATAAGAGTCAAATCGATTATAAGGGTTTTTCTGGATTTCTAGATTTTAACGCTTTTCAATCGAGATTATTATAGGGATCTTAACACTAATTTTTAAAAAGTATTTTAATTTCAATAAGAAAGTCTATCTCCGATATTTTATACTTTACTTTTTCATCGTTTCTATTCGACTCTATATGATAAATGCATATTTATCTTTTATATCTTGTATATTCTACATTTCAACTTCTATTCTCTTATCTTCTATATGACAAAGATGACTATATGATATATGATAAAGGGTAGAAAATATAAGAATATAATATAAGAATCTTTTCTACATTTTTTCCTTCTTCTATATTTTATATTTGATCGTCGAATATTGATCTCCTATTTGCCATCATATACATATATCCATATCGAATCGCCTATTTGCAATTTTTTATCTCTCTTATTATATCATCTATTTTCCATATATTCTATCTGCTATATTTGTTATCTTACATCACATTATAATTATATCATCCACCTTATATTTTGTGTCTTTAATCTTCTAGCTGACATATCTCATCTATCTTATATCAGTAATCATTTAGCTTGTATCACCTATAATGGATGCTATAACGTCTGTAGTTATAAGAACTTCTATTTTCAACGTCATTATTATCTTTTATTTTCTAATATCTAACGTGTTATAATAAAAATGTATAAGAATTAAAATGAAGAAGAGCTTCATAGAGCTTATATATATGTAGAAATAACTTCATTATAATCCAACTATGAATTACTAATATAATATGAAAAGAATACAAGTATCATACAAATGCAATAAAAATCATGCCAATGAATTGATAAATGAAAGATATTTATGTATAGATAGTACAATCTAAGATACATAACTCACATGGTTGATGAATATTAAATGCCGAATATACTGATATCCGCCTCTACCCCACCTCAATCGTCTAACCACTCTAAGTCCAAAACTCGGTAGAAAATTCCTTCAGTTGATATAAATACGAAAGCCGAGGCGGAAAAGAAAAGCCGCAGACACGTAGAGTTAAGCGTTTTACCACAAAAAACCAACGCCCCTCTCCCTTTTCCCTTCTCTCATTTCCCTTTCCTGCTTTCTCCTTGCCAGCTACTCAAACGTTGTGTCGTCCTTTTTTCTGGTCTGCCCGCGCACACACGTTTCGATTTTATGTTATCTCCATGGGGCTTACCAAGTGATACGCCCCGGCTCAGTACACTCAACCACCCAAAACCACCCAAACCACCCAGAAGCGCTTCACGGCCAACGACATGAAAATTATGTAAAACTTAAGTAAAAGATGAGCTCGTCAAGAATTATGACACCCAAGGGACGAAGATATGTGCAAAGCGCAACAGTGAATAAAGCAAACAACAACAGCAACACAAATAACTACACTGTTTAAACAACCCCAAAGTAAAGCCAAGAGTCAAGAGGAAAACGGGATGCAGGAACTTTAAATACCCTGTGAGAGTCCAAAGAAATTCTCAGCAAGTTCAAGCTATAGAACGTTGCAGGCAAAAGTGACGAGTAGCGAGTAGCGAGAAGAAACTAGTTACGAATTGGTAATTGTGACGGGTGGTAAGTGCCATCTGATGAAATATAGTTCAAAGTGAGAATCGAGTAAGGAATACGAGTTATGAGTAGAGGTGAAGGTAAGGCAAAGCAAGGGGTAGCGAGTAGGAAATAACGAGTAATGAGTAGTGAGTCAGATGTAAAGAATTGACGAATAAGGAATAATGTATGATAAGCAACGAGAAGTAACTAACGAGTGATGGGCAACGAGTCTCGAGCAATAAGTAACAAATAGTAACGAGTCATGGGTAAGGGGTGGTGAGTAATGAGTATGAAGAGTATCAACAGTGATTAAAGAGTATCAAGGTTAGTAACAAGTGATAAGTAACGAGTAAGAAAAGTAGCAATAGATCAATGCCAACGAGTAAAGAATAAGTAACGAGTGACCAGTAACGAATCTGACTTATTCTTTACAATAAATAACAACGAGAAATGAGCAAGGAGTCATAAATAATTCAAAGTAATAGGTAACGAGTGACAAGAGTAACGAATTAAATATAGAATTGTAAATTAAAAGTACTGAGAGCTCCATAAATCGACGTGGAAGAGGAAATGAAACATTTTCCGAGTGAATAGTAAGCAAAGAAACGAGTAAATAGGAACCAGTAAATAGTAACGAACATCGATTCACTTGTTTTAAAAGTATAACTGACACTTAAATACGGCGTGAGCAGTAACTATTCATTGACTCAAACTAAGGGGTATACCTGATATCGATGCTCTCTGTACTTAGTATTAAGCTTCAGCTACGCTCCCGAATTCGAGCAAAACGTCCCCAGGCTCCACATAAAACCCCCGCAAAGGAAAGATGCAGGGCAAACATAAAAAGGCAGAAATCAAATATAAACTAAAACTACATCATGAGGCATTTAAGTGGCATGCCCACACACACATACAGAGAAAAGAGAGAGGGAGTGAGAGAGAGAGAGAGAGAGAGAGAGAGGCAGAGCGAGAGAACACTCGCTCAATAGCAGCGAGTTAAGCAGCCAAGCGTTGCCTATGTATCCACCCAAAGGAGAACGTTTGTTTGGCGCTCGTAAATGCCTCATGTGCGTTTATATTGAAACAGATTGCTCCACCAGCCGCTAGAGCTCTGCTGCCTGCCTCTCCAGCACCCGCCAACGACTGCTCCTTACCCGGCTCGTGCTCCTGCTGGTCCTGTAGCTTGCGTCCTTTGTGAAATTGTTGCGGTTTGCAATTTGCTGCAAATGACACTTGTTGTGAGCACCCTCGTTGCCTCGCTGCCACGCTGTCTCTCTGTCTCCCATCAGTGCCTCCTGCCCCTGTGACGCGTCCTTAGCTCTTAGCCCTGGCAGCCATGTTGGTCTCTTCTACATGGCTGCCCGCTTCATGCGTGCGTGCGTGCGTGCGAAGGCGACTGCGACGCGCATCAACCACCAAAAGGCAGCCCAGCCAGCTAGCCAGGCAGGCAGGACACACGCCCCACCACCCCCACCGCCTCTTAGCCAGCAATTGGCCAAGCAACTGCTGCACCCCCCCTCCCCCTCCCCTGCAGCGCTTCTTCTGTGTCCTAGCGCTCGACACTTTGGGGCTAATACAATTTATACACTTGGCTTGGCGTCGTTTCGGTTTGGCTCACTGCCACGCCTGGCAATGTGGTCCGAGTCAGGAGTCCTGTGCCAGGACATGCCACAGTCACTGGCAGAGCCAGCGGCAGAGGCGGCAGCAGAGGCAAAGGCGGGCCACGTTTGTCAGCCAGTTTTACGGTTGGATCAATGTTTATGCCGTTACACACAGACGCACGCACACAATCACAGCGCGGCATTTATCCTTGTTACACGAAACACACACATAAACCGAGAGTCCTTGCCACACACCCACACGCACACACACACACACACACACACACACACACAACCACCACCCACCCAGCCAGCTACAACAGCAACAACAGCTTTGGAGCTGCCTGCTCGTTGGCTTTTGGCGACGTTTGTAAATTGGAAAATTTTTCCCTCGCATGTGTGTGTATGTGAGGGGATGTTGTATGTGTGTGTGTGTCTGTGCTTGCCTTGCCTTGCCGTTGTTGTTGTTGGAGCTACATATTTCTTGTATCCATCGCCTGGCTCGTTCCGCTCGTTGAGCCCCGCTCGTCCCCATCACCTCCCGTTGCCTTCCGCTTGCCTCGTTGTATCTAATAAACCTTAAATGAAGGCAATATTGTGGGGTTGTTTTGGGTTAATATTGAAACGATAAAATTGAATTGAGCCCTATGCCACAACACAGGCAACAACAACAACAACAACAACAACGACAACAACAGCAACAGCAAGGCAGACGTCCCTGAAAGTTTTTTGCTTGCTTTATTATTTTGTGTCTGAACTTTTGTTGGATTTTTGTGAGTTGTAATGACACTTTTAGCTGACTTTGTAGCCATTTTGCTAGCTATCTCTATCACTATCAGTCTCGCTCTCTCTCTCTCTCTCTCTCTCTCTCTCTCTCTCTCTCTCTCTCTGTCTCTCACTCTCCACTCTCTCTTTCCCTTACTCTCGAGCTCTTTGATTTGGTATTGAACATGTTGTTGTTGCTTGTCCTCGTTTAGCTGCGTGCGGTTTTTAATCAATTTTTCCAAATAAAAATTTTACCATAACTTTTTCTATTTCGTTGCTCTCAATGTGAGTTGCTGAGTGTATATGTGTGTATGTGTGTGCAGAAGTAAGCATTAGCTATATATATGTGCTCTACGACATCTAAGTGCATATTCGAAAATCGTGGATTATTAATTCTTTTCAGTTATCGATTATTATGGAATATTAAGAGAAAGTAAAACTTTTTTCACATCCTTATCGATAGCTATTGAGTGTTTTATCGATAAACAAGAGCTATAAAATAATAATAGAATAAATCAAGAAACCCCGCTTTCCCAGAGTAACACTAATAGAATAACATAAAACTGTCAACTAAACAAAAATGATTTGACGTCCAAAGCGATAAATATCGATCAACTATAACTTATCGATATATGCAACTGGGATTTGTAAAAGGTATTCATCATTAATTTAAAAAGCTGCAGCACATTGATAAATAAAATGTATAAAATCTTTTAAGAGACCCCTCAACTTGCTCGAAGGAGCAAATGTTGGAGTGGATGCGTCGAAGATAAATTTAAAAAAATTACAAAAAAAAACAAGTAAGAAAGCTCTGGTGTAGACTGCTCGTCTACAAGATCCCCTGAACTCTTCTTCGAACCAATAATATTCCAATAATTATTCAATTCGTTTCTGCACGCGTAACAAACTATACATGCACACACACGCACGCAGCCACACGTTGATATACGCTTGTAGGCATGTATGTTTGTACGCGTTGCTGTCTCGCTATGTCGCTTGCTCTGCCACGTTGGTTTTGCTGCGATAACTTATTTGGTTAATAATTTCTAGTTTTAATGTTTAATATTTCTAGACGGACAATCGTAATAAAACTTTCAGATTATGATCATGACATCCATATCTATAAGCCAAACCAAACTGCATGTCTCTAGTATTTCAAATACATATTTTACACATTTGGGGTGTGGGGGGAATCGGGGACCGGAATCCAAAATCTGACAAAAACCTAAATTATATTAAATTAGTATCTATATATATGCAGAAGAATTGGAGGCTCTAACTCTAAAGATTAACGAGATATAATTTGATAGCTGATTCTCGATGAATGTCTTATCGATAACTCTGTAACTATAAAAGTTATCGAA
Organism: Drosophila buzzatii; assembly: GCA_035045845.1. NCBI lineage: Eukaryota > Metazoa > Arthropoda > Insecta > Diptera > Drosophilidae > Drosophila > Drosophila buzzatii. The sequence continues at coordinate 1,732,934 of JAWNOS010000105.1, read as the reverse complement.
TTTCTGAAACAAGCTCGTACTCTCTAGCTCTTATATCTTCGGACAGACGGACATGGCTTTATCGACTCAGCTCGACATCCTGATCAAATATATATGTATATACTTTGTGGGGTCTGTCACGCCTCCTTCTGCCTGTTACATACTTTTAACAAAACCATAATAGAGGTATCTCTTGTATAACGCGGTCTTATACAACGCGGTTTCGATATAACGCGATTTGGAAAAATTAGGTTTCAGTGCACATAATGTGCACATAATTATTTAAATATTGTTTTTTAATTTTTTAAATATCTATGTATGTACATATGTATTATTATTCATATCTTGTGCTGTTAATTGTATAAGAAAGTCTGAACTTTAGTATTGAGTTGAAGTATATATGCATCGGTTTTTTTGGAACATATTGGAACATAACCCCCAAATTTATATGAAAACTATGTTTTAGATAAGGAACTACATAAAGCGCAATTCTTCTGGAACGTAACTATCGCGTTATACGAGGGATGCCTGTACTTTGATTTCCCATTTTCATATACATATACATACATGCATATGCGTGTCCAGGTACCTCGAGTGAGTGCTATGCATTGAAGTGTTTGTGTTTGTTCAGTTATTTCACTTTGCATCACTCTTACAGCACCGAAATTGAAAATTTTTTAATTTCTTCGCATGTAATCTATCAACATATTGCAATTCCCGACATCACGATGAATGACGGAAATATTATATATATATATATATATATATATAATCAAGAATTTTCAGAAATTCGATAACTTTTACCGTTTCAAAGTTATCGATGAAAACATATTTTTAAAAATAATATCTCGGTCATCTTTAGATTTCGATTTTGTCGGATTTTGGATACCGGCTCTATATCTATTATAAATATCTATCAAAGCTTTTCTAAATGATATCAGGAATATACCAACTACATACATACATGTATAACCATGACTCAACCAAACAAAATATAATATTATCTGCATATGCAATATGGTATAGTAGTCTAATAAAGTAATATGTGTGGTATAAGACATGTGTATTATTGTATAAGAGATGTGAATGCTTAACTCATGAGCATGCAAACGACAGCAGAACATATACATATACATATGTATCTGGTTATATAGTATAGTTCATTTGAGTTGGGCAAGTGTTATACATATATACAGTCATACATAACATAGATATGGATCGTTTGTTCATTCGCTTTATTTCTTCATTTTCATTTTATTATTTAGTGCCGCTTTTAGCACACTTTGCGCCTTGGTGTCTGCAATGCTTTGCATCTGCCTCCGTTTGGGCCAAGTTCTTTTGTTGTTTTTGAGCCAAAGCACAGAAATAAAGAATAATAAAAATAACAAAATTTGCGTGCATACGAAAAGTAATTCAAATGCCGACGGCATTTTATTGGCCAAAACGGAAGAGCGTGTGTTTTTGTTGTTGTTGCTGTTGCTGTTGCTGTTACTGAGGCAGTGGCTGTTACGTTTTTTTTATTAATTGAAAAGTTAATTAAAGGTGATAAAAATTATACATGCCACCGATTTTCGCGCTGCAGGCGTTCGCCAGCGACAGCAACAGCAGCAGCAACAACAACAACAACAACAACAACAGCAATGAGCAAGTCAGCTAAAACAAAAAGAAGGAAAAACACGTTTCAATTACAATTACATATAAGCATGCACATACACATGAATATACATACATGCATATGTATGTGTGTGTGGACTAAATACATGTGTATGCATGCATGTATGCATATTTAATGCTCAATAAAAACCTTTGATGCTCTTCTTAAACATGTACATATATACACACACACATACATCGTATATACATATATACATATATGATGTGTGTATGTATTTTATATGTTGTAGCGCTTATAGATTCGAATATACCTCCCAGTTTTATCAATTTTAAATACAGGCTCTGCTTTTACGCACAGCAAGTTACAAAAGCAGAGCGCTTTCCGTTTTACTCTCATTCTCATTCTCTCTCTCTCTCTCTCTCGTTCGCTCCCTCGCTGCAGAGCTGACGCGTCGCAGTCGCAGTCGACGTGCGACGTCGCCATAGTTTCGTGCTAAAAGCAGAGAGTGGACGTCCGGGCGGCAGAGCAAGTGGGCGGCAAGTGTGTTGGTGCGAGCGAGATAGCGCACGTGTGCAGCTTGGCAAGTTAATTAAATCCTCATGTATTAATCACGGCACCTACCATCATCGGATGGCCGCAGTCGCTGCCAACAACGCCGCCGCCACCTCCTCTGTCCCTGCTGCCTCTACCATCATGACGCTCTATTAATCGCCATCGCCGCAAACAAACTCATCCTGGCGCGCCTCTCTCCGTCTCTCGCTTTCGTACTCTCTCCCTTTAGACGTCGGCGTCGCTGCTCCGCTCAGCTTGCATCCTTCTTCCCCTGCCATTCGCTGGAATTGAAGCTCGAGTCTCAGTTTCGGTTTCAGTCTCTGCGCTTGCGTGATTCTGATGGCAATTTAATTCCTTGGTAATTTGTTTTGATGTGATGTGCGACTTGAAATTGATTGAGATTGTGTTGTTGTTGTTGCTGCTGTTGTTGTTCTTGTTGTTGTTATTGTTGCTGTTGTTATTGCTGCTCTGGCTCGGGCCAATAACAAAGGCAACAACAACAGCAACAGCAACTACAACGGCAGCTGAGAATTTATTAAAGCGGCAGCAGAAATCAATTTTTATGCTCAGCTTTATTTTTGCGCTCTGCTTTTCGCTTTGATTTTGTTGTTGTTGTTGTTGTCGCTTTTAGCTTTTTGGTAGCCCTCTTCACCTTTGCTGCTGCTGCTTCTGCTGCTGCTGGTTCTGCTTAAGCATAAATCATAAGCCATAGCCCAGACACACAAACATACATAACTTTCAATTAATAAACTATTGTCTATATTAATAGATTTCTGGTTGCCCATAAATTTAATTTGTTTGCTCAATTAATTTTATTCAAATTTGCATTTGTGTGTGTGTGAAAAAATACGAGTTGATTGGTTTCCGATGAAAAAGGTAAGAGTTCAGATGAGTTAGTTCATCTGAACAGTGCAAAATAAGAGCTGGTGCATAGATTTATAAATAGATATAGAAATTACTAATAAATAATTTTTATTTACATATATATACAATATGAGTTAGTTCATTTGAACTAGATCTCTTTTCATGAAAAGTTATATACACTATCAAAATAAGTCAGTCAAGTTCATTTGAACTAGATCCCTCATGGAACGATTTGTTGTAGTATAAAATTCATATACGAAAATTAATAGAATGAGATTATATTACAAGTAGTGGACAATATGCAATATAAAATGGAGTCATTTGAACTAGTTCACTCATTGTGAAAATACGAGCGTAACATTTATATATATATTCCTTGTGAATATGAAAAATATACCTTTTTTATCTTGTAACATATTGACTCAGTTCATTTGAACAAGTTCTCCCTTGTAGCAGTGAAACATATATTTAAGGAAATAGTAATTCCGCTACAAACTATTTTGTTATGTGAGACCTAGTTCGAATGAACCTTGTTCATAAGTTTGAACTATTTGTCATATGGTTAGTTATTATATTAGTAATTATTTATTACTATTTTCTAGAATATATTCTTCAACAATACAATATATTTAGATAAAGGTTACATTTAGTAGAGCATCATTAGTCAGTTCTATTGGAAAGCAAACATAGAAATTACTTTAAAAAGTCATAAATTAAAAAAATACATTTACAATTTCTTAAACACAGCGGAATAACCAATTGAGCCAGTTCATTTGATCGACTTTACAACTTTAAAGAAGCTAAACATCTTAATACATGCAGTTGAGTCAGCTCATTTGAACTAGTTCTCTCTCAACAAATTAACCAATGTAATAGAAGCTGACTCAAGCTTAGTGTGTAATTAAATTGACTCGGTTCATTTGAACCATTTCTTTCCCACTTGATGCCTAGCATTCCATTTATTTAGCCAATTTCAGTTCTTTGCTGATTTTGCCTTTTCCATATTTATTAGTCTTATTTGTTCAATTTGATTCGATTTGCCTAACGATTCAATCACAAATTGTTCCACCCACATAAATTGCATATTTGCCTAAGCATCGCATTTGCATTGCACCTGCAGCAGTTCTTCTCTTACTTATCTCTCACACACACACATACATACACAGATTCAAATTGAGATTCGGTTCATTCGGTTCCAAAGTATACGCCCTCTCGTGCTGGACGCCGTTCGTAATCAAATTAAGTAAATTACAAGCTCTCAAATGTGCAAGACTCGTGTTTTACCTGGGCTAATAACTGCCGAAAAGGAAAAGTTCCATATATACCAGTTGTGGCAACACGAATTCCCCTCAGCCCCTCCCTCCACCAGCCCCCTCCCGGCATTCCGATAAGCTGGCAACCTCGAACCTGAACTGCAAACTGATCGTGCGATCAGTGAAAGGAGGGAACCAACACGGACTAAGCACAACAACAACAACAACAACAACAACAACAACAAGAAGAAGAAGAAAACGTTGCCACAACTTAAGAACTCAATTTGAAGTTTTAGTTAGCCATCTCACTCCAACAGCAGGCGTACGTTGCAGTCGCTCTCGCTCGCACTCGCCGCGCCAAACGCATCTGTCGTGCGCTGGCTGATCTTTGCCGCGCTTCCTTTCTAAATTGATTTTGAAAACAAAATGATCGTAAATTTTGATCGCCTTTGCAGCCTCTGCAAATTACTGAGCTTTTGCTCCGAAACTGAAACCAGACCCGCCCTGATCATCAGTTGTTGTTGTTGTTGTTGTTGTTAATGTTTTGTTGGTGTGCCTTGGCTTTTATGGGCCTTGATTGAGTTGTCATATTTTATTACCGAAAATTTTAGACAACGCCACAACGACTTTGACTGGATCGCAACCGCAGCGAAACGTTTCATTTGCCGTGGCGAATTGGGATCGAGGCGACGCAGACGTAGACGTCTGGCTGCGACGCTAACTGCGCTGTTGGCTCACATACATACGCTTAACACCTGTGTTCGCCTTGCACTCACTCGCTGCATGTGTGTGTGTGTGTATGTGTGTGTGTGTGTGTCTTTATGTGTGTGCATGTGTGTGATATTCAGGTGATAATATGCCCGCCATTTTCGTAATGGAAAGTAATTATTGTTTGCGGAAACGAATTACAGTAATCGTCATAAAATGTTTCCCCATGACTGCCTACAGCAAACCAGGCGAGGGAACGCCAAACCAACAACCAGGCAACTGCCCAACACCAAGACCCAACAATCAGCGGCAGTAAACAGCAACAACAGAAACATGGAACAGCCGCTACGGCAGCAGTTGTCCGTTGTGCCCTGCTATAATCAAGGGAAATAACATTTTCAAGCAGCGTTAAAACTAACATTAATTATGTCCGAAACGAACAAAACGATCAGCGAGAGCGAGAGCAAGAGCCGAAGAGGCGAAAACGCGAAACACGAAAGCAAACCAAATTGGGCGAAACTTTCAAAGAGAGCCAGCGTGAACGAACGTAAGAGCGCGAGAGAGTGCGAAAATGGGCAGTAAGAGATGAGAGCGTGCATGCTTAGCTGTTGTTGTTGGTGGTGTAGCTTTTTGAGGAGAAAGACGCTGGCGCCCTCTATTGTATAAATAGAGCAGATAGTGTAACGAATGCTAGTCGGCCCAAGCGCACACAAATGACAGTAAAATGAAGAAATTGAAAAAAGGCAATGTGCAGCAGCTGAAGATGGACGACAGCAGCAGCAAGAGCAGTTGCAGTGGAAGCGACTGCAACAGAGACAGAGGCAACGGCAGCGACAGCATACGAAACATTGCTCAAGAGTTACGCCCCAGACGCGCAGGCGCAGCAGCGATGCGGCTGCAGGCGGGCAGCAACAATGTTGGAATTGGTACTGGAACCGATGGCAGCGGTGGCAGCGACGCCAACGCCTAACGAGCGAGCGAGTGAGCGGGAAAGAGAGAGAGTGAGAGCGAGTGAGAGCTAGTGAGCGAGCGACGTTAATAAGAAATTAATGTCTTGATCATTTTCGATCGTTATGTAAATCAATCAGGCAAATTATAGCTCAGGGGCTTGCCACAATAATTAGACCCTATTCGTAATGCAGCCACAACAGCAACGCAGCCGATATGAGAGCGAGAGCGAGAGAGAGCGATGGAGAGCGCAGAAGACAGAGATGGCGCATAAAGGCCCGATAGTCATGGCGTGCAGACGACTCAAACGCAGACGCTGACGCGCCCCTCGAAAGCAGAATGCAAAAAAAAAAAAAGAAGAGAAAAGACGAAGATGAGCAGAGTAGAAAGGGAGGAGACGAAATATTTTTGCTTGCATGCAACGCCTTGATGTCTTCTTCGGAGCTCGAGTCTGAGCCTGAGCTGGAGCCGACGTCTTCATTAAAACAACAAAACATTTATGCGCCGCTTTGGCATGTCGATGTCCAGTCCGATCGCAGGCAGCGATCGCTCGTTCGTTCTTTCGTTCGCTCGCTTGAGAGGCTTTCGTCAAGAGTCCAGCTAGAGGCATCCAGCTTCAGCTCGAGCTCTGGACTCTGGCAACGTAACAAGATGCGTAAAAATTATTGATTTTCCTTGACTTGATTGTTGTTGGCTATCAAAATTTAATCATAACATGCAACACGAGACCAGCGAGTGACAGGGGGAGAGAGAGAGAGAGAGGGTGAGAGAGTGAGGAGAAGGAGAAGGAGGATTGGCAACATGTTGCCAAGTTAACCACTTGAATTTTCAATTTTGCATCGCAGCAGCAGCAGCAGCAACAGCAACAGCAGCGGCAGCGGCAGCGGCAGCGGCAGCGGCAGCAGCAGCAGCAAGTAATTTGCTGCGTTGACGTGCCTGGCGTGGCAGATGAGCAATGACCCAGCACACGAGCAAAGCAATGGTCAATCGGGGGGCAGCAGGCAGCGTGGGGCAGGGGCAGACACTGTAGCTCGTCGTGTCGATCAATTCATTTTAATGCAAACAACTCATATAAATTCATGTGCAACTTGGCAGCAGCAGCAGCAGCAGACACTGAGCCCGTTTTGAGCCTCGACGCCAGATCGACAGATCGGTCGATTGAAGTGGCCTCAATGCCAGGAGGATCTCCACTTCACCGTCCCACGCACCCGCTCGATATCTTTGCTCCGTGTCCACTCGGGTCAGTCACTCAGTTGTTCAGGGCTTCTCTCTCCAATTACCGTCGTGGCAAGTGCAAAGAAATTCATTAATTTAAGTGCCACACATTTGTTGCCCACTGTGCGGCTCCCCCTTCCCTTACCCCTTACTCCATCCACTCTCTTTCACTTCATCCTTTGCAGCTTCAACCAGGGGCTTAGGAAATGGGAGTGTAAACGTAATGCAAATGTAATAGCAACATCTTCTTAACCAGGCCAATTACATGAATGCCATCAATTATATTAGAACTCGTGATGTAGAGCAGAGAAACTTACGAGTCCAAATCCGATTTAGAATGGAATGCAAATTTTCGTGAAGAGATTAACGAGTGTAAAACATTTACAAATGTGGTAAATGGAAGGAAAGAGTAAAATCAATGAAAGTAGAGAAAAAGAAGAGTGAACCAATAAGGAAGATGTAGGAGAGAGAGAGATATAGATAGAGAGAGAGAGAGGGAGAGAAAGATACATGGAAAATAAAGAGAGACATATATAGACTGAGAAGTGGCAGATAGATGCAGTTAGAGAGGGAAAGACAAATAAATATATCAGATGAATTTTATTTAGTTCATATAAGATCAAATTTAGATAACAATCAAAAGATTTCGATTCGGATTTGGAAAAGTTTGAAGGAAAGGATAATGAATAATTAAATGATTGATGGATTGATTGACAATTGATTGTTATGCTTAATAATACAATGCCTATAATCTGATCATGTCATATAGAAAGTTTAAGTTGCAGAAGAAATATACCTTCAATTTCGAAATATAAAAAAGCCAAAATACAATTGAAATATTAAATATTCAATTAAATATATTTTTAGTCTCTTTTTCTAATCACTTTTCTCTAATCTATTTTATACCTGAACATATAATCAATAGGAGCTCCCAACTGTATAATGTCATAGTAGATACGGATTTTCTTCCATATGCATGTCGGCCTAAACGAGCTGCTCGCACATATAGTTAAATGTTTCTGATGATTTCGGGATTCTCACGTCTCGAGATTCTCATGGGGCACGCTCGGAGCGTTTAGCGTGCGGCGTGCAACGATTTAACACACTCCAAAGTTAGAGACGCTGTGGACGCTCGAACAATTCATCAAAGTGGAAGAGCAGCAAAAACAAGCAGCTAAACGACTTTGACAGCCACTGAAAACTCAGACGAAGCAAAAGGGGTTACAAAAAAAAAAAAAGAGAGACGAAACAAAAAATTAAAAAAAAAAAAAACATTTGGAAAATCAAATAGAAAACCCTGTTAACAGAGGCGCGTGGCTCGATTCTGTAGTTAGTTTTTCCCTACTCCTTTTTTTTTTGTTTTATGGGATGCTGCGTGAGGGTCGCATAATTAGCAGCCCTAATAAGAGGTGTGCCTCTGTGTGTGTGTGTGTGAACTACAATTTGTGTGTACTTTTTTTTTATTTTTATGCACTTTTTTTTTATTTATTTAACTGTTACTCTAACTCTATTTGACTCTAATTTTTTCTAGTTTTTTTCCCTACGTTTTTCAATTTTTTTTGCTCTCTGAGCGAAATGCAAAAAGCAAAGCAAAACAAATCAAATCATGTGACAAGCTTCTAATGAACCTCAAAAGGTGCTGCGACGACCCGCTCAAATGGTCTCTGCCAGCCCGGCGTCTGACATTTGTGTGGCCTATAAATGCTAATGAGCCCTCGTTTGATGGTCTCATTTTTTATTTTATTTTTTACATTTTGCTGTTTTTTGTTGTTGTTGCTGGGAGTTAATTTTTTTTATAGATTTTTATGGTGATTTTTTGGGTAATTCTTTGTGGGTCGTTCGACTTTGTGGGAGACTGAACAGATTTGCAGGCACTGCTAGCTGGCACGGGCCTTGCCACGGGCCTTGGCACTGGCCGCGTTCACAGATTTGATTCGCCTTCGGTAGCCCCCAGAGGCGGGTAGTTTTGCCCGCTCAGCGTTATGGTCACGAGCCTTGTTCTTTTTCCCCCTAGGGTACTCTTCGCTCTCTCTACCTCTCTCTCTCTCTCTCTCTCTCTCTCTCTCTCTCTCTCACTCGTTCAATCTGTTTGTTGGTCTCTTTGGGTGTTTGTCGCTGCATTTTGTTCCACTTGAGTTTGTTTGCTTAACGACCTTTGAAATTAGGCAAAGCTGAGGGGCAATAGGCGTTAGAGATGGACCCAATGCAGCAGCCCGTAGATTAGACGCTGTCCGCAGAGTCTGACAAAGCGGCAACAACGACAGCAACAACAATAATAATAACAATTTATACTATTTATATGCAAATTTGCAAGCGCCTCGAAATTGTGCACCATTTGCTGGCCTAATTAAAATAGGGCTAACAATTTTAATTAGGCCAAAATGTAAACTCAACAGAAGCACACAGACGTACAGACAAAACGAAATGCATGAAGTCACATTTAAATCAAACGAAGAGAAAAAGAGAGAGAGAGAGAGAGCATTAAATTAGTGTCTCTCTTGTGTCACATATATATGAAAAGGGTTAAGCCTTGCGTGTAGATGAAATCCTATTCAATATGCACGTCGAAAAATTCTTCAAGATGTTGAGCTGAGATCGTGATGCTTCGGTTTTGCTAGCTGATTATTTTTAATGAAGAATGAATAAGATCAAAACAAAAAGAAAAGGTGAGCAGATTGTTTTTTAAAGCTATTTCAAGAATCTTCCGTTTCGCTGTTGACTAGAGCTAATAAAATCATTGATTGATTTTAATGTTATTATTAAGTGTTGAGTTCATGCCATTGGCATTGCTTTTTCGCAATAAATTTATTCATTTCGTCAGACTTAAACGATAGCTGAAGGAATGCCTGAAAGATAGGTGATCCGGTAGAGAATTGAAAGGTAATTGTCTGATGGATGAAATTTCTTTGAGATTATAAAAAATAATTATTTCATTTAATTATTTCACTCACTTTGAAAACAAGTCTTTGTGCATTCCAGCAAACTCCGTTGAATCGAAAATAATTTTGATAACAAAACGAGATAACAGAACGTGAGATGATGATCTCATGTGAACCCTAGTTAGATTTTACAAATTAATTTTAATTTATATTATCATTCAGTATTTTAGTAGTAATGAATACTTTATTTATTTAGTTTTAATTTGATATTTATAGGAAATAGTATTTTGTTTTTCATTATTCATTTCGTACAATAGAATCCGGTTATAACGACTTCGCTTCTAGCGGTCGTACGGCTCTTATGACTAAAATTCTGGTCCCCTTACAAACTTACATGGATATAGCATCTTCGGGGTATAACGGGAAACGTTAACGGGGTATAACGCCGTTATAGCCTGGTATAACGACCGTCGTTCTACTGCTTCAGAGAAACTATTGGATGCAGCCCTTATCGATGGTGTTGCTACTCTCGACTCCTGGTTCGCTGTCTCTTTAACTATTCTGTATACTATAGACAGTTACGAGTTCTATGATCACGCTCTTAGCAAAAAGACTCGCAGATTCACTTTCCTTATTCATGTATGCCATGAATATAATACGCATATGCATATATGAATATTGTGAGTCTAAGCAAGGACAGCTGACGTAAATTATTCCAAATATGCAAACACCAAAAATCGATGAGTTCAAAGCAAAGCAAATTATAATAATAATGAGTGCAGATAAATAGACATTTGATCTATGTTCAGCATGATTAACCCTCAAGGTAAATGAGAGCGAGCGCTACTAATAGATGCCCTGCGATAGATCACTGAGTTCACATAGACGCACAGAGGGATAAATTAGCTTAGCTCGACTCACCCCTTGATGCTTAGTCAAGCAACTATGTACTCTATATGATCTGCCACGCTTTCCTCTCTCAGCTGGCTAATCTAAGCATAAATCAAATTTACTGTCAAGCTTCTGCAACTCTTTCCTTGAGACTTTCCCATAATGAACTCGGCCCATAGCCTTTGTTGTTCTTATTCAGCGCCGCTTGATTGTCTCACTAACTGATTTGGTAGCTGTCATAATTTTTGTACTCTTATCAAAATGTTGCTCGTCCATTATCTGATTTATAACCAGCCCTGCTTCCATCGTCCCCGACACGCCCACTCCCAGGCAGAGGCTTGGGCCCCAGTTTGCTATCGATTTGAGTTAATGTATGAAGGCGCCTTGTAGCAAATTAGGGGCATGGACCCCAAGCACAACTATGCCACAACAAGACAAAACTGAGCGAGAGAGAGAGAGAGAGAGAGTGAGGGAGAGAGCGTGCTCGAACAAAGTCAGAAAGTCAACAGAAACCATAATTCAGATAATTTTATTTATAACACCCTGGAGGAATTATATTTTATTTACTCTTTCAAGTGTGATGATGAGGCCGCTGAGCCAAGAGCCGAGAGACCCATACGAATGGACAAGCGATACCAAGGACCTGTTCCCGCGCACCCATCCCCCCTCGTCGTACCCTTCATTGTGTGTGCATGTTTTTGTATCTATGAAGTCTCTGGGTCCTTTGTTGTGTCAATCGAGGGTTGGAACGGGCCTCGAGACACTCCTTCGATTTGGTAGCAGATGTGTTTATAAATTGTTGAAATCTGTGTGCATTTTAACATATGAATATCACGTAGTGCCGACTCTGGCCAAGAGGGGGGATGCTTCAAGCTGAGGCTGTTTCTCTTTGCCTTCCTCTCCTTTCGTTCTCCTTGCTTTGCTCTTGGGGTCGGCCGCATCATTGTCATCATTGCATGGAGCTATCGAATATGCGCATCAAAATGAGAATTCGATTGGTTTTTAGTTTACGTCTGACCCTCTCTCTCTCTCTCTCTCGCTCTCTCCCTCCCTCATCTGTCTGTCTCTCAGTTTTAGTAATTTTACTTGTGAATTGTTAAGTGATCGCGCCCCTGGCCCCCACACAGCTCTAATTGGTTAGCCAGCAAATTCTGCAATTAAATTTCACTTAAAACTGCAACTAAACACAGGCATTGCCTTTGGCCACGAAGGAGGCGGCGAAGGAGGACGATTTGGGGCGAACGAATTGGGTTCGCGCCACATGTAATTTACTTCCGCAGCGGCGCTTTAAACATATCCGAGGCACCAGGCCCAAGCAACACCCACCACTTCCTAATTGTGAAAACCAATTTGCGCTGCTATAAATTAGAAAGACAAACGACGGCAACAGCAACAGCAACAGCAAAGGCAACGGCAACGGCAACGGCAACGGCAAAAACATTGCCAAATGCAATGTGGCCGCCCGAGTCAGAGGCAGAGAGCTCTGCCAGCCAGCCAGCTATCAGGCAGGGACTGGCAATTGGGGGCAGGGACAACTATGGCTGGCTGCTTGAAGGCTGGCCGGGTATGGAGCGACCATCCAGCCACGCCCACTGGCGTTGCCGGCTGGTTCCTGTGTTCCTGTGTGCGGTTAGCCGTTAGCATATCTTGGAAATTTACATAAATAGACTTTAATTGTTTGCAATTATAATACGAGCCTAGCGAAATGCATAGACAGCCAAAGAGACCAAAAGCAGAAGTCCCTCTCCCTCTCCCGCTCTCTGTCTTTCCGACTCTAGATTCACGTTGGCTATATGTGTTGTCTCCCTCACTGCCGCCCTCTGTCTCTGCCTCTGCCTCAGCCTCGCCCTCTTGCCCTTCACCACGCCCACACGCTTGTCGGTTAATTATGCTCGCTTGTTGGCAGCAGCTCCATTTGCCTTTTGCGATGTGCGATTCGCGATTTGCAATTGCGATTTACCATTAGCGATTTGCGTTTAGAGCTGAGCGCCTAATGCCAACGACTTATCGACTTTTGCAGTTTCCTCCGCCTCTGCCTCTGCTTCTGCCTCGGCGTCCGCCCACGATGATGAGACGGCCAGCGAGAGCAGCGCAGCAGCCGCTGCCAATCGGCGACGGAGCCGCACAAACTTCAACACCTGGCAGCTGGAGGAGCTGGAACGGGCCTTTCTCAGCAGTCACTATCCGGATGTGTTTATGCGCGAGGCGCTGGCCATGCGGCTGGATCTGAAGGAGGGACGCATAGCGGTAAGTCGCGAGAGCGAAAAACATTGACAATATCGATTATGTCACATTTGTGGCAGTATATTAGCGATAACATTAGTAGTAATCGATAAGCAAATAATCAATCTTCAAATATGTCAAATTTGTGGCAGATTGAAGATACATATATATTGGCAATATGTAAAATTATACTTTATTATCCTTGATTATCATATACTCTCAAGATTCTTATGGATAACATCCATGGAAGTATCCTTATAAAAATATATAGCAATATATATAAATGAATTGCTATAAATAAAGCAACTACTCAATTTTCGGATTCTGTATCTGTACATAAATAAAATTCAAAAGTTTGATTAGGGAATATAGCCCATGCGGAATAATCGATAACTTCAGCGTGTCAATATTTTAATATATATATTTTTCTAAATTCTTAACAGTATAAGATAATGCTGCAGGTATTGCCACCGATAAAGATATCTCCTTGATGTAATCGATTAATAAATCGATATTTAACGATTTATTAAGTTTTATAATATTAATTTGGCTCATTCAATTCATGTTGTCAAATATTGCTGGATTCTACTTTAAATTGACATTTCCAGTGTTTAACCTTCTGTTATCGATTGATGCTAAACGATTAACATGACGATATCTATACGTTTACATAATTTTATAATAATAATAAAACAAAAAGATATCAGTAAATTCAGAAGTCCATTTTGCAATGCAATTGTTATCGATAGCTATGATTTGATATAATCCATCAATTTATCGATAACGTTTATCTTACAATATTGACTTTAAAAAACTCACATACAAATTTTCTCAAGTTTATTTGACTATAAATTAATCGATGTATCGATATCTATGTGTATTTGTCATGCTACAATATTAACTTTACCAACTCATATAATCAATTGCATAATTCATTTTCCAATGAAATTGTCATCGATAATCCTATTCCTTTGCCTTTGTTACTGGCATCGAACCCGATCGCACCTGATTGCAGTGGCATTTGCGTGCGATAGGTAAAACAATTTGACTGCAACTGCAACTCAATTACTCAATAAAACCAATTACCCGACTATTTTTATTCATTATAATTCAGTTTATTTCATTTCGAATTGCGTTTCGTGCCGCTCGCTGCTGTTGGAATGATTTCAATTGCATTGCCCAAAGAGTTGACGCTGTCGATGACGATGACGACGACGACGACGACGACGGCGACGGCGATGCCGTTGCTGTTGTTGTTGTTGTTGTTGTTGCCATTGCCATTGCCATTGCCGAGTTGCATGTCAGGCGTGTGATTATCGTCGTCGGTTTCTTGGGCTGGGACATTATTCTATGTCTGCGTCTACGCTTTAGCCAGAAATTGTTTCTTGACATGACATATCAATTTGTCAATGCGAACAAGACGAGACAAGACTGCGACAGACAGTCGGACGAACAGTTGGACAGGTGAGCCAGCTGGCTGATGGGCGGCGCAATTCGACTTGGTTTTGGTTCAGGTTGAGGTTTGGGCGCTCGTTAAAGCGCAGGCAACGTGAGCATCGCATGCAGCTACTCAAAAACAATTTGCTGCACATTAAAAAATGCACAATGCATGCAAATGACTTCAAATTGAAGTGACACACTCGCACACACACACACACACACACTCGCACACTCACACAGACAGGGAGACATTTGAACGCCCACTCGAAATGCGTTTGCGTTGCGCTTGAGTCGCTGCTCAAACTGCCCCCAATTAGGGACGCCATTTTGTTTACGACCCGCCGTCTAACCCCATGCATAACGAACGAGTGCATATCGAAGCCGAAGCCGAAGCCGAAACCGAAACTGAAACTGAAACAGAGAACAATATAACTAAATTACGATAACGAAATTATAATAATAATTATAATAATAATAATAATATTCATTATTATTGCTATCGTTCAGCCACTCAGCTGATGCGAGCTCATCAATTGTCCGCCAATTGCGAAAGTCGAAGATAGTATTATTATCATTATTAATATTATTCTGATGACTCTCTGCTCATCATCAACATCATCATGATTTGCATTATTCCTAGTTTAGCAATTTCATTATCGCAGTCATGCAGATTTATTTAATATGCATCTCTTGCTGTATCATCAGCTCTATATGTATGTATATGTTTTACTTTATGTAATCTACATAATTACTAATCCGGCCAGTAAGCTGAGCTTATATGATTACGTAATCATGACTTATCCCTCTATGGCTCTGTGCATCTACCCGTTTTTCTGTGCAGAGTAATCTATCGATTTTAAGGATCTCTCCACAAGATTTTAGTCAGATCTAAATGAGCTTACAATATATACATATATATGAATATGTTCTCATTAACGAAGCAAACCCGATTATTGGTCTTCGGCTTGTTCGTCCTTCCGACCGTACAACCTTCTGCCGTTGCGTCTGCACGTCAGCGCGTGTCTATTAAAGCTAGAAACTAGAGATTAGAAAAATCCAAAAAAATTTCCCCACTTATAAAGTCAAAACTTTTTCGATATGCAAAAAGTACTACATGTGGTTTCTGAGAAACACTATTATTGCAATGCTAGATATTAATTAAAAATTTATTAAATATAGTGAATGTATGGAATGGCAAACATCCACTAGAGTTTATATCGCCTAAAGTTTTAGACCTAGAGCTAGGGTATTTAGAGCAGACTTTTGGTGCATGACTTTACACTCCTTCCACGTACACTGGAATCAGGGAAGATCGGGAAAAACAATATTGAAACACTAAATTTTACTGTTAGACTGTATCGCTTTTTAGACTATTATATATTTACGTAGTACACATATTATCTAGCCGATAGCGCCCGACTGCAACATTCTTATGTATAATATGACTGAACCATTTTGAGCATATGTCTGAAAATTCTTAAGGTGTTCTATATACGATACATATGCCAAATATTATAATATTGCCTGAATACGTTACGATACGAATTCTTCTATAGCTCGTTCTGTACCTTAATATACCTTTTGCCACTTGTAATATATATGTTATGGACTCTAACTATAGATCTATAGATCTATACTACAAGGAATATAGCAATACTGTATGCAGTCTACAGCATATGCACTTATCAAATCAAATTTAAGTATTGACCTTCTTTGAAATAACCGGAATAGTCTAGTAAGAGCATTATACAGGTTGCCAAATCTCAATTATCAAAATGTGAAGCCTGCATATGGACTTATCATTGGAAACTTGGCTAACAAAGCTCTTCCGTCTAATATCACAGTCTCTAGCCAGAGGAAATTCTCGCATTTGCGTGCTGAATCTATACTTTGTATCATCTAGTCTAGTTTTAGCTATTTCTCATGTGCCTTTAGCATATAATAATTTCATATATCTTTCATACAACTGTGCATCCCACTATTGCAGGTGTGGTTCCAGAATCGTCGCGCCAAGTGGCGCAAGAAGGAGCACACGAAGAAGGGTCCTGGGCGGCCGGCGCACAATGCTCAGCCGCAGAGCTGCAGCGGTGCACCGATTCCGCTGCAGGAGCTGCGCGCCAAGGAACGGTAAGTGAATGGTATAGCTGCAACAACAGCTGCCTCCAATAACTGATCCCTCTCACTGGCCAATCCTCTCGAGCAGCGCACAGCGCAGCAAGCGTATAGCCAAGGCGATCGAGCGACAGGCGCGTAAGCTGCGCCTCAAGGGCATCGAAGTCAATATGGAGCAGCTGCGCGCCGACTATCTAGCAGCGCATCAGACCGAGTTCCGTCACCTGGAGCTGGAGCTGGAGCTGGAGCTGGAGCCAGAGCCAGGCGAGCAGCTGGACGACGAGCTGGCCATCGATGTGGTGGGTGGCGACAGCTTGGACAATTCGAACCAAAGAGCCTGTCCGGACGACAGCTGCGATAGCGGCCCTGTGATAAAACTGGAGCCACTGGAACCACCGAGTCTGACGGCGCTGCCCAAGCAGCCGCCGCTGCAGCAGAAGCCGCAATACAACTCATCCTTCAGCATCGAGTCGCTGCTCGGCACATAACACGCGTCCAAACCAAACTAACCGCAACAAGAAATATTTATTTTTATAAATCAATTTTTTTTTTACTCTAAGAATACCTATTAAGAGTGCAGAGCGAGGGGTATATCGAAGTTGTGCAAATATATGTATTGAGCAGGCTAAAACTGAATTCGAATAGCGTTTCAATCCTATTCCATTCCACGTTGAGTTCGGGTATGTTAGCTTAAGGTATATGTGTATGTTGGTAATATTACAGGGTATGCTGATTGAACATGAATTGAACTAAATAAATCAAAAACTGAATTACAGTATTATTCAAACTACGGGCTAAGCGATTTCCTTAATCTGCATGATCGAAAGGTAAGCTAACTAAACACATTCTATTTACAGGGTATTTTAGTAGAAAATTTATTGATTTAGAATGTGTTCTATGTTATATATTTAATTTTGTATTTGCCATTTGCATTTCCCTCTGACTTTTGACTTTTGCTTCAAGACTTTTACGGAACGGAACGAAATGGGAATGGGAATGGGAATGTGCATAGGAACGGGTTAGCTAGCTGCATTTTTTGTGAATGCGAATGCGAATGTGAATTTGAGTATGCATTTTAATTTCCAGCAAAGTGCCCGGCGGCTGCGTGTGCTGCAGTGGTGCAGTGGTGCGATGTGGCAGTGGGGTGCGAGCTCAGAGAGAGAGAGAGAGCAGCAGCAGGCGGAGGCAGTGCATCCATCATGTTCACACGCAGCACGCAAGATCAGCCCGAACCTGGACGAGCTGAAACGACCATGGACACAATTATGCAACTATCGAACGCTTAATGCGATAACTATCGACAACTGATGTATTCACTTATCGAGTCATATAATACGCATATGAATTGCTCTAATCTGAGCTGAGGTTACCAGTGTTATCGTTATCCTCGCTTTTCAAATTACAAATCTAATCTATCGATATAGATAAAAGTGTATGGCAATAATAGCGATAAATCTATCCTAGTAAGTGCCATCGATTTATTTTTTGGATCTCTTAAGAAACTGTAATTATATACGCATATAGATATCGATAGTTCAAATGATGTATCTTCTCGATATATGATTTATAATAGAATCGCTTCAGATATAATTAAATCACATAGTTAATTGTTTATCGATGACTTAAGCAATGTTGTTTCAATTATTGTTATCGATAAACAATCAAACATACAAGGGGGAGGTTGTCGTCAAATGATATGATTGCTTATCGATAGTTCAATGAGTGACTGCCATCGCTGGCTGAACAAGTTGCTGTCATTAATAATTAATGAGATCGAGTTTGAGGTGTTGCCAGGTCTCGGGTCGTCAAGTGCTCAGGTGTTAAGGGCTGGCAACCCACAACACGTGCGTGGCAAACAACAATGAATTGGATTTTCGCTGCGGCACAAACGAATTTCGGCCATTGTATCTGGAGAGCAGCAACTGTATCTGAAAGATACTTTCAACTGAACGCATCATCAGGCAGCCGCAGCCACAGCCGCAGCAGCAGCAGCAGCAGCAGTAAGAGCAACAGCAACATCATCGTCTCGAGAACTGCGACCTGCATAGCCGAGAGGCAATTTACGAAATGCAACGCGTCCGGAATCGGGACACCGTTGCGACTGCCAACAGCCAACAGCCGACTGCGGACTAAGGACAGCCAGGGGTCGGGGTCGGGGCCCACAAATGTAATACACACATCAGGCAAATAAATTAGAAGGCAACTCCTTTGGCAGAAGCGTCAGGAGCGCCGCGCCCCCGTCCAGTCCGTTTGCCTCGTTCGCAGTCGTACAAAATGGAGCCAGCGCGCTGCGGCGAGTAATGCCGACAATCCGTCATGCAGGTGTGAATGATTCATTAATTTCTCGCCTTCATACGAATTTTCAGTTAACATGCAAGCGGAACCAAAACGAGCCGCCGCAAAAGAGTTACGCAGCCAGCGACAGCGACAGCGACGACGACGTAGACGGCGACAGCGACTGCGACTGCGACTGCGACGCATGCCTGCCAGCCAGAGAGGCAGATCCCAAGTCTCGAGTCCCAAGTCTGAGTCCCAATTTCAGACTCCCAACCCCAGTCCCAGTCCCAGTCCGAGTCGCAGTTCCAGCTTCAGCTTCAGCTTCAGCTTCAGCTTAACGTCTTCATTACGCACGGCCAACGTTTCAGCTCCACTCCGTTTGCCGCTGCCAGTTGCCAGTTGCCAGTTGCCAATTTCGTTTTGCATTTTCAATTTTGTGGCATTTCCTTCGACCAGGCCGCAACAGCGGGTGGGCATGCTCCCATGCCCCCTGCTCCTGCCCCTCGGCCTAACCCGGCCCCTACCATTAGCTCTATCCAGCACCACTGAGCAGACGGCCTGCACCGCTGTGCGTTAATTACCTGATGAGCCCAAGGATCAAATGCCAATTTACACCTTTTCGGCTCTGTTTATATATTTTTTTCTTCATTTTCATTTTCATTTCATTTATTATTTTGTCAATTAATTGAAAGCCTAATTAAATATATTTTCAGTGCGCGGCTTATTGGTTCGTTTAATGCTTATTAATAAAGCCGTTAAATGCAGCACAAAATATGAATATGAATACACTCATGAGCGAATTATTTACCAGATATATATAATGAATACACAAAATGTGTACAAATAGAAGAAATCACAAATGAAGATTAAAGACTTTAATGCATTTGTGAGTACTGAAATACCCCATAAGCACGAATGAGTGCTTTGCAAATGTATTCACAAATATAATAAATGAGGCAATCATGAATAATTGCATGCACTCATGGTTATTAGTGAATATACTGCAATTATCCGTACAAGTACTTTTAGATATATGAATCAACATATTCGTGAGTATCTTTGAGGACATATATGTAAGTGCTCCCAGACACTCACAAATACTCATAAATACATTCATAAATACAGCCTTACACTTATGAGTGTCTGTGAATTGAAAACATTGCAGTAGCACATGCTCTTCACTATTGAATATACTCGTGATTTAAAGCGCTTGTTAATATGAATACATATGAATCGCATCAAATTGATGGACAGAGGAAGAATATTGTATACAATTGAGATTATAAATGATTGAATTAAATCTTAAAGAGCTAAGCGCATTTGCAGCAGCTACACTCAGTGAATACACTCAACTCGTAACTGATGGGTATTCATTTAGCTTGAATATAATTGGGTTTTATTCACTTACTGTTGCTTTAGCACTCATTCGAACGCATTCAATTGGCCATTCAGTCAGTTCAGTCAGTTATTCACACTTCTATTCACACATTTCGCCTGCCAATTTGCTGTTCACACGGAATCCTCCAGCTGAGCTCCACTCCCGATGCCCAAGCCAATCCGATTGCACTCCAAGTGCTTTGGCTCGTAAAATGCGCTGAATGATTTTTGGCTGCTGCTTGGATGCTGCAGCAACCTGTTGTTGTTGTTGTTGTTGCCGTCGCTGCTGCTGCAGCTTAAAACAACAACAATTCATATTTTTTATTACACCTACTTTGAGGCTTGAGCCGGAGCTGCGTCTCGGAACCAAAATGAAGGCGTTAACCAACTTTAATACATTTATTTGGGCCACAAAAGCAAACTAAACAGCTAAGAAGCCAGCCATGGAGAAGAGCAAGACTTGAAGATACCCTAGGAGACCCAGAACTGAATTTTTAATAATTGTACATAATATTTATTTCTTTATTGCACATCAACTGTATGCAACAAGAATCAAAGTTGTGAGAAATAAAATATCTGCTTTAAGTAACATAAATGTGGCTGTGTTTTGAAGAAGAAGGAGGAGAAAGAGAAGAAGAAGCATACCTTGAGCGGCATTTATTGGTAGAAGTAGACATAGACTACATTGGAAAGGTATGCATACACATATGTAGATATATATATATATATATATATATATATGGGAATATTAATGGAACTTTTAAGAAAAGTCAAGTAATATTAATAATAAAAATAATAATAATAATAAAAATAATTACAAAAATTTAATTAAGTAAAAATATAAGTAAAATATTAAAAATATATTAAATTCACATCTGCATTGAAACATTGAAATGAAAAGCACAGCTAAGTATCTGTGTATTAAGTTGGGTAATGTATTCGCTCAATTCAAGTTGCGTCGGTGGTGTAATGGTCAGCATAGTTGCCTTCCAAGCAGTTGATCCGGGTTCGATTCCCGGCCGACGCACAGATAACTTTTTTGTTTTTTTTTTTATAATAAAATAATTGTATTTTATAAATAAATCAAATTGAATAAAAATGCCGTTTTAATTTTTTATTTATCACAAAACAATTTTTTAATATAATTGAAGTTTATTCTTTAAAAACTAAACTATAGTTCATATATACATATATATTTTAAAATTTTTTTAATTTTAGTAGAATTTATATATTTAAATAAATAAAAATTAATATATATTTAGTTTCATATACATATATTTTTTTTTTTTTATAATAAAAATAAATTTTTAAATTACGTAAAAAAATTATTAAAATTATTAAGAAAATAAAAAAGTTTCAGATTCTTAATTTAAAAAGTATGTAATATAATAAAAGTAAAAAATATAATAATGTATAATTTGTATTATATATAATAAAATAAACTAAAGTATTTGTTTTACTAAAACTAAAATCTTAACCTATTTTATTATATATTTATATTTTAATAATAATTATTTTTTAAACAAAATATTGCAAAATTTGTATTTTCTGTTTAATATGTTTTTGTAAGAATTGTTTATTATTAGTTCAATAATTATATTATTTTAATTGTAATTTTAATTTTAATTTGATTGCATGCAGAAAAAAGGAATTACTGAATATTCTTAAACAATTAGAGGACATTAGAAACATTTCTGTTTTGAATTTATATGTAGTTTAGACTAACTGAGATATGATTTTGTAGCCGGTTGATTGCCTACGCGGTATAGAAATTCGATCAGCTAGCCATGAGGGCAGATTCAGCGGCGCAGGATTCGGCGCAGGCGCAGGCGCAGGCGCAGGCGCAGTCGAGGTTGCCATATCTGTCTAAAGTAATAATTATGTTTCACGTTGTTATCCTAATTTACGTGCCAGGGCTGCCCCGACCCAGAGCAGACCCAGACCCAGAGACAGAGCCAAAGCCAAAGCCAAAGCCAGGTCCAGTTCATAGCCATTCTCCATTGAACCTCATTTGTGGCCTCGCTTCTGAGGCTTGACGACAATGGAGCATGGCCTGTGCCTCACTCAGCCTTACAGCCGCTGCCTGCCCTTTGCTGTATGGCCCCAGGCGCTGTGCAGCTCCTCAACCTCAACCTCAGCCTGAGTCTGAGTCTGAGTCTGAGCTTCGTCCTCATCCTCGTAGCGGCGCATTTCACTGGAAAAAGTATTAAGCACAAAGCGAGATAGTGAAAATTGATTTCTCACCTTCGTGCACGTTATGGCCGTGCGGCTGTCCAGCTGTCTGATCCTCTGCAGCTCCCCTCCGCGCTTTGTGGCTGCTTTATAATTAATTAATATACATATATATAAATATAAATACGAGTGTGTGGCTATGTGTTTCTGTTTATGTATATCGCTGGCTCAGCTCGGCTCTTGGGTCGTCGTGATGCGCGATGGCAACTATTTCAATAAAGCTTACGCCCCCAAGTGCCATGCCCACTGTTCGAAACGTAACCCAGAATCCAGCCTAGACAGCGTGGCTCTATGTCTCAGTATGCCCTGGCTTCTTGTCCCCTTGGCTAGCTGCGCACAGCTTTGCCAGCTTAATCGTAAATACAAATTTTATCTATGAATTTATTGCATCATCGGAAAACTTTTCAATTCTCCAGTCAGCCAGTCGAACAGAGAGACGGTCGGACAGACAGACAGACAGACAGACGAACAGGCAGAGAGACGCTTAGACATTTAGACATCGAGCCCCCTTTAAGCACCTGTTGCTCAATGGAAAATTTATTTGTCATTTATTTTCTTAGGACCATTTGTCGTGGCTTTTAATTTGCTTTCAAAACGCGGCTTAGCTTTTCATTTTGAATACTTTTCCTTTGGTCCCCCCTTGCTCCAGCCCGAAGTCGAACTCGAACTCGAACTCGAACTCGAGCACGAACTCGAGCAGCTGTTGCAGTCGCCAGACTTTCTCAAGTATTTTGTCACATCTGGAATATCCCTATTAATAACTTAAATTAAGAATTATTTATTTTATTTTAGTATTAATTTTCCCCACAATTTAATTGCCTAAATTATCATATAAGATTTTTGTATTAACGCATTTCTCAATTTAAATTTTAAATAAAAACATTAATTCAAATAATTGCATTGATTTTTCTTACCCATTCTATAACTATTGTAAATATATTACTTAAATTAATGAATTAAATACTTTTATTTTGATTGACTTTTACCCATTTATTTCTTGCTTTCGATTGTTTCTTAATCAATTCATCATCAGAATTTTTATATAACTGCTTCATTCCATTTCTAGTTCTTTATTATGATTCATTTTATTTATCTAGTCTCGCGATCTCTCGAACTTGATAGAGTATTGAGCATTTGGGCTTTTGCAGCTGGTGCTGCCTTCGTCTGGGTCGCCGACACTTTAACTATTATTTATACTATTATATTATGCATATTATACACACTATATATAAGTCTTGGCTTGTTTTCATCTCTATTGTTGGCTTGTCAATAGAGTTAACGCGCAGCATCTATTCCTGCTCCCCCAGCTCCCTGCTGCCTGCTCTCCAATTCCTCTTCTTCGTTTTGTTGTTTTTTAAATGTGCTTGGCGTATAAAAATTTGTATGATATGATTTTTATAGACTTCAAATCGATTTTTTTACGATCATTGCGCTGGTTTTTATGCGCTCGCCACTGCTGCTGCTGGTTTATGTGACAGCTGACAGCGAGGCAGCCCCAAAGTCAGTGACTCGAGGGGGGCGCGAGGGAGCTGCAATTATGTAATTAGGTGTTAAGGCAAACAATATGCGTGTAGATTCGAATATTTGTCAGCTGCGTGTGTGTGTGTGCCCGAACCGTTAGACGGGAACTGTTGGCCTTATCGCAGTGCAGGCATCGAGCTTGGCCAAGAGAGCGCCATATGTTGGCCCAAATACAAGAATAAGCAGAACAGCAGAGCAGGCGAACACAGAATAAGTTAAAGGCAAAGCCAATATCCGGCCGAAAGTCTGATCGCTGCCACGGCTGCTGCGTGCCACCTGTTGCATGCTTTTCTATGCGCGGGCAGAACTTTTTTCATATATATACACATATATATGTATATATCTTTTTTTTTCAAAATTTAATGTCTTTATTTTGTTGGGCATTTTTCTGAAATTATTTTTGCAGCAGGGTTGAGCCCGAAGCGTCATCGCTGCTGATTAATAAACCGAATCGGCGGCAACAGCTGCTGTGGCAGCAGCAGCAACGGCAACGGCAACAGCCTGGCCAATTTATGCACTTCAAAGTGAGTGAGAGAGAGAGGGATAGATGGAGAAAGAGTCAACAATATTTTGTTTTTGCATTTTTCATTTTATTTTTATGAACTAATATTAATTTATTATTACTCGCTAAGCACTAACAACTAGATGGATATTTACAGGTGTGCCCCGCCCCGCCCCGCCCACTGCCGCCTCGGCACCGTTGAGCGGGCGATTGCTCACGTCTTGTGGAGCGCATTGGCAAAGGGTGCCGCGGTGGCCGTATGCAGCCGATGGAACTGACAGGCGGTGCGGCAGCCGCGACTGCAGAAGATGCGATCCGCGCACATGGATCTGGCCAGGCTCCATTCGGCGACGACCAGGACGCGGCAGTAGTCGTGGCACATGTAGCAGTCCGGCCGGGCGTGGCACAGCGAGGGGGAGACGTCCGTCTGATGGTAGCAGCGCTGCCTGCACTGCCAGATGCGTAGTTGTTGGGTCAGCGGCAGTGGATCCGCAGAGGCGACCAGCACGAGCTGCCCGAGCAGCGCCATGAGGCAAACGATAGTTGAGCTTGAGGACGACGATGGCATGGCTTGACTGGCTGACGTTGCCTTGGCTTCTAATTGTGTTTGGCCAGCGCCCGACTGGTTTTATATGTCAATGGTGCGGGCCGTTACGCCGTTCATTCAACAATTGGGCGGAAAGTCCCAAACTGAAGCACTACCTGCTGCATATCGGCTACCTGTGCATCCGGCCAGGTAATTGACAACACATGTGTGCAACGACGCCGCACTGAGCCACATTTTATGAATGGCCCACAGCACTGGAAATCCCTTGGAATTTCAGCTCATTGAATCGGCGGCGAGATTTTATGGTTCGCATACCTGTTACCTGTTAGTTGGCCGGCAATCTGGCCACTCGCCGTGGCTCGGGTCATCCAGTTTTGGTGACAGTTTTTATTGTTGCGTAATGCGCACTCAACAAACAAACAGCTTATCCTTTGTGTCTCTGACCAGGGTCATAAAAGTGGTGCACGTGCCGGCATCTGTGAGTCGTGCTGTGATTTTCACCTAAACAGGAGCTGTAGATGACGCCACCAACAAACAAGTTCTTAGCTGCGCAACAATTTGGATTACAGCAGATGGCGCTAGAAATTCACCAAAGCACAATATTTGTTTACAGCTGTAAGCCTATAGATGGCGAAATCATTCACCATATTCATTGCATACTTTGAAGTGCAATTGCTTCCTAGTTTTCTCAATAGATGGTGCTCTTCAGTCAATACTGTAGCTGTGCTACATTCACTAATAAATAATAAATGCGATGCAGAATTTATATTATTGCATCTTTATTATAATGTTTGAAAAACGTCGATTCAATTCTGTCTCTTAGAGAAGTAAGTAACAACGTTATAGCTATCGATTACGACTATCTTAAAATATGTATATATTAGAAATGGAACTGGGGCTGCGAATGTAGCGAACACAGCTACTCCCCTCCTCAGTGCTGTGTTGAGTTTATTGACGAGATTTAACACATCGATTTTTCTGGTTAACTGTAATGTCGGGATCTATGACGCAAAATGCTGGTTTGAGTCTTCTGTAGTCGCCGCAAACCCGCCATCCACCGGTCTTCTTTGGCAAGGTGAATGGGGCTGGACCATGGGCTGCTTGAATGACGAATGATGTCAAACTGCAGAAGCTCCTTAAATTCGGCTTTGATGACTTCTAATTTGCCTCCTGTGTATCGGCGTTTAGCTTCTGAAATAGCATAAGAAATTTCACCTGTCTCTAGCCGCTCGTCAACTTTGCATATTTGTTGATAATATGGTAAAATTTAGACGAAAGGTTGATTATGAGGACACTCTTTGGGTCATCTTTACGGGCTTCTCCATCAGGGACTGGATCGATGAGTCGTTTAGTTTTTAGATCCCGTTATTCGGAACTTAGAAAAGAAATCACCGCCTATGATGGCTGATTGGTCGTCAACTACGATGAATTTCCACTTATATGATCGACGTAGGCTTAATTTAACTTCAAGCTGACTGGTACGATATGTGCGGATGATCGTATTATTTGCTGCGAACAGGTAAAGATCGTTTGTGGTTGAGTTTCGGCTGTGTGCTGAAAATGTCTTGGTAGGACTGAAAAGATACGAGCCGGAGTCGATTAAAAATGTTGTTCGATTCTTGGAATCAAAAATGTGCAGTCTGTTTTCAGCGTGAGGATGGGCGGCCGTCAGCTATACATAGTGGCGACAGCTGATTTAGTTTTCCGGTTGATCGGATGTGCATTTGAACTCGCACGGCTGTACACATCTCTTTGCTGATCGTCCGAAACGAATGTGGTATTTGCACACTTTTTGCTGGATAGTCGCAGTTGACGATGATGGTCGGTTGTAGTTGTTCTGGTTCCGTACAGAATTGCTGCTTGTGGGTGTTGAGGACGCTTGGTTCAACTGTTGAAGAATTGTTTGTATGGACGTCTCCATGGCACTCAGGCGACTATCGATGCAGTTCGTCTTGGAGCTTTGGATTGCTTCACAATAGTTTGCTATCAGTAAGTTGTCAAATATACGATGTGCAATTTCATCCAAGCTTTCCATGTTTTGAACTTTGAGTGCACGAAGACTTGTTCGAATGCTGCTCGGAAGACGTTGCATCCATAATGTTGCAATTCCCTCGCTTGGTAATGGATTGTCGGCCAAGTCGCCCATTTCTCGAAATAATAAACTGGGTTTTTTATTTGACAATTCCATTTCTATCAGAAGCCTGGCCAGTTCTTTTTCTCGAGATTCGCCAAACCTTGCAATGAGTTCTTTTTTTAGCTTGTCGTATTTGCCGGATTCTGGTGGGTATTTTGCCACATCAGAAATCTTACATAGAGTGTCTGCATCCAACGTAGCTATGACGGTGTAAAATTTGTCTTGATCCGATTTAATATTAAGAAGGTGCAACAGTGCATCGATCTGTATGAACCACAATTCTGGATCAGTGGCAATGAATGGCGGGAAGCGAACTGTATGAATTGCATTCACAGAATTTGAGTCGGTGGTTGTCACCTGTGCATGCTTGCTGTCGCTTTCTACTTGTTCGTGCATGTCGCCGTTTTTTGAGACTATGGCAGCGGTGGCTTGGGCGGCAGCAGCAACAGATGTCGAAGCTTCGTCGTCGCGAGTTACAGCCATTTTCACTTCAATTTCAGTTCTTTCTAAGTCGGCGTCACCATATGTAGCTGTGCTCCATTCACTAATAAAAATAAATGCGATGCAGAATTGATCTTATAGCATATTTCTTATAAAGTGAGAAAAACGTTGATTCAATTCTGCCTCCTAGAGAACTAACAACGATTATAACTATCGATTACAACTATCGAAAACTATATATATGTATATTAGAACTGGAACTGAACCTGCGAATGCAGCCGCCGCAATACTGTAGCTTCGACATTTGTACAATAGATGGCGCCAACAATGAATTCGTACACATTTGCAATGAATATCAAAAAGTGAATTTAATTTTTTTTTTTTTAATTTCCATAAACTTGAAAATTTGTATACACACAAACGAAATCATATTTATCAAAGTAAAAGATATCGCAGTTACCCCTCCAATGTTAGTTGCGAGTTCTTCACAACTGCTCGATGGCTGGCTGCATCGATCCTCTCTAATCCATGCAGAAAAGTGAATACACAATCGAAATTTGTCTAACTTTGGTTATATTTTTATTCATTAACTTAACTTGTTCTGCATATCTCTGCGTCCTGTTTTCTTTTATATTCTTCATATAATTTTAATTTTAGTTTTACAATCTTCTGCTATTGCCGCTGCTGCAGCAACAGCTGCGTTTTCTTTTACATCAATTGGTTTAAACATAGCTTGAGAAATTATTTATATAGATTATGTATGCATATATATATTTATGTATATATTTATATATATGCACTCACACATAAATGTGTGTTGATGTGTATAATGTATGTATTTTAAACATGTAGCATAATTTATGTAGCATAGCAATAAAAAAAATTGGCTCAAAAAAAAAAATATTGTAAACAAATATGTATCTTATGACAATAAAAAACACGACGACAACGGCGGCCCAACTGGTGTATGCGTGTGTCCATGCGAGTGTGTTGGGACTGTAGCTACTCGCTAGCTAGATGCTACCACCACCCACTTGCCGCTGCTGCCGCTCCTGCTTCCGCCCGCTCCTCTGCTCCAACCGTTCGTTCACTGTGGCTTCTGGTTCTTTGGTGCTTACTGCGGCTGCTGTTGCTGCTGTTGTTGCTGTTGCTGCTGTTGCTGCTGCTGCGTCTCGTAGCGCTGGCGCAGCGCTGTTAGCGCACTCAGCAGCCGACTGTTGGCGGCATCGAGAGCCGCTATCTGCTGTCCCTGCTCCTCGATGACGCGCTGCTTGTGCGACAGGGCGAGCGACATCTTCAGCTGCTCGCGTCGCAGCTCCTCCTCCATGGTGATAAGCCTGCAAAGAGTTTGCCTAATATTAGTTGGCCGGCTGGTGCGAGCGAGCTGTTAAGCACACTCACCTGTCAATGATGCTGCGCATGGTCGACTCCGACTGCAGGCTCAGATTACTGACGCCGTTGCCTCCGCTGCCGCTGCCCCCTGCACCCGGGCGCTGCAATGCGAACAGCTCATCGCTAGAGTCACGCAGCTCCGCCTCGTCGCGGTCCAGTGTATGACACAGCGTATCCAGCGTCTCCTGCAGCATCTCCAGATGCTCGCCATTCTGATCATAGCCCCTACCCAAGCCCGAGGAGTCCGACACCGACACCGAGACTGAGATGCCAGCGCCACTGCCGATCCCAATGCTGGCGTTGCTGCGAAGCTGACGACGCCGCTTTCCCTCCTGCAGCTGTGCGCAGTGACCTGTAAAAGAGAGCGTAAGCAATTAGGCTTCAAATATTCATAGCAAATCAACCAGGCACTTTAAAATCATCTCCGATTTTATAGAATACACTCGATATAAGCTGGACTTTGACTGCACTTTATCTGCCTGGCAAATATTTGTAACGAACCCCATCCCTACCATGTACCACAACTAACTTAATGCCAGGTTTGATAAGTATCTCGTCTTCATTGTGAATATTAGAATGAACATCATCTGATAATGCAGTTAAGAGAAACTTATTTGCCTGACTAATTAAAATCTGATCTCTGAAGTAAACAACTGGCCTTATAAATTTTCAGTTTGCTTAGCTAAACAGACCATCATATTTACCCTCCAGCTTATCTTCCTTGATGCCTTAAGGTGCCCAGCTGATAGATTCAACTTCTTTGGTACCCAATTCAAATGAAGCCGACTTTATCCTCATAAAAAATAGTTCTTGTATATTCTTACGTTACCTATAATCTGACTCTTATACTTTTTCTTGGCTATTAATAGATCAATATTAATAAATCCTTCCTCGTAAAAATTGTGATAGATTCAGCTTCTTCTTCCACGATATTCAGTAAAAAATGTAGCATTTACCCTCAGGATACATCATCCTTGCAACTTCAACAACAAACAACTATTTCTCATTCTACTCCTTCTCGTACGTTGAATTTATCCTCATGATACATCTTCCTTGTAAACTTTGACTTCGACAACGAACAACTTCTTCTCATTCTACTCCTTCTATGCTGTCTGCCTTCTGCTTCTCTCTGAACTTACCCTCCGTGTCGGTGCTGCTGTCGGAGAGCGTTCGCGCCGAGTCGAGGCTGAGTCGGCGCTGAGCGACCGCCGTTGAAGACGTCGCCGTGCTGCTGGCTCCGCCGCCGCTACTGGCATATTGCTTGTGATCCTGCTGCAACTGCTGTTGCTGGTGCTGCTGCTGCTGCTGTTGGTGGGGATGGTGATGGTAGTGCTGCTGCAACTGTTGCTGTTGCTGCTGCTGCTGCTGCTGCTGTTGTTGGTGTTGTTGGTGTGTCGACATGGAATACGACACGGACATGCCTGTGGCACTGCCGTAGACGTCCTCGCGCTTCAGCGGTCCATTGAGACGACCGTAGGCGTGTGTTGGCTTGCTCGAGTTGGAGTTGGAGGAGCTGCTGCCACCGCTGAGCGAGCGCTGCGCCTCTAATTTGTTGACGACATTAGCGCCGGCAGCCGCTGCAGCCGCATAGCTGTAATGATTGTCCGTGGACAACTGCTCGTCCGAAGAGCTAGGCGTCAGGGTGGCCGCGTCCAACGTGCCGCCGCTGTTTAAGAAGGCGGCGCGTGCCGCAACCAGCCCAGCCCCCATCAGCTTCACACGGCCGCCAAATGGAGCCGTCTGTTGCTGCTGGGGCGTGGGCGGGCCCCGGGTCGATGCAGTGGGCACGCTGCTCTGCAGTTGGTACGAGGGATTCTTGAAGGCTAGTGGAGCACCCAGCTTATGCGACGACTGCTGCTGGGGCTGCGATTGAGGCTGGGACTGTGACTGTGACTGCTGCAGCTGACCCTCGACTGGACTGGAGGACTGTGCGGGGGAGGGATTCGTCGAGATGCTTTGGTAACCGGAGCTGCAGTGGCTGCTCTTCGCCGACAGCTGCTGCTTGCTGTGGGCGTGGCCATGGCCGTGGGCGTGAC
This sequence comes from Drosophila buzzatii, assembly GCA_035045845.1. Lineage (NCBI taxonomy): Eukaryota > Metazoa > Arthropoda > Insecta > Diptera > Drosophilidae > Drosophila > Drosophila buzzatii. Next base: position 1,701,796 of record JAWNOS010000105.1, on the reverse strand, counting down.
TGCCGCTGGGCTGCGGTTCCACAGTCACATCCTGCTCCTCGGCATACTTGAACAGATCGTCCAGATCCTCCAGATTCTTGGGCATATTCGAGTTGGGATTGAACGGCGCTCGCGCATAACTGTGCGGGGCCGAATGGTCGGGTATGCCCAGGCTCAGGTTCATATTGTGACGATTGATGCGCATGACACGCGGTACCGCTGCGGCGCCCGCCTTCATCAGTGGCGTTGGCGACTTGCGCACGAAGGCGCTGCTCGTGTCCAGGCCAGAGATCTGAATGAACTCGCCGTGCATATCGTCGTAGCTGCTGATCTGATTGCTATTATTGCCGTTGGCGTTGGCGTTGCCATTGCCATTGCCACTTCCACTGCCATTGGCATTTCCGTTGTTGTTGTTGTTGCGCGGCAAGGTACGCGCCCGGGAGCTGCCGCCTGTAGAGCTATCGTAGTCCCCATTGCCATTGCTGTTGCCATTGTGATTGACCACGTATTGATAGTTCTGGCCAAGTCGTTCCATGCGCTCCATGGTACTGGCAGCACTCGTCTGCGGTGCCGGCGGGCAGTGCTGATTGAGATGCTGGGCGGGATGCTGCTGATGCGGATGGAGCAGATTGCTGCTGCTGCCATTCAGCGAGGAGGATGCCATCGAGCTCTGCGACTGGGCGTGCTGCAGCACCGGACTGTTCATGTAGCCAGAACCACCAGCCCCAGTGCCACCGCCTCCACCACCTCCTGCTGGGCCCGCAATGGAGCTCTGCGAGTTGGAGAGCAGCTGATGTGAGTGCTGTTGCTCCAGTTGCTGCTGCTGCAGACGCACGTTCACTGTGGGATCATTGTAACGGAATATATTCTTCTCCAATGCGCTGGGCGTCAGCACGCCTCGCATGATGCCGCGCTCTGCAGGCAGAGGCTTGCTGACCACGGCATGCTGCGGCTGAGCCAATTGCTGCTGCTGTTGGTGTTGCTGCTGCTGATGTTGCTGCTGCTGCAGCGAGTTGCTCGAGCCGCTGGGCACCATGCCTGGGCCAGCAGAGCCATCTGGCTGGCGATTCTCCTGGTTCTCACTGGCAATGCTGTGCGTAGACATGACCGTGGGCAGGTAGCCAGAGGCTAGGGCATGTCCCGCCGACAGCTCCTTGGCTCGACTGATGTCGTCCAGGATGTGCTGCAGGGGATCTAGCTCGTGCTGGCGCGCCTCGGGCAGCTTGGCCAGACTCTCGCTGAGCAGGCTGTGCAGGATGGACAGCTGCTTGCCCTGGTCAATGTAGCCCGCCCAGTCCAGGATGGAGTCGGGCGTGGTGTGGTCGGGCCGCGTCGAGATGTACTCCAAGAACTGTTGCATGCGCGCCGCCTCCTGCTCGAGGAAGTCATTGAGGAACTCCATGAAGTTCTCCTTGCCCTGGAAGCGCGTGAAGTTCGCCAGGGTCTGCAGCGTCTTGGCAACCAGCGTCAAGTTGCGTGTGGCACGCGCCGACGGCAGCTCGCTAGTGATGTTGAACAACGACGGCGACAGGATCGCTGGGCAGAGGAAGCGCAGGAATATGCTGGCCGAGATCAAATTGTCAGCCATGTCCTGGCGTCCCAGCTGCTGCAAGCGTTCCCGGAACGTCGCAAAACAGGCACGCAGCTGCGGCGGAAAATGCTTGTGCGATTCGTAAATGCATTGCCAGGCACTGCGCACGGCTGTGCGCAAGGCCGCCTGCTGCCGCTGCAGCGAGCCGGCCGAGGAGCCGCTCGTTTTGGTGGGGTCCACCTCACAGTCGCGGTCTGACTGGATAAGCTCGTTGATTGGCGCCGAGAGCGTGTCTTGCAGATACTGCTCGCCCGTCAGCTTCAGAAAGGCCTCCATGCTCTTGGTGGCTAGCGAATTGCCGCGGAAGGTCAGACGCTGGTCGCCTACGCGGAGCAGATCGAGGGCTACGACGTCGGTGAGGAAGGCGCCGGCCAAGCCCTGCGCATGCATCAGCAGCACCAGCGCCTGGCCGATGTCCTCCTTGGCCTTCACCCCGATCACCGGCTCGAGAGTCTCGCAGACGCGCTTGTAGTTCTCCTTGAGGTAGGCCAGGAAGTTGCCATAGATGTTGATGGGCAGGATGTCGGTGCTCTGGAAGCGGCACTTGATGCGCAGCGTGGGCTGCATCTCCTTCTCCTTGTCCTTGCCCATGCCACTACGACCAAGGCTGTCGCCAGCCTTGTCACTTAGTATGGGATACCAATCCTCGCAGTAGGGGCGCGAGGTCACCTCGTGCACGGGTATCTTCACGGAGCCCACGAACTGATACTTGTCGCGCTTCTTCTTCTTGTCGACCTCGCGGAACACATTCACCGTGATCACATTGATCTCGGGTATGTCCGGGAAATCAAAGTATTCGCCCCAGAACAACAGATCCGTCTGCAGTTTAACGCTTGTCCGGCCGTACAGCGTCTTGTCCAGCTGCAGCTCGCAGAAGTATTTCTTTTTCGCAGGCAGATTCTTTGCCTCGTACACCCACAGCTTCAGCGAGTTGTCCATGCGACGTGTGTGCTCCGCATTCGGGGCGATCGATTTGCGCAACGAGTAGATCCACAGGTCTCGCTCCTGCCGCGACCCACACGAATAGTAGCGCTCGCCGCGTGGCCCTCCGCGCACCTGGAAGCAGTGCCGGCGCCCCAGCACAGACTGATGTACGGGCGCAACGCCCACGGCGCCGCTGCATGACAAATCTGTAGCAAGAAGAGAAATGTAACGAGTGAGTTTAGGGCAAAAGGCGAAAGTCTACAAATTAACAAGTCAATTTCTGCAATAAAAGTGAAAATCTGGAAAGCACACAAGTAGGTAGGGCAATTGTCCAGTAAGCTTGATAAGTCGAGAAACGAGTAGGCTCAATGAATGAGTATAACGAGATATGAAACATATCAAGGAACAGGTTCTTTAGAGCAGGGAGTAGTTGCAATGAATGGAGTTTCCTCCAAAAAAATATAATTGAGAAATGTAACGAGTAACGAATAGGTTGAGTACATAATGAGTAAGATGTAAGAGTAATAGAAACTAACAAGATAATAGTAAGCTTTAGGTGTAACGAGTTTATAAAAGAAAGTAACGAGTAAACGTTTAGGAAATATGATTCAATGGTTAATGGAATGAATGCTAGTTGGTTCCATTTTACAAGTCGGTTAATCATGTAACGAATGATTTGTAGCTCTGTTAATTAATAGAAAATATTACAAGTAACGAGTAGGTAGTTGAATTTAAGGTATAACAAGTTACTTATAGGAGAACATACAATTTACGAAGTTAGCTAAAGAGTCTCTTTGTCAAGTGGAGAGTAATGTGTTTGGAAAGAGTAAGAGAGTCAAGGAGTAGCCAAATGAAATTAACAGAGTCATACGTTCATAAGCGCCTTTAGCTCTTTACGAGTAGTCTGACGAAGTAACGAGTAAACTAGACCTAACAAATAACCTATAGATTTAACCAGGTCATTGGTCCAGCGACAAGTGTAAGTTTTTAAAATCTCCGTGAATTTGATGCGAAACATAAAAGAAGCACTTGCCATACTAATAGCCACTTGAAATTGACAAAGTTCAAACAGCTAAAGCTAGTAACACTTACCAATGGTGGACATGACTGCATGACTGGAGAGCAGACTCTCGTGAGAGCGCGAGCCGCGCAGACCACCCGATCCGCGCTTGGTGCGCTCCAATTTGGTGACTGACTTTGTACGCTTGAGAGGATTCGATCTGTAAGTGCGCAGAGAGTAGCGTCGTTAGTTACTAATGATTAGCTCTAAGCTGCACACAAACCTCTTCGAGAAGAAATTGGTAAAGCGTGAGGTGGCATTATGCTCCGGCTGATGCTGTTTGTTCCCCAGAATGGGCGTGGTGGGTGCCGAGCCGCGTCGACAGGCTTTCTCGTATGAAGTATCTATAAATGGATCAAGAGGATAAAAACGTATCGATTAGTTTGACGATTTATATATATGTATATATAAATGCAATAATAGAAACAACTGAACTGATATCGTTATCGATTGTTTGTAGCAATACACTAATAGTAAGTTAAAGCTGAAAACAAAATTTGAGTACTACAAGAATACACGAAGTCGATATATATCGATTCATGCAAATTTATCGCAATTTTTTAAATTCCAGTAGCAATTTGTTATATATAATATTTGTGTATGCTAATATTTATTGCACATTGTGTAGAGTTTTATAACAACTCGTTTATCGATCAAAGGTTATCGATAATTAATTGATGTTTTGCATTTCAATGAATAAATTGCAATCTAATGCAATTTGAATTCAGCTATTGTATTTCTGATTTTCATTGTTTGTGAATTTATAATGACTTTTTTTAATTTTTTAATAATTCCCGATTAAATCATCGGTATTTAAAATATTATATAAAGATTAAAAAAAAAAACTTGTTCGCAAACCAGTCTCTTGGATCGTGCATATCATTTTGCTGGCATATTTCAAGATGACATTGTTCCATTGTTGTTTTATTTGTGCAGTTTAAAATTGTCAAAAAAGATCCGTTAGTCGGGCATTAGGGGTATTACGGGTATTTGGGATATTTATCCTAATCCATGGCATTGTCTGCAGGAATTTCGTTTGTGGTTTTATCTGTGGCATTTTTATTTTTTTTTTATTTTCAATTGAGCAGAGACAAAGGAGAGACAACAGCCGTGTAGAACGAACCCGCATATCGTGCAACCGGTTTAGCTTGGATGCCACAACACACACACACACACGCAAGTCTGAGGAAAAGGTGGCCCAAGTGGCAGCTGCTGCACATCACCTGCCTCGATAGGCAGTTAGCCGTTGCTGCTGCCTGCCACGCCCACAGAAGCTGCAAGAGGCTGCAGGTACTGAATGCCCAATGATTCATGATTCATCAAACTGCCCCGAAATAAGAAAAAAAAAAAAAAATAAAAAATAAAATACACTCCAAAGAAAAAGGTAAACGAGGCTGCTACAAAACTGGTTTCCATTGATCTTCTTTTACTTATTATTATTTTGCTTCTTATTCGTCTCGTTCTGGTTCAGCTTCTTGTTCTTGTTCTTCTTCATCATCTTCTTTGCGTATACGCCCTCACAAAAGAACCTCTAGAGTCGTGAAGACATGGAAACGACCTTGTCAGCCCACCCAGCTAGCCAAGCTCTGGACCCTTTTCTTTTTCTTTTAAATTTCCATTTCTGTTTTGTTTTGGTTTTTGTTTTTGTTTGTGACTCATCCAAGCCAAAGCAAACATAATAATTTTTGTGCTCTGACCCCGCTCTACCTCGCTCTCTCTCTCTCGTGGCTCCTTCATCATCTGTGATTTATTCATATTTGATGAGCTTCGCCTTTTGGGGGCAACTCTTCCGCAACGTTGATTCATTTCCAGTTGCCCAGAGATGCAAACACAGCGATTTGTCATCAAAAGAAAATAACCCCTAAGTAACCACAATTAGAGAGGCAGCATGACTACCAGATACCCTGCGTAATGTGTCATCTATGCCATAGCTCAACGATCTCTTCAGTTGATTAAGAATATTTAATCGAGTTCATATCTGAAATCCCTGAGTTTGGAGTTAAAAAAAACTCTATGATCTTTTAGCTAAATAATTTAGTACTATTTGCAAAACATATAATCTACAAAAAAGAGCCAAAGAGATATCTCTCCTAGTCTCTCGAGATACGAATATCCAACTTTAACAACTCTTATCATAATCTCGAAGAATACAATCCAACTATCCTCTCTCTCACGCTAACTAGTCTAGGGTATAACTTATACAGCTTTGAAATTGTGTCATATTTAGACTTTTTTTCTATTTATAAAAGAATTTCTATACAAGATCAAAACCCGTTGAAACATTCCCCACTCTTGGCCGGCCCCGAATAGGCGCTGCCCACAAACGGATGATACAAAGGCCGCACAAAGAAGAGGAAGCACAAAGCAAGAAGATATAGCCCCAGTTACAAAAATGGTGCAGATTATGATTATGATTTGAATAACGCACCCAACGCCCACATGCTCACGCCCACTAGACAAAAACACGACCCAATGGCCAATGCCCATGTAAAGCGACGGCGCACCCAACAAAAGCGCACAAATGCTTTTGTTTACAAGCGAGAGCGAGCGAGATGGAGCGATTGGAATGAGGCAGAGCCACTTAATGAATAGCTGAAGAAGTGCTTGGAGCACAGCTATGATTATGATTATGCTTATGCTTATGATTGTAATAGATCAGTTTGAAGCACAACAGTGCGCCATAATTACAGAGGAAGTAGCTGTAGTCGTCTCTAGTTATCATTATGATTATCAGTAAATATAATTGCCAAGATGCAAAATGATGTCATGCGAGAGAACCAAAGAAAGTCTTTGAATATGGCTTATATCTGCACTCAAAATCAATCATATCTAATGGGTTTATCTACACAAATATAGAACTAGGCGATAATGGTACTTAGGAGCTCTCGCTCTTGTTATTCTCTAGAACAAGCATCAGAACTCTTGCTTCTTCTTTTAGTTAACATAAATCTCTCTCAATATCATTATTGTTATTTGTATTATTATTTATTTTATTTTGCTTGAATTTATTGAAGCTCATTTAAACATTTCAAAATCTCAAAGTTTCCGGTGCACATAATCTATTAAATTTACGTTCTTTAAAATTTTTATACATTTTCCAATTAATATTTTCACGACTTTACATGTTTGTAGTAGTCTCACGTTTTGTTCTTTCTTTTTTCCAATCTTTAGTTTTTTAGCTTCAATATTTTATCTGTTTCTTTAGTTAATTTTTTATAACATTGACTCTATGAGTTAATGTTTGTATATTTATAGATCGTATCTCAGCACACACTTGACATTTCCACATATTTCAATTGGAATTTATGGCAGTTTGTCTGTATATACATACATATATATATAAAGTAGTTTGAAAAGTGTTTCGGACTGTCTTATCAGCTGGGAGAGCTATTTATCATGGCTGTATGACGGATCTGAAATGCTGATATTGAAATGGGTTCAATAAACACATTTTCAATAAATATTAAAGATCTTGAAAGTATGTTATCAAAAATGAAATAGAGACTAGGGCCTCCAAGTGTAAGCTATTGTAAACAAAAACACAATTTTTCATAAATATATATACATTTATACATATAAATAGAAAATATTTCCAAAGCCTAGACAACTGATAAAGCATATCATTCCATATAGCATATGGAACTGTTTGCTTAGGAAATCGCTTTCGTCATTTATGTCGCCTGTTGTCTTTGGACGTTTACTATTTGCCAATTCTATTTGAAAGATCGCAATCACTGCCCCATATGGCAAGGGCCAGGGCCAGGGCCCATTACAGCGTCGAGACTAACTGCAAGACAATTTTGGTCAACAGCTGAAGATGAGCCAAGTTTTGAGGAGGCAGCGACCTCCACAGAGATCTCTGATCTGAATACACGAACATTTCGTATATTTTGTATAATTCGTATTTCGTATTTCGACTGCTTTTGGTGATTTCATCTTTCGTCGACTTTTTGGTATGCGTTCCAAAACGGATTTCAGTTCGTGTAAGGCCAGTGACCAATGGGGGGTTAGGGGGCAGTGAAAGCTATCAAAGCAGCAAGTAAGCAACGCATGGGAAATGGATTGGAAAACGAAAACGTAGACGAATTGGTACAGATATACACAGTATATGTATAGATAGAGATTAGTTTTGCTTCGCCGATAAGGTCAACTCAATTAACGGCGCGTTAAACAAATGTATTTTCTCGGATCTCACACGATCCGTCAGCTTGAGCTGATAAATGGTCGAAAGCGTAGAAAAGATACACAAAACAGAAGTAGGGACTACAGAGTTCGAGCGAGCGAGCTAGAGAGAGAGAGAGAGGGAATGATAATGATTGCCCAGCAAAGATCCGAAAAATGTCCACACCGGCTGTACGCGTCGGCAGCAGATGCGTTCACGTTTGCGATCCAGGCCGATAAGCAGACTGGAAAACAGTCGGGGGCCAATCAATAAATATGAAAAATGCATACACACACACACATACGGACTGAGGCCTCATGTATGACTCTCTTCAATATGCACATGTGTGTCAGTCTGAATATACATATATGTATGTATGTATATACATACATATGTGTGTTTGTGTGACTTTGCATTTCAAAACACATTTCCAGCAAATGTTTGCTTATGTGTCTTTCTATCACAGTTTTCCTTGTGTGTGTTTGTGACTTTATCGAGAATCGCTCAGCTGAGTTGTCGTTACAAAACCGTTTTTTCTCGTCTTATCAAATTTCAAATAAAATGCAACAACGCTTGACTGCTGTGCATGTCCCTCACTCGCACTCTCCATCTCTCACTCGCACTCTCCATCTCTCTCTCCCACTCTTGAATTCTGCGTCAGTCAGTCGATCATCAGCTCCTTGCACTCTTGCACTCCTCTACTTCAACTCTCTCTCTCTGCTCTTTGCTCTCTCACCCAACAGCAACTGCTAAAAAAAAAAAATGCCAACATCAATTTAGAGTTTTTAAATAAAGCGCCTTGTTTGTTTGCCGTTTACTGTTTGCACGCTCTCTCACTGGCTTCTTACTGCTCTCGTGCTCTCTTTCCATTTGCGCTCTCAGCTCACTCACTCGCTATTCCAACTGTTAGCTAGTTCAGAGCCTAAACTGGTTTTCGGTGCGGGTGTCAGTGTGCGTGTGTGTGAATCATAATAAAAAAAAGCAGCGAAACAAAAACAAAGCACAAAAGAAACAACAAAAAAGCGGCGACGCGCAATGAAATTGAAATTGTAGCCAAAACCCGAAGGAAAAAAAATTATTAAGCTGCTAACGCTGGACGAAAGACGGAACAACAATAGAGTATTGTGAGTGTATGATTGAACTAAATACATACATATGTACATGTAAATATGTAAATATGTACGTGTTGAGGAATGTTTGTATGCCACGCGTGTGTGCGTGTGTGCATCGAGCATTAGCATCGAATATTTGTGGCTTTTAATTTGCAAATAATATTTGATTAATTTGCCATGCTAATTTCTTTCTTATGATCTAATAGAGCATTTCGAATTCATAGTTATTTTAGCTAAAAGGCATCTAAAATACGTATATGTATGTACATATGTACGTATATAAAAATACAAATAAATTAAATAAGTATAAATTAAAAGATAAAAATCAATGTAAATACATGTAGCTAGGCTAGTGTTCGAACTTTACAAATATATTAACATTTACTTTCAGAACTAATAAATATAAAAATAATAAATACAAAAAAATGATTAGTTAACTAACTCTTTTAATATTTTTATAACATTTTATAATAATGATAAACTAAAAAATTAACAAATATCAATTACAACCCGTGAGCCACTGTATTTAGCATTTATCGATCATCTATCATGTTCTATGTACATACATATATCCGCAAAGTTATCGATATTCTTTATCAAAATGTTTCAAGCTTATTCTATAAACTATTTTTAGTTACATATATCTAGAAATATTATTCTAGTTAGATAAAAACAAAAACATAAAAATTATATATACATACATGTACGTATGTATGGAGCTCCATATTCACATATACACATGTTTGTATTAATCTATCTAGAATTATATGTATGTATTCATATATTCATGGGATTGTATAACAACTTTAAAGTAATAAACATAATCAACATAATTGATATGAAATTTGTTCATGGTAAAATGATTGTGTATTTATATGAGTATACATGTGTATGTGTGGAGTATAGGGAAATACAATTGTAACTTGTACAAAAAAGAAGTTCCTAAATTGTATGTATGTATATATGTATGTATACAATATATATTTTAATGCTGTCTGGCAGTTGACGCCCATTGTGCGACGCTTCGCTGCCTTCTCAGGGCCAACGCCATCAAAATGGACAGCAATTGAGCCAAACAATTGGACTACTACCACTACTAACACTACTACTACTACTAGACACACATATATGTATGTACATATGTATGTATGTATATACACATGGATTCCAAAAGACGCACGATCGAACATTGAATATAAAAGCAACAACAACAACACGAAGAGAGAGAAAACACTCGCCAAGTGTAAATAAATAAAAAAATAAAAAAGTAGCAAAAGTAACGCCAAAGAACAGGAAGGCTTAACAAAAATAAGTGTGGTGTAGGAAAGGGGGCGGGGGCCTGGGCCGGCACACAGTAAAATGTGTGAAGTACATCGATATTCGAACAATCTCACGCACACACACACTCACATGCATTGTGTGGAAGCCTGGAATGGAGGCATGGAAATACTATTGTGGGAGAGAGAGGCGATGTTGGGGGAAAGCCAAAGAATCGAAATCGTGTTCTCTTATCTTATCATTGCTTTGTCTTTCTTTTTCGCAGAAACACAATGGCGATCAATGCGCACGATCGGAACATAGGCAATGAAACAAGAAACGCTCCGAGTAGACGACGACGGACGACAGACGACCCTGGCCGTGAGGGGAATATCAACCACTAAAAATATTAGGGGGAAACAGTTACAAGAGGGAGGGGGCGAGGGGATCAGCGGTAGGTAGGGGTATCAATTGATCAAGGGTTCGTCGTAACATTAACAGACTAACAGGAAGTGAGAAACTAACGAGCCGTGCCGAACGTGTTTAAGTGCAGCGCAAACAGAGTGAGTGAGAGAGAGAGAGAGAGAGATAGAGAGAGGGGAGAAGGAAAAGACAGATATATATATATATATATATATGTATGTATATATATTTATAGAGAGATAAGGGTGTGAGAGAACAGACTATTCCATCTGGAAGATTTCCCTATTACTATACTGTACTTCTCTTAGAAACACAATGTACGTATGTAAATAGGGGCGGCTTCGTCCTTTACAGGGTATCAGCTCTGTCGACCTACCGGAATGATGTCCCGCATCATCGTCTGCCGCTGCCGCTCCTGCTGCGTTGCCCTGCTGCTGCTCCGACGCCGACTGCGAGGCATCAGTGGCCTCAGCAGTGGCGTTGGCCGTCGAGTGCAAATGGAGATCCTTCAACATGAAGCGCTCGCAGATGAGCTGCTCGCAGTGATCCCTCTGGAAGTAGTCGCCCAGCTCGTCGAGGGTCAGCTGGCAGATGTCGTACTCCAGGTGGGAGTGCCATCCCCAATTGGCCATGTCGCTGGCGCAGCTGCTCGACGCGGACAGCGCTGTGCCGGGCGGCATGCCGTAATGATGATGGTGATTATGATGATGATGCTGCTGCTGTTGCTGTTGCAGCAGTGACTGATGCGCCGCTGTTGACGCTGCGCCGCTGCCGATCGTCTTCAGCAGCGAATTGCTGCGCGACAATTTCGTGGAGTGGGCGCGACGAATGAAGCTGAGCGACTTTTTTGGCGGCGAGGTGATGGGCGTGGGCGGAGGCGTGGCATCCGCTGTCAGCTTTGGCGTGGACTTCAAGAGAAACAGATTCTTCGGCGGAAAACTGTGCGTTAGAATGGACGCAGCTGAGGCGCTGCTCTGCAGCTTGTAGGGCGTCGAAATTGTTGAACCAGAAACCGAACCAGTGCCGGAACCGGAACCAGCGCAGTTATTGCTGCTGCCGCCAAACAGCTGACGTTGCGGCAGCGTCTGTTTGTTATTGTTATTATTATTATTCTTATTGTTGTTGTTGTTGTTGTAATAGTGCGCCGTGTCGTCCAGCGCGGCCGCTTCGCGCAGTGCTACTGACGGCGAAAGGTTTTGCGGTAGAGTTTTTGACTTAGCGCGCAGTGTGATCAACGTTGTTGTTGTTTTTGCAGTTGTCGTTCCAGCTGTCGTTGACGTTGACGTTGACGATGATGATGATGATGATGATGTTGTCGTTGCCAGACCGCGCTCCACACTGGGCAGCGGCACTGCCAAAATGTTTGTGCGCGAACGCGACTTCATTAGCTTTATGGGCGTTGAGGTGTTTGTCTGCATGCGGCTTATCTCTGAGTCATCGTCGTCTACAGCGACGGCGGCGGCGGCGGCGGCGACGTCGACGGCCGCTGACGATTGACGCGAGTGTGCGGGTGAGAGCGAGAGCGCCTGCTGCTTGGGCGGCGTTGCCATCACAATGTCGTTATCTTCATTGAAGTGAGTGCGTGGCGCACACCTGGGGCCATCTGGCGGCATTATAGACAAAGGGTCAACGCTGCCGCTGCTGTCGTCAGCGCCGCTGCCGCTGGCGCTGCCATTAAGGCTGATCACATTCAGTACGATGCCATAGCGCTTGAGCTTAGGATTGGATGCTGGCGTCGCTGTCGACGATGCTGATGATGATGCTGTTGTTGCTGCTGCTGATGCCGACTTCAGCAATTGCTTGCGTTGGCGCTGCTGCAACTGCGGCTGATCCTCCTCATCGGAATCCGAATACTGCGCAGCGACATCGCTGCCGCTAATGCTCCAATTGAAGCCACAAGGCGGTGACATTTTGCTGCTGCCGCCGGTGCCGCCGCCACCACTGCTACTGCTGCCGTTAGATTTGCGCTCAGCCGCCTTAACTGTGGCGTTGCCCTTTTTCCAGCTGTTGCTGCTCAAGCTCGAGCTGCTGCCGCCTTGCGGCGCTAGATGGCGTTGCTGTTGCTGAACGTCTGCGCTGTCGTCGTCCTCGATGACCAACGGCACGTAGAAGGTGGAACGTCGACGCTGTGTCTTCTCCTCCTGCGTTGGCGTCGAAGCAGCGACGCTGTCGTTGCTCTCGGCGCTGTTTCTAGCTGTGGCTGTTGTTGTTGTCGTCGTTGTGCTGCTGGCGTCGCTATGCGCCTGCAACATTTTGCGCGTTTATTTTAATTGTTATTCCTGCTGCTGCTGCGCTTAGGCGCCGAACACATCATTGCTCTCTTGCGCTCTCTTACACACACAAACACACTAACACACAGGCACGCACGCAGAGAAGAGAGCACAGTGTGCAGGTATTTCTGTATGTAAATACTTATGTGTGTGTAAGTGTGAGTGCATATAGCTCTATGTCTGGGAGAGCGTTTCTTTATTTCTCCTCCTTCAAACTGTTTCTGTTTGCCTGTTTGTTGTGGCTTCTTAGGCTGCTGCGCTACTGCGCTGCTGCAATTTGCTGACAAGCCGTTTTTTTTTTTGTTGCTGTTTTTCTTTATGCTTTTTGTTCGATTTTGTTTTTATTGTTGTCGCTGGTGTCGCTTGGTTTATAAAAATTATGCGCTCAAGTGCATTTCCGCGTTTGCGACCGAACGTTTTATTTTATTTTTTCTGCTTTCTTACAGTTTTTCACGCGTCGCTGTCGCCAGTTGTAGTCGTTGGTGTTGTTGTTGTAGTTGTTTGCTGTTATTTTATCGCGATTTTGCATCACATTCGCTGCGTTTCGTTGCATGCACCGCAGCTCTTAAAGATTTTGTTGTGCGTCTGCATATGTGTGCGTGTTGTACTAAATATACACACACACATCCACACACACGCGCTTAACGAATTGATTAAATTTTCTAACGAATTTCATGAAAACAACAGATTCGTCAAAAAAACACAATTATAATACGGATAAAAAAGTATACGCACGCACAGAGTGAAATTAGCGGAAAAGTGCTAAAGCATCGCCGCGACACACACGAGAGGATACATTGTATGTAAGTTGGAAATTAAACCGCAAAGGCAACACACACAAAACAAAAAAATAAAACAACAAAAAAAAACAGAAAACGCATTGGCGTCGTCGTCGTCGTCTTCCCGCTTCGCTACCATTCGATGACGCGCCTTTCTCACAACTGACGCTGCCGCCGACGCAGCCGTTGCTACAGCAGCGGCATGACCACGATAAAAGTATGAGAGAAGCAAAGTAAGAGAGCGAGAGAACGATCCGAGCTGGCGCTGATCACATAAAAACAGGGCTGGAAAACAACAAAACAGCCAGCCAATTGGGAGTTGTTTGTTTACTTTAATTTTTAAATTAACAATTTTTTGTATTATAACCAACTGAAATTGTGTTTATAATTACGGTAAACATTGAATATAAATGTGTTTCACAATAAAAAGAGAGTAACATGATTTTGATTAACCCATTAGTAGAAATTTCAAAATTTGCATGTTACCCAGCCCTGTAAGAGAGTGCGCAGTGTAGCCAAGCGACGCTGCCAAATAGAAACAGTGCTACCCATGCGCGTTGACAAAGCAACCGAATTCTCGACACAAAGCAGCAGCACGAGCGAGATAGCACGCTAAAGTGCAAGGCATATGAGAGAGTAAGACACGGCTCAGTCATGCGCACACACAAATGCACTACAATAAAGAACTTTGCTTTACATATGTACATATGTATGTATTATAAATTGCATTATCAATATAATAAATATCAAAATCTGTAAGTATTCAGTTAAAATAGCCTTTTTATAAAATTATTATATTCTACTTTTTATGCTGAGCTGACACAGCTAATCGAGTTTTCAAATTCTTCCATAATAATTGATAATTAAACGCACAAGAAGTGTGACAAGCACCTCCTGTGGCTTGGGTTCTATTGTATTTGTCAAGTTTCTCGTGTATTTCGATCGTATCTCTACATTTTGCATGCATGTTTGTACGTGTCCGTGACAAGTCGCATATAGAATAGAAAAAGACATGAACAAACATGTTTTCTAGTGATACGCATGTACCAAATGGTATCTGCATACCTGCATGCCTTATAGCAGCATACATACACACACATACATATATGCATACTTATTGATGCATACACATATATGTTTATGTATGTGTGCACTTTCATATGTATCAAGGATACAAAGAAATATGCTCGATTGTCTTAGGCGCAGCGCAGCGTATTGTAAGAAACGGAATTGAAAGCAAAACAACAACAACAGCGGAACAGCAACAACAACAACTGTGGAGAGTACAAGTGGATGAAGAATGTAAGGGGAAAAGTATACACCGAAACGAGACGCAGGCATAAGCCATAAGGCAAAAGTGCGCGAGTGGCAATGTGGCTCGTAATTGAACGTAATTGAGCGCAGGTACACACACACATACACATACACACACACACATGCATACGCTCTTATCCAATATGAGTGTGTGCATGTGTTGGGAATATACTTAGGCACACAGACGGCGCATAATAAGCAAATTAGAGGCGTACATTTCCAAACCCACCCCATGCCTCTCTCACTACTTCCCTCTCACTCCCGCTCAGCAGCAGCAGCAGCAGTTGGCTGCATAACGGAAGTGCGTGACTTTTGTATTTTACGTGTATGCGACACGTTTGGCCCTTGCCGTTGCCTTTATCCTCGGTACCTTCAGCGGAACTGTGCGACTTATTTATGAAGCTCGGAATTAGCCATTTCCATTTCTATTTTCATTTTCATTTCCATTTCCATTCTCTTCGCCATTTGTGTTTGTGTTACACTTGCGTATGTCAACAGCGCAACGAACTGCTAATGCGGGTCCAACTAATATTACAGTTTCTTTTCTCTCTCCCCCATCCACTGCATACAATGAAATCATAATCAGCCGCAAAGTATGCAATGCTAAACAGTTACGCAAGCGCTGCAAAGTATGCAAAGGCAGCGTTCGACTCGTGCTTAGAGATGGACGCGTGACGTATGCTTATGATGATTTTACCACAATTTTTAATTGTGTTTTGGATATTAAATTAGATAGTTTTTATTGAATTTTTATCGATAGCTTTATAACTGAATTAGTAAAATAATTATATAAACTAATTTACTTCCGTTAGCAATTATCGATTAAAATTTAATAACTATCGATGAAAATTAATGTCTTCCTAGATACATATATACAATAGCATATTAATGCCTAAAGTTAGACATTTATATATATTCTGTATGTAGACTTTAACAAATTGTAAATCATCTCGTTTGAAACAAAACAAAAACGTTTACCTTCATTTAATGACGTATCGTTTAGTGCCGTATCAAAGTGTATGCGGGGCAATGTCTTCGACTTGTACTCACCTGCAGCAAAGAAAGAGAGAGAGAGAATGAAGGTTAAAAACATTGTCGAGAACATTATCAATATAGTGTATGTCTAGATAAGGGGTCTTTAGTTAACGGTAATTGTGAATTGTGAGTCGTTGCGATAGCTACCCAGAAACCGACCCATTTACATGGTTTGACCTTTCGCTTTGGCTCCAATTTGCGGGGCAGTGTCAGCTTGTTGTGAATTCATTTCAATTAATATGCAAAATATGAATAGCCAGCGAGACGACGACAGCAACAGCAACAACAACAATAACAAAATGCGCCAATTCAGCGTCGAGCACAATTTGTGTGCATACACAAATGTGTCGTCAAATGACAAAGACGCCTCGCACAGTCACAGATACAGCCAGCGATACAGCCAGAGCTACAGATACGTTTTCAAAAGATACGCGCATTCAGTAGCAGCAGCTGTCAAAGCTGTCAGGGGCCAAAGGGTACCAGGGGAGCGACACGTGTGTGAATGCGCATTGGCATGGCCTTCGCTTAGAAAGTCGTCGGCTCCATGACAATTCCTTCGAGCGTTCCCTTGCCTCTTACCCCGTAGTTCCATTGGAGTTGCTTTCCATTGAGAGCAGACTCTGACGTAGTGATCAAGCACCACAGAAAGCATTTAATTTTCTCGACTAACAGGTTACCCTGTACTTGCGATCAAGGAATAGACTGGAAAGCGCTACGCTCCCATTCCAGTCATATTCCTGTGAATCGATGTGCGATATGTCTTATTTATGGACAAATATTAAAGTTTAGCGAATCAAGAGAATTAAATTATAGAATTAAATTATATGTATTGACTGACCATTGCATTAATATTCGAGTGAATGGATATAGCAGTAAGATTCGTTCTCAAGAGTTGGCTAAGCGCGACTATACAAACATTGAACTTTGGTAGATCAAAAGAATTAAATTATGGAGCAATATTTGCAGGCATTGCAATAATAAATTAAAGCAGCAATACGATATGTATTGGCTGTCATTAAAAATAAACAATAAACTGTTAGCTACATACACATTTCTACATACAGATCTTATCTATGCTTCAAATAAACAATTTATAGGGTATTTGGCAAGTCATCAAGACGTGTTGTTGTGGTTCAAGGAGGTTGTGCATATAAGGAGAGTTCAGGCAGCTCTAAAGCTGAGAATCATTCAATGATTCAACCAATTCTCTATATTCATTGACTACATTCATTTCTTAAGAATATTACAGGCAGCCCGCTGACCTCGCTCACCCCACACTCTTCCCCCATCGCTCTCTCTTGCCCGCTCCATCCCCCTCTGCCACAACCTGCTCTGTGTGATAAAATTTCTTCACTTGTCTTGAATTCCATTTCAATGGAAACTCGACTCATTCCATTTCATATCGTTCCGTATCGTTTCAGTTCCTTTGTCTAATTGCTGTTTGATGTTCGTTCGGCTTTGCCAGCGGATCGGGCCCGTACAGGTTGCGCATATTAGAACGGATTATGTGTGCGATAGTTCTTTGGCGCGAATGTTGCATGGTCAGCGTTACGGCAGTTACCGTTAACGAACATCGATTAACGCTAGGGCAGCAGAGTGCAGCAGAGTGCAGCAGCAGCAGCGGCGCATTTCGCTGCCTATTCGTTCCCTTTTTTGCTGCCAATTCGCCTCTATTATTCGCACGTTTTCGCACTCGCGCATAAACTGTAAATTCTGCGGAGCCGCGCACACTAATGACATCAAAGCAAATGCCTACTCCCTGCCCCGCCCTGCCCCAGTCCGACCCGCGTCCCCAACAGTTTCAGTAGCCGATGATGTCATTGGCATCATGGAGTGCGTATCATCAAATATGATACATTAACGAACCCACTTTGTCAAGTTATATAGTTCACATTCCCATTCTCATTCTCATTCTAATTCTAATTCCCATTCTCATTCTCATTCTAATTACCATTCTGCTTCGCATTCCCATTTGTTTCTTTTTATGATCAATTTCGTTCCGGAAAAGTGTAGTGGCTATACTATAAAAATATATATATATATATTTTGATATAGCGTCTATGAATCAATGAGAGTGCGTCTATCCATCATTTGCCACTCTAGGCTAGGCTGTAAAAGCTATGGAAATATGTGGAAATTCATATTTCAATATGCATTTCTTTTAAGCTATAGATATAATATATATAGAACGTTAACAAGTGCTAAGAGAAGCCGCTATGCATATAGATCACCTAGGCAAACCCACTATTATGTCTATGAATTATGCATACATTCCTATAGATTCTATCCAGCAAAAAGCAAATTTGTTTTATAATCGAATCTGAAATTGGGTCATATAGTTATACGTGAAGATATGTTTGCATAATACATTTGGGATGTGAAAGTTTGCATCGATTAAAGACAAGTTTATATAATGCATAGAGCAATTTAATAACAGAAACATAACATAACCAGTAACATAACCAGCTTATGAGTATATATACTGTTATCTTTATTTGTTTTATATGTGTATTCCATTTATGTGCATTCTATATAATGTATATCGCATATAGCATAACCTATACCGTACATTGCATATCGTAATTCATATATCGTGTATCGAATACAGTGTACAAATGAATATTTGGCTTCCTTTGACATATTCCTCTGATCTTTATTAGCTAGTTCACTTGGTTCGCAGTTCAGCCGTTCAGGAACAATTCATGTTGCTCAGTTATACAGTTGCTATGTTGCTCAGCACCTCAAGATCAACAGCTAAGTAGCTCAAACGAGCGCTTTGTTCGTAAACAGCTTGAATAATTCAATTCAAACATTTCGTTCATGAACGATTGAACTGATCGAATCATTCATGACCAATTCGACAGCTCTGCATAGAGTCGTTTGTTTATGAACAAATGAGCATGCTGGTTCATTTTATTGAGTAGTACAATAGAACTAGTTACGGTGAAACATTTGTATAATGAAGCATTTGGCATAGACTCCTGTATATCTCACACAATTAGTTCTTAAGATTGAATCTGCAATGCATCAGTATTAGCTACTACATAGTATATAAAATATATAATATATAAACATATATAATATATGTAATATATATATTATACTAAATTCCGTTCAATATATCTGAATGTAACTTATATAGTTCTTTTATTTATTTAGTACTATATATTTTCTATAGTATATATAAGATTCTCAATCGCTCTGCTATAATTTCTTTGTAGGTCTTACTATAATTTACTTTAGCAAGGTAACTCTGTATATATGTATACCAAGCAGATATTTGTCTAATATATCCACATATTCACAAATTCTCCCAAATTCAACTACTTACTCCTGCCGGCTGCATCGAGTGCTGCTGCTGGGGGCAAAATTCCGCTGTCCAATTGCAGCTGATCCTGCTGCTGCTGCTGTTGTTGTTGTTGTTGCAGTATTTGTTGATGCAGCTGTTGTTGTTGCTGTAGCTGGAGCTGCTGCAGCTCGCAGTGAACCTCGTGTACGGGCGGCGTTGGCGCATCGTCGCGTTCGCCGCGCAAGCAGGAGGCGAGGCCTCGCCCACGCGGCATTGTGCTGCGCCGCAACGGTTGCTCCATGGCAACGACGCGACACTGCGCCGTCGACGACGACGTCGACTGCAGTTGCGACTGCGTTGTCGGTGTACGCGGCATTGAATGCATTTTGCGTTGTGCTTCCAGCTGTTGTTCTTGCTGCTGCTGCTGCTGCTGTTGCAGTCGCTGCTTGTTGCGATGCTGCTGCGACGTCGCTGTTGACTGCAGCTGCGCGTCGTCGTTGACGGTGCGCAGTGCACCGCAGTTCATACTTCTTCTTCTGCTTCTGCTGCTGCTGCTGCTGCTGTTGGTGTTTCTTTCTCTTGCTGTTCAGCGTTTTAGTTGATTTGCCTTTTTGGACTTGATATTTTTGGTATTTATTTGGTATTTGAATTGAAATTTCTGTTGCCTTTCTTTTGCTGTTAATTAGATTATTGTGTATTTGGTTTGCGTTGCGTTTTGTTAGTCTCTTAGCCCTGGCATGATTCTCATCCACTTGCTCTGTAAATTGTAACGAAACACTCGTTGCATTAGTCCTTGAGTTCAATCAGCGAGTAGCGAGGGCTGCTTTAACTCTACTGAGTGAACAGGCGTTGTTATATTCCTTGGAAACGAATAGCGAATAACGACGAGTAACGAGTGACGAGTGACGAGTAACGAGTAACGAATAGCGAGTAACAAATAACGAGTTAGTGCTACAACATAATTAATTAATTCCACATAAAGGCGTAACGTGTAGCGAGTGACGCGTAACGAGTAGCGAGTAACGAATGACAAGAAACATGTAACTAAGATAGCAAAGCTTTTTCTAGTACAGTTTATTTTTACAAACTCAGACCGAGTTACATACGATAGTAACGAGTAACCATAATGTGTATTGAATAACAAGTTAATGCTGAAAGCACCAAAGAAACCCTGGCTATAGTCAGCCCACTACAATGCACTCAAAACGAGTAATTAGTAACGAGTAACGAGTAGCGAATATCAGTTCAAAGCCCTTACAACAAAACCTTCAATTGTTGATCTGTTGTCAATGAGCGCGAGCGTCGTGCGACTAATCAACCTACCGCGTGGCCAGAGCTGACTGTAAGACTGACTGACTAACTAACTAACTTGGCAAACGGTGTCGCCCTGACACGCCGGCTGCGGCGCCAGCGTCGGCGGTTTCGCTTGCCTGCGTCGACAATTAAGATTTATGGTCATGGCGTGCTGGCTGCCCTAAAGTTTTGACCCTGACTGCGCCCGACCCACTCGCGGTCACAGTCGCATTCGCAGTCGCAGTCTTAGCTCTTAGCCCTAGCAACCCCTTTCTTGCCCGCAGTCCACCTTATGACAGCCACCTCTGAGTGCCTCTGTGTGTGCACCACAAATCGTTAACTAATTTTAGTTTTTGTTTGAGTTTTTATTATTATTTCTCTCTCACTCTCACTCTCTCTCTCTCTCTCTCTGCTCACTCACGCGCGACTGCGCACTTTGGCAGACCAAAATTGTTATCGTCATCGTCATCGTCTTCGCTGACGGCCCCAAAAATTTCCTTTTAACTTGTACAATTTTACGCTCGTTGGCTCTTGGCGCGAACGAGTTGGAACGAATGGAATTGTAATGAAATGAAACGTTTGTCATTGTTATGCCATGGAATAAATGCTACTGTGCGAGCCGTTTTAGCAGGTTATCGATAATTATTGCAATACTTTCATAAGCGTTTTTGTTGGTAAATAGATTTATGGCAACTTGCATGGTTTCTGAATGAAGGTAAAGGTTCATTGCCAACTTTGACTGAGCTTGTTATCGATGAATGAGGATTGTGGACTAACGGAGGATTAATAAATATATTTCTGTTGATTGCTGAGGTCTATAAGTTAATGTAGAATAATAGCTACTCAGCGTATCAATAACTTATCGATATGTGTATGCAAACGATTAATCGATACATTTGATGACCATCAATATAGCTGCTACTGAAGTCTCCGCCTGATTGTTGCCGATCATAATAATTAAATTTTAGAGTTTGTTATTGAAATCGAACATTAATCGATATAATGTATATACATTCCATAGGTATCGATATGCCTGTTATATATCAATAATCGAAAGTGAACACTATCGACACCAGCGACTACTGACAGCTTTAATTAACATTCATGCCCCTTCCCCATAGAGAACATTTATCAGTATTTATACATACTTATGGCCAATTTATCGTTAAAAAACGTGTTAATCAATAGACAATTAAAACAATCTATGCTTATCAATCAATTATCTATAGATAATCACTGCAAACACAGTACTTAGCTCGTATGCTAATTATGGCTATCGATAGGCTGCTTAGTGCGAGCAGATTGTTATCGATAATTACAGCAGAAGAGAGAAGAAGAATTATGCATTTACAATTCTAATTGAAATTCAGAGGCTTTCACGCATAAAAATTATGCTCAGACATTTGAATTCTAGGCCGCATTTTATCTTCCTCTTCGTCTTCATTCGAGTTTTTCCATTCGACGGCTGCGGGTTTTTCTTGAACCATTGTTGTTGTTGTTGTTGCTGTTGCGGCTGCTGCCACTGTGGTTAATGAATTTTCCAAGCCAAGTTGCGTGCGTTTTGCCATGAACACTTTTCCATAAACATTTTACTCCACGCCTTTTGGCTTCTAGCGCTGCGAGCTGCGTGAGCCCAAAAAGAAAACGGCTGAGCATGAGGTCGCTCTATATAGAGATGACTACACAGACACACATACACTCATATATATGTATATATATATATATTCATATAGTTATGGTTATAGTTATAGCGATAAACATAAATTTCGCCGTCTTACTTTCTCCACAGAGACAAGAGACGCAGCTGTTCTCAAGCGCTGCTCTTGCTGGAGCGTGACGTCGACGTTGACGTCGTCGCACCTGTAAGCGACTACACACACACACACACACATGCACACAGGACTCTTAGCTGTGCTCGTGTGTGGAACGGAAGTGCGAGCCAATGGCCAGAAATGGACAGAATTTGATATACGTGCGCATATGGTCATGGGATCAAAGAAACATATGACTGCACAGCCAGGCAGCAGCAAGTGTATGAGTGTGTATATATGTATGTTGTTGCATATGCATGTGTGTGAGTGTGCAAGAACAAAGCGCCGCAGCGGATGCGCCAAATAAAGCAACCAAGCGATGCGACACGATGTGACGATACGGCAATCATTGCATTTCAGCTCCAGCCAACTTAATGCTGATTAATGCAACAATATGGCAATACACACACACACACACACACACAAAGGGGTTGCAGGAGTTGGGGGTGGCTGTGCAGAATTTGGCAGCGCTGCATTTTTGCACGTCGACTGCAACGGCGACGCTGACGTCACGGATAATGTTGCGAGGGACGCTTCAAAAGTTGTTCACAATTTGTTTAACTATAAATTGGGCTTGCTCTATGCTCGTTCAGTGCAACGGAAAGAAAGTATAGAGAAATGAGGATATAGATGCATTGGAATTTATTGAAATTTGGTATATTAATGAAGTTCAATAGAAATGTGGTATAAATACTAATGACAATTTAAGATCTGGTGAGTATAGCAATTTCTATGCTACTATATTATTATGCTGTTATTGAAACTAGAAACTTGGAATTTGTGCATATATGTAGATACTTTGGGGTCTATCAGCTCTAGAAAATATACAATATATATATTATAGCTAAATGTATATTATATAAAGTATAAATAGATATATGTACATGGAAATAGTAGTGCTGCACTTAATACGACTTATACCAAATGATAAAACTTATATGCTTCAGACAATTCCAATTGCATAAATGCTACAATAAAAGCACGTAGAGCCCATTGAATATTCCTTCATATCTCCACTGTGCAATCTTTAGAGTGCAAAACTTTTCAGATCATTTAGTTTACTTATGAAATAGTAAACCGTTAAGAACTCAATTCCCAATGCAAAATATACAAAAAGATGAAAAAGAGAGAGGCTGATCATTGTTTTTAATGTACTTGCATTTATCTGTTTTATTGCGCGTATTAAAGCAATATGATAATTGTGAATGCAAAAGCGTAAAACCTATTCACAATTACCTCATTATGGGAAATAAGCTGCCGTAGCCGCAATTCATATGAACGATATACTATATATAATGGCAATATAATGAGCACTCCAAACAAGTTCGCATCACGTATAAAAATTGTATGAAAAATAAACCAACAATTTACAATGACACTATATATGATATTTTATATGATATTTTATTCGAATAGTTTGATTTTAATGGGGAACACGACTGAGTGTGATAGCGATGGGGCAACGCTGAAGCGAATTAAGGCCGGACTTTGTGAAAATTTATTATATGTATATTTTGAACAAACAGATTAACCGTGAATTACTATTATATAATATAAATATTTGAGCTAGATAACATGTTGTCAGTGTGGCAACTCCATTAGAGTGCTGCCATCTTCAGAAGAGAGTTTTAGCAGAAAACACGGAATTGCAACAGAACAAATATAAATTTGAAGACATATTTATTAGGTGGCAGCTCATTTGAAAGGGTGCCACTTGATGGGGAATTTTAATTGGAGCTAAGATATATTTGATTTTGCTTGATTTATTAGGCAAGCAAATAAATTCTTAAGCATTTTTACTGAACTTCTTTATTTAAGTTTTAGCAGTCTGGTAACCTTGGCCAGACCATAAAGCAGTAAAAATATAAACTACGCGACATTATTTTAATTGCCATTAACTGAAATGTCTCATATTTTGCCGTATGAACAATGAGCTCTCAAGCAAACAAAAAACAGTGGCAACCTTGCACATGCAAAGTGGCAGCACACGACTGAGCAGCGCTCTCTGCTATGTTAGCATGTGAACATTTTGAATTGTGTTTGCTTTAAAAAAGAACAGCTTAGAGACTTTGCTATACCTATTATTAGATGAGAATATGAATAGACAGTTGATATGAAAAGTTGATCAAGTCAGGCATATAGTATATATAGATGTGTGGTGTACATAGTTTACATATATATATGTAGTATATATATACATATGTATGTATTTAGCAACTTGAAGAGAGCACGACAAACCCTAACCAAACCAGATTCTGTCTTAGACTTTGGGAAACTGATCACAATTTCTATTAGAATAATTCAAATTTAAGATATAAATGATATTATATATGTACATATAGAAGTCAATCCTTATTCAAGCATTTTCAATATAAATATGATTTGAATCTGGTTTCGGTCCGGATCGGTTCATTTGAGTAGAGATTGAACGATTTGAAGTTTCGGAACATTTGCTCACATCATAGTATCTATATATACATAGAAACGTTAAATGGAACTACAAACAGCAACTAGATCGGTTTGTTCGCATCTCACGTAGGCGAACTTTAGATCATCATAAACCTCATTTTATAGCTGTCAAAAAAAAAAAACAGAAAACTAAAAAACCAAATTTTTGTTTTTCGACTTTTTCAATGGAGCTTCCCTCGCTGTGGGCCTCGACGCTGTCATTGTCATTCTTCCTCTTCTTCTTTGGCTACTGCTGGATACGTGGGAAACTTTGCCGCATTGTCGCATAGAACAAAAGGCGTTGCAGTCGCAGCCTACGTCGCAGTCGCAGTCGGCGTCAGCTTCTGCGCAAGCGCAAACGCAGTCGGCCATATGATGAAGCGTTATGCAAGCCCAGTCACGGGGCACGCCTATCGCAATTTGTAGGTCTGGACCTGGGTCTCGGTCTGAGTCTGAAACTGAGACTGACTCGGGAAGAACTCGATAGATCCCAGCCAGAGGTCGTTGGCATTGGCGCAGATTGGCAGATCGCTGGATTGATGAAGATGCGAGATATAAACAAAGCAAGCGGATCACACAGCAAATGATTTCCATTACATGTATATATATATCTTTAACTATATATTTGCACGGTCGGGTAATTGACTTTTGCCGGCGATGATCATCAAAATGGACCACGATGATTGCGGCGATAATTGCGACATACATAAAGCCCAGTCGAGAGACACGCAGTCGAGAAGAATGACAAGAAGAATGGAGAAGGAATTAATTGAAGAAGAGCGAGAGAGATGGAGAGGCTGATCGTAAAAGAAAGAGAGAGAGAGAGGGAGGGTCAGAGAGAGTACAATAACAATCCGAACTTAAGCAACGTTAAGATGCCCTGTAAACAGTAAAAGATCAGCAAGAATCATATATAAGTTATCGATATTAAGAGAGCATAAATTAAATCGATATAACTTATGGAGCGATCAATTGATGAAAGTAAAAGAAGCTTCATCGATATATTCAATCTAATGCATTATTATCGATATGATATCGGTTAGCTATCGCACCATTATCAATTATAATTTGAATCCGATCTGGTATCTGATTATTTGGTAAGTTTTGAATAATTTAAATATAAATATGTCAAACCAAGAGAAAGTTATCGATAAATATAAATATATGTATATATATATAAGCTAGGGAAAGTTATCGATTAACTTGTTTAAACCAAATGGAACGATTTTATTAATAAGCAGTCCAGGTGAAATGTTGAGTTCACATCAAATGTAAACCAAACTAAAGCCCAGTCGAGAGACAAGATCGACATCACATTAGAACACGTTTGAAACGCCTCGATTATTTTGAATATGTTTATGTGAGTATTTCATACGAAAATCTCAATTTGCTATTGATATGATATATTGCTGCTATTATTTGTATATAGAACAAACTTGATCGATATTTATCGATTTTTAGAATAGGTAATAATTTGTTAACAAGCGAACATGAAATGGGTACAGGGTATAATAACGAATTAGAATAGGTATACAGATAAATGGCAAAATAGCAGGCAGAATGGGTGGGCGGAGAGAGAGAGAGAGATAGATAGAGAGAGGGAGGCGAGTATGAGACAGGGTGGGGCAGTGAAGACAGATAGCCATAAACGTGTTGCCTTTTGTGTGATTCATTCAGAACAATGCAAAGACAGGCAGACACCAATAACAACAACAACAACAACAACAACAAAAGGCAGACAAACAACAGTCAGAACGTTAACTGAAAAACTAAGCAGCACGAGGAAAAGCGAAGGGCAGGGGCTATGGGGTGGGCAGAGCGGTGAGGGGAGAAAGGCAGACTGGAGGCTCATTGTTGTGGTCGTTGATCGCTTGTTGGCCACAGTCAAATTAAATTAACAACTACAAAATAACAACAACAACAGCAACAACAGCAGCAACGAGAAGAGTCAAGACAGCAAATGACAAAAAAAGTGAAAATTGTTGTTTATTGTAGTTCGTCCGGTTGGTAATTTCTGTTTTTTTTTTCGACGGATATTTGCGGTTCTTTTTTTATTATATTTTATTTTGGGGACAGTCCATTTAAAGCCGGAGAGACGACTGTGAAATTCTTCAATTGTTTGCCGTGAATTTCAATGGGCCTAAGCCGAAAAGAAACAGCTTAAGCAGGCGAAGATCATGCGCGATCAGCATGGAAATAGTTAGCAAAACTGGCTTAGACCGATTTGCGATTGGTCGAGTCTTCAAACTACTTCCCATTAAGCTTGAACCTGAAAGTCTGTACAGAAGTGCTAATGCAACAAACTGAACAACAAATGAACTGATCTTTCTTTTTGGGCTAAGTCTATTTCTAAACTCTGAATCTGATAACAAATTTGATTACACATAGAGCAATATTGATATAGTGTTTTCTTTTTATATAGATTTTGTGAACATGAATGTGAATCCAAAATCAGAAAAGGTGAGACAAAATTCAAAAACTGTTGAGTGCGAAACTTGAACAGCATTTTGTGGATTAGACTAAGATTGATGGATTTGGTAGATAAGATAGTAGTAATGCCATATAATATACATCAAATATACATATATATCTAGCATATCATCATCAATTATGAATACATGTATTAAAATTATTTTTCTGCCAACTTTCCATTTTTTGAGTTTTGTAAACTTAAACGTCTTGAGGTCATCTATTTGTTGATTATTTCTAATCAGCAATAACAAGCCATAAATACACACATGGAAAGGTGTTGTCTAGCATTTCGAAAAACCCCTTGGTTCTGGTATTAACTGACTTTTTTTTTTAGCGTTTGCTGACTGCTGCGTCATCATCGCCTTTGCTTTAATTAAGCAAAAACTAGTTGAGAATTCTAAGCCCACTTGCTGAGCGTGTGATTTGATGACATTAAATAGTCTCTCTGTCCTGCCTGATAGTGGACAGAGATGAATTTCTAACAAGTTGGCCGTGCCCCACGATGATATTGAAAGTCAAGCATATTTCAGAAGGCATTTGCATAGCCTTTGGGGTTGGGACTTCTCAGCGATTGAGAATAGAGTTCTACGTCAATTTAGCTCGACTAAACTATGAAAAAAGGAAGACATTTCTAATTAATATTCTAGATATGATAATCCATATATGATAACCTAAATATGCTTGCAAAGAGCTGTTTAGATGATATATTCTAGATTAGAGTAGGTCTCAGAGTATTTCACAATCGAATGCACGGAATCATCTATTTCAGATTTCAGTTCTAGATTATCGTTAAATTGATTGCAATTTTCACAGATTCATATGTATATATACTATTTCAGAAATCGTTTAATGATTTCTATAAATCTATATACTTATTGGTATATATACAGTTATTGCTCAGTCGCACTACTAATTTCATGAGCAGAGCACTAAATGAAACCTAACATTCAATTGCCTGACTTTTGTACTGCGCTCAACGAAACATTATATATCATTTGTAGAATTTGCGAATAAATATAATGTAAGCCCTTAGCCTACAAGTTAGCACATACTAGTAAACAGTCTAACATGAACTTTCTTCTTTGGATATTAATTTAATTTCTAAAAAATGATTTGTCTTTAATTTTAATTTTCACGGGTTTCAAAGAACTTTTCATTGATCTCGTTCATTCAAATGCATTCAATATTTCCTTTCACTCTCTTAGAACTCTTTTCATTTCCCATTCTCACATGCGTCTAAGAGAGATTCTCTATATACTACGCTCCTTTCTCTCCCTCACTCCCTCTCTCATATCTAAAAACTATCTTTAAGCAAGATTTTCTTGTGGCTTAAATCTTTGCAAAATTATTCCATTGTCTTGGCAAAGTCTTTATAGATCAATTATCTCAGCCCCTGGCTGCTTTATTATCACCAATGAAATTGAGGCTCGGTACCCATTCCAGTCTGAGGCTAGCCGCCAGAGCCACGCTTTTCATTCAACAGCTGCCAACACTATTTTTCACACGCTGCAGGAAAAAAGAATGAAGGGAAAAGTGGAAAGAAGGGGAGCAAAGATAGTTTACTTTACTTTAGTTTAGTTTATCGTAGTTGGCGGCATTTTTTGTCTGGCTACAGTTTGATGGGACTGTCGTAAGTAGCTTCAACTAGTTAGCAAAAGGGGCACGAGAAATGGGGGGAGGGGATGGCAAGAGAGGTGTGGTAAGTGGAAAGGGGGAGACGGTCTGGTTAGGAGGAAGCGTTGCTAATTTTGCGGGCTCTTTTAGGTCTGGCAACGTTTGCATATTATGTAAATTATTTTTTGCAGGGGCAAAAAACTTCAAAAGCGATGAGGAGCAGGGTGGGGGGCCGGGCTAGGTAGGTATCTCCCAAGACTTTGGGCCCAAGTAGCGCCCAACGGGGCCTCAGATGTTGAAATGGGCACATAAAGCAATTTAACTGTTTAATGCTACCTCTACCTCCTCCTCTCTCTCTCTCTCTCTCGCTCTTTGTCTCTATCTGACTGCCTTGAAAGGGAGCAGAGCCAAAGTGTGGACGAGAGAGCTCTACGAAGGGGCTGGGCACATTATGTTTTTTAATGGCAGAATTGTGTGAACTTATTGTTGTTGTTGTTATTGTTATTGTTGTTGTTGTTATTGTTGCTAGTTGCCCAGTTTGGTTGTTTACGCGATTATTTTCCTTATTTTTATATTCGTTTCTCTCTCTGTATGTGTATGTTTTATTTTTCGCTATATTTATCTGATTTCTCAGCATTGTGTGGGCGCTGGTAGGCGTGGCACTGTGCGAGTGCTCGGGCTAGTGCGTCGCTTTGGCGTACAATTTAAAATTTTTATTTTTGGAAATGATTTCAAACGCATCTCAAGGTGTGATAAACATTCGTGTAAACAAATCAAATCAAATTCAAAACGAGCAGCAAGCTGAAAAAAGTGGCCCTGGGCCATGCTCCAACTACAGCTAACTGCGTTGACCCTCAACGTCTGTGCGCCGCCCTCCGCAGTAGCCGCCAAATGGGTTCCAGCTAGTTTTTGGGCTCAACATAAACAATGGCAAAACAAATTGAAAATGTTTACAGATGCAACTGCTCTGGAAGCGCGGACACGTTGCAAGCTGACATAAAACTTTTGCTGTTGCCAAAGCGCAATAGAGCTTATCCATATAGGATTGTCCAGGATTGAGAGGCAAATGGTGAAGCAGTGGTGGTGAAGGAGCAGAGAGAGAGAGAGAGAGAGAGAGAGAGAGAGAGAGAGAGAGAGAAAATCATGATCTTGTCGGGAGTACCCGACTAGCAAATAGCCGCAGTCTGCTCATTGCTTTTATTTCAATAATTCTCGAATGCATTTACATCAATATCCATTATAAATATTTAATAAGTATTTAACTTATTAAATTTATTATATATATTTATATTTCTCTTTAGGGTGCATTCGCATCAATGCTATTAGAGCAAGGTGCTGGAAAGGGTATTTCTATATAAAAGTAAAAAATAAATATTTATAAGCGAAGCATTCATTATAAAAAGATATATATAAGGGATTTAAATTCCTGCAAGCCAATATCGAAATATCGATTTATATCGATAACAAAAGAAAAGTGAATAATCAAGCAAAACCAGCTAAATAGAAGACAATAGAAATTAATAATAATAATAATAATATTGCAATAGGTAGCAAGTCGTATTTTATAGCTTGAGAACTGCTTATGATCGATAACTGCAAGCAGCTGCTCAAATATCGTTATCGAATATAGTATCATTTTAGTTTAGGCATTCTATATACATACTGATGTACATATCAAGAAGAATTTATTTTTCTTTTTATTGGCTGTTCAGGTATATATATAAAAGTAAATAGAGCTTGAATGCCTATCAAATATTATTATTAAATGTATTTTATTAGGCACTCTTCGTCAAATTCATCAAACTGAGGCAGTTTTTGTTGAAGTCACAATAGTGGAAATTTCGAAGCTTAAAGCCAACACATAGCTAAAGAAAATATAGCTCAATCTTAGCTATGACAGTTAGTTTCAAAGGAAAAACTAGAATTTGCTATATAACATCTACGTAATACTCCCTCGTATTTATCTGTATATTCATAGAGTTCTCCTAAACTTACAATAGATAGATATAATAGATAAATATATAGCAGTTAAATATATACACATAATATATTCCAATATACATATATAGCTACTTGTCAAATATCACGTATTCCTTTATACTCAATTTAACATAATGAAACGAGCTACGATTGCTGAAAACTAACTAGTTCGCTGGAGCAACAACAATTATAATCGCATCAGCACTATATATACACATATGTATATAGGCATATGTATATATGCGCATTTTAGATATGTCTTATATAGCTTTCAAGTAGAAGATCTTAAAGTATCTTCACACTTGTGCGCAATCCTAGGGCTAAGTCGAATTAAAAATAGACACGAAATAGTCGTAAATAATTGCACAAGTACTTGCACACTCACATGCACAGACATGCATGCATATATGTACATGGACGTATGTGTGTGCGTGTGTGTTTATATATCCATTATATAATTGGCTAGCTCAAATTGGAAGTGGAAACAATTGCCATATGTAGATCGACTGCTCGACGGGACCAAAAGACGCTGATGATGATAATAAAGACAATGATGATGATGGCAATGATGACGATGACGACATCGAACAGTTTTTTTTTTGTGCAAAGTGCGAACGAGCAATTTACATGCATACAGATACATAGATACAAGTATCTCATGGATACAGATACAGTCGACTGACTGACAGATATTTATGACATATGAATTACTGAATGCGACGCCGTTAATTGTTGTCGTTGTTACTGTTGTTGGTGTTTCATTTATGCTCAATTGAATGGCCAGCAAAACAGCTTCAAAGCCAACGGATACAGCAGCAAAATTTGCTTATGGAAAAAAAAAAACTGCTAACAACTTTGAGATACATTTGTATCTACAGAAGCGCAGCGGCCGCAATGCACCTGCAATTGCATGCGGCTACATGTGAGATGCCTCAGCGACTCACTAAGCAAACAAAAATAACAACAATATAAAGTGGGCGTGGCAGTAGTAGACAGGGCAGCGCAGACAAGCGTCGCCAATTGTAATGCATTTTAATTTCGACTTGAGCTATTTGCGCATAAAACTTTAAGAGACAACGAGGGGGAGATAGAGAAAGAGATAGACTGAGCGAGAGCAAATCAGAGAGAGAGAGAGAGAGAGAGAGAGAGAGAGAGAGAGCGAGAGAGAGAGAGAGAGAAGGAGTCAACGAGCAGCAGTTAGCTACGGTGGCGCGACAAAAAACGCTCGCAAAACGCGCAGCAAAAGTCGCGCTTGTTTTTGCAACTTTTTTTCAATTCTCTTTTTTTTTTGTTTTTGTTTTTTGACTGCCAATTTCACCCACACAACAAGCGACAAATGGACAAACGCAACAATAACAATACAATGGCATTCATCATCATCATCGTCAACAGACAATGGCAGCTCCCACCCAGCACTTCCCCAACTCCCAACCAAACCGAACCCCGGTCATCCCCAATGCCCTCTCCCGCCACGGCTAACAATGGGAGCGCCCTATTGTTTCTATTGGCGTTGAAAAAAAAAACTCCAGAAAAAATGATATAGTTAGAGTAAAAGCGGATCACAACGACTTGAACTTGGCAGATAAGCAAACACACAGGCAAGATTTATTGGCCAATGATTCATTAATTAAAGTGGAATTAATGCAAATAGATAAGCTAAATATCTGCAAAGTTAGTAAGAGAAACTTTTCATTGGAATTAACCCAGAGGTTTCATAGAAAAGAGGGGATAAGGGAATAATCTACTGTAAAGTTGCAAGCAGAGATGATTATATAATTAATGGGACAAAATCTCTCTCTCGTAAATAAGGCCTAGAGAAATACTCTATAAATTTCATGTGGTATACAGATCATATGAAGAAGAGCTTATACAATCCAAAGGGAAATACACTCTATTTAGGATAGATCTTATTATGAATACTCTATATAAGATACATAAGAAACAAAAGTTACTGCAAGAGCTTATAAAAAAGCTGTGTAAGGCTTGGGGATCACTCTATAGAAGGAACGAGTACTTATAGGAAAATAGGATTTGTACAGAAGATTTCTATAGTATAGAGAAATGTAAATTCTGTAGAAAATTGCTAAAGTGAGTTGAATTGTTTATAATAAGAATTGGGCATTATCTAAATAGTTCCCTGAATAGGGATAAAATGGTCAAGTACTTTAAGAGATTATCACAAAAAGCAATTTTTCATATGAGACTAAATGAAAACTATATAAAAAGAGCGTGTACTACGCAGAGCTCATGAAAGGAGTTTAAATAAGGCTAAGGGAATATGCATTAAAAAGTACAAACTATCAAAACATTTTATATCTATATCAGGATAAAGTATTTAAATTGTATATAAAACTTATTAAAGAGCGGCTAATGTATGAGGTTCACTGAATAGAGCCTATTAAAAATATGTTTTCTATATTAGACTGAATGAATACCCTATAAGAAGTACAAGTACTTAAAAAGCTAATCAAAAATAATAATTTTGTATTAGGTTATAAATGGATAGTCTAAAGAAAAAGTAAGTACTACAAGAGATTATCTATAGGAGGATTGCCTCATCTTCTCTATAAACAAGTAAGAAGGCTCTAGTCGAGACGGCTCGACTACGAGATCCCCTGAACCCTGCAAAAAAAGAAACTCTTCTTCTTTACGATCGCATGAGCGCGAGCTCTGCTAACCGCGCAGTTGCTGCCGTGGCTTGGGGGTGGGTTGGGCTGAACTTTGAGCGCTTCTAACTCCATTTCTAGATGCATGATCTTGATGAAATTTTCAGAGTAGATTAAGAATATCTAAATGTATCTATGTGCCAAATTTCAAGTCTCTAGTATTTGAAATGCGTTTTTTGCAAATTGTGGGCGAAGGGGGCGTGGCATCCAAAATCCAAAAATTACATAATCTGCGTATTCATAATATCTATCTAAATATACAAATTCGAAGTCTTTAGCTGAAACGGTGTAGAAGCTATGCTCAAAAAACCAAAAAAGTTGAAACGAATTTTCGATTTTTTATCGATAATTTGGAAATGGGATGAGTTATCGAAAAAACAAAATAAACTCGTACTGCGTAGCTAACATATGAGTGTTCATGTGAAATTTCAGCTCTCTAGCTCTTGTAGTTTCCGAAATCTCGACGTTCATACGGACGGACGGACGGACGGACGGACGGACGGACAGACGGACAGGGCTCATTCAACTTATTTTTTTATGCTGATCAAGAATATATATACTTTATGGGGTCTGCGATGTCTCCTTCTGCCTGTTACATACATTTTCACAAAACCATTATACCCTGAATTCCCATTTTCAATGGGTTCAGGGTATAAAAATATGCAGTATTACCTATAATAGAGATAGCAACTATATAGGCCTTATTAGGGATAATCTTGGATATGGATGGATATTTTCAAAATAGAAAGTTTGCAACGCGCAGCCTCAGCCACAACAACAACAACAACAACAAGAAGAAGCGAGTGCATAAAATGCGTATTTATGCAGTTTTATATACATATATATTTATTTATATATATATATTTAGATTCGCGCTGTTGTGATTGCTGTTGTTGTTATAAATAAAATGTGGGTCATGTGCATCAAATTAATTAATTGGTGTCAATTGGCGGCATTTGCAGCGCGCGTTTTTAAGCTCTCTTCCGTTCGCTCTCGCTCTCGCTCCCGCTCTCTTACTCCTTCTCTTTCTCATTCCTCTACCTCACTTTCTTTAAGCGGTTTTAATTTTTGGCTGCTAACTTGGCCAAATGTGGCTGACATAGTTTGCCATTACAGTTGCTATTCTGATTTCCATATAAATACCCCCGCCTCCCCACCTCCCCGCTCCACCGTTCACCTTTGCTACCTTTGGCATAATGTCACAAAAGCTAATCCGGATGCGCTTATAGCCGTAAACGGTTAACTAACAACAACAGCAACAACACTCGGTTGACTTTCCGGTGTCTGTTGGCCGAGTTTTTGGGCGCTTTGGCGCTGCCACAATTCCTCAATTCCCATGCCGCGTTACGCCTTCAGGAATGGTGTCAAGCGCTCATTTCCCTAATTCAGTTTTACATTTTCTTTTAGTTTTACTTCAGCGTCTGCTTCCTCTTCTTCTACTTTAGCATGCAGTCGACGCGGTTTAAAACGCGCACGAAACGCGACGCGTGCGTTTGTGGGCGTTTTTTGCTTTTTGCCTAT
Organism: Drosophila buzzatii; assembly: GCA_035045845.1. NCBI lineage: Eukaryota > Metazoa > Arthropoda > Insecta > Diptera > Drosophilidae > Drosophila > Drosophila buzzatii. The sequence goes on along the minus strand of JAWNOS010000105.1, from coordinate 1,666,796 downwards.
TTTTTTATACGTTTTCGAATTTTCCTTTGTAGAAAAATATTTTGTTCCGTTTGCCTTTGCTAAATTTATAGCCCAGTTGAGGTTGAAGATGATGATCTATGCGAGTGTGTGTGTGCGTGTATGTGTTTGTGTTGCCCAGTTTTCGCGTGTTTTATTTTGTTTTATTTTTTTTTTTTTTTGCCTCAGTTTTTGGGGTCTGTGCGCGTTGCGAGTCGCAGGTTTATTTGCTTTTTGTTGTTTTTGTATTTTTGTTTGTTTGTTGTTTGCATTTTATTTTTAGAACATTTCATTTCGCATTCGCAACGCGCCGCCGCGCGCATAGTTTTACAAAATATTTTCCAATGGACTACAACATTCTGTGATTTTTCTTTATCTATTTTTTTTGCTTAATTTATTTTTGCACAGCAAAAAGTTTTCATTCACTCACAGAAAAAAAAAACATGTACACAAACATTTTTCATTATGGAAATCCGTTTAAAAACCCAAAAATGTTGAGGGCGTCTTTGCTGGATGCCAACGGAAAAGACACACAAACAAGAAAATACTAACAATAAAATGAAACACATAGACAGCGTAGCACAGCCGCCACTCAGCTGTGAATCGAGCGCAACGACTAAAATTCAAATAACAAATATGAACAAGTAAGAAGGCTCTAGTCGAGACGGCTCGACTACGAAATCCCCTGAACCCTGCAAAAAAAGTGATACTCTTCTTCTTTACGATCGCATGAGCGCGCGCTCTGCTAACCGCGCAGTTGCTGCCGTGGCTTGGGGGTGGGTTGGGCTATACTTTGAACGCTTATAACTCCATTTCTAGATGCATGATCTTGATGAAATTTTCAGAGTAGATTAAGAATATCTAAATGTATCTATGTGCCAAATTTCAAGTCTCTAGTATTTGAAATGCGTTTTTTGCAAATTGTGGGCGAAGGGGGCGTGGCATCCAAAATCTGAAAATTACATAATCTGCGTATTCATAATATCTATCTAAATATGCAAATTCGAAGTCTTTAGCTAAAACGGTGTAGAAGCTATGCTCAAAAAACCTAAAAAATTGAAACGAATTTTCGATTTTTTATCGATAATTTGGAAATGGGATGAGTTATCGAAAAAACAAAATAAACTCGTACTGCGTAGCTAACATATGAGTGTTCATGTAAAATTTCAGCTCTCTAGCTCTTGTAGTTTCCGAAATCTCGACGTTCATACGGACGGACGGACGGACGGACGGACGGACGGACGGACGGACGGACGGACGGACGGACGGACGGACGGACGGACGGACGGACGGACGGACGGACAGACGGACAGGGCTCATTCAACTTATTTTTTTATGCTGATCAAGAATATATATACTTTATGGGGTCTGCGACGTCTCCTTCTGCCTGTTACATACATTTTCACAAAACCATTATACCCTGAATTCCCATTTTCAATGGGTTCAGGGTATAAAAAACAACAAATATTCATACTAGAAATTAAAAAAAAAAAAAAAAACTAAACGGCAAGTGCCGTGCCGTAAGAACGCACCGAAGCGAGAGCTGACGAACCGAGCACCGAACTCAACCGCCTGCGCCGGAAGCTTAAAGTGGACTGAAACGAATCGAACCGAACCGAAACGCAGCAACAACCAACGGCAGCGTCAAAGCTGGCCATTCGAAACAGTGGGCCTTGACTGCCGAAAAGTGAGCACACAAGTGCAGAGCAATGTTCGTGATTGGAAAAGTATAGTATACGTGGTATATAAAATATATAGTATAGTATACGTAAAATATATAAATCTAAATATTTATGTCGGTATATTTATATGAATATTTATTTTTATATATTGAAAAAAATATTACGTTAATAACATAATCGGATTTTTGTCCATCCATATTTTTCTTTCTAATATTAAAATTACATATCAATTGGAGTCTTCAGGCAAATATGCACAAATAAAAAACTAGAAATTATAATACGAAGTATATTATAGTACCTATACAAATTTTAAGTACACATATTTCACTGATATATTATTAAAGCTATCGTTATTTACTTCCATAAACATGCCTTTGATATTTCAGCAGCACTAAAAGCACGCTTGCTCCACAGTACAGTGCAAGTCAATGAAATGAAACGCAACGGAAATGAGACAGTCTTTGGTCTGAGGCGCTGTCTGACGCTCTTTCGTTCGTTCGCTCACTCGCTCGCTTGCTCGCTCTCTCCCTTTCCCTGTCGCGTTCCGTGTTCTTGGAGGAACAGTTTGGCAGCCGAAACGAAGCTGCGAACGGCGCAACGCACGAAGCGTTGCAAGTGTTCGCAGTTGTTGTTGTTGTGTTGTTGGTGCTGCTGCTGGCCATTGCAACGCTTTGTTTACATTTGCAGTGAGAAGAAGAGGAAGCAGCAGTCTCAGCAAGCGAAAAAGAAGAAGACGAAACAACAGTTGAGCTAATCGCTGCAGTTTTTTCTTCTTCTTCCATTTTAATTGCATTTTAGTTTTGGTGTCGATCAGCGACGCCTGCGCAGTCTCCGCTTCAGCGGCTATTTAGCTTTGAATTGGCCAAGCGGCAGCCTTGATACGCAGCCATTAACAACATAAAACATAAATAAAAAGCAACAACAGCAGCAGCAGCAGCAGCAGCAACAACACGCACAACAGCCAAAGCAACTAATAATTGAGTAAATAAGTGAGTTTGTATGCGAAGCTTAACAAGGAAAACATTGTAAGTGGCATTAGCAACAGCGGATTGCCAAATAACAGCGATAACGATAACGATTACAATTACGATAAATATATATAAATATTGAGGTTAACATTTAACTAGGCTAGCCCCAAGCTATTTAAACTTAGAATTCGAGCGGAGCGTAATTGGAGTATTTCTTAATGATTCTTTTAGTTTTTATTTAAAGGCTATGCGCATCTCTTATATAGTTTTATATATGGAGATATATTAAAGAATACATATGTTTATATTATACAACAGATTCTCTTATAGGAAATACCCTGGAAATGTTTGACTTATGTCAGAATCGCAGCTAAGGCATCTCCAAGTCGAGCAGCGTTTCCGTTTCCATTTCAAATGCAAACATGCAAATGTTTACTAAATGTTTCACATGCCAAACATTCCATTTAACGAAACTATTTTTAGATCTTATACCGAGGCTTGCATATGTAAATATATATTTTTTTTTTTTTTTTTTTTTTAATAAATTTATTTAGTAGGAAGCACCGGAGCATCTTTCTACTCCATTATCTCCCTTGGATCACACAATTAACATCACAGGTTTACAATTATTTATACAATTTAAACATATATACAGAGTAGAACTAAGTTACAGTGGGGGTGAGAAGGCTTCCGAACTGGCGTCTTCTTAGCCTTCTGATGGGTCTGGAGGTTGGCAGCTTTTTTGCGAGCCGGTTGGCGTGGACCATCAGGCGGTCATTATAGCGACTCGAGTGGAAGGAGATTTGTTCTTCCACAGTGTCCAGGTTGAGGTCTCTATGTAGCCCAGAGTTGCGGACGAACCAAGGGCAGCCAGTAATTTGACGCATAGCCTTGTTTTGAATGATGTAAATATATAAAGTGAATTTTCTTATTTCGATTGCCTTCCTTCAATTCGTTCTCGACACATTTGTCGCATGCACGAACTGGACTGCTGTCCAATCGCGCGTATATTGTCATTAACGAATTTGCCATTGTTGTCTTTTGTCGGGTGCACGGCTCTTCCGTCAGTGCAGCACAGAGCGCGCTCTCCCTCTCTGCCTCTCTCTCTCTCACACCCACCCTCTTTGCCCGTTTGCTATTGTGCCCAATGTGCTAGCATGCGTGACGATGATACAAACAAATTTCCTGACAGACAGCACAGCTTAACAGAGAGAGCGAGTGGGAGAGAGGGAGAGCGAGAGCGTAGCGGAGAGGCAGACACATGCTTTTGATATGATCGGCTGCAACAACAATAACAATAACAACAACAACAACGACTGCACTCGTCGGTCAATACAATTAAGCGCCCGACTAATGGAAAAGGTCAGCTCAACTGGTCACACTTAACACTCTATAAGTACCCCACACCCCCAAGTCCAATTCGCCCCCTTTTCGCACTCCCTCCGTTCACGCAGTGCATAGAGTATATTGGTTTTATGCAAACTGCCCAAATTTTGTTTATATATTTACTCAGGTGTATCGACGTCGTATGAAGTGCTAAGATTGTCTTCTGTATTTGCTCATTGGGGTCGGGGATAATCGGGGTATTAATATATATTGGCGTATCTATATTATATATTATATATATGTTTTTCTGAGACTTGGTATTTATATATATTTATATACATTTTATATATACATATGTAACTAGAATCTTATCATTAAGTTATATATACGATATCTTTCAAGCTTTGAGACACAATTTGGCAGATGAATCACCATAGACAACATCTACAGACATAAGGCTATAAATTATATGGTCCGCTCATTACAGTTGTTTTCGTACCATAGTCGAGTATTATCTAGTTGGGTTTATAAAAAGTGGGCACATTGCTAACACTCACCTAGATCATTGTAGAGCGTTGTGTTCAGCACTATATCGTTGATGCCGGTCATGCCGCCACTGACACAGCTGTCGGAATCCTCATTCTCCTCCGCCAATGTGGGCGGGCCGTGCCACTGAGCTTTGACTGGGCGACGGGCACGATCCAGGCGTACGCGCGGTATATCCTCATAACAGACATCGCCCAGCTAAATAAACACAGAGCAAGGGAGAGGGAGAGAGAGGAGGAAAGTAATAAGTACAGTTAATAAATATAGGTTTAATAATACAAAAAAGGTATATTAGTTTCTAACTTATATTAAACATCTTTTTTTTTTTTTTTTGATTTGTCAAGCATTACGCACCTCCAGCTCCTTTTTGGGCGTAGCCGGAAATATCTACAAGTTAGTAGCGTTATATGATCCATATTAGTGGGTGCAAGAGTGTGAAGGAAAAAGACAACAACAAATGCATAGAACATATACATATATATATATATAAATGAGTGTAAGAGCTGTTATATAGTAATTGCAAATAAGTTGGAAATTGAAATTTCGGTACTTTTCACTCCTGGTACTCGCTGTTCGCAAAATCAGTTTATAGCGAAGCGTTACTCGCTTTCTGTTACTTTCTAGTTTCATATTTTTACTCGTCACTCGTTACTTTTCTTACGATACTTGTTGGCTTAGCTCTGAAATCCTTATTAGTCTCTTACCATTAGTTGCTATTTCACAAATTAATCCCTATGGGTAACTTGATAATGGTTAACCGTTAACTAATCCAACTATTTGTTACTTTACACTCGTTACTTGCTTTTTTGTCTTCATTATTAGTCGGTGCAGTAACTTGCAAATGTTTTTACCACGTACTACTCTTCAATTGATATATTCAAATCACTACTCATATTTTTTCAATTCGCCTCATTATTAGTTTTTAGTTTTTAGCTAATAATCTACTAGTAAGTTCTAGTTTCTATTTACTCGCTGCTCATATTAAGTATCTACACAATACTAAAGAGATTGCTAACTGTTTTGATATCCGTTAACATTGATTTTTACTTTCGTTACTCGTTACTCGTTGTTAGTCACACAAATACTAATCTTTGTTTACATTGTGTTATTCGTTACAAATTACTCGTTACTTACCGAAATCTCCTCGCTGCAGTAGGCGGTAAATGTTTGATCATCCTGTTGCAGCACACAGTAAAGCGGTCCCCATGGAAGCGATTTAATCATGCGTGTCAGCTCGCCCTCCGTTTCTACAAGAAAAGCATTAAAAACAAAAGTAACTATAAAAACCAATTTAATAAATAATTCAAGATTGCGAATGGAATTTAAAAGATGCAAACCCAAAATATTTATGTATTAGTTATTAAATTATTATTTAAGTTAAAAAATTATAATTATTTAGTCTGCCCTTTTCTGCCAAATTAAAATGAAGATTATTCACAATGCAGTATTTGTGGCGGTCACATTAGCAGCCTCATCTTCACTAATATACATACCACCACAAAGTTAACATAGTTTTACGATAGTTGTAATCGATAGTAATAATCGTTGTGACTTACTTCTCTAAGAGAATGTGAATAGGATCGACGTTTTGGATAGAATTATAATAAATACGCAATAAGAATAATTCTGCACCGCATTTGTTATTTAAAAGTGAATGTAGCACAGCTACATATTCACACATAGTGGCGCCACCTATCGAGCCATGCCGGCAATGGACAACAAAATAAAAAAACGTTGCCTGCTTTCAGGCGACATTAAATATTCCCATGCACATTGCGCGCGCAGCATTTAAAGAGGCGCACGAAAAAGCGCTAAAAAATGCCGAAAGCGCACTGAATCAACAGCTTATCCCCTCCCCACCTTCTACTTCTGCTAAGCACACACATTCATGGAGTGTAGCTGCTGCACGCATGCGTGTTGCTAATAAGTCAGCGGGACTGCATAAATAGCAGAAATAAATGCAACTGCAGCCGCGTCAAATGCCGTTTGCCTGTTGCTGTGTAGAAAATCGTATGCATTAGACACATGGGCAGAAGAAGAAGAAATGAAGAAGAACGCTACAACAATGGGCAGGCAACCAACTTGAACTAAGTAACTGCTTATCCCACTCTCATCTCCGCTCGCGCACACTCTCCTTGCGCTCAAGCATTTGCCATGCCCGCATCTTATTCAATAATTCAATTCCATCCGTCTCTATCTCTATCTCCGTTGCTCTGCCTGTGCTTGCTGTGCTGCGTGTTGCGTGGCTCCGCGAAATTCCCAAAGTTCGTTTCACTTCGTTTCTTCACCGTTCTTGACGACGGCTTCGACGCGTCGACGTCGACGTCAACGTATGCGATAACAATGTGAAGCGCTGCAGCAGCAACAACAACAAGATAAATAATAATAAATATTAAAAAAAAAAAAATTTAAACTCTTTGAATTTGTTGAAGTTGCGAGTTAAGCACAAGAGACAGGTGAGCGGGGGAGGATGCTAAGGCGAGGCGTAAGAATTGAAGCTTTTTACGAAAGCTTTGCGCACTTTAAATGCCCTAACATTGCAAAGGCTTAAAAAAGTTAAGGGCTTCGCCTAGGACTTTAGGTTTGTAGTGCTTTGCATTATATATGTACGAATTTATATTTATGATTCCTCTGAAGCTTTGCTAGGATATTATCGAATTGACATGAATATGTATATGTAGATCATATTACATATATCAATTTAAACTAATCTTAAGTTTTTTTTTAATACTATTTTCATGAACATGCTCATTTTGTTTAAAGAGTTTTTAATAAGTCTAAAGTACGCACGTTTCAAAAAATATAATAAAAAACGTATTAATCTTGAAAATTTTATAAGATAATTTTTTTTCCAAAATATTTTGTTTATAGGCTTACGAAGTTTGATTGTTCAACATTTTTGCAAACAAGAAATATTTTAAATTTATTATCATTATCGTTCTTTCTGCCCTCTGTCTATGAGTTGAGCCTAGAAGTAGAAGTTATGATCATAAAAGGCATCTAGGCTAAGTTTTTTATGAATCTTATTTGTCTCCCTAAATAAAGCTCTTCTATAAGTCAAGGCACCCCAAAAAATACCCTTAAGATAGATCATCAAAAACAAAACAAAACAAAATTGAACCCAAACTTGAGGCCGAACGTGGGGCAAGTACCTAATACAAGTAGGCAGAGGCGTAAGCAGAAGAAATTGTGAAGGAGGCAGAGGCAGTCAGAGAGAAAGAGAGGGAGATGGAGAGAGACAGTAGCTCCGCTTTTATTGCTCTATTATTTTTACATACTATAGCCACATTTCAACTGCGGCGGCGGCGCCCGTCTGCCCATTTAACATAAATATTGTTTGTAATTGTGAGCTGAACGTCGACGTTAACGTCAGCAGCGACGACGACGACGACGACGATGGCAGCGTTGCTCAGCAACTTTGCGTTAATTTTGAAACGTTCGTTGCTCGGGTTTAAATTTTTTTTATTTTGCATAAGAATTTCTCGCTTTCGAGTTCAATGCACTTGAGTCGAGAGAAAGAGAGAGAGAGAGAGAGAGCTTTGCAGTAGCTCTGCCAAGGGCGCTGCAAGGCAGCGAGGCGTGGCATTGCACTGGCTTGCCTCGCCAACTAGCACACCTGCCAGCGGTCAGTGACGTCATCACGCTTATCGATCAATTATCGATATTGACATTGCGCAACACTGGCCAAACGGCTAATCGCATGCGGCTGCGTGCGAATTTCAAGAATTTATGATCGTGTCAAAAGCAACAGCATTTTTATGTGAAGTGTTATGAAGATGCAGATAAGAAAGAGAGTGAGAGAGTAAGAGATGAAGAGAGATATTGTGATGCAACAGATCAACAAAAAGAGTTTTAGATAGATAGATATTGAGAAAGAGTTTGAAAGAGAGAGAGAGAGAGAGAGAGACAGGGAGAGTAAGAGATGATAAGAATCATATAGTGATGCAACTACTTTTTTTAGATAGATAGATATTGAGAAAGAGTGTGAAAGAGGGAGTGAGAGAGAGAGTCGGGTAGTAAGAGAGCGAGAGAGGCATTAAGCGTAACATGAAGAGAGAGGGAGTAAGGGATGGATACAAGTTTCTAGACATTTATATGAAAAGGACACAGAGAGAGGTTTAGAGGCTAGTGTGGACTAGAGACAACGATTTACGATATTTGTATGTAAAAGAGATTGAAACGAGAAACACAAATATAAAAAGTTATGTTCATCATTCTCATAGGTATTTGTATGCAGAGAGGGGGAGATTGAGAGAGAGAGAGAGAGAGAGAGAGAGAGAGAGAGAGATTATATTTGATATACTAATATCTAATTATAATATATATCATATTTTACATATTTGTATACAACATTAGACATAATCTCTTTAATGTCATTTTATATAACACTCTGAATACCTATAGTATATGTTTTCTAGGGAAGCATCATAGTCGTCGCAATTCGCAGCTCAGCAATTTGCGCTCGCTTCGTGTTTCATTTGCATTTCTTATGCAACTCGTTTATTCATTTTCTGGCATTAACTATTATATACGTATTCCTCTTTTTATTCCGATTTTATTTATAGAACTTCAATTGCAAATATTCTTATTGTTTGTTTGTTTTGTTTTTATAATTCGGTTCTGTATGTTTTTAGCATTCACTTAAATTGTTCAATTGAATTTCATGGAAAGCTTACATAAAATAAATAGGAATTATTATATCGATAATGATAGTAGTTAAATAGGGCAAACATTTCGCTTAAAATCTTGAGCTAAAAGAATCGTTGCCTTAGCTAATTCAATGAATTAGTATGATTAATAATTATTGTGATTAATCTAACATATATAAATGCATATATATTATTTATATAGTTCAATTGTATCTGATTTATTTTGTGGTTTCATTTTTCTAAATCAAGTTGAATCAACTTTATACATATGTATGTATACATGCACTGATGAGATGCTTGGAAGAATACGATACTCTATCGAATAGAACGAATCTATCGCATTAAAAGATAGTGAAATATATATCCAAAGAAATAACTGAAGATAAACTTGAATTTTGTGTGAATTAAGTATTAATCTAAACTATTCAGCAAAGTTAAATAATAATTGAAGTATCAATTGGGAAAGGAATCGGATTTGATTCACTTATTTGAGGTTACTAATCACATGTAGAAATCTTTTTACTTATTTTAGATGAATGAAATTGGTTTTGTTGGTCATACATACATATGTATATACATACATATATCTTCAATGTAATTGGCAGAGTACTAATGAAATTAAATATATTATTGAGAATATACAAATTGAATTCAACTTGAGACAACTTCAAATAACTGTGACTATTTAGACGTCTGTTCTTATCAAACTCTACTCTGCATATATGTATGTAGGTGGAGGATTATAAAGCTTCTCTCAATGCAACTATGTGTAGTAAATAATTTGATTTGCAAGCTTCGAGCACTGAAAGCATATTGTCGATTGTTAAGCGCTGATACATATATATGTGAGATAGTTTCCATGCTGGATAGCTATATGCAACATTGTGAGTCTTCATAGAGACAGACGCATGGATATTGCCCGAAACTAATAAACTCATTTTGCTTCGATAAGGAGCAATTATGTATATCAAAGTGAAAGTGATGTGAAATCTATTCAAATGAAGCTTTACAGATAAATCTTGAATCAATTATCACATACACTTGAAAATCCAAAGTAGTTCTTCTAAAAAACAAAAGTTCAAGAAAAATTAAATTAATAAATGAGCCCAAAAAAAATTAAAAACAAAACTGAAAGAAAAAAACAAAAACTTCGCCAATTAAAAGTAATTTAAAATAATTTATGCGATGCGTCATTAATGCTTCTATGCGAGTGAGTGTGTGTGTGTGTGTGTGGGAGGGTGTGGCATGTCTTGCAGTTGATTGCATACAAGAGTGGGGTCTGGGCTGGGGTGCCACGAAATGCGTCTGACTGTTCAGTTAGAGTGACGATCGACGCGCTCTGTTCTGTGTCTCGTTTCTTCACCAGTTCTTGTGGGACTTAGCTGCTTCCATTTGCCATGTCGCCGCGAAACCAAAAACGAAACCAACGACAGCAATTACGAAAATTGGGCTAGCGCTGACCAAAGACGAAGCCGACGACTGCATGCTCTAATGGCAAGTTAAGGTAATGCAAATGAGCTTAAATGCTTAGCTCAGCTCTCAAGCTCTAACTGGGCTAAGTATCTGGGACTTTATTTAAAATAAATGTAATATTTCATATATGTACTCAGGAGTAGTAGTAATAGTACGATTGGATAGAAATAGCTGAGTGATGAGCTCAGCATTTTAAAACTAATACTAATATTAAGATTAATATTAATTGTTATCAATTTAAATGTCGATACTGAGTTACTAAATCTCAAGTTTTTCTTTTGCAACAGTTAGTTCCGAGTCACACATTATATATATTATTATAATTTTTTTTTTTTTTATCATTATCATTTCATATCATTTAGTCTAACTATCATTATCTATCTACTGCTGACCTATCAGTTATGCACTTCATAAGATATCTCAAACTTGGCTTTTCATGTCAACAAATTGTTATAATAGCTCCCTTCATGATGATATGATATACATAGCATATTTATAGATAATATATACATATGGGTAATTCTCCAGAAAAGTCAACTTTTTGTCACGTTCGACACTTTAGTTTTTTGTAATTAATTTTCAAGAATGCATCAATTTTAGTGCTGAAATTGGCAAAAAAAAACTTCTTTATTTTGACAAATAGTTAAATATATTGCTCTTGATTAGTACTAAAATTAATCCGTTTTCAAGATAATTACAAAAAACCAAAGTGTCGAACGTGTCAAAAAGTTGACTTTTCTGGAGAATTACCCATTTATTTATATTATATATGCATATGTTCATATGCAGGTATGTTTCTTTTTTTTATACGCCGAACGCATTGAAAATGGGAAATCAGGGTATAATGCTTTTGTTAAAAGTATGTAACAGGCAGGCGGAGGCGTGGCAGACCCCATAAAGTATATATATTCTTAATCAGCACAAAAAAATAAGTTGATATAGATCTGTCTGTCTGTCCGTCCGTCCGTATGAACGTCGAGATTTCGGAAACTACAAAAGCTGGAGCAGAAATCAAATGAATTCTCGTATGCTAGTTCCGCAGTACGACTTTATTTAGTTTTTTCGATAACTCATCCCATTTCCTAATTAATCGAAAATTCGTTTACCTTTCTTTAACGTTTTTTGAGCATAACTTCTACACCGTTTGAACTAGGGACAAATTTGTATATTTAGATAGATATTATGGATACAAAGATTCTTTCAGATGGATGTCACGCTTCGTTCGCCTTTAATTTGAAAAAAAAAATCATTTCAAAAACTAGAGACTTGCGATTTGGCAAATAGGCACATTTTAGTGTTATTAATGTATTCTGAAAGTTTCATGAAGATCGTCCGTCTAGAAATGCAGTTATAAGCAACCAACAACCACCCACCACCCACCCCCCCAGTTTTTTCTGTTGAAGAGAAAATCTAATGTTTGGTGATAATACATACATACATATATGTGTGGGAATATATTACACGTATAGTAACATATATCATTATTAAGCATTATATATATATATATATATATATATATATATATATATATATATATATATATATATATATATATATATATATATATAATAAATGTTATGTATACAGTAGCATCCGAGTAAAACGACGATCACTTGAGACGATATATCCATATACGTTTGTTCATATAAGTTTGTATTGGAACTAGAATTATCGTCGCCATAACCGGACGAATGCTATAAGCGTAGTCGTTATACCCGGATTCTACGGTAAATCTTATATTTTATAATATTTTTTGCTTTTGTTGTAAATTTGTTGTGAGTGCTGCTCTTCTTCTTCATTAAAGGAGTTATTTACTATACTTTACTATACTTGACTGAACAAATTGCATGCATGCTTAGAGCTATTTTATTTTTCGCAGCTACAGCTATATACATATGTATTTAAATACAATATGTATACAGTATAAATGTATAGTATGTCATATATGTGCTAAAATATGTGCATCTATATGGAGCATATTGCTATCATGAACGATATCAATTTGGCATGCCTTTTACTATGTGTTAGAGCATCACAAATGTGTTTTACTTTTCATTTCTTTTTGTCGTGGCAGGCGCCAACATGAGCAACACCAACACCAACATCAACCCCAACAATAACAACAACAGCAACAAATAACAACAATAATAATAATACGTAGGGCGACAACAATGGAAGCTAAGACGCGGCATCAGCTACTTCCGTATAGGCAGCAGCAGCAGCAGTAGCCCTACTCCCTCATCCACATGTCTCTCGATCTCTGTGTGTGGGTGAAACTGAAAAACTGACAGATGAACAAGAGCCGCAGCAGCAGCAGCAGCAGCTGGACAGGGGGAGGGCCTAGGGGAGGGGTGGGCTGGTCTGGTCTGGGCATGGGAAGTAGGTGCAGGCAGCTGGGAGCTGAATGCAGTCAGCGAATGGATGCAGCTTTATAGGCAAACGCATTCTTCTTCTTCTTCTTAGTCTTCTTAGGTTTTCTCATTTTTTGATTTAAGGCATATATGCGTAGCAGCGCATAAGTACAAACATGTGTATGCCTGATCACGAGCCCCTGGCCGGCCCCTGGCCCCAGCTCCGAGCCCCCAGCCTCGTCGCTGCTCACAGCAGACACATAAACAATCTAACACAAATAGTTGCGTAAATGCAACAACAACAACAACAACAACATCTTTTTTAATTAGGTTTATGGGAACTATGCGAAACGTAACATGAAAAAGAGAAGCAAAAAAATAAAGTCGAACAACAAACACAATCAAAAGCTGTCGCTGTAGCTCTCTCTCACTCACTCACTCTATCTCTCTCTCTATCTCCGTCGCGGACACGCCCCTCTCAACACCGAACAATGCAGAATTATAGCATAACTTGAATTTCGCATCATGTAATCAGCTGCAAGCCCGCAACTGATTCGGGCCGCATTTTATTTGTCAATTCATTTATAGATTTTGCTCTTTCAGAATACCCTATACGTATAACGTAGCGAGCATGATAGACTAGAGAGTCGGCTTGCTAAATGCTGCGTCTCTCAGCTTCAATCACATGCAGCATTGATTGAAACATATGGATTAATTAAACTAATCGATATATGTGTATAATGATCGATTTTCGATAACGATATGTACATATATATCTTTGTGTGTGTAATTGCATATTTTATTCATCAAGGTCAAGAGCGATACGAATAGAAATTTAAATCAAATGAAAAGTCTTTGAGATTTTACATTCTTTCGACTATGTCATGCCATTCAGTATGGAGTAGTTGTATATATAATTTTCATAATCAAAATGCTTCAAGTCTCATCAGTCCATTGATGAGCTGTCTTCGTGAATTTCACTTCGCTTACCAAAGCTTTTGCAACTTTAGCCTACTTGGTCGATTCATAATCAAATGACCAATAGTATTTTGACAGCTGCATGTTATCGATAACTTAAGCAGCTGCATAAATATAGCTATCAAAAATATTGTTGTAATATTCTTGTTGACACAAATTGTTATTTAACGAGAACGACATAGTGCTGGTGTATATACTTGTGTATATTACAGGGTATATAACAGACTATTGAGGTATGTAAATATCGAAATGGAACATAATGTTTCAGCTGTTCATTTCATTCAATTATATACAAATTATATTATTTTATATATATTTTATAAACTTCTAGGGTATTCAGCTAGTCGAGTACTCTGCTTACACGGCATTGCTGATTATGGCTCGTTTGTATCTTAACGATTGCAAAATTCATCAGACTAAAGAAATGCACACACACACACACATATATATATGTATGTATATATAATAATAACGGAGTTTTAATGTTTCAGTTTCTTCTCCGTCGGCGTCTTCTTCTTCATCTGCTTTTCAGGGCGTATACGCAACGCGCTTGTGTAATATATTTCTTAGAAGACACGCGAACTATTATTATTATTATTACCATTTTTATATACATATATATCCATATATGTCTGCGCGTCTGTACATATTTGCATTGCCTATCTGTGGGAGATACTTCAAAGTTTCGCTGGCAAATACATATAACGTATGTGCGATTAGCACACAAATTTATGCCAATTGGGCAATTAATTAAAACTCAGAAAACTGAGACTTGAAATATCTGCAGAAACAAAAATAAATAAAGTCGGGCATAGAATAGAGTCATCTACAAGAGATGGAATAGAGTTACTAGCTACGATAACTGAAAGATGGTATATGAAAGATATGGAATATCTATAGATTACAGGTATATGCAGTGCATGCGACAAGGAATAGATATTTATGTTATAAGGAATATAGAATATATAATATATTATAATATTGTTATATATAAAATAGAATTATTTACGGTGTGGAATAGGGTAATTAACGATATCGGAAATATGGAAAAGAACTGTCAATAAGATATGTAAAATATAGATTTTGCGTTATAAGAAATATGAACATATCTATGATATACGAATAACGAATTGAGGTTTCCATGATATACTAGCGAGAGACTATAATTTATCTACTATAATATTACAAATACTTAAAAGAGAATTATCTACGATATATGGAAGATCGACAAGAGTTATTTACGATGTATGGAAGATAGACAAGACCGATATACAAACAAGTAAGAAGGCTCTAGTCGAGACGGCTCGACTACGAGATCCCCTGAACCCTGCAAAAAAAGTGATACTCTTCTTCTTTACGATCGCATGAGCGCGAGCTCTGCTAACTGCGCAGTTGCTGCCATGGCTTGGGGGTGGGTTGGGCTATACTTTGAACGCTTATAACTCCATTTTTAGATGAATGATCTTAATAAAATTTTCAGAGTAGATTAAGAATATCTAAATGTATCTATGTGCCAAATTTCAAGTCTCTAGTATTTGAAATGCGTTTTTTGCAAATTGTGGGCGAAGGGGGCGTGGCATCCAAAATCCAAAAATTACATAATCTGCGTATTCATAATATCTATCTAAATATACAAATTCGAAGTCTTTAGCTAAAACGGTGTAGAAGCTATGCTCAAAAAACCTAAAAAATTGAAACGAATTTTCGATTTTTTATCGATAATTTGGAAATGGGATGAGTTATCGAAAAAACAAAATAAACTCGTACTGCGTAGCTAACATATGAGTGTTCATGTGAAATTTCAGCTCTCTAGCTCTTGTAGTTTCCGAAATCTCGACGTTCATACGGACGGACGGACGGACGGACGGACGGACGGACGGACGGACGGACGGACGGACGGACGGACGGACGGACGGACGGACGGACGGACAGACGGACAGGGCTCATTCAACTTATTTTTTTATGCTGATCAAGAATATATATACTTTATGGGGTCTGCGACGTCTCCTTCTGCCTGTTACATACATTTTCACAAAACCATTATACCCTGAATTCCCATTTTCAATGGGTTCAGGGTATAAAAATGATACATAGAGTATTTATGTACCATATATATATAAAGATCGATACAAGAGAGGTGAAAATATTTATCTACAATATACTATTGAGATAATATAATTATTTACGATATATGAGAAAATACTAAAGAGTTATCTATGATAGCAAGAAGCCACGTACAAATTTACAATCGATTCTTAGAGATTCAACTAAAAGAAGTTTGATCTGCAAGTAAGACTCGATTTGCGTATTATATAATTTTCTTGTTATTCATAAGAATCTATCAAATTCTAAATGAAATCTTTGTAGATAGTTGCAAGAGCTTGTAAAATAGGGTTTGCGTAAAATACACCACGATTTGTGATCGAAAAGTGAAAGAATTAATTTATTAATTTTCGTTCGCTTTTGTTTTGGCAAAACACTTAAAATCTTTTTTGTATTTGGTCAGCTGTGAGAGATAACCAGGAACAAAGATGAGATTTTTTAGGGTTTCTTTGTTAGATTTGTATTCTTTTAGGAATCTATTATTAAGTTGTTTAATTTCATTATGAAACGTAGCTCCTTAGAAAAAGTTATCTGTTATGCATAAGATTTCTTTTATTGTGCTAACAAGTAGCAAAATTTGTAATTTTTATAAATTTATCTTATGCTGGACTGCTGGAGTTTTTGACAACGAAGAAGATTTTGCACATTGTGAAACATGAATGAAACTTCACTCTGATTAAATTATTATTCTAAGATCAATTATTAGAAGATATCTAATTATTAGATGATCAAGTATTGTGAAATCTATGATTAAAGATCATTTTATAGGAAATGTATTATAAGAAGATATATAATTATAAGATCTATTAGCATAAGATTCATTATAGTTTGATTATTAGATCTATTATTGGATTGTTTATTGTTAAAAGATCGTTTACTATACTAAGATATTTGCTAAGATGATATGAAAATTTATAATTATAAGATCTATTATTAAAATGTCTCCAATAATCTGATAATAATATCTATGATTGAAAAAAAGTTATAAGATCTATCATCATAAGATATTTCTTCTTAATAATCTAATTCTGATATTGAGTGGACTGTAAAAGTGTAAAAGCTTTCCTTGTATTGCCTCATTTATAATATACAAAATTTATTCCCTATAGAATTAGGGAGGATTTGAGTCACTTAAGTAAGATTAACTCACTTTTGGATCAACTCGTCTAAAGCAGCTCTGAGTTAAAATATCAGTTTCATTATCATTCATGTAATAAATTGTGATTAACCATGAATATTAGCAATTATATTGCATGAAATCTTTGATTAATGAATATACCTAATATATATACATATATTAGCATACATAATCCATATATGTAAAATTACATTTATGTAGCCTTGACTTCAATAGACACCATATCAAATTTGATTTATTTAGTCAATCTCTAGCATATCTTTATAGACGACTATATGCCGATAGGCTCGCTTTATCAAATCACATATATATATATATATACATATATACATATGTGTATGATTCCTTTGTGGTCTATTAACTTCTCGCTGCTTCTTGCATTTTCTATTCTTCGCATTAGTTTTGTTAGCTTTGATTACTTTTCCAGTTTTAGCTTTTGCCTGACTTTCAATTTCCATTTCATCTGCAGGTGTGTTTATGTGTTTGCACTTACTCGTATTACTTGGACCACTTGGATCACTTCCCATGTGCTGCCCCCCTCCCCTTCTCTTCTCCAACTCCATCCTACTGCATTGTGACTCCCCAGTTCGCTTAGATATCTCGTTTGGTATATGGCGGCTATAATTTCATTCGTTCAACAGGTTTTGCAAATTTCCTTTTTTCTTCATTCATTTCTAAGTGTTAGTTTTTTGTTTTGTTTTGTTGCACTCTGTTTTAGTGATAATAGGGTATATTGGCTTTGTGCTAGCGCTCTATATATGCGTGTGGAATAAAACCGTTTCATTGAGTCTTGGACTTATGGTTCTTATCTTCAAGTCTTTAATATAAGAATTACAGAGTATTTAGCAGTCGAGTGCACAGCTTTTTGGTTGGAAAAACCGGCGCTGCAGACGTTAATCCAAGTCTCGGTTCGATTTGCCGAAACGCAACAACAGCGAGCACAAAGATCCGCTGCTTGGGGAACGCGGAAGCAAAGGGGAGAGCCGAAAGGGAAGTAGGTGGATAGGTAAACGGGGGAATTGGGGTGCTGGGGGCCGTGTTTGGGTGTCTCTTTCGAAGCCTGCTTGGGCCTGGCACCGACGAAACGCGACGACGCGTCGACGTCCCAAACAACACTTGAGGAAAAAGTGAATTTTTTCATAGAAAGTTGCTGGGCAACATTTGCGACGTGGCGGGGCGACCGATTGCCGATACTTGAAAATAGAAAATAAAACAAAAGCAACAAAAACAACAACAACAACAACAGCAGCAGCAGCAGCAACAACAACAAGTGTGTCGAATGTCGAATTCTGCTGCAGCCTGTTTCACTTTCCAGCGTTCCGCTCCCGCCGCAAATGGCAAAGCAAAACTCTGCTCGGCCAGCGCATTGAACTTTCTACCGACAGGTGGCGCTGCATGCAGTGCCGTTTAACCCACAAACCAAATCGAAGCAGCCAGCAGCGGCAGCGGCATGAGTAAACGGTAACAAAGCGACTGCACTTTGGCTACAAAAAAAAAAAAACTAACGAAAAAAAAAACTGTGCCACGGCGACGCGTCGCTAATGACGCCATCACCAATGGTAACGTCGTTTTTTACGAGTTCTACGATTTCTCTCTCGTTCCCTCTACTTCCTCTATCGAACTCTTCCTCTCTCTCACTCTTATTCCCCTGTTCGTTCGCTTGTGCTCTCTCGCTCTGGCCTTCCTTTAATGCTCGCTAACGGGCTTTAGAACAAAGCAAGCCAAAGACTGATCTAGCCAAGCAAACAAAACGACTAACAGATACTCTAACACAAAATGATCACAAACGATCGTAGTGTAGTAAATAAGCTCAATCGATATTTTTATATCATATATACAACTATTTAGAGAGCGAATAGGAGATGTGGAATGGGTTTCATGGCCATGCATTATACATTATTTGTGAGATTTTTAATTAGTTCCAGAATATATATATAGATGATATAGTTCGTATGAGGATTCGATTTGCAAAGAAGTATATAAAACTGTAATCTAGCTGATATTAATATTAAAGAAATTAGTCATTGAAAGAGATGAAATAGATCTTCATTTTATTTTACGTTCTATATTTTGAGTTCATATACTTAAACCCGAAGATTAGGCAAACATTGATGAAATATTTCAATGGAACTTTATGCCAAAGAACCCATCAGGCTTAAAATATAAACATAATATTATATATATGTATATATATATGTATATATATGTATATATCTAATACATAATATTTTACTTTTTATGAATCTCATTTAGATTTGAACATTCTAACATAAGTAGCGCAGCTATCCTAACTCATTGGTTTGTAGGGTATCTTCATGGAGAAATGGCAAATGACTTGAAAACCATTTAGCTTAGATCGAATAGCGCTGGCTATGCGTGGCCCAAGAACCAGGCCAACTAAACAACCTGGCCAAAAGCGAAGCCGAAGACGAAGACGTGTGTGTGTGTGCGTCTCTCTCTCTCTCTCTCTCTCTCTTTCTCTCCCTGTGTGTGTGTTAACCAAGACGGTCAAGTGACATGCAAAGCGAAAGCGCGGCTAACAACATGAAACATGAAGCAGCTAACAAACATGACAGAAATGATGTCAAGCCAGCGGGCACACAAAACAGGAACAACAAACACCGACGACAACAACAGCAACGAACGACAGCAACAGCTGCTCGCAGCAGAGGCCAATGGCCAAACCCGGTCGATTGCTGTGCGTGTGTGTGTGTCAGTGTGTGTGTGTGTGTGGGTGGGCAAAAGGCAAGGCTAAAAGGCTGCTAGAATGTCACAAATGACCTTGACACACACACACACACATACATATACGCCTTCCTTCCGCACACTTAACTAAATAAAAAAGCAAAAAAATAAATATATTAAAAAAATGTTATCATAAAGCAACGTGACGCAGCGCGAGCTTTGCCATTTGCCATTTGCAATTCGCCTTGAAGCCTTTTTTCATTCCACTTTGTCATGCCACGACTTTATCAATGGTCAGCAGCAACAACAACAACAACAACAACCTATCAATTGCCAGCCAATTTCAATATTTCTTATTCGCATGTTAAGTGATTTCATATTGAAAACGAGTCGATTCGATCAGCTACAGCTGAAGTTCAAGTAGTAGTTGGGTCTCAGCCAACTGCATAATACTTGTTACTTGTCCAGGCGACAAAGTGTAATTAGACCTTGATAGACGAGCTTTATGTATGACGCTATTGCTACGCCCTAATGGGAATATCTGCAGCTACTATGCAACAACAAATCACATATAAAACTTCCTGTTGCACTTTCCACTGAGGATAATTTTCTAGTATTCGCAATTTAATGCAAATAGTAAATAAACAAGGCTTAACAAGGAATAGATAAACGTTTACAGTGAACTTTAACATGAGGATAATATACCAGAGATAATTTAAGTTCATATATCGCAAATATATTTACAAATAATCAATATCTTAAAGGTAATAAGCTGGAGAGAGAGAGGAGATTTACTATGATCTTTATCGTGAGGTTATTATACTAGAGATAATTTAATAATTTACTTTCAAGTTAAGTTCATAATTCGCAAACCTATTTACAAATCATTGACAGCATGAAAGTAATGCGAAGAGAGCGAAAGAGAGAGAGAGAGGAGAGAGTTGCAAAGAGAGTATTAGCATTTACCATCCACTTTGTCATGAGGATGTGAAATGAAGAACACATTCAACATACATTTAGATGTGACGAGTGTGTGAGAAAGAGAGAATGAAAATTCACTTGAAAATTTCTAGGCAGCGAATCTGTCCTTCATGGCAAGGTCTTAGCTGTCACACCCATTCATAAGCACCTACGAAATTTGGGTCTCGCTATTGTTGTTGCTTCAGCTAATACAATGGATATTGGAACTACTGTTTAGCTCAAGCTTTCAATAATAATAGCATTTATCTTGTGATTTATGTGCGGGCTAATCACAGTGTTTTCCACATTGTTATTTCTTTATGGCTTATTAGTGTTATTATTATTATTATTTTGAAATAATAATAGAGTTGCTTTTTGTTCAAATTCAAGAATATGAAATATTTTACATATCATGGAACTTATCATGGTTGCTATAACTCCAGAGGATGATAATTCAGCAACTCGAATATTATATTGTGATAATGCTAATCTAAGTTTCTAGTGTATATATTTGGTAAATTAATCATAAATCGTATATGTGAATATATAACAAGTATATATATTACAGTATATAGTAGTATTGTATTATACACATTATGCTATAGCATATTGATATAAATCCAGAATAGAGGAAGCAGTACTCATTACTGCAATTATTATACCCTGCACCCATTGAAAATGGGAATGCAGGGTATAATGGTTTTGTGAAAATGTATGTAACAGGCAGAAGGAGACAAAGCTTATATATTCTTGATCAGCACAAAAAATGAGTTGATATAGCCCTGACTGTCTGTCCGTCCGTCCGTAAGAACGTCGAGATTTCGGAAGCTGCAAGAGCTAGAGAGCTGAAATTCACATCACAAGAATACTCGTATGTTAGTTACGCAGTCCGAGATTATTTTGTTTTTTTTTTCGACAACTCATCCCATTTCCATCGATAAAAAATCGAAAAATTCGTTTACTTTCTTTTAACGTTTTTTGAGCATAACTTCTACATCGTTTGAGCTAGAGAAATTTTAAATCTAGATAGATATTATGGATACGCAGATTTTTTGCAATTTTCACGTTTTAGATGCCACGTCCTCTTCGTCCTCAATTTGAAAAAACGCAAAAAATTGAGTCTTGTAATATGGCAAAAAGAGAAATTTAGATGATTAATTTATTCTGAAAGTTTCATGGAGATCCAACATCTAGTATGGGAGTTATAAGCGTCCAAAGTTCAGCCCCACCCGCAAGCCATGGCAGCCACTGTGGAGTTAGCAGAGAGCGCGCCTATGAGTGCGCAAAGAAGAAAAGTATTAGTTTTTTGCAGGGTTCAGGGTATCTTGTAGTCGAGACGTCTCGCCTTTTTACTTGTTTCTTAATTGTTATCCAAATAAAAGTTGTAAAGCAAATATTAAGGAAAGCACAAGTACGTCTATTCTAAGACCTGCAGTGTGCATATATTATAATTATTCATATATCTAATATATATGACTATGATCTATTTTGATAAGTCCGAAATTCTGTCTATAATATATTTACTTTTATTTTTATATATGGATAATGAAAATGTGTATGTATCTACATATATAATAATTCTATAGAATATGTTTCTATATTATATTTACTTCTATTTTATTATTATTATTATAATGTACATATATATATATTTTTTTAAATAGTTAATAGCCCTTTTATGTATAGTAAAAATAAGAGTTGTCGTTTTTTAAAGAATTTTATAAACCTAAAGGAAATGCAAGAACAGCTTCGACAAGAAGAGGTTTAGTTAGTGTATATACATATGTGTATATATGAATGTGCGTGTGTGTGTGTGCATGTGTCTTCGGCCTTGCGTACCAAGCAACCCCTCGAACTGCAACAACAACAACAACGACGACAACTGCAATAAAGTGAAGCGGATGAGCGACAGGTAAAAATGCTAATACCAGATAACGGCAAAAGGCAACAGCAACAACAACAAACAGTGACAACCTGCCCAAACTCATGTTGTTGCTGCGCTGAGAGGCAGCCCTGTTGAGTTTTCCCATGCGAAGCAGCTTTGCTTGCATTTGCACAGGTGCTCAAAGAGCGAGCGAGTGAGCAAGAGAGAGAGAGAGAGAGAGAGAGAGTTTGTGTGTGTGGGTGTGGAAGAGATAGGTAAATACTAACAGCATCCGCAGCACAGAGCTGAGCTGAGCTGAGCCTAACATCCGTCCACCCTGCCCATAGAGTTGCCACTCTAGGGTTGTCAAGCCAACGGAAATTTGCAAACTGTTGACTCAAATTGAAAAGTTTACGCCTAATCATAACATTCTCCGTCTATATACGCAGATTCCTCGCTGCTTCAGCATCTTTTAATGGGTTTTCTTTTAATTGATGTTTCACATTTTTTTGTTGCCTTTTCGATCTTCAAAAATTGGAGCGAACATCCGCCCAGCGGCAGCATCAGCAGCAGCAGCTGCCATTAGCAGGTGTTGATAGCTCAGTAAAGTTTGTATTGAATGCCATTACGTGAACTTTCACCCGACTCGAGTGTGACATAGAAAATATCCATTCGTTTCTAATCGAAAACTAACTATGAACAAATTCATTCTTAAATATCAAAGTCACACATCATATCATCATAAATCTCTGTCACCTCTTCGATCCATTCCGAAAATTTGTCATAGTCTTATAGCTGCGTATATCTGGCTCATAGAATGTTAATCGTCGCCTAATCAGTGCAGGGTATTATGAGTCTGTTTAAGATGGTATACTTGACTTTACTTTGGCTGACAAATTCTCTTTCAAGACGTATTCATCAATTTCAGTAATTGCAGAATAATTGATGTCTAAATGTAACGATTACTTCATGAAATTGCATGAGATTCCCATGTGACT
Source organism: Drosophila buzzatii (assembly GCA_035045845.1). NCBI lineage: Eukaryota > Metazoa > Arthropoda > Insecta > Diptera > Drosophilidae > Drosophila > Drosophila buzzatii. Next base: position 1,643,078 of record JAWNOS010000105.1, on the reverse strand, counting down.
AAGTTCTTAAGTTAAGTATGTCTTTGGAGATTATGTAAATATACATATATTGTATGATATACATATATAACATACGATATACTATGTAGATAATTGTAATTTTTTTTGAACGGATGTGAATAGCACTTGAATTTCTATATATACATATATATATATAAGATTATGTAATGAAATCTGTATTAGATATACATATATTCATATGACAATCCCAGTCAAAAGATATTCATCCATTTAGTGTATGCCTAGGGTTGTGCCAAAGAAGATAAATGAGATACATGTACTTTATCTATATCTTTATATATGCATATAGAGATTTATTGAAATTGTAAAATAGCATATATATTCACACATACAAATATCTGATATAATGATATCTATTTACATACACACACATATTAACATTATATAAATATATCTACTAAATTTTTTGTGGAACAACTGCTTTCGCTGAAGTTTTGGGAGTTATGGGATATAAAAGATACATATATGTAAACGTAGATATCTATATATCTAGTACACTTATATCTCATAAATCTCATATATAGCTACATAAGACGGATATATACATATAGATATATGAAATATCTGCTGTAGCCTATGTATACATACATTATCTTTTATGTCTTCTTCGGATTGAGTTGTTTGAAAGAAATTGAAGGAGATACACATATACATATATAGATATGGGAAGGTACACGTATATCTGTATATATGATTTTTTTCTATTTCTATTTCGTCTCTTCTAATTACTTTCGGATGCCACACAGCATATCTGCTAGATTGCACAAACCAATATCTTAAAGTCGATAAGAACAAATCCCATTTAGTCTTGAACACTTTTGCTCGCATCCACTTTTATTGAAAGACTTTTAATGCGTATCTAAGGATCTTGAAGGCAAGCTTAAATCTATAAATAGCTATAAGTAGATTTCAATTCAGGGTGGCTATAAAGGGAGGGAGGGAGGGTGGTTCTAAGGATTGCGTACTTATGGGGTTTATGCTTACCGCACACGTCCAGCCAGCCCTCGACGCGACTGGGGTAGGAAATTGCATAGACGCGATTCAGATACGTGCGACGTCCCATGATTTCTGCTGCTCTTGGGTGGGTGGTGTTGACGTTTCCTTTCGGGATGCTGCCACCGTCGCTCTCTCTCTCTCTTGTTCTCACTCTTTCTCTCTCTCTCTCTCTCTGTCTGTCTTATGCGCGCGCTCACTCTCTGCCGCTCTTTGGTCGGTTTGGGCGCTCTCTGGTTCGCTATTGCTGCTGCTGCTGCTGCTGCGGCTCGTTATCTTTCGGCTTATCGACAAGTTGTCGAATGGCTGCTGCTGCTGTTGCTGGTAACTAATGTTGTTGTTGTTATTGTTGTTGCTGCTTAATTTGAATATTGATTTTGTTTGTCTCCGTCGGCTTTTGTTGCTATTTATTTGCCATATATTTACGTTTTATTGCACTTGTCTTAGACCAAGAAAAAAAAAATATATAAAAAAATGAGCAAACGAAACGGATTCGACGGCGAGTTTTAGTTTTAAAATCCCACTTGTTGTTGTTGTTGTTGCAGCCTTTTAATTTTGTTGATTAAAAGCTTAACAAAAGCCCGATTCAAGAGCACAAGAAAACAAAAACAAAACAGACACAAAAAAAATTATATATTAATCACGATTTTTGTTTTATTTGCTTTGATTTTTGTTTTTGTTTTTTATTTCTTTACGCACGGCTCAAGCTCAATGCTGATTCTCCCTCTCCCTCCCGCGCGCGTTGTTGTTGGTCTCCTCACTAGGTCCCCGTGCCGCTGTGTCAGTGAGTGACAGACTGAGCGTGTGAATGTATGTGTGTGTGTGTGATTATTTTGGAGCTATTTTAGCCTTTTCGCCTTTAACTCAGGCCGCAGGCAATTTGGAGAGCGACATGTGAGAGAGTGAGCTAAGATGCTTCTACAAAATTCGTGTGCCGCCCCCTGCGCCCCTTGTGATGCCAGACAGTTGCTGTCACAAACACACACACACACACACACACACATACAAACACTCATACATGCATATAGAAGCATGCATATATACAATATATTGTTAATATTCTGCGCTGAAGGCCGGTCGGCGCATATTGAAGTTTTATTTATTGTTGGTGCCGTTTGTTGTTGTCGCGCCAACGAAACCAGAAACTTTTTTTAACAGTCGCAGGCGCTGCTCACACAAGTATTTACATACATATATATAAATATAAATATAAATATATATTTATTTATATATATACTTAAGACTATGCACACACGTGCATGTGTATATGCGCTTTTCTGTGTATTATTTTTAAATATACGACGGCTTGCACTCCAGCAACTAACACCAATCAAAACAATAAAACACTTGATCAAAACAATTACCACACTTATAATTCAAAGGAAAAAAAATCGAAAAAAAACACGCGTTTTACTTGGATCTCTTAAAAAATGCACGTCAACTGCGCGCAAATGCAACAAACATTTAAAACGGAAAACAAGTGTAACAGCTCGATGCGTGCGCGTTAAGACGCGCGACGTGCCCAACCGCGCAGCAACAAACATTAACTAACTAATAAACAATGTGGCCGCTGCGAGGTAAACACTAAAGCATGTTAAGCGCAAGCGCTCTAAAAACTACCAGAAAAAATACCAACAATTTTTGGTATTTTATGCGCGGCTGTAAAATGTGTGCCATAGTCCATTTTTAGTGCCAAAGCAGGAAAGCAAAAAATACAAACAGTTGCTGTGTAGCGCCAAACTGTGAAGGAGATTAATTTTTTTTAAGCTGCGGTTTAATTTAATGCAATAAAAGCTGTTAGAATATTGTATTTTAAAGTGTAGTGGTTTCTGCCATTACATTACTTTAATTTTTTTTTAATGATCCAAAAAGTATGCTATAAAAATTAATCAATGCCAAAGCCTAAAAATACTTATAGAGCTGAAATTTCAAATTTGTGCCAATCCTAATTATGACCATTTATTGCTTCAAGCTAATAATAATATTTACGAATGAAAGAAATTTCTTTGTAATACAATTAAGTCTTCCCATTTATTTAAAGCAAGCGGCAATGATATTTAAAATTGTGTTGCCTACTTTTAAGTGTTGCATAAATACTTACAGTTTTTTTTTCAAATTATTTTATTTATTAAGCCATCCGAGATAACAATTACCCCTTTGTGATCTGGTTTCTCTTCAGTTGTCGAATAAATCCTTTTACTTACAGACTAGCGATTAGAGATTCTAACTTTAGCTTTGACTGATTTGATCGATTAAGAGCTCCATTTTCACTAAGTCAAAGCGAAATATTTGTTGCCTACTTTTGGGGCTGCTCAATAAAGACGAGCATAATTAAAAAACAAATCGAAATATTAAGATTTAAGAAAAAATAAAGGATTTACTTGTTAAACGGTTTACATGAGTTTTAATAGTGCACATAATTAGTAGGTAGTTATTAGAAGATAATTGAATACACATAAAATTAATAACATTATTTATAAGTAAGTAGTTCTTGAACTTTTCTTGTTGTGTTTTTTGTTGTTGTTAAAGTTTTTGCTACGCATTGTTTCAACAAAGCGGGAGCACAACGAATTTTACTATATATATGTATGTATATATCTGTGAATATATATATATATGTATATACATATATGGGTATACGCATATTGTTGTTCAGTCTTTGATTTTAAACTTAACGGGTTAAAGAGAGAGGGGGAGAAAAAAAAAAACAAAAAAAAAAGTACATACACATGAATAGATATACATGAATAGATATACATAAAACTAAGTTTGGATTATGGTTAATTGATATTTGATATTTGATTTTGTTTTGTTTTAACACATTGCTGTGGAATGTGCTAGGAAATGTCCTTGGTGGGGCGCAGCCCCATGGAACGCTTCAGTGTATATAATCGTAAGCTAAATAGTTCTATATAAATATATATATGTGAGTGAATATATATATTATGTAAGATTATTTTCTTGCTTCGCCCTTTACATTTTGCTGGGCTCCTCCTCCTGTCCGCTGAAGGCGGGCGCTGGTGAAACCGAACCAGAGCCGGAAGCTGAACCCGAGCCGGAACCAGAGCCTGAACCGGAACCGGAGCCGGAGCCCGGAACAGTGCCCGCTGCAGACTCAATTTCATTGGCCGCCTGCAGCTCGACGAATATATCGATGAGATTGTTGATGCCAATCAAATATCCATCCTCATGATTGCCCACCTTCCAGGCCGAATAATGATCGATGCTCATCTGCGGCGGCAGGGCCACCGTCTTGGCAAAGTCAATTAGCCAAACGCTGGCGTGCGTCTGATCGTGAACGAACAGCAGCGAGCTGCCAATCACCTCGTGCGTCTGGAAGAACTCGGAGACGGCCAAGGTGGCCCGTATGGCCCGTAAGCGTTGTATATAACGTGGCTGCAAGATAACAACAATATCGGTTTAGGTTTATGTTAAAGAACATTTAGGCGGAGACGGAGCGGAGGACATTGATATAGAATATCATTATTATTGTTACATTGATTACATTGATTTAGAATATTCATAAACTGGATTATCATATATCAGATGGTTCACTCCTTCTTCAAGTCCTTCTGATTGCTCCATAAATTAACACACAATTTAGTACTGTAGGCAATGCAAGAATCTATGGGAAGCTTTACATGGAGCTCAACTCTTATAAGACAGCTAACATCGTATGATCAATAGACGGATAGGCATAACATGACTGTGTTGCTCAGGATTACAAAATACGCTCCATATGTTTATTATATCAGAAGCTTGTTATATTACGTACCAGAATATGTGGATGGCCACTAAGGAACTCGCCGAAGGCCAATTTGATTTGTTCGCGTGACTTGGTCGTTTTGAAATCTTTGGAACTGGTGCCGTCGCTTTTCTTGATGCCCTGCAAATCAAATGGGCGAGAATAAAGTAGAGATCAGTTAATGGTTGCTGAGACGAGCGGGAACTGTGATGCTTACCTCAATGCGAAAGCCCAACGTTGCGGTGCTCGAGATCGTCTCTCGCCAGACCATATAGCGTGGCTTGGTTACTGCCTTGGCCGTGTGCTCTTCGGCATTGGGCGCCTGGGGATCGATTTGTATCATCTTTTCGTACATGTCCTTGCGCAGCTTGGGTTTCTCCTTGGCCTTGGACAGCTCCTCCTCCAGATAGGTACGCACACCCACTTTGCAGTCCATGACGCACGGCTGCACGTAATCGCTGAGCAGATCCTGCAGCTGTAGATAGACTGAAAGTAAAATATATAATAGTTAATAGTAATACAACTATCTGGTAAGATACAGTCAGTCCGTTAGTTAGTCTCTTAGTTAATCAAACAGTCAAACAGCTGAAGGAGTCGTGTATTTATTTAGCTACTTTATACGCCAATCGATCTGTGTGTGCGTGACTGAATCAGATTATCAATCAGCTCTAAAGCCTTTAGTAATATAGCCAAGTATTTCTTCAGTGTTTAATCAACTAGAAGGAAAACCAGTGAACTGACTACCATTGATTAGTTATCATATATGGTCAACTTATACAATCATCCAATAAATGAAAGCAAAGCTACTCAGTCAATCAATTAGCCTGTTTTTTAGTGTGCTAGTTTTAATCAATCTAAACATTGACTTTTAAATATAAATGCGGTGCAGAATTATTCTTATTGCGTATTTATTATAATTCTATCAAAACGTCAATCCTATTCACATTCTCTTAGAGAAGTAAGTCAATCATAACAAATGAAATTGATCATTCAGTACGATATTGATTGACTGACTGACTAGTCAATCTTTGACTGCAGCAGCCAATCCTCTCTTGCATTGTTATTAATCAGCAGCCATCAATAATTTAGTAACCTATTAATCAGCTAAATCAATCAGTCAATCAATAATCAATCGACCCATTGATCAGTTAGTATATATAGTCCATTAAAGTTCAGTTGGAACCATGGTTGCATGAACTTAGTCATTTAATTAGTCTGCTTTTTAGTGTGAAAGTCATCAATCATCATCAGTCCGTAAACAATTAACAATCAATCAAGACTAAGGTTTATATCATTCAGGCCATACTTGTCAGCCAATCGACCCGTCTGTCAATCAGTGTGTGAGTCAATCACATGCAAACGAATGATTGTACAGCTAATCGTAATAAAAGTCCTCAATCATTTAGTCAGCCATCATTCAATGTAAACATCAAACCATCAGTCAATCAATCAGTAATCAATTGATTTAAACTGTCAATAGCACAGATTTAATCAATCAGTAAGTCTGTCAGTAGTCAATCAGTTAACAAATGTAACAATTGATCATGTCTTTTTAATTTTAATCAATCATTAACTATCAAGTGCTTTAGTTATTCAGCTGTCTAACTGTCAATCATTTACTCAACCTTCGATTGGTTGGAACATATATCAGTGAGTCAATCAATCAGGAATCACTAATCAATAATCACTTTCATTCGTTCAGCATATACGATCAATCAAAGTACTGATTGGATAAATTCCTGGTCGCTCGTCAGTCAAGCAATCAATTAGTAAATTAGTTAGGCAATCATTGAATATTGAATGTGCGCCTTCTCATCATTCGATTTGAAAATTAGACGTTAGTCAGGTTTTCAACCAATCCATTATATTTCAGTCAATATTAATCAATCTGAATCAGTCAATCGGTCAATCATTTAAATGTTCTAGCTATTGTATGACTTACGTTCGCCATCCTCGCTGGTCACTTGACCCTTGTAGACGGGCACATATGGACGCAGGACATCCTGCATGAGCACCTGGAAGCATTCTTCCTCCTTGGGGCAGAGCTTCTTGAGGACGGTGCCCGGCTCAGGTCCCGCCTTGAAGTTGCCCTGATGCCCAGCCAGCTGCACCCATGGATAGCGCTGCTTCTTGTACGTCTGAAAGAAAGGCGTCCATTGCACTATGTTTCGTATTTTCCGCCAGCCGGAGCTCTATGAAAAGACAAGAAGCAAACAAGTAAAATTATTACAATATTACTTATAAAAAGAAAAGCGAAAAATTAAGACCGTCGCGTCATCTACTGACTGTTGTAATTGTTCATCATATAACACGTTTCAGCGCAAACGTGAATAGTAAGCGCTGTCCATGGACCCGCCCGTCCACTCGGGCATCATTAAGAATAAAAGGCGATAAAAGCTAATGGCATAAGAAGGGGACCAGTTATAAGATCTATAATGACGTCGGTGCTTACGTAACTAGTGGTGAGTGTCGGGTGGATAAGTTGCAAATGACGCCGGATAATTCTTGAACAGTCAGTAACAGTTGTGTGATCAATAATAACACTTACGTACATAGGTAACTAATCTGTAATTGTCTGGTAAGTGTCGGATAAGCCGCGGATAAGACGGGATGTGACTCAATATGTCTCTTTTTGTCGCGAGTTTCATTATTTAGGTCAGCTTGTTGATGTGCCCGTATAAGTCCGTTATTTCGTAACACGTAAATGTTTGATAGAATCGGATAACACCAGATAATGCCGCATTGCAGCGGATACAACTAAATCTAGGGTCAGTGTCATTTAAGTGAACACAAACTTAGAGCTGAATTATACTAGATTAGTATTGAATATGCGACGGAGAGCACCCGATAGTTGCGGATGCGGATAGATCTTGACGTGTTGCTAATGACGTCAATGCTTAAATAGCAACTAGATAAACGATTGGTATTTATCAAATCAGCACTTAATTAAGGTGTTTATGCATTGAATCAGTGCTGTTTATTATCCAATTGCGCCGGATACATGTTAGGAAACGTTGCCAATGACATCGATCGATGTGCTTACCTAGGCAGCAGATGCAACCGTATTTAGATTAGAGAATGCTTCACACAAAATTGATGATAGATGATAGGAACCCGATAACACTGGACAAACACTTTACAGGTGAACATTGTGACATGAAAGCGCCGGATAATGCCGGATAAGCGCAGAGCAGCCAGCCCTCGTCTTACCTTCTTCGTGCCGCTTGCTGAGGATGCACCCGAAGCCCCTGAACCGGAGCCCCCTGCCGTTGCGGACGAAGCCGCTGATGTGGATACATCTGAGTCCCATTCGGAGCTCAGATCATCGCTGCTGGCATAACCATAATCCCGTGGCATGGGCACCTCCAGCAGCGACTTGGAGTACTGTATGTAGCCGGGGCAGAGACTCTGGCCCAGCGGCGAATGGCTGCGACGCGGCGGCGTCATCATCATGGTCATGGGCAGCGAGTGCTGTTGCGAGAGCTTGCGTCCGCCCGCCAGGCTGACATGCTCGCCCGGATTGGCTGTGATGCTGATGGTGGGCATCGACAGCTTCTTCTCGGCACGCTGCTTGATGCCGTGCGCCTGGGCAAATGCCAGGCTGCACTTACGCTGCTGCATATTGTTGCCGGACAGCTTGCGGCGAAAGGTCTTCTTGATGGTGCCGGTGGATGTGGCATTGCCACTGCCACTGCCATCCAGGTCAGGTTTCTCGGTCTCGCTGTCGCCATCGTCGCTGTCGGCGTTGGGCGGAGTCTTGCTGACGCCGATGCTAGCGCTGTTATGGGCAGAGCGTCCTGCATCGCTATCGACGCCGTCGTCGTCATCCACATCGGCGTCCGCATTGGAATCGTCTTCGTCGTCGAAGCGCAGCTTGGCTATATCCTCCGGCAGCACGTCCGGGAAGTGGAGCAGCTTGACCGTCACCTTCTTGCCCGCCTCATTGTAGTACACCTCCTTGGCGCTCATCCTATCAAAGTCCTCGTAGATGCGCACCTGCGGCGATGGCGGCGGCGTAGGCGGCGTCGTTGGCGTCGTCGTTGGCGAGCTCCCTGCTCCGGTTTGTCCGTTCACGTTATTCGCACTGCTCACGGCGGCTGTTGCGGGCGGGCGTGCGAGTGCGCACACGGACATTTTACACGACATGTGACGGGCGTCCACGCGACGTCCACTTACGCATCAGACGCACTGTCTCAACCGGGCACAACAACTGCACAGAGAAACCCAAAACTTTAAGAATCAATGCCTGTTGCTATCGCTTGTTGCTTGTTGCTTGTTTCGTGTTTCGTGTTTCGTGCTGCTTGTCGCTTGTCGCTTTTTACTTGTTGCTGCATTCGATTTGATTGATTTCTGCGCATTTGCGAACCTGTTCGCGCCTTAGACAACCACAATTGACCCACCGAACGACCCACCGACTATCCAACGTATGTATATGTGTCAAGCTTACTATATTAGATTTTTGAATACTCTTTCAAATTCAATTTTTATATTTCGTCTGGGAATTGAAATTGGAATAGAATTTGGATTATATAGAGTTGAAATGTAAAGTGATCTTCTAAAAGGAATTCTCTACGAATTTATAGTTTAGGGAAATGAATTTTATCTTTTAATCCATTACTTTATTGAGTCGTCGAGAGAGAAAGAAGAAGAGAGAGAGCGGAGAGTGAGGACACAGAGAAAGAGAGAGAGAGAGAGAGAGAGAGAGAGAGAGAGAGAGAGAGAGAGAGAAACAGAAAAAGAGCTATACCACTGTTACGACTTGGTAGATAAAGCGTATATAGAGAACGAAAGAGTGAGAAATAGATAACAAGAGAGTGAGTGACAGAGCGAAGAGAGAGAAAGGAATTTAAGATCCATAGAAATAGAATGAGAAACAGAGAGTGAAGCAGAAAGACAAAGAGAAGGAGAAGAAGAGAAAACTAACTAGGTGTTCAATTTATCTTTTCCTTAGTATTTGGCTGTATCCTATATTTATTTCGCTCTCACACTCTCTTTCTCTCTTCGTCATAGTCATAGTTAAGTTCACGTTTCAAACCACATTCTAAATACTCAGAACAAGATATTGGCCTAGGTCCAGATGCACAGACATTAAAGTTATAGATATTACAAATGCTATCTCTATAAAGTATCTACTGTATAAAAATATTTTTATATATAGCCAGCGCATCAGCAAATCGGCGTGGCTCCAACTGAAATGCAGCTGTGAGAGGATTGTATTTTGGTTTTTTTTTTTGGGTTTGTTGTCGAAGTGTGGTTACTGCTGTTGCTGTTGATGTCGATGTCGATGTCGATGTCGTTGGCACTGTGGTTGCTGCATTGACGCAGACATCAATCAAAATTGATTAAATTTAATACATATGTATGCGAGTGCAACAACAAACGAAACGCACGCATCTAAGTAGGCATTGCAGGAGCGTGCTGGCATCTCGGCACCACCATCTGCGGTGCGCTTGCAAAACCACCAAAACCACCTTAGATAAAAATACACAACTTTTTTTGTGTGTGTGTGAACTCTTTAACCGCAAAACAAGAAAAATTGGAATACGTAACATCAACCAAAATCGGAACTAAACGGCCCAAGCCGAGTCGGGGGCAAGGCAAATGCGAACAACAACCGCATTATGATAATAATGGAAATGGTAATGCCAAAAACAACAACAATAGAGTATCAAGAATGGAAACACAGCTATCCAGTTACACACAAACATACATTCTGAGTCAACAATAGCACTGAATGCCACATACAGTGATCGCTCACTAAACTGGAACAAAGTTCCAATTCCAAATGCTTTCGCATGACGTAAAAGAATCCAATAGAACAGATCTTTTCAGGCTTCAGATCGATACTATTACGATATATTTGATTTTGATACACGGGGTAACTGTAGCTTTGGGTAAGGATTCGTAATGCAAGTTTGATTATAGAGATAGTTACATGGTAGAAAAAGATATTTGGTAGGATAGATCGATAGGTTATAGGAAGTTGGATAGAACACTAGAGAGATAAATAATGGGGTGGGTATATGATTGCCCTTAGACAGATAGATAAGTAGACAGAAAAATAGACTGATAGAAGAATAGGGAAGAAAGTAAATAAATATGAGGATTTATATATACTTAGGAACATAGATCTAGATAACAGATGGAAAGAGGATAAAAATTGAGATTGCTTTTTGCTTACTTTCATTAACATATATTCAGGAACAGAAGACAGAGGCATAAGAATAGTTGGAGTGATATGTGGATTAATAAATAATAAATAAAGATGGATAGCAGGCAGAATGATGGTTAAAGAACGTGACAGATACTTGACTTGTTGAATTGATAGATTTATATCGGGGATAAAAATCATGTGCACAGTCAGATTGATTCAACTAGATAGATTGCAAAGTCATCTTCATCGACTTGCATTGATGGATGTAATTTCATATACATATATAGAAAACAGACAGACCGATAGAGACATACATACATGGAGTTTGTCGGAAAAATTTAATGATTTCTAGATAGTCACATTATAATTATTAGATTATTAGATCATTACTACTGATATGTCTATTACTTATATGCACATACAATGTCTATAATTGATATGCCTGGAAAATATCTTTATCTATGCATGGCGCACGTATTGAAATTACGTTTCTATTTTGGGAACAAGTGTAATTAGCGGAAGTTTCCTTTATTAGCGAGCGATCACTGTATACTGAAATTTCGTTTGCTCTGCTTCTTGCTCCCTCTCCCACTCTCCCGCTCTCCCTCTCTCTCTCTGTCTGCCTGTGTATTACTGCTGCGCTCCTCGCACCGAAACATTTGACGTCATTTGCAAAAGTTGTGCGAGGCGATAACGAAACAGCCACAACCACAATTGGGAACCTTGGAACATCGACGTTGTATGCGGCACCTTTTGTATGTTGAGCGTAGTATATATATGTATGTATGTGTGTGCCGCATATAGGCCACAGTATGGCGACTATAAGTAGGCCGATCGATATGGAAGCCTCCAGATATACTGGAGCAAGCAAGCTGCAACTGAAGCCCACAGACAAGGGAGAGAGAGAGAGGACGCATCAGGCACATCAGACGGACAGACAGAGTGCAGCTGGACACACGTCTAAACATCCGCATAAACAGGCACTACATATATATATATGTATATATTAAATTATATATATATAATTACACATATATGTATTTTTTGTACATACTAGAAATTTCGCTTGTATTGCGGTCGATCGGAACTGAACCGTGTGCAACGACTGCTGATAAAGGGCCTAGCGTCCAGAGAGCATCTCATTCCAGATGAAACAGTTTTAAAATGATGTAAAATGCGTATTTCTCAAATGTGATAACTTTCGATTCTATCTAGTTAAAAAAGATGTTTGTGGTGTATAATTTGCATATATACAAATATATATAGACAGACATATTGGCAAATATCTGTACAGATATGTTTGAATATCAAGAGTCCTAACTGTTGAGACTGTACCCAGTTTTCCGTTATGTTAATTATATCATCATCATCTAGGAACCTGTACGACTCTTTAGTAAAGCACATATTATATATCGAAGATCGAAGATCATATATATATATATCTATATATGATCTAGCTCCTTTGTATTAAAAGATATATGCGAGTTCAATTTATATTTTCAATTTTTACAATAAAAAGAAATCTTTTAATTTTTTCTCCTCTCCCTCTCTCGCTCTTCTTTCTCTATCTCTCTCTCAGTTGCACTCTCTACGTTTTTAAACGCCTTTCAATCAGTTCGCCTTGCTGATCTGCAGCACTTTCTTTTCCATCACTTTCACTTGCATCTTGCATCTTTATCTGTTTATTCTACTTATTTGCGGGCAATATTCGTATGTATATGTCATTTGTTTGTAAGCCCCATTTTGTATATCAATTGTATTGCGCTTTCAATGATATCGTTTTATAGTCAGCTAAGGTTTACTTTTTCTCTATTTTGCATCATTTAGGGCCTCTGCCCTAAGTTAATTCTTTGTTTAATATCGTATTATTTATATAAAATATTTACATACTATAAAAAAGATATATATTTCTTAATACACATTTTTCATATTTTCTATCCTTATGTCCTGTAGCCCTCATTCATATACTTTTTAGCCGTTATAGCTCTGGAATTTACCTATTTCAAGCTGTTTTGACCCGTTACTCTCTTTCACATATTCCTATTTTCTCTCTGTCGCTTATACCACATAGATTTTAATGTCTATAAGTTACATTCTACATATCTCTATGCTTTATTCTCACTTGCTATATACATAGTAATTATCTATCTCTATTGATGTTTTACTTGCTGTTTGGTTTTTCTCCAACTATATTTATTTCTTTCCTTTCACGCATTCAATTCATCAATTTATAATTCATCAAGTTATAGAAACCGATCCTTTACTAAATTCTCATCAAATGGTCCCTCTTACCCCTCTCTCCCTCTCTCTCAGTCCCTCTCGATCTCTTTGATAGTTTTGTTTGAAACACGCTTCACATAGGTAATTTGCCATTCGTTATCTAATGAAAAGAGTTTCGCACATGCCGTCGACGACAGCCCGATATAGACCCGCATATATATCTCCATACTCGTATATATGTTCGCTTGGTTGTAGATATAGTTGTGGTAATAGATACAAATGTATCCATAGACACAACATGGTGAATAGCTGGGTGTGGGGATACGTAATGCCCGCTCTAACGATCCCACCCCACTTCCCTGGCAGTGCGCGCCCCACGCCCACTCCGCCGGACTGCGCTTAATGTGCGGAATTCACGCCGCATAACAATGAAAATATCTACTTTTTTTTCGCTCCATCTAAGTGTGTATGTGTGTGTGTATGTGAATGTTTTTTTTTTTGTTTCTTAACTGCCGAAAGCTTAAAATTAATAAAGTAAACACTTTTTTCTATTTCAGTTGCGTCGGGCGGTCGCCATTGACGCACAAATTGCGATAGAATTTGAGGGCTGACTGTGTGTGTGGGTAAGTGTGTATGTGAGCGCGTTGATCGTCATTAAGATCATTTAAGGCTGGCTATAGACATCCAGCATGTGGGTGGGTGGGTGTCTGGCTGAAGCGGTACGTGCGGATATGTATTGAACGATTGATGGCAATTACAGTTGTGTGTGTGTGGTGCCGAAGAAGGGGTGCGGGGCATGCGTAAGAGCTAATGGACATGAGTTGCCATTTTCGGAACGTTGGCGCTAAATGAGCTTCAATTGCCAAATTGCGACAAAACAAAAAAAAAAAAAACAACAAAAGAAATTAAATAAAATTTGTTTAATAAAAAATGATACGCGCTGCGAGTCAAGCGTCTTTTTATTATATAATTCCCAATTGGTGCGCGCGCGTAGATGAGCCAAAACAAGAAAACTCAGCGCCTCCCCCACCCGTTTTCATCAGCCACTATCTCCTTCTCCCTCACACACAAGCACGCGCGCGCACATAGTGCGTAACATTCTCCATTGACGTCGGCGTTGAAATGTTTACATAAACTTGAATTAATTTCATTGCGGAGTCATTCCCTCTTTCTGCCCCTACTCCAGCTCCCTCTTTTTCGCCCTTTCCCACTTCTACTCAGCCCACGCTGCCCTTTCAGCTAGCGCAACGTTGTGGCGAACGTCGCCGCGGCGCGTGCTTCAATTAACACTTTTTACAGCAAACAAGAAGAAGAAGAAGGGGAAAGAGAAGCAAAAACAGTCGACGCAGACGTAGCGGCAACTGCAGCAGCAACTGCGCAGCCTGCAACGTTCGGTCCGCTTTCCAGTGTTTCCAGCAGAAAATTGTCAACGTGAAAGCTTTCATGTCAAACAAGCAGCAACAAGAAATACGCATGTACATACATACATACATACACATACACAGCCGTACTTACACACATGTATGTATGTATGCATATGCATGTAAGACAGCAACAACTACACAAGTGCACACACACACACAGCAACAAAAAAAAAAGAGCAAAACACAGAAAAAAAAACAAAAGCAAAAACAAAAACAATAAATAAGAAGACAAAATGAAAACACACAAAAACGCGAGCCGAGGCGAAATTTAATTAAATTTTTTCACTTGGAATTTTTGCGTGTTTCTTTTTTGGTTTTTTTTTTTTTTTTTGGAAACAAGCAGTCAAAACAGCTCTGTTTAATGTTATTGTTGTTAAGGTTGTTCTTGTTTCGTTTCACTGTCTTTATTTCATTTGTATCATTGTTGTTGTTTTAGTTACTGTTTCTGTTTGCTTTGCTGCAGCTGCTGGCGTTGGACGCGACGCGTGCCAGACATTGGCTTAAAAAACGGCAAACACAAATGCGCGACGGCGAGAGAAAAATACTTTGGCAACGGCAGACGGGGAACACAGTAACAGTAACAGTAACACAGTAACAGTAGTAGCAGCAACAGCATCAGAGTCCACGGCGGTAGCAATTACAAATGATAATAATAACAGTAGTAGAGCTGGCTTGTTGTGGCAGCAAATGCAGAGACAGAGCCCAGCCGCACGCGATCGCTGCAAAAGCTCAACTGGTCGGGGGACACAGACACACAGAGTCAGAAGCAACGCAGCGCGGCGTCTGCGATGAGCAGCTGGCAGCGGCGCTGGCGTCGTTGAAGTCCTCACTACAATGGACGCGAGCAACTGATAACAGTAAATAGAGAGCGTCATAGAGAGAGAGAGCGAAAGAAAGAGCGTGAGAGCACAACAGTATGGGAGTGGGAGTGTTGGTGTTTTTTTTTTTTTCGAGAGCGCTAGGTGCCGTTGGGTGTTGGAAAGCCAAGCGCCAGCCAGACACAAACAATGCAAATGCTTAGCGAAAATGGCAAATGTACGTAGCTTCCATTGGGCAGCGCGCCGGGCAAAGCTCATTACAAGCTGTCTTTCTGTCTGCCTGCGCCAGTGACGTAGCTATATGTGAGAGATTTTACACTGAATAATGTAAACAGCCGAGAGTGTGTGCGTGTGAGTGAGCGAGTGCGCGACAGAATGAGCGCAGCTAAAAGGATCAGAGCAAAAGAGCGCGATAATTAAAATGGCGTTTATATGTATGCTGGAAATGTTGCCATTGCTCGCGGAATATTTTAATCAAATATTTGTATTTTGATTATTGCTTTTGTTTTTTTCTTTCTTTCAGTTTTCATCTCTTGCTTATAGAATTTAGTATCTTATTATCTGATAATATCCCCTTAGGACTATAATAACAAATCTTAATTGTTTTTAAAGCCGGAGAAATCATTTCATAATTGGAAGCAGCATATGTATGTATGTATATATATTTTACATATTACAGACATATATTAGTTATGGTAATAAGTCGCGTTCTCCATTGATTAAAACTCTTTTCTTATCCACTTTTTTGATCTTTCAGCACGCAGCTCAAATTTCAAACTCTGTTAAACTCTCTATCCCTCTCTTCCTCTCTCCCTTTCTCACTGTCACTTTAACAGCTGTAAAGCTTGCACGCTCGCTCCTGCTACAGCTTTCCAGTTTTGAATTATTTTTCAATGAACTTTCCCCTTCTTGCCGTCGCGCACTCTTCGTCGTCTTTGATTGTTTCACGCCTGAGCTGCTGCCGCGCTCTCACACTATCTCTGTCTCTTTCTCTCTCTTTTTCAATCTATCTCTGTCATTATCTCTGTCTGTCGCAGGTAAGGCCAAGCGCGTCAGCGTCAAGGCGCATGTCGCATCACAAAGCCTGTGACGTCAATGGCAACGGCAACAGCAACAGCTTTCGGACCGGTCCAACAGTCAAATAATTTAATGCGACAACAGCGACGACGACACGACGCTCAAGCTGAGACCAAAGCCGACTTGGCCAAAGTTGTGGCTGTCTCGGCTGATATCTCTGCGGGTGCTGCTGGTGCTGCTACTGTTCAGGCAGCGACGTTGGTGCCCAAACTTAAACCAGAAAGCTTTCAATGCGATCTACTTAGCCGAGTTGCGAACCCATCGAGAGCTTTTTCGCGCTGCAGCTAAACTAATTAGCGCCTCAAACCCAAAGCCAAAGCGAAAGAGTAAGTGAGAGATGGAACAAGAGAGAGGGAGAGAGTGCAAATTCGTAACAGCTTTTGGGCCACTTGCAGCACCTACCTTCTTCTTGGCCGCCTCGGCCGCACTGATCACGTACAAATCGACAATGCCTAGCAGGCAGTCGTCGCAGCGGCATACATCCTCGCCGAACGCCAGAGAGCCCAGGCTGCTCGTTGAGTCCAGCGAATCGGTACGTCGCAATCGGCTCACAATACCAGCAGCAGTGGGCATCGCAGCCAATGGCATGACACCGGGACCGCCACCAGCTCCGGCTATGGCACCGGCAACGGCACTGGTTCCAGCAGCTGCACCAGCACCAGCACCAGCACCAGCACCAGTTCCAGCACCGGCACCGGAACCAGCAGCCGCTTCAATTTTGCGCGCCAAGAGCTGCTCCATGAGCGTGCGCGGACGCGAGGAGGACGGAAATAGGGCCATGCTTCCGGCCGAGCTCTCTGCCCTAAAATATGGCCACACCGTATGCCCGGGCAAGTTCTTTGCTTAAGTCTTTTGTTTCGCTCACTGCTTAACACGTTAGCCTGCAACTCGCTTTAACTACGACCAAAGTGCAACATACCTGCAATTAGAAAAGAATAGAGAAAGAGAGCTAGGTTAAGTTAAGATATAATTCATTTCACAATCCATAACAAGATTTATTGATAGTAATCTTTAATGATAGCCGTATATATTATGCTTCATTGATCATGTATTTAATTTGGATATAGTCGAGTTAAACTACGACATAATCGGCACACATACATATTTATATATTCTACCTATATTTTAATAATATATAATATAATTAAAATATATGTATATATAATATAATTATAATTAAACTAAAATTCTTCACTGAACTTTCTCATCAATCTTACATAAAATTGCTCAAAACGAAACCCATCTTCATATTTATTCATATTTGGATATGACAAACCCATTGAAAAGGGGAAATTTAAGAACATAACTGTTTTGTGAAGGTGTATGCAATAGGTAAAAGAAGGCGTGGACACGATGAAGTAAAGAATATCTTGATTGCAATTGGGAATTCAGGGTATATTGCTTTTGTGAAAATATATGTAACAGGCAGAAGGAGACGTCGCAGACCCCATAATGTATAGGTTGATGCAGCCCTGTCCGTTGGTCCGCCCGTCTGTACGTCCGTCTGTACGTCCGTCCGTATGAACATCGAGATTTCTACAACTATAAAAAGCTAGAAAGCTGAAATTGTTTCGGTAACTCAGCCCATTTCCAAATTCTCGATACAAAATCAAAAATTCGTTTATTTTTTTAGGTTTTTTTTTTACCACAGCTTCTATACTGTTTGGGCTAGAGACTTCAATTTGAAACCATTTAATATACTAAAGACTTTTAATTTGGCAAATAAACTCATTTGAATGCTATTAATATATTCCGCTATTAATATTTCATGAAGATAATCCATCTAGAAATGGAGTTATAAGCGTCCAAAGTATAGCCCGACCCACCCCCAAGCCACAGCAGCAGAGCACGCGCTCATACGTTCGTAAAGAAGAAGAGTATTAGTTTTTTTGCAGGGTTCAGGGTATCTCGTAGTCATGCCGCCTCGCCTAGAGCCTTCATAATTCTTTTTTTTTTTTTTTTGGTAACCCAATTGAATTTAACAATTGAGTTGCGTGCGTATGTGTGTGCTATTTGATGTGCATAAAAAAAAAGCGAAAAATGATTGCAATATCAGCGCTGTCTCTTAGCCGGACAGTTCCAACTATCGCGCTCTTGCTTTAATTGGGGTTTTCTCTTGATACATTGACAATACATTCTCTTGATTTTAACAAGAGTGAATCAAAAATTACTGTCAAGATGTAAATATCAAACCCATATACATATGTATAGGTATATATTGTCTTTTATGATATTTCCGTTTTCTTCGAATATTCATAGGAGCTTTAAGCACTTAATAGAATCGACAATTTCAATTTGAAAGCATATTTTATTTAGATACGCTGTTTAGTGACGTGGAAAATTGTATACAGCTAGAAAGCCCACGACCACTTCAGATCGAAAATTTATAAAACCAACTTATAGGTTTCAGAGACCAAGAGTCATTATTTAGTGTTTAATATATATCTTTAATGTAGACGAGCAGCTGAAACAAATATGAAGTTTCTATAGCAACGACTCGACTCGACAGCTGTAGAACTTAGAGGCCCCATCTAACTCTGCCCCGATCAAACGAATTGTGAACCCTTCTACAGATGGATCCAAGCATTTTAATACAGTTTTCTTGAAGTTGACACAAATCAGAGGAAGTAACTTTGTTTTCCGTAAAGTTAGTAAAGGATATTTAATCTTTAATTGAAATTTTACTGCTTCATGGTACTTGGATCCGCTCGACGACAATGTTTTCATTTGCTTCCTTTGACCATGTGATATTTAGTCGATCTATAGATAACCTCTTGGCTTATATTTTCTCTTTTGCTATTTTATCGGCGTCTGTCTCTAAGTAAAGTGCCACAATTTGTTGTCTGTCGCGGCTTATCGCTAAATGGGGGGCTGGGGATGGTGGGTGTGGTGCGTCTGCTTATCTGGCAAAGGTGTGTGCCTCCCTCTATACCCCTCTCCTTCTCTCTCTCTCTCTCTCTATGCGTAGATTGTGTGGCATTTGAGTAATCGGAGCTGATAAAAGTTTCTTGTTAATTAACATGAAAGTGCATAGCAAAGCCTAGAGTTTGCGCTATGGCATATATCCAGTTGCAGTTGCAGTTGCAGTTGTAGTTGCAATTGCAGTTGCCTGCGAAAACTCGTCCAGAGCCAAGTCGCAGCGAAACTGGCTGCACTCCTGGCCAGACATTTGACCAAGGCATCGATTGCAGTCGTCGTCGTCGTCGCCGTCGTCATCGTCATATCGCCGCATTTATGCGCACATAAAAGTCAAATAATAGATCCAATAGATACTTTGCCACAGCGCAACTAGTTGCAACCAGCCAAACAGCCAGACAGTTGTTGTTGTTGTTGTTAGTCGAATGATTTATAAGCAGTTGTTGTTCCGATACCCTGACCACAGTTTTAGCTGACGTGACCAAAGGCATAACACAATATGATATATAGCCACAGGTAGATCGCCTCACCAATAGATCCGTAGCTTTTGCCTATTCAGGATATATGCGTGGAATAGAGTTCTAATTGATCACTTATATTGATCGATCGAACGAGCTTACACATTATATAGAACCAAGTGAAGATCAGTTGCTATACCATATAAGAAAGTACAATGAATGTATTTTACAGTTGATATTTTATCATTGACGATCCTCAGCAATGATCTACTAAATAATGATTGATCTGACATACGATCGTGTATTGACAAATCTCTCTCAAGCCAATTATATCCCATTTAACTTCATACTTGGTTAGTTCCTGCTCTTGATCAATGATCTACTGGAATCGACCATGAACAAGTCAGTAATTAAAATTCTCAAGATTCTCAACTCGATTAGGCTTGGTCGATAATGCGCTGACTTCTTCAATTTGTTCATTGCGCATCTCTTTCCACTGTAGATCGAGATAACGTTCACTAAATCAATGCACGATCATTGTAAGTTTGTCTTTAACAGATTGCACCGCCTGCTTTCAATGGCCAAATAAATCGTTTTCAATCTAGTTAGCAGTTCAAATTATAAATCATTGATAAAGCGGTCCGATCGGTTGACTTTGCTAAAACTTGTTCGGGCTGCCTGGCTACCATGTGCTTCATCGCTTCCAAAGTTTATAATTCCTGAAATTTGAGTTAGCTTCGATAATCTGCAGCAATCATTTTTCACATTTATCTGATGCTGGTTGCATATACATAGCATATTGATCCCCAGCTGATCTAGCCTACAAATTATAACTCATTCATAAATCAGATTTGCTGATCAATAAATATTTCTTATAGCGAAATTGGCTTGCTTGCTAGACTCTTGCTATATAATTAGTTTTCTAGGAATATTTATAGATCAACAAAATTTCAGCTTATGATCGCATACAACTGTTAGTCATAGATCACTTAAAGAGTAGTTGAGTGTTTATAAAAGTTATCTGAGATTGAATTTTATCTCTCAGAAACTGATCGTTGAATTTAACATAAAAATGTGTACTAAAAAGTGCTTCTCGCTATAGAATTTCAAGTAGTAGAAATATAGATATTATCTGTACTTTTAGTAACTAGTCGTTTCATATGAGTCTTTCGGTGTAAAAATATATAAATGATGATCAATTGATGGATCGCAGAAAAGTGCAGCATGATCATGATCAGTCATGATAAATCTATAAGATAAGTGTTGAAATCGGTTAAACCGATCATACATATACAAAGTAGTTAAACTAAGGTAGAAACGTATTTATCATCCGTTTTACAGTTAGTTTTATGTATTATTCAGGCTATATTGATTCGATCTTATATTTGAACAATTTGATGATTTTACAATCAGTTTCATAGTCAGCCTATGAGATCATTTTGATCATCATTTACTCATCTTGGTAGGTAGCTATAGAATCACTTTTTGGCCAGGCCTCGATCATCTCTGAAGGGTAATCAAACGTCGACTTTGGCCATAGCGAAAAAATAGTTTTATTTCTCATTGCTTTGGCTTTGTATTGTTGCTGTTGCTGTTGCTGTTTGTTGTTTGTTGTTGGTTAAGCCAACTGTCTTGTACTTTTATGGTCGACTCGTCTTATCAATAATTTATGTCAGATTATACCGTTATGTCACAATAAATTAAAGTTGGCAACTTATTTTCCCGGCTGCTGCTATTTTTCGTTTTTCGTTTTCATTTCTGTTTGCGAGTTTTGTTTTTTCATTTTTATTATGGCCAAATCTGTCAGTTTAGTGGCGCATTTGGAAAATGGGGAAAATTGAACGGGCTGCACGGGCTGGCTGGCTGGTTGGCTTGCTGGCTGGCTGGCTGGCTGTGGCAAGTGCCCCGCCTCGTTGCCAGTTGCCAGATGCCAACGAGGCAACAGCATCTGCCCAGCTGCCTAGCTTAGCTGTTTGGTCGCTTGGCGTGCGGCGGCAAATTTCACTGTCACGCCTCGTTTTCAATTAACTTGTTGGCGGCCGCTGGTCAAGCCGATAAATCAAATATGCCGCCAGTTGCTGCAACTGCTGCAACGGCTGCAAGCTGCAGGCTGCTGGCTACACAGCAGCTTTTTTGATTTATGAAGATCGCTTCATTTGGCTGCCGCTGCTGTTGCTGCTGCTGCTGCTGCTGCTGCTGTTGCTGCTGCTGCTGCTGCTGCTGCTGCTGCTGCTGCTGCACGCAGCCATGTCAAAGTTTATCTGCTGCTCTGCGATGATTAATGTGGCTGGCAACAATGTGGCAAGCAGCCATAAATGCGCAACTGCAACTTCTACTGTGCGGGCTGCTGCTTATGGTAGTTGCCTAGCTAGCCAGTTGGCCAGCTTGTGCAAGGGTCAATCCGTTTGCGTGGTGCAGATACCAAAGTAACTGCCATCGACTGCAAACCTGTATCTATCACTTACCAAAGTATCTTTTTCCTCGTCTGCTTCTACCTTTCCGGCGCAGCTGCGAGCGCACTCGTTCAAGCAGCTCAAGCCATCGCTCTTCCTCGCTCTTCTCTGGCTATCTCTGTCTGCGCCATGTAAAGCCTACAGTCAAATCTTATAAAGGGATCTACAAGTTTGTCAAAGTATCTTTGAAATCATTACTGATTTCTAAGATAAAGTCAAGACTTGCCAAGCTTTGTCGAAAGTTCTTTCAAGTTTCTAGTGTCTAATTAGGTGCACTGAAATATTCCATACAACTTATATAGAAAGTATCTATAGAATAACTGATAAATCTTAGTTAAAGTGAAAAAAGTACAAATTAATAGAACTGTACAATAGCTGATAATGATAATGACAACGCTTCATAAGTTCATATGGATATTTGCTGATTTAAATATTCTCACATCTTGTTGAAGTATCTTTAATATGTTATATATTAGCTGATCTTCAAGATGCAATCAAGCCTTGCTAAAGTATCTGCAAATTGTTAAATGTATCTCTAGTCATACACTCAGTTTTTGCTTAAGTATCTACAAGTCGTTGAAAGTATCGATTGGGTATTTGCTTATCTCTCTGATATACTCAATTCGTGTATATCATGTATATCTATCTTGGCTATCTACATATCATAAAAAGTATCTTCAGAATGTGTATTTTATGTATACGATATATATCAAGTTTTACTGAAGCATCTGCAAATTTATTTAAATATATTCATCTTATTTGTTGCTTCATTACATTCATTCAGGTCTTGCGCGATTATCATAAAATTACTTGAATGTCTTTAGAATACGAATTAGAGTAAATAGTATCTACAAATAGATATAGAAATAGATCAAACCATATCAGTATCTTATCGTTGTACAAGTCTCATAAGGCATATTCTAGATATACTTTAATCTGTCTTGCAGATACTTTGCCAAGACATTACTATGTTTCTTAATTTGATATATCTTATAGCAGTAATATAGGCACTAGCACCTATTATAGGTACTACTATAATATATTTTAGCACTTGTCCTTCCCATAATATAATATTTCTAGATGAGGCATCATCTATATCTATGAATATTTGAGTATTTTTTTAACTTTAGTAGAATCTCTTAGAGGAAGCGCTATAATCTAAAATGGAATTTAAAATTTCAACTAATTTGAAGTAAGTCACATTGAATCAGATCTACATATCAGTTATGCACTGGTTCATGAACCCTAAGCCAATGAACCGCAACTCGGAATGCATTCGCCTTTAATTATGTAAACGATATGTAATATCTATCAAAATATTTATATTGGCGAGCTTATAGATAAAAGGGGGCAACTGTTAAGCAAATGTTAGCTCATTAGCTAAAGTATCTTTAACTTAAAAGTAGGTAGAGTGTGCGCAACTGTCAATTAGGCTTATCTCAAGTGCTTCAGGAAGCTTTGTGATTTCTGTAAAACCCATTGATTACAATTGCATAAAAGTATCTTTTAGATAAACGTATCTGAGTCAAATGTATCTACAGTTCATCTAGACTAGCTGAAAGCGACTGCTGAATGCATTTAACGGACGAGTAGTGTTAAAAGTCATCTTTTAACGACATTGAAATGCATAGCAGCTGGCAAAGTATCTTTGCGGGCAATGCAATGCCATAAAATTAGCCATAAGCAGTTAGCCACAGTTAGCACCGAGTCGGATAGCTGACTGTAATGCATCCGCACCGGTGAGTGTCGATTGCAAATTATAATTAATGTAAAAAGTATACAAATAAAGAAACGAATAATATTTTTAATTAACAAGAAAGCTAGCAGCAATATCAACAATATCAATTTGGTAAGACAAACAAAACGAAACGCAAGAGCAGATAGCTTCGATCCAACCGAGATACTATATACATATGCATATCTGTATGTATATACATGTATGTATGTAATTAGTTATTTTTGTACTCACTTGAGTGTGCGGGCGCTGCTTAGGAGCAGGCACAGATACAGATACGGTTACAGTTACAGTTATGTTTACGGTTACCGCTACCGTTACCGTTACCAGCTGCAGCGACAGCCACGTTTGAAGTTCTAATTCACACAGAAACAATTATGCTGGCCAAACAACAGCAACAATCACAACAAAAACAAAAACAAAAATTGCAACAAAAAAATTGGTAAATAAATAATAAATAATAGTTTTTCTTCTCGGCGTCGTCAAACGGAAAACGCTGCAGCTGCGAGAGCAGCTGTGAGCAAGCGAGCGACTGAGTAAGAGAGTGCGAGAGTTATTAGAGAGCAAGCGAGCGAGCGAACGAGCAACAAGTTCAGGCACGACACACGCACACACACAATGCGGCGATCGCTTGTTGACTTTGCAACGGCGCACGAGCAACTGAACCCAGCGCTCGGCCATCAGCCGCAAGCAAAGCTCCAAACTATGCAGCGACGACCTCGCCTGCAGCCCGAGGAGCAGCCGAGCGCGCGAGCCGAGGCCAAACGACTAGCTGTGTACCACAAATCCCAGCACAAATGTACCTTTAATTGTTAGTTTGAAAATATCCGAAATACTAATTGTAAATGCTGAACTACATGCATGAGTGTAAAGGGCAGGTCTAAGTCGAGGAAACAATAGAAAGTATAAGCAAAAATTTGCAAACAAAATACATTTGGGCTTATGCGCTGTGAATAGGACTTCCCAAGCCTTACATATACTAAAAAAGTACTTCAAAGGAAATTAAAAGTACATTTTCCGTTATGAAACTTGTTAAATGTAAAATCTTAGTAAGAGGATATTTAAAATATTCATAGGTCACACAATATGAGTAAGTACCTTTTCAGGAGTACCATTGACTCATCGAAGTAGCATTTTAGGTACATTAGCATAAACTAAAAGGGTTAATAATATATGTAAGTACAAAAGCCAATCAAATCACATGTATTTACAGCAACTTTTGCAGTGTACCATTAGCAAATAAGATTATAATTTTCATTGTACCAATGCATTGGTATTGCATGAAGTTGTACATATGTAAGCTTAACGCTATGCAATATAAATGCAAAAATACAAGTTATTATAAATAATCAATTATGAGTTAGTGAAACATTAACTAGAAAATTACAAGGTTAGGTACATTAGGGCTAGCATTAGCATCGACTATAGTATCTTTTGAAGTATACCATTCAGTCGTATACCATTCAGTCATTTTATACCAATTTAGGTACACTAGCGATGGGTACTCTTCTGTTAGCTAAATAAATATACGTGATTAAGTATCAATCGGGGATATTTAAAGTACCTTTTTTCACTGTACCATTGTGCGCTTAAAGTACTATTTTAGGTACATTCAAAGTGTACTACATTGACTAAATAAAGTACGACAAGTCTGTTGATGAATATTTAGGTACAGTACTGTTAAATAGAAGAAAGTTAGTGCAGACACGTTAGATAGGGAAATTTAAGGTACATTGGGGTTAACTAAACAAAATCTACAATATAAATGCAAAAATACTAAAAATACTATTTTTAACCCTTTTTGCGCAGTGTACCATTGGCTAAATAAAGTTCAGGTACATTTATGTTGCATGTGATAAACGTACACGCTTTGCGTTCCTATCTATCAGTGTTTCTGTGCGTGTGTGTGTGTCGCCAGCTGCGAAGCTGTTGCCAGTCTGTTGTCTCATCCTAATCCTAGGCACTGATCGCAGCATAAATCAACAGCAAAAACAACAACAACAACAACAACAACGACAACGAAGACAACGTCAACGACAACGACAACATGATGGAATAATGGCGCTGATTGAAACATGAAAAGCATAGCGACAACTGTCAGGGTTGCCAGAGGGAGTAGGGGTGGATCATGGGATCATGGCCCGATCCTCAACAAGGCCGCTAATTGCGGCAGCAAATTGGCCCCAAACTGCATTTGATTTGCATAATATGCGAACGCAACGATCGCCGATCAACGATCAATGGAATGACTCGGCCGTTCGTTCGCCCGTTCGCTCGATCGTACGGTTCGTTCGTTTGCCATATGCAAATTGGCCTGGGGGGCTCTCCTAATCGGAGCGACCGATCGGGCTGGCAACTTTATGACAGGCTCTCTGGCGGCTGTCACAATATTTGTACGGTATTAATTGACCACTTGACGCCTCGAATAGTGCCCAAATGGCCAATAGCAGAGTCGGCGACACAGACAGAGAGAGACTTCGCTTTAAGTGTTTTATGAAGTCAGGCAGATGGGGCGACCCGATAACGCTCCAGGCACTGGGTACCAGACACACCCAGCCCGGGCGAGAGCAAGAGGGAGGGAGAGAGAGGGGTTAGAGGAACTGCGTCGGCTCATACATAGCTCATAGCTGTCATAGATATCGACTGTCCACACGCAACACACGATATACAGCGCAGATACATACGAAATGAGACAGCGGATCGAGCCGTGGCATAGGAATTGAAGGAATTTATAATATTGATCGCAGTACTAATCGATTCTACGCCCAATTATTGCCAATTATACAATTTGTATTTCGCGTTTGCCATCAATATCACATTTCGGTCGGAAATGCTCTCATATCTCTTATCATATCGAGCATTTTGGGCTATTTCAGAACTTGTTTCATTTGACATGATTTATACAAGTCTTTTCAATATGAATTCTCATCAAATCACTCGACTTGACATATTTCCACTTCTACCCATACTCATATGCATATACCTTACCAATTTGAAGCTTATCAAATTTGTTACCTTATGTATTTGTAATAAGCGTGGAAGAAGGAAGGAATTTTATTCCATAGGGACGAAGGAATTGTATTCAATATCATCGGATCAAACAGGAATATGTATTTTAAATAATATTTAATCACAACGACAACAATAATGATTGTAATGCTTCTAATGTATATGGCAGCAATGGCAATATAATTAACTCGTTGATTAAGAAAGAGTAAATTGAATTTGGGGGAACGCCTTAAAGATCATATTACTCCATTAGCTCGACTTCAAATATAGTTACTGCTGGCCAGTCCTCACTGTACTGGCAGCCAACTGGCGAACGATCTTCCAGAGTGGGAACACGTTACATTTCCTGTGCTGCATTTACTCTCTCAATGCTTGTCTGTCTGTCTCTCTGTCGCTGTCGACTGTCGAGTGTCCCAATGTCCGTTTGTGACATGCCACAAAATGTTGTCGCCATAATTTCCCCTTTTACACTGCACAAAGTTTTGTATACTGAACCATTCAGCAGTTCTTTAAAGTTCTCCACTTCTGGCTCGCTTGGCTAATTTCATTTCAGCTGTAAAGTGAATTATCATTCGATTGCCACTGCTATTGATACCTCAACGGCAATATCCAAAGTTATTGCCTTTTTCGTGCAGTGCAGTAATTGCAGCACCGATGCTATCTCCAGCGAGGTTCTGGTCTCAGTCCATCTGAGTGGCTACTGCACAACAAGGATGCAGCGCCATATACGATCTATCAGCTAATCAACTGCAGACATTTCCTCTATAAGTTTGTATATCAAGATAAATTCTAATATAAAACTAAAATATATTATTTGTTATCACAATTTTAATCATTCCTATAATGTTCCCAGGTCTAAATTATAGCTTTAAAATTACTGCAAAATCTCTCTTATATAATAATTTCTAAATTCGAATTTGAAATTTCATAGAACCCAACAAATTTCTTTAAAAATCCCACTTGCCCATTTTTTAATTCTCTCTATTTTTCCATATTCTCATTTCTAAGGTCTCAGCTGCAATAACTATTTGATAACATTTTCTTCGCAAGTAATTTAACTATTATCTCCATTAAAAGCTTCAATTCCCTGATAAATTCCCAGCAGTACTTTTTGTTACAAGTTAATTTCGAAATGTTCTTTTTCAAATTCATAGAATTCATAGAAACACTAATTTGATACACAAATATTTTTTAAAAATCCCACTTCAAAATTCCTACATCGATTCGCTGCAGCTCTGTGAATCGCTCATGAATTCCCATTTGGGAGCTCTCACTTAGCAATGCTCGTAGTAATAATTTTACTTAAGAATTCCTTATCAATTTACATTTAAAAAACTAAGACACATAGAGGCACGATAACTTGTCTTGCAGTGTAGTTGTAGTATGTGTTGCATACAACGTCGTCGCCGTCGTCGTCGCCGTCGTCGTCGTCGTCGTCGTGTTTGGGTGTCGCTCGACAGGCGACATAACCTTTAAGGCAATCGGAGCAGCAGTTGCTGCAACTGCGGAAGAGAAGTAGCAAATGCACAGCTTGCAACTAGGAATGACAAATATGCCGGCGGGCAATCGGCACGCAACTCCCGACGGGGACAAATCGACGTTGCTAGCAAACAACTGCAGCACCAACAACAACAACAACAACAACAACAACTCGACTAAGCACTTGCATCGCATCACAACTCACAACTCTGATTCGATTTATTGCAAATTGGATACAAGAATCAAAGAGACCAAAAAGAAATGAATAACGAAATCGTCAATACCCTGCCCGAAAAAGCGGCAAAGGTTTTGCAGAGAGCGCTTGAATACCCTAACTGAAGCAATGTTATATGAAGCTCTATGAGTTCATCTATCTTAGGTTTCATAATAGAGAGACTTTATATTAAATTAAAATTTAATGATCTATTATTAGTTATCTATTATGAAGAGTTCGTTGACTGTTCCATTCAAAAATACATCTGTATATTATGAAAAATACCATATTAAAGATCATCAAAAACGAAATTCCTGAATTGCCAATATAAAGCATATGCAAAAAGAAATCGATATACAATATTTATAGCTAGAGTTATAGTTGAAAGTCTGTAAAAAATAAACAATGCATTATATATTTTAGAATGTAAGTGCAAAAAGTGAATGCTTTATCGAAAAGAGTTAAATGAAATCTATTAGAACTTGAATGTTCCATTATATCCCCATATAATGTTTTTGTGAATACCCTTATTAAAAGAATTTTAAAAAGAAATCTTTGTATTTAAAATCTAATAAAAAGACGGCTGGGCTACGAGATAACCTGCACCCTGGAAAAAAAAAAACTAAAACTCTTCTTCTTTACAAACGTATGAGTGCGCGCTCTGCTAACCCCGCAATTGCTGCCATGGAATTGAGGGTGGGTTGGGCTGAACTTTGGACTCCTATACCTCCATTTCTAAATGGACGTAGTATTGCAAGTAGTATTTGAAATGTGCTTTTTTGAAATTGTAGCATCCAAAATCTGAAAATGACATAATCCTCGAATTCATAATATCTATCGTATCCATAATATATATCTATGTCAATATATAAATTTGTAGCCTCTAGCTAAAACGGTGTAGAGGTTACGAGTGTTCATGTGAAATTTCAGCTCTCTAGCTTTTGTAGTTTCCGAAATCTCGACGTTCATACGGACGACGAACGGACTAACGAACAAGGCTATATCAACTTATTTTTTTGTGCTGATCAAGAATATATATACTTTATGGGATCTGCGACGACTGTAATATATCTTGAATATCGTAAAAAAATAAAAGGAACGTCTTAATGCCCTGATAAGAATGTTAAAATGTTAAATTCTCTAAAAAAAATTGATATCTTTTGCATATAAGAAATGGATGGAAGTGAAGAGCACTTCTATGCCATACCTAAAATAATTGTATATATAATACATGATTTGATATCCCATGCACATTTAGAGAGCTGATATATATAGTATATGCATTTATTTAAGCTACAGTATTTAAGTTTTTATTAAATACTTATATAATATTTAAGCTTTTATTATATATCACTTATATGTACATATGTAGATTGATTATATGTACATATAAAAAAGCATTCGGACCAAAACTTAATTTCCATTATTAAACAGAGAATACAAAACTCAAACCGAAACTTTAAGCGAATCAATTTACACTTAACAATTTAATTGATCGAATATGGAATTTTGTATATTGATTGCTTATATCGCTTATAGATTTTGAATATTTGTTAAATATGAAAGATCATCTATGATAAGCCAGGACATGAACCAAAAGCCGTTTCACGAACCACGGACCGAACCGAACCGAACCGAAGCTGACAACAAATTGCTGTTGAGATGTGTATAAGAAGAAGTATAAGAAGAATGTGAAGTGGCCAAAGCTGGGCGACAGATTGCAACACATAGTTAGACTATACTTAATTAGGGTATAAAACAAATGACGCAAATGGCGTATAGCTAATACCCAAGACTTTTGTTTTATACTTTTGTTGTTGTTTTATTATACCCTTAACCCATTGAAAATGGGAATTCAGGGTATAATGGTTTTGTGAAAATGTATGTAAAAGGCAGAAGGAGACGTCGCATACCCCACAAAGTATATACATATATTCTTGATCAACAAACGGAGAGCCGTCTGTCCGTCCATTTGTCCGTCCGTCCTCGAGATTTCGGAAACTACAAAACGACAGAGTTGAAATTTCACCTGAATACTTGTATGTTAGTTACGCAGTACGAGTTTACATTGTTTTTTCGATAACTTCCTAATGATCGATAAAATATGGAAAATTCCTTTACTTTTTTTAAGTTTTTTTGAGTTTAGCTTCTACACCGTTTGAGCTAGAGACTTCAAATTTGTATATTTAGATAGATATCATGGATACAAAGATTATGTAATTTTCAGATTTTGGATGCCACGCCCCTTCGCCACAATTTCAAATATTAGAGACTTGGAATTTTGCAAATAGGAACATTTGGATGCCATTAATATATTCCGAAAGTTTCATGAAGATGGCCCATCTAGAAATGGTAGAAATGGAGTTATAAGCGTTTAGAGTATAGCCCGACCCACCTCCAAGCCACGGCAGCAACTGCGCGGTTAGCAGAGCATGCGCTTATACGTGCGTAAAGAAGAGTTTTAGTTTTTTTTTTTGTCAGGTTGCAGGATATCTCGTAGTCGCGCCGTCTCGACTAGAGTCTTCTTACTTGTTGTATACTTTTGTTGTTGTTTTATTTTAGTTGTCGTTGTTGTGGCTGTGTTTGCCTTATGCTGCTCTTGACTTGCGGTTTTCGCTGTTATTTATTTATTTTGCCATTGTTGCTGCTGTTGTTGTTGTTGTTGTTGTTGCTACATTTGCTATTTGGTGGCTTACAGCGACGCCCGCTCGATCATGTAATTACTTTGACGATCATACACGGTGGCCGCTTGATGGGCCGCTGACGTCAACGGAAGTCGACGTCGACGTCGGCGTTGCCGTCGAGGCCGCCTCAGAGGCTGTGACGAAGAGAGAGATAGAGAGAGAAAGAATGCGAAATTGCGTGACCATGCAGCTCTCCCTCTCGCTGGCTCTCTTCCTCGTCCCCTACCTCTCCCTATCTGTTCACTTCCCACTTCAATCGATTTCTCGCACCATTAGCGGGCGTCATAATTCAAGCGGCTAGCCAACCCCCCCAAAACAATTGCCGCGTCGCGTTGCTAGCAGCGCTGTCAGCGTCACTGTTCGCTGCTCGCTGCTCGTTTGCGATTAGATATGAGCGGCTGTCAGAGCTATGGCCTGTTCAGCTGACGGATGGCCGCGACTATATGCCGTATATATCAAAACAACAGCAACAGCAACAATAATCTAACCCCAAAACACTATCCAATAATGCCCGAGTGTTATGCGAACTATGCGTTATCATGCCAAATGATCCACATTGCGAATGTCTCATTTCACAGCTGATACAATGATGAAAACTGCCCAGATACATACATATATGGGTAGGATATATGTACATATGTATATATAGGTAACACTATATAGTAAACTTCCCAATAAGCTAAGTCTGAAGTTAAATTTCCAATAAGTCACAGCAGAAATAAATCTCATTTTGTCGAAAAGCAATAAAGTTGAGTTCATGAACATTTAATTAGCTCGTAAAAGGCTTGTGACAGACGGCAAGATTTACAAGCTGATTGCAAAATAAACTAGCTGCATGGCAAGCAGTTAAACTAGGGCCTAAATCGAGGCTGTATATGAGTGAAATATATATATAAATATGTCTGGGAATGTATATAAGAGTATAAGATTATAGTAGTGGGTGAACATATATATATATATATACATGTATGTGTATAACATATTTTTGATATTCAAGAAATTTTTGTAAAATTATTGTTATCATTGATGATATGATTTTTCGATGATTATTTTATATAACAAAATTTATTCTATTTAAATCTGAGTGTTCATTTAAAATATATTTCTTTCCAAACTATTGAAAATGTCAAACCTATTCAGTTGAGCAGCACAATAAATACAAAAAAGAACTTTGAATGAATTCGTATAGATATAAGATTTTACATTGATGTTCATAGATCAAGAAAGTTTCATCTTTACAGTTAGTTTTCGCTTGATATGCGGTATAAATATAGTCCATATATACATTAATAAAATTTGTAGTTGTATGACATGAGATCTTATAATTGATATATAGACAATCAGATTCAATTAACTTTATTCCAGCCGTTACAAAGTTTTGCCTTACGAAATCTCTTTTGTATGTTATCTTGTCAAACCTGCTTCAAGCCCTAATGTATATACCCACTTGCAATATGTACAGGGTGTGTCAAACCTCACTCTTCAATCAAACAATTATCAATCATATGCTATAAGTTAAGTTCCATTATATTGTAATATATGCCAGATCTATAAGAGAAACCAACTTTCTCACATATGTACAGGCAGAGGCTGTGGGGTCTCCCGTGTATTACGTGTATAGAGCATTGCCAAGTCGTTGCTTTGGGCGCAATTGTTCACCTTTGTAATTTGCTGCTTTTTTATGGCCCCGGGCACAAGATTTGCCATTATTAATGATCGCAGGCCAAGCAAAATGGTGCCTAGTGACGTCACAAGCGAGCGCGCGCGACACCCACACACACACACACACACATACATAGAAATAGAGCGATAGGGAGAGCAGGAGGGTGCCGAAGAGAGGGGCCCCCAGGGGTAGTCTTTATCTAAAGTAATCAGCGTAGCCCACGCCGCAATGTGCCGAGCCAAAAGTCAGACGAGCTGATGGCCGCACGGACAAAGGGGAAGACGGAGAGACGCACGGTATGATAGGAGATTAAACAGCTGAACGAATAGCATCTCCCACTTAGAATGCTAAATTATGGCTCGCTAAACAAATGTTGACCCTATCTGCTGCTCGAACTCTCAACTTTCTCTCTCTTTCTCTATTCAGCTGAGCAAATGTTGTCAACATCTATCCATCTGATTCCTCCCCTCCCAAGACAAACAGTTGTTGCTGTTATCTAACGGTCTAATTTATGCCTCTCGTAGTTAGCAAATATTGTGCACCCCTAATAATTTCTCTCTCATTCGCTCTCTCTCCCTTTTTCTCCTTCTTTCTCTCTCTCTCTCTCTCTCTCTCTCTCTCTCTCTCTCTCTCTCTCTCTCTCTCTCTCTCTCTCTCCCTGACTCTCTTTCTCCTTCTATGTATTTCTTCTCTCTCTCACACAATATTTTGGATCTGTCCTCTTTCTCTCACTATCATGTGGATCTATCTTGTTTATCTCTTCTCTCTTCTTATAATGGTATAATGGTATAATGGTTTTGTGAAAATGTATGTAACAGGCAGAAGGAGACGTCGCAGACCCCCCGCAGTTATATATATTCT
Organism: Drosophila buzzatii; assembly: GCA_035045845.1. Lineage (NCBI taxonomy): Eukaryota > Metazoa > Arthropoda > Insecta > Diptera > Drosophilidae > Drosophila > Drosophila buzzatii. The sequence continues at coordinate 1,609,154 of JAWNOS010000105.1, read as the reverse complement.
TGATCAGCACAAAAAAATAATTTAATATAGCCCTTCTTAAAATACTAAATACTTGTAATTTGACAAATATACACATTTAAATGTTATTAATATAATCTGAAAGTTTCATGAAGATCATCTACAAATGGAGTTATAAGCGTCCAAAGCAACTGCGCTGTTAGCAGAGCACTCGCTAATACGTGCGTAAAGAAGAAGAGTGTTAGAGTATCTTGTAGTCGAGCCGTCTCGACTAGAGCCTTCTTACTTGTTACTTTTTATGTAACTGAACATGAATAAAAGGAATAGAAATGATTTTCAATATATTCAATTTATTAATTATTTGAAAAACTTAAGAAAATATTTTTAATAGAGAAAAATAAAAATCGGTATATTCATCCTAAGCAAGTAAAGCCATTTACATGTACATCTTTTATAGTGGACTATGCAGTCGTAGTTGCTGTCAGCTGTTGGTCATTGCAACAAAATGCATGAAACTTTGATAAACGCGCGATGCTTTTAACGTCGTTCGATCTTTAATCCAATAACTTAGATACAAACTCTTGATTTAAACTGATGACAAAAATATATTTGAATGCAACTAACATTATTTATACATATTCGTAAAGGAAAGTGCATCGGTTCTGGGATTTCGTTGGCTTTCTTTTATTGACGGCTCAAATTCTATCAACGGAACCCTGAGAAGTGGCGCAAAAAAATTCCATCCATCATAACAACCTTCTATTTCTGTTATGCTGTCATTTAGCCTAGTTAAAATGTATTTATTTTTGAATTGAGCGCAAAAATTGATAGTTTTGAAAAATCCGAATACATTTGATTAATTTCACAAATAAGACTCTAAACAAAAATATAAACTGTTTGTTACACTGTTCTGTATTCAAAATTTTATATATTTAATTTTAATTTAATTTATTGAAACAAAGTTTTATTTTCTTATATATATATAATAAATATAATGCTATTATCAAACGGATGAATATATTCGTGTGATAATTTGTTTAATAAATTTGCAATTGAAAACTATGTTTACTACCAAATTTTGATGCTAGTTCCTCAAATACGTTTGCCTTGGTCATAACAAAACCTATTTTTCGCGGTCGAACATACGATCGAAATATACGGAGAAACTGATGAAAACATTTACATCTTTCCTTTTACATTTTATTATATTCTTTAAATATAAACAAATATTTAAAAATAAAATATGCAAGAGAAATGCTGAAGCCAGAACTTATGCACTTGTTCCGCTTCAATATTTCGAGATGTGTTATGAACATGATTTCATTGACTTTGAATTTGTTGGCTGTGGTTGACCTTTCTGGAGAAATGTCCATATCTTTCTCTCTCTCTCTCTCTCTCTCTCTCTCTCTCTCTCTCTCTCTCTCTCTCTCTCTCTCTCTCCTTCTCTCTTTCACTCTATTCCTCTCCATCTCGCTCTCTTTATCTTTTTATTATTTATTATCTCTCTCTCCTCTCTCCTCTCTCTCTTTCTATCTCTCTCTGTCTAAACTTTTTTTCTCTCTCTACCCCACTCACTTTCCCTCTATCTCGGTCTCTATGTCTCTCATTCTCATTCTCTCACTCTCTCCCTCGGTCTCCACGTTTACCTGTGCATTGAGTTGAGTTGTTCTACCAGGAAATGGGTGTTCCAATGAATACCAGAAAATGATATCATAAACAAACAAATGGACACGAAAAATTCTTATCTCTGACGATCTTTCAAGTCTATCAACAAAGTACACAAAGATGATAGATATACAGTTATTTATATTTTCATATTTACCGTAAAACATTTCGCTTTCGCGGAAACTTTTTTCCAGCTACCCCTATCACCCACTCCCTTTCTCTGGCACTCACTACCTATTTCCCGAAATAATCGCTGTAAAAGTTTCCCTCAGATTAATGTAAAGTCCCTATCTGTGAGACTTTTTGATGTCATGTGAGGAAACTGCGTTTCATAAAAACAAACCATGACGTATGTCAGATATAGCAAAGATATACTAGTAATATATCTTATTATATATGTATGTACACATATGGCTTTCGAATGGAGAGGGTACCAAATAAAAGCATACTTGATAAACCCAGCAGCAGAAAGAGAAACAGGGGAACAGAAAACAGTACAAAGCTCAGCTATACTACAACTGGGTACATTCATAAAATTCATTAAACGCATTGCCAGACATGGAAATTGGGCATAGTATGGCCCAGCCAGAGCTCGCTTAAGTATCGTAATTAATTATAATTTCCTTAGGCCAGTGTCTGGGTCTAGATTAGTTCGTGCTATTTGTGGACAGGGGATCGTAAAAACTTTTGAATGCCCTTGAGGTCTACAAAGGAATACAAATGAAATCTGAGCTCCATATGCAATGCTTAAATAATATATGGGGGATATACTTATAATAAATCCTAGGCCAGTAGCATTCCAACAATTTCATCAGTACTTTAGTTATTGCTTTAATCATCAAGAATTCTTGGGCTTGGCTTCAGGAAATTGCAGCATAGCTGAAGTATATAATTACACAAAGATTGATACATATAGTATATACATATGTATATATTAATACAGCTCATTTGGTACATGGTCATGAAATTAGGTCGAATTCCTATTGCGAGTTCGTGCGTAATTTCAAAATTCCGAAAATGTTATTTATGCACGTAGTCAAAACATTTTCTTTCAAGCCCATTTCAATGATATTGCCAAAATGGGCTTAGCCTAAATGTGTAACTGAAATGGGCTTATTGAATGCTATGACTGAGACCAACAAAAGCATTACGAATATAAAAGTTAACCAGGAACTTCAACTCCCGCATTCATTAGATCATATAGTTCTTATGGGAACTTCATGATTATCATTCATCATTATCATTTGATTATGGAAATTCCCTAGCAATCAGACTCTTCCCTATTCTCGATATATATGTCTGTATGTATTTACCTATTTTACCATACACATAATACCATTACAAATAGCTTCACACTTCTCCGACAGTCTGAAGAGTGAAGAAACAATAAAAGCCAATATAGATAAAGATGTAGATAGAGTTACGGCAAAACCCAGATAAGCCAGATAATAACATGTATAGATATATATATATATATATATGGATATATATATAAATATAAATATATATATATATATATATATATATATATATATATATATATATATATATATATATATATATATATAAGTAAATATACAGATATACATATACATATATGTTGAATGTTTATATTAGGTTTTTTATTACGTATAGTAGTATATATATAGATATATGTATATATAATCAAGTATTCTTTATTGGCTTTACACAATACTATATAGTTCTGGATGTTCTCCTCGGTCGGTCTATCTGTATGGATCTCTTGATATATATATGTATGTAACTATATATATATATATATATGCAGGAGAAATAATACACATATAGGCACATTTTATATATCTATAATACTAAAATATACAGAGTTAATCACTAAGATAAGCGTCCGTCGTTCTTTGTATATGTGTGTTGGGATAGCACTGTTTTATATATAAATATATGTATGTATGATTGTGTATATAGTTGAAGTCGGTGCCACAACTTTTATCAGCGCACCCAATTTCAACATCATCATTTGTCGGCGTCGAGTCGCATAAGATACAAAACAGAAAAAAGTTTCTATATATACATATGTATATACATATATACACATTATATACTAAAAAAAAAAAAACCCGCTCGTAGTTCGTTCCACGGCAATGGAATCTTGCCTGGCGATAAGATAAGCGGCAAATTAATTACCCGCACTCTCTTGCCCGCCCGCCCTTCTCCCACACTTCTCTAACTCTAATATCTCGAACTCTCTCTATATCATATATATGTATATATGTACATGCATGTGTGTATGTATGTGTGAATATAGTAGATATACTAAATTTAAACAGCAACACACACTACGCACACACACACACTCCAGCTACCCCCCTACACAGCCCTGCCCCTGCTCAACCCCCTGCTACATTGTGTATGTCTTTTAATCTTAATTGAGATTTCCTATAATTGTGACGCTGCCGTCGCTGCCATCGTCGCCGTCGTTGGTGCAGCGCTGCCTGCTGCTGCCTACCTTCTTAGTGCCATCGCCGAGTTGCGTGGCAGCCAAAAGCTCGCTCAGCTGTCGCTCTCGCTCTTGCTCCTGCTGTTGCTGCTGCTGCTGCTGCTGCTGCTGTTGATGATGATGATGATGATGATGATGATGCTGCTGCTGCTGCTGCCGCTGACGCTGCTCCAATTGCAACTGCTCAATGTCTATGTCCTCGTCGTCGCCACCGCTCAGCTCGCCGCTGCTGCTGTGGCTCGACTTGCGGGCGAGCGTGACCCGAACTCCGTTCACAATGCACTCGCCACCGTCGAGCGCCGAAATGGTGGAGCCGCAGTAGTACAAGTTGCTGCAGCTGCTAGCCGCACTCACATCCGACTGACCTTCATCCTTGGCGCCGCCGATGCTGCCGGCGGCAGCGGCACTCGCTTCCAGCGAGCAGCGACGCTGGCCGCGTGAGCGCTGCAAGCGAAAATACTCCATCTCCTCCATGCTGATGCCGCATGCCGTTATATCATCCGAATAGTCCGAGACGACGACCGAGGGCGTTCGCACATAACGCACTCCCGCCATGCCGCCCAGTTCGCTGACGCAGCTTTGCGTCGACTCGCGCCGTGAGCCGGGCGGCGCTGCCAGCGCCGCAACGACGCGCTCCTCCAGCAACACTTTCGTTGGCACACCCACGCCCACGCCCATGCCGTGGGCGGCGGTGGCGCTGGTTGGCGAGGTTAGCGGCGAGTCTGGCAGTGCTGTCGGCTCGGCCAGTGGCAGCAGAGCTGGACGCAACGGTAAATCGGTAACTGTTAATGTCATGCGTCGCTGCGGCGACGGCTGCACCTCCATGCTCACATCGTCCACTTCCAAGCCCAGCGCCGAGTCGCTGCTCGCACACCGCGTCACCTTCGGCTTGCGCCGGGCGACAGCGTCGCACTCGTTGTCGCTGCTGCAGGGACTGATGCCGCCCGCATTGCAGCCCTCGTCCGAGTTGGCAGCGCTGCTCGCAATCGCAGCTGGCTTCAGCTGCCCCGCCGTCTCTGTTGTCTGCTGCACAATCATTGCCTGAAACTTTTCTATCAGCTGCTGTATGGGCGTCCTGGAACGAAGAGCTTCCGTTTTGCTCTCTCTAACGGGAACTCTTTCACGTGGCTGTTTTTGTTGCTGTTGTTGTTGTTGCGCTGCGAGAGCGTTGAAATCCTGGAAAAAAGCTGCGCGCAATTGCGCCTTGTGCTCAGCGAGACGAATCTGTCGTTCACATGGAATTGCACGCAGAGTCGTTGCTGCTGTTGTCTCTCTTATTGTTGCGATCTCTTTTGGCAAAGCCTCTGCTTCTTCTTCGTTTTTGTCGTCGTCTATTGGTGCTGTTGGTTCGGCTCTTGCTTGCGCTGTTGTCCGTTCGAGGCGTGCGCAACGCTTCGCTGCTCTCAGATAACTAAAAGTCGTTGGCGCTGCCGTCGCGCATTTATTTTGAGCGTTAACCGTTGTCAGCGCTGCCGTTGTCGTTGTCGTTGGCGTTGCTGTTGTCGTTACTGTTGTCGCTGATGCCGGCGTCGCAGTCATTATCTTGAGCATTGAATCGGTTTCGGTTTTGGTTTTGGTTTCGGTTTCGGTTTTGGTTTCGGTTACGATTTCAGTTTCGAACGCGGCGGTGACATCGGTGGCATCGGCGGCATCGGCGGCATCGGCGGCATCGGCGGCATTTTGTTGACCATCGCGGCGCGCACTCATCGCTGTCGACGTCAGCGTTAACGTCGGCGTCGCGTGCGTTATAAACTCGATCTTACGATTTGAACGCGTCCGCGCAACTCAAATTCAAATGACACCTGCCGCTGCCGTCGCTTAACTGTCGCTCTGACTATAAACACGGTCTTCAACTGCGACGCCAACGCCAGCGGCAACGGCGACAGCGACGGCAACTGCGACAGCGACAGCGTGACGCTGGTAATAATGTTGCTGCGACTGCTGCTGCTGCTGCTGCTGTTGATGCTGATGGAGAAGGTGTTGCCGCTGGCCCTGCTGGCGTTTATACCGTTTTATTGAGTTTTCGTACTTGCTCATTGCCCGCTTACACGACCGCGACCGCTGCGGCTATCAATGACGCTGACTGCTTTGATGCGGCCGCTGCGGCTATCGCTGCTGCTGCGGCTGACGCTGCTACTGGTGGTGGTGCTGCTGCTGCTGCTACTGTTATTGCTGGCTGCAATTGTAAGCAGAATTGGAATTGGAATTGGAATTGTGTGTGATCTTGAAACGTTGACGCAATGTGCAATGATCCCGCACACACACACACACACACACACACAGCAACAAACAAATACAAATACACGCACACACTTATTACTGCTTATTTATTTATTTATACTCGTATTTCGTTTTTGTTGCTGCGCTCCAATTGCTTTGCTAGTTTTCTTAACTTGAGCGCGTAATTGCATTTAAGCACAAAAAAAAAAAGAAAAAGAAAACACAGAGAGAGGGGGGCGAGATGCAGGCAAGGAGACACATACATGCACAGCGTCTGACAGACTGACAGTCGTCGCGTCGCGTTCTCATATGCTGACGCACAGTGGATCACGCTCTTGGTTTGCGGCTCATATACTTTTACATCATTTTGCTCAGCATTAATTAACGAAATTCGCGAATTGACGTCTGGAGTGACTCAAACCTCGTTCTCCATTGGAAGCAATGAGCTTAGGTAGCCACAAATAGAAAACTTCAGCTGACGTAAATCGCATATTTTACGAGCTCCACTAAAAAAGAAATACTTCAATTATAACTGTACAGGTAACAGTAACGTCTAATTATATATGAATATATTTATATATACATACGTATATATTTTTAGAATTCGTTGCACAACGTTTACAAAACGACTGGAGGAAATGATTTTTGTAGCTATTATCTATTGATAGAACTATAAAATATTATCTATCTAAACGTCATTATCTAAGTTTGTCTCGACTTTCATTTATGTATGTATGTACATTTATGGACTCAAAATTAAAAGTCATTTATTTGGCACTTTTGAAAGCTATTCGCCTTTAACTTCTGTTTAATGATGAGTTCAGCAAGCTGCGAGGCTGGCTGGGATGGTGCGAAAGAACGCTGAAGGCAATGAGCAATGGGGGCGACTATCGCCGTGACAATGATCGATAACGATAACGCGAGCTAATGTCATCTCAATATCAATTTCACCAGCGATTCGCGAGCGGCTGCCCATTGTGACTCGTTGCGCACTTTGTTCGCACCGTGCTGGCTATGACGTCAGTGGCAGTGGCAGTGGCGGGGGCCGTCGACGTCGACGGCGGCGTGACGCGCATTTATGTATTTGTCAGACGCAGCCGCGGCCAGCGACCAGCGAGTGACAAGGCGGCAGATCGACCACAGAAGGAACAAACAAGAGAGGGAGACAAAAGAGAACAAGGGCGCAAATGCAAACATAAATATAAAGCATGAATATGTATGCATGTGTTTGTGGGTATGTGTGTGTGTCTGTGGATGTTTGTGGATGTCTGTGTATGTATGAAAACACTCCCGATCAGTCATGCAACCTGTGGGCGGCGTCAGCAGCGACGCATGCTTGACTGTAAAAGTGCCGCCCCATCAAGCGGCATAAACAGCACACAGAACAAGCAAAGTGCAATTTTTGACAAGACGCTGACGTCGCTGCTGACGCTGATGTGACGCCGATTGCCACCGCCGCGTTGTCTCGTTGCGAAATGGAAACCACTTTAGGCAGCACACCTGCGATAGACACCGAACTGTATGTATGTGTGTATTGGCAATTATGCATGTGTGTGTGTGTGCTTGTATTTGTGTTTCGCTTGAACGGCAAATTGCATTACGTCAATGCAATAGACGAAATGGCAAGCACTAAGAAAACTGAAGGATAACATAAGCTCGCTCTTATACTGATAAATCTATTTGCCTCTCTCTCTCTCTCTTATACTACTCTGCTACTGGCCCAGTAACCGATTGAAGTAAGCATTCAATGAAACGCTGCCCCACACAGTGATTGTTGCTAAGAGGGAGGGGCACACATACAAACATACATATGTACATACATGTAAATATGTGAGCATGCGTGTGTATGCATGCGCATGTACATATAAATATTTGTTTGTATTTATGCACAAGTGTGTACATCTATTTCACACTTTAGCCTTAGCTTTATGTTTATTGCACACGAAAATGGACAGGGCAAGCGCTTGACGCGCACACGCACGCACGCGCACATTGTGCGCTCGGCGCTTAACATTACCAGGGCTGGCGCACTTCCAAGCCTATTGGGCTGCGGCAAATACGGCAGCCATATAAACACATCAAACTTACATACATACATATGTATGTCTATACATATGTATGAATTATATTTGTGGCTTATATCAAGTGTGTGTAGTTGCTAACAGTGTTTGACAGGCAATTAATGTGAACTTAAATTGTTTGCGGTTGCGGCTTAAACCGGGGTTGTGCAACTGCTGCAGCAGCCCTGGCTGTTGCATTTATTGCATTTTCCCATGCACTGACATTGATCAATTGCAAACACTTTGAAGCCTGTCTCTGCCGCTGCCGTTGCCGCTGCCTCTCTCTCTCTCTCTCTCTCTCTCTCTCTCTCTCTCTCTCTCTCTCTCTCTGCTCTCTGTCTTTAGATATTGAATTTAGCAGCTGTTTAAAACACATGCAAATTACATTTTAACTCTTTTAGCTTTTTGGCTCGCAGCTTTTTCTTTTGCGTTTTTGCCGTTTCGCTTTGATTGCTTTTCTTCGTTGTTGTTCTTGTTGTTACTTCGGTTTATTTATTTGTTGTAGGCACATATATTTATGTATGTTTATGTGTGTGTGTGTATTTTTTCGTTTTTGTAACGGTCGGCAACACGTTTGACGCGTACGTTGACGAGCGCGAGCGTGCGGACAAGAGAACGCGGCGACGTTGGCGGCGCTTGCTTCGCGTTTCACTGTGCGCAAGCAACTGTTTTCTTTTTTTCTTTATTTTTTTATTTATTTTATTTTTTTATTTTTTGCGTTCCGACTTAAGCTCAAACAGACTCAAATTCTCACACATCGATTTAGCGGCGGGCCACGCGGGGCCTGAGGCGTGGCTCATTGGAGGCTTGCCCGCAGTTTAAGCTGCTCTGCTTTGCGCTGCTTTGCCCGACTCGACTCGACTCGACTTAGCTCTGCTTCTGCTCTGCGTTGCTAGCTAATAAACTAGGCTGGCATCTGTTGCCGATGCACACACACACACAAGCGCATGCATACAAATACAATCACTTAAAGCTCACACACACACACACACACACACATACAGAGCGAGAGATTTACGCATGTACATTTTATTTATTTTGGGCGCGCATTTTAGCTAGTTAAATATTAATATAAATTCATTGAACGCACACTTCGCACTCTTCTGTCAATTGCCTATTTTTATATGCGAGTATGTGTATTTGCCTATTCCATTGGCTTTGAGCACTCGTGTTCGCATGCTACTGTTACATTTAACATTTTGTCTGTTCCATGCGCTCAAATTAGCAAGTCCGCTTAAACTAGATGTCAAATATTTAACGTGCAGAATGACTGTTAGAAGCTTATTGGCATTTTTCGAAAGATTTGCCCGCTTATAGGCGCAGCATTGCCAGCAAAAAAAGTACTGCCAGCTTATAGGCCACGCGTAGCCAAATTTAGGGCGCAAATTGTTTAAGATAAAAAAGTAATACTTGAAAAAGCGATGCAGACCACCTTTGCCCCATAGATGAGAAGATTACTTGGATGTGTCACTGTAGCTCTCAATTTCGAGTTCCAGAAAATTGAATGGTAAGAAGTCAAATAAGAAAAACTGGATTGAACACTGGGAGTCCCCAGTAAACCATAATATAGCACTAAAGTTGTCCGTTCATGCCTATATTTCATATATAGTAAAGAATGGATGACTAGAACTTCAACCAACAAAAAGATTGACGGCTAACTGATATATGATAGATTCAGATACCACTTAGGGATCTTGTAATTCCTGGCATCTTATTTGGTTATCAACAACACGTGACGAGGGCTGAAAAGTTTACTACTTCTAGCCCGTTGCGACGCGTCGCGGAATCAGAAAACTAAATCGAAATAAATAAGTCTAGACTTAATATGTATGTATATACTGGCATACCGTATACCACGCTCTAGTTAAGGCTTAGGCTAAATGCGCTATAGAATCTTAAATAAATACAAAACATTTTAAAATGCTAAATTGACAATTACCGGATTATTTTGAATGGAAATTAACTATTAACTTTGCATAAAATTTATATAGAAATATTTATGATTTATATTTCTAGGTAAATTTTATAAATATCAAATTATTTTCAATTATACTTATAAAAGCTTTTAGTGACAGTCGATGACATTTATGTATATAGTACATATGGAACACAATATACAAAAATACAAAATAAAAAACTTTATATCAAAAATATTAAATTTGTATGTAAATAAAAAACATTTTAGAATAATTTCGTTTATTGTACCCTGGAACCCGTTGAATATGAGAAATCAGGGTATAATGGTTTTGTTATATGTATGTAACAGGTAGGAAGCGTGACAGACCCCATAAAATACGAGCGACAAACCTCAAAAGATGACCGAGATATAATTTTGAAATGATTGTCGATACAATTTTTAAATCGATAACTTTGAAATGGAACAGTAGTCGATTTTTTTATTTCGACGCATTCACAGCCAGCAGACAAATGGACAGAGCTAAATCAACAAAGCTTGTCGGCCTGGTGAAGAATATATGTATATATTTTATGGGGTCTGCCAGGCCACAAACATTTATCAAAACCAATATACCTTGATTTCGCATTTTCAATAAGTTCAGGGTATAAAAAGAAAACTCATGGCTTAAACAAGTGTTATTATTTTTATTTCGCATTAAAAACACAACTTGAAAAATGTACATTCAGCGTAAAAAGTTAAGAGCTATGAATTATAAAATATAGCCATAATGCTGCTTGTCAGTATGCATACTTGCTCGTGCATGTGTATGTGTGAGTGTGTGTGTGGGTGTAAGGTGTGTGTGTGTGTGAATCTGTTTTTAACCTGAGTAAGAGTCCAGTTGAATGCAAAGTTCTGGGAGTTGCAGCTTGCATCACACTGGTCCGTAATGATGTGGAGATGGAGTAAGGGGTAGGATTAGGAGGCGGTGGATTGGATTTCAGAAAAAAAAATGTCATTACAAATAAAAAATCAAGTGTTCTATATATAAAGAAACAATATTCAGTTTGCTAATGTAAAACAACTTTGTCAGTGTCAACGATGGCGCCGCTCCCGATCCCGTTCGCGATCACGGTCGCGATCACGCTCCCTTTCCCTATCCCTATCTCGGTCACGCTCCCTCTCGCGCTCTCTGTCCTTATCCTTCTCCCGGTCATCAGGGTGATCGTTGTACCGATGACGGCTGCCACGCTCCTCTCGTTTGCGATCGTGACGATGACGGGCACGACTGGCGCTGCGAGTCTTGCTGCGACTGCGACTGCGACTGCGACTACGACTGCGCGAGTTTTGCCTGTGTTTGTGTTTCTTCTTGTGCTTGCTGCTGCGACGTCGCTCGGCACGATCACCACGATCGCCGCGATCGCCACGATCTCCATAGTCCTTTTCGCGATCGACATGGCCATAAGGCAGCATCGAGGACGCTGCCGCCGGCGGTGGGTAGTCGTCGTAGCAACGACTGCGTCCATACGATGAGCCAGATGCTTGCATTGCATAGTAGTCACGGTCGTCATGATCGTTACGATAGTTGGCAGGCGGATAGCCACCTCCGCCGGAACGTGCATGCCCACCACGCCCACCGCCTTCATAGTCATCACAGCCTGTGCCGAGAGCTGCGGCAGAGCCGGGTGCAGTTGATGCCGCAGCGTTGCCACGACCCGTGCTCAGTTGACTGATCGTGATGCCCTGCTCCCGGCAATATTGCTCAATCCGCTTCTCAATCTGTTTCTGTATGGGCACGGGAATGCGCGGAAAGAGCGTGGAGAACCAGTCCAGCTTGGTCATGAATTGATACACCATCTGGCCAATAGTTAACACCTGGACGGGCGCCAGCCGAGAAACGAATAGAGAATGTTGTTTAGTCGAATGTGGGCGCGATTGCAAAGTGAGAAAGGTACGTGGTGCAAATTGATTGGTGGCTCATACAGTTGACTCACCTGGCCGCCGCCCGCTTTGACGTCGATCTCCTCTTCGTCCTGCAGATAGTTCTCGTACCAGTCATACAAGTCTCCCGGCGGCTGCGTGTAGCGTAAGTACATAAAACCTGAAGCCAATTTAAAAAAAAAAAAGCCAATCAGAAAATGGCAATTAGTGGACATATACAACAGTCAAAAATATGGTAAGGATAGTACGCAGCTCAACGAGATCAAAGTTAATAGTTTACTAAAATTTAGAATCTATACTTAGTATATATAAAAGAAACTTAATACAACTTAAAACAATTCAATCAATACATATTCTAACTGCGAGTTTAAATTGTAATGTAGTCTAAAACAAAGAAAGTAACCTAATATAATACGATATAAAATAACATACGAATGTATATATTATACACAATATATAAATCCATATATAATAAACATATTCTTAGATATAAGGATTAGATTTGTGAATAGTTGGAAAACATTTTGGCTTAGCGACTGTTCAACATAAGCAGTAAATACTGTAACCATGATGCTTATAATATGACTATACAATTCTTTAAACTCGCTAATTATGATATATACACAGATATGGTACAATGGTATTACTATATACAAGCAAATCATAATTATATAAAACAAACTGAAATCCTTTGGAATATAAACTATAAACTCATTTACTTCCATATGTGTAATAATAATAAAATTAAATATTGTGAAGTTCATCAAATAAGCTGCGTACTATCTTAGCAAGAGGGAGAGTGTGACAAAGAGACGCGGGCGGAGCAGGAGCAAGCAACGAGTGAGACACGGCTGAACTCATGCGACTTACCAACCACCTACCTAGTGCCCGAATGTAGGCTGAGTCTGTATGGTTGAGTAGTCCGTTCACTTGTTTGCGCGTCAGGCGCAGCGTGTACAGCTTGTAGAGCAGACAGTAGGCGGTGGATACGATGCCGCCGGCGCCAACACCGCGTACCTACAAAACGAATGGCATTAGCATCGTGGTGCAGTTATCACTTTAATCAACGGATTAAATATTATCGCCAACGATTAGCGCTACATTTCATAAACTCACACCGCCGCACATGCCCGTCTGGCCGGAGGTTTTGCGCGAGCCACGCTCCCAGGGCTCCATGTGCTTCACCTGGTAGTAGATCTCATCGACGACCTCGTGGTACGTTTTCAGCTTAAATAGGTGAACTGTGCGGGTTAAAACAACAAAAAATAGTTTTTCTCTTTTTGTTTTTTTTTTTTTTTTGGCGGGTAAATTTGTGGTTAGTTTGCTTTACCTTTGAAGTAGCTGGAACTCTGTATGTTGGCCAAAATCAGAGGATTGAGATTCATCGAAGTCTCATTGCCCCACAGTGGCAGCGTATTGTGCTGTTTGCCAACACCGGCCTTTTTTCCGCCGACGCCACCGGCGGAAGACGCCGTTGAATATTCTGTTAGAGCAGAAGCAAGCGAGCATTGAAGATGCCGCGAAAGAGAGATAGGAAGATATACACACAAAAATAATTGAATTTAATGGAAATATTGAGGCGAAGTGGAATGCCCAGGGCGGGCGCACACTACCTTACCTTCGTCCATGACTCCAGATCAGATTTTAATGTTTAGATTGTGCATTAATTTTGCACATTTAAGTGACTTTTATGCCAAGCAATCTAAATTTGCAAACGTTTGCGTACAGTGAAAATGTCAATGTGTGTCGGTCAGTCAGATTAGGGATGTTAGAAACGAAAGTCGATAAGTTTCAACACGTCAAATATCGATATGAGGGAAATAAGATTCGAGAGTTCAAAGCAGTCTATTTTATATGAAATCATATGAAATGAGTAATATTTTAGATTGTATGTAAAATCAAGAAATAATTTAATACAGACTTGGGCCAAAAAAACTACGTTCATTAATTATTTGTTAATATCGATGTGCGCTGCTGTCATATGTTTACTGCCGATATTTACATACGAGTGCAGTGCAGTTCATTTGAATATGTGACTCAATTGGTCTTATACAACTCTTATACTGGCCTTGATTTGCATAGTTCACTAATTCGCATATTGTACAATAATATATACGAAAGAAAATGTTCGTTAGCGTAGTGTAAAAACTTTAATATATTTACATTTTTTGAACATAATTGGAATTCCATATTCAACGCATATGTGCAGTTAATGTTATTTTCGCGCGCTTTTTTGAAGCAATGTATTAAGGGATATCGATAAGTGTGCATGAGCTGCTGATCGACTTATTGGGATGCCGCGCAAACGAACTAGCTCAGAACTTGAACTTATCGACTATTAAATATACGCAACGCAGCAGTAGCAGCAGCAGCAGCAGCAGCAGCAGCAGCAGAAGAAGAAGAAGAAGCATATGTAGCAGCAGCAGCAGCAGCAGAAGCAGAATCAGCAGTAGAAGAAGAAACAGCATCCGCGGACTGCGTTTTAATCAATTAAAAGTCGTGCGAGTGAAAAAATGCAGCCGCTGGCTGCCAGCAGCAGCCGTTGCCTCTCAGCTGGTTGTGTTTGTGCTTGTGCATTTAGATGTGGAAGCGGATACGAACGTGGGTGTCAACCAGTGTCAATCGTGCAAATTCTGAACGCAAGCGCAAAACAAACAACTGACCAAATCTAATAATTGAAGCGAAAATAGCAGCAACAAAGTTCAGGGTCAGGGTCATGGTCAGGCAGCTGTAGGAGCTGAGGTGTTAAAGTTGTCAAACGAATCACCTGGACACAGGTGAGCGCCATTTGTTATCGTCGCCATGTCGACCGACTCATCGCCAGAGAGCGACAGCGAAGTGTACGATCCGCTGGCCGACGAGCTTCACAATGTCCAGCTGGTCATCCATGTGACGCGGGAGAACATCGATGCATTAAATGCGAAATTCGCCAATCTTCAGGAGCCGCCAGCTATGTACTTAACAGGTGGATTTCCCAATACCTAATGCACTCTCACAATGCTCAGATTTGCCTTCCCTTTATTTTTCTTTGTATATAGAATACCAGGAGCTGACGTCCAAGCTGCACGAACTTAAGGCCAAGGAGCACGAGCTAATGGAGCAATTGAATGCTCTGCAACCGGACGATGATGCCAAGAGTCAAAGCCAGAGCGAGGCCAAGCAGCAGCAACAACAGCAGCAGCAGTCGACGTTAGCTACAGATCGCACGGATCAGCCGCACTATCAAAACCAGACCCAGATCCTCCAGCAGCAGCGTCAGATGGCCAAGCATGTTCACGAGCAGACGCCGGGCGAGACCGGGTCGGGCAGCCAGTGTGGCACTCTGACCCGCCAGCCAAAGGTGCTGCTACGCGCCCATTTGCCCAACCAGCAGCGCACCTCCGTTGAGGTGGTGGCCGGGACTCGCCTCTGCGATGCGCTGATGAAGGCGCTCACGCTGCGCCAGCTGGAGCCGTTCATGTGCGAGGTGAGCACGACGCCGCACAGCGGCCGACATATCATACCGTGGAACACGGACATCGGCACGCTCCACGTGGAGGAGATCTATGTGCGGTTGCTGGACAAATTCCCGCTGGGGCCTCACATCAAGCACCAGTTCATACGCAAGACCTTCTTCTCGCTCGCCTTCTGCGAGGGCTGTCGCCGGCTGCTCTTCACGGGTTTCTACTGCAGCCAGTGCAACTTTCGATTCCATCAGCGATGCGCCGGCCGCGTGCCCATGCTCTGCCAGCCCTTTTCCGTGGACAGCTACTACGAGCGCCTGCTGTCATCGTATCCAGAGAACTCGGTGGGTTTGCCCGTGGGTCGCAGCAATGCTGTCCGCTTCAATGTGAGTAGCCGTCGTTGCAGCAGCAGCGGCAGCAGCAGCACCGCCACGACCACAACCACAACAACCAACAACAGCAGCTCTAAACCTTCTGCCAACCGACAGGGCCGACCGCCGCGCATCAGCCAGGACGACCGCTCCAACTCGGCGCCAAATGTCTGCATCAACAGCATCCGGCCGCTCACCAACGACACGCAGCGTAGCCTCATCATGCAAGCCAGGCCTCCATTGCCGGTAAGTGGGTGTCCGACACTCGGACATGACCAGCACTTTCAGCTGGGTATATCTATATTTATATGACTAACTGATTCATAGCTGGGTAAGAGTGTAATTCTGACTAGACTTCAGACGGTTTTCAATTGACTTATTGAATGAACGAATGGATTATCCTAGTTGACTGAAGAGTTTAGCTACATTTATACTAACTGATAGATAACTATGTATGAACTATTTCAACTCTCTAGCTATATGCTGTACAAATAACTGATTGATAGTTAGGTAATAATGTGTTCCTGAGTAGAGTCACGACAGATTTCAATTTTCTTATTAAATGACCGAGAGGATGTCAAGGAAAGTTGATTTAATCCTAGTTAACTTGGGATTTTTTATATATGTCTATTTAGGAACTATTTCAACTGACTGAGATGATGTTTGAATACCTATTCTAGCTAGCAATTCGAGTATTCGCTATCTGTCTCTCTCTCTCTCTCTCGCTCTCTCGCTCGCTATGAGTGTTGAAGAAGTGGTTTTGGACTTAGAATGCACGACTCAAGCCAGAGTTAAAATTATATAAAGTTTTGTTTGTAAGTTTTAAAATTCACTTAAGAGCCTGGAATAGGAGTGAAACTGACTCAATCAAAATTTTATAAGATAAGAGGCAATTGAATCGACATCAATTTACAAATTTCTATTACTATAATTTAGAGTGTTTACACAAAAACTTCTCTTTTCTTATTTAACCTACTTGAGGCTCATCGCAAGATTTCAGACTGAGTCCTTAACATCTTAGCAGAAATTCAGAATTCTTTTCACTTGCGAGTGTAAAATATAGATGAAAGTTGATTCATTCCAGTGCTATTGAGTACATCCATAAGAAGTAGAATTGACTTTGATTTACAATAAACCATTATAATATTAGAATACAGCAGTTCCTAATGAAAACAGATTTATTCTCCAAACGAAAACAGATTTATTATAAGCAAAGTGTGAAACGATTTTCTACATAACTTGAAAGCTTATCATTAAACATTGCAATGGTTTTTTTTTATACCTATCGAGGTAACTCGAAACAGACTTGTGCTAGATATTAACCAAGTGCGAAAGAATTCCACTTGCAAGCGTGCAATATGGGTGATAAATGATGCTTATATCCAGATTATCAATCTGGAATAAAACATTTTTGAGCTCTGCAACTTTACTTCAATACGGAATATAGCTTGATAAATTAATTGGGCCTTATCGAACTGACATACTTCCAATAGATTGTTAACAATTTCTTTTTATATTCTAGTCTTGTTAAAGATTTGTTCGAATTTAAATTTGAATATAATTCAAAGTATTTTCGAGTATAAAATAAGTTTTTGATACAATTCCAGCGTGGAAAATGGGTGGAAAGATGATCTAGAATATTTGTGTTATAGTTGATAAGACTCTAGAGAGTAGATGAAATTGAATGGGATCTGTTATTTGGATCATTTGACTAACGCACATGATTTTCGTTCTTTTACGTTGCTCGCTTTTTGGTTTTATTCCGCGCTCCCCTCTCTCTCTCTCTCTCTTTCTCTCTTTTTGTTTCTTCTTTGTTTGTCCCATTGCAGCATCCGTGCACGGATCATTCGAACTCGACGCAGTCGTCGCCCACCAGCACGCTGAAGCATAATCGACCCCGTGCCAGATCCGCTGACGAGAGCAACAAGAATCTGCTCTCGCGGGACGCCAAGAACTCGGAGGAGAATTGGGTGAGCTGCAGTAGCAATGCTGGCATAACTAAGATCATAATTCAATTTCCATATCCATTCCGCCTAGAATATACAAGCAGAGGAGATCCTGATTGGGCCACGAATCGGTTCGGGCTCGTTTGGAACCGTCTATCGCGCCCATTGGCATGGACCCGTGGCGGTGAAGACGCTCAAGGTGAAGACGCCGAGTCCGGCCCAGCTGCAGGCATTCAAGAACGAGGTGGCCATGCTGAAGAAGACGCGCCACTGCAACATTCTGCTGTTCATGGGCTGCGTCTCGAAGCCCTCGCTGGCCATTGTCACCCAGTGGTGCGAGGGCAGCAGCCTCTATAAGCACGTCCATGTCAACGAGACGAAGTTCAAGCTGAACACGCTCATCGATATTGGCAGGCAGGTGGCGCAGGGCATGGACTATCTGCATGCCAAGAACATAATACACAGGTGAGTCAATGGCATAAGGAATATTATTATAGGAAGTTTGTTAACTGTATATTCCATCCATCCATCCATGCATTCGACATCCACCCACAGGGATCTCAAGACGAACAACATTTTCCTGCACGAGGATCTGTCCGTGAAGATTGGCGACTTCGGCCTGGCCACCGCCAAGACGCGCTGGTCGGGCGAGAAGCAAGCGAATCAGCCAACGGGCAGCATTCTGTGGATGGCACCGGAAGTGATACGCATGCAGGAGCAGAATCCCTATTCCTTTCAATCGGATGTCTATGCGTTCGGCATAGTCATGTACGAGCTGCTGGCCGAGTGCCTGCCCTATCGCAACATAAGCAACAAGGATCAGATTCTGTTCATGGTCGGGCGCGGTCTGTTGCGTCCCGACATGACCCAGGTGCGATCGGATGCACCCCAGGCGCTGAAACGTCTTTCCGAGGATTGCATCAAATACAATCCCAAGGAGCGCCCGCTGTTTCGGCCGCTGCTCAACATGCTGGAGAATATGCTGCGCACATTGCCCAAGATCCATCGCAGCGCCAGCGAGCCAAATCTAACCCAATCCCAGCTGCAGAACGATGATTTCCTCTACATGTGCCCCAGTCCCAAGACACCGGTCAACTATAATAACTTTCAGTTCTACAACAGCGCGGGCAACATATAAACCTAACAAGGAAGAAGGAGATGGTAGGATGAGAAGACGATGAGGAGAATGAGGAGGAGGAGGCTGTACCTGTACTTACTATGAATGGAAGGCATGAAGCAAATGCTTTAAGGCCACACTAAGTGGGCGAGCGAGAGAGTGAGAGAGGAGTATGTAACCCGAATGAGAAGAAGACAAGAGATTGCTCTCTATCTCTTTCTCGCTCTCCCTGGCTGTCTCCTTTGGCTGCTTCACTTTGAGCTTAGCCTGAAGCAACTGAACGAGACACGAGTGTTTTGCTTGAGTGAGAGCGAGACAAGTGACAAGTAGCTGTCTCGCTCTAACCGACAGCTGTTCGGCCCGGAGCAAACTTCTAATGTGCATTTCTGTTATCATTTAAACAAACGCAAAAACAAATACGACTATTATTGTAAACTAACTAAAGTGAAGCGCGCATATGTACATACATCTAAATATACACACACACACACCACACTACACACACACCACACTACACACACACCACACTACACACACACCACACTACACACACACCACACTACACACACACCACACCACACACACACACACATACGTTAGGCATCTACTACTAAAAATGAGAAGAGAAATAATAAGCGAAACTACATTATAAACAATATACTAGTTATTACTATAACGAACAATCATGTTTTATTTATTTATATATATCCTTTGTACACACACATGAAAACCCGCATGAATTAGACAGCTAAACATAACGACTGGCTATGGCCAGGACTTTCGTGTAGTCCGCTCCCTTGGCCAGCGTCTTCTCCTTTAGAATGGTCCGCAGCACCGTGGGTATGGGTACGTGGATGCGTGTGCCCAGCGGCGAGCCGTTGTCGTCGATGAGCACCAGATTGTTGCTGTCGAACTTGGGCTGCTTTATGCGCTGCTTTTGCTTGAGGCCGACAAGGATGCCCTTTTTCATCTGCCCCTTGATTGCCACCAGCACCTTGTCGCCGATCAGGCCAATGCCTCTTTTGTTGTACACATGGATGCAGCGGGGCGGTCGGCCTTCAGCCATGGCACGCTTGCCAAGATCACTGTTGTCCACCACGCGCAGTCGAGCCAGTTTCCTAATCTCGCAGCATGCCGGCGTTGTGTGTAGCTGGCACTGGCCGGGCTCGGCACTTGTCGCTGTGATGGGGCTGCAGTTGGTGCCTTTTGTTAGCAGCGCAGCATTGCCGGCTCGTGTGAAGTTTCGTAGCAGGAGTTGAGCCATTTGCTTCAAAAGTTTTCGACTTGCCCGTTGCTGATTTTTAGCACAACAAATGAAATTATACAATGCCCATCGATATATCGATGGTTATGTGCAAGACAACGCTGTGAAAGGGGAGCACGTACTGCACAGCTATCGATAAGTTGACATTGTATACAATAGTCAATTGTGACGTCAGTATTGTACATTTTAGGCGCGCCTTTTAAATATGCCCATAATTTTGCCATTTGTATTTTGTATTATGCAAACTAGGATAATGATTGCTCACAAAAATTTCTTAATATCTAGCTGCAATTTTCAATTCCAATGCAATTATAATTCAAATATGGCAACTGCAGCTTTTGCTGAAGTAGAATGAATATAATATAATAGATTATTTTTATCTAGCAATTAATTCATTGCCAATCGAAAAAAAATATATATATAATAATATAATAATAATATAATAAATCGTGATATTGAAATTTAAATATTTAGTTGGGAGAAAAGTGGTTTTTGTGCATGCGATTTGTGATATTTAAACTGTCTAAGCCTTTCGATATGCATTTATGCACTTTAGTATCGATTATCAGTGAAGGCAGTGCTGCCAAGCAAGCTGCAGTACTGCCCATTTTACAATTATTCACAATTCAAATTTGAAATTTAAAAAACTCAATTTTTTGTCATTTTATGCGTTTTATTTAATGTATCAATAAAATGTGCCCTTTAAGCGCACAGTACATATATGTATTTGTGTTCATGTGTTGTATCTGTGTATATATGTATTAATAATAATTTATAAGCATAATTAGCGCTTCAATTCAAGCGTGCGCCTTGCTTTTTGTGCAATTAGTTTTTGCTTGTGTTATAGTTTTTTTTTTTGTTTTTTTGACACGACTAAGTAGACCAGTCCCATTGGTTAGAAAATTGGTTACTATAATTCACTATGATATACAGAATATGATATAGACAAATAACGTTTACATTCATTCGCCTTTTCCTTTCTTGTTTCTCGCTTTTCTTTTCTCTGCTTTTCTGATTGTTTTTGGGTTCTTGTGCTTAAAGCTAAAACAAAATATTTTTGTTAAAAAAAATAGAGCCATACAATTACATAGTTCATAACAAATATTAATAGTTAATAAAATTGATATATATATATAGTTATATATTCATATATATGTTTTTGTATTGCTATTCAAAAGCGCGCCAAACAACAAAGATAGCTACTAATATAAAATAAGAAAAAAAAATATATTTTTTAGACTTCAATGTGCAAGATCTGCTCAATCTTGTTAATTATTTACATTTACACAAAAATCATAAAATGCATAAATTAAAATAAAAGCAAACAAATTAAAAGTTGCAAATCAAAATCGAAATCGAAAAAAAAAAACTGATTAAATTGAAATTTTTTGCGCATTCGTTTTGTGCATTTCGTTTCGGTATTCTCTATGTATCTGCTCCTAGTGCTGCTTCCTCTTCTTCTCTCAGGCACGATTCAGCTCCTCGCGCTTAAAGTTTCGTATCGCCTCGAGCAGCTGATCGCGTGGATCTGCCGACGGCGAAGCTGACGTTGGCGTCGTTGCTTTCAGTTTGGGCATCGCCTTTACCTTGCTCAACATGGGCGGCGGCGGTGGCGGCGAAGGCGTGGCAGCAACAGGAACGGCGGCAGTGGCAGTGGCAGCGGCAGTTGGCGTGTGCGTGGCTGCGGATTTGTTAGCCATGAAACTGATCGGCCGCAGCTTCACTTGCAGCGCTGGCTTTGGCTCAGCTGTTTCCAGCCTCAGTTCAACTTTGCTGCTCCTTAGTTTTGTTGTCGATGGCGACGTCGACGTCGACGTCGACGTTGGTGATGGCGTTTGCGTTGCTGGCTTTGCTGCTGGCGCTGGCGCTAGTGTTGGCGTTGGCGTTGCTGGCTTCGCTGCTGGCTCTGCTACAGTTGCTGCTGCTGCTGGCACTGGTGCTACGTTTGTTGTTGCTGCGCTCGTTCCGTTCACAGAGACAGAGACGCGCATGCTCTGCGCTTGCTCACGCTCTTGCTGCTCCTTGGCAAGCATGCGCTCCTTGAAGCCCGTGCGTCTCAGCGTATTCTGGCCAAAGGGCGCTGCCACCGGCTCCACTGGCGTCGCTGCCTTCTCCACTGTCGAAATAGGTCGTGGAAGGGAGTTGGTTGTCCCGCTGCTGCTGCTGCTGTTGTGGCTGTTGTTGTTGTTGTTGTTGCTCTGGAGTTGAATGCTGGCGGGCAGCGTGAAGCGATTGCTCTTCGCTGGGCGTGGCAGCGTTGATGGCTTGACTATGACCTCCTGCTGCTTGGGCGGCTTCTCTTGCTCCCGTTCCTGCTCCTGCACCTGCTTCGACTCTGGCTCTGGCTCAGATGGCGCACCCTCTTGCTCCAGGCTCGTGTCGCGCAGCGGCTTGACCGTGATGGGCACATGGTACTCCTTGCGCGGAATGCCCATGCGCAGGATGGGCGATGCCACCTCAATGGTCAGCTTGACGGGTGCCGTGGCGGGCTTTGGTGGTGCGCCCACCTTGGCGCCGCCATAGATGTAGTCACCCTCGTTTTTGATGGCCACTTGCGACTTGGGACGCTCGCTCCATGTGGCAAAGTTAATGCTAGGCGGCCCGGAGTAGCGGTACGTCTGTGGCAGCGGCTTAGGCGCTGGCTCTGGCGCCGGCTCCTGCTCTAGCTGTGGCTCTGGCTCTACCTCTGGCTTCGGCTCTGCCATTGCACTACTGTCTGTGGCTTCCTGCATGGAACCCTTGCGGGCAGTTGGAAGAGGCGAATCTGCCTTGGTAGTAGCTCCAGCTGGAGCTGGAGTAGGCGGCACAGTTGTGGCTAGAGGTGTCTCTGAAATTTGGGACTCGACTTTGCTGACAGTTGTGGGCGTAGCCAAGGGCTCTGCTAAGGGCACCTTTGCTGCTATAGTTGGGGACGCGACTGTTTGCACAGACATCGATTTCTTTGCAGGCTCAGCAGTGGCTACGTTTGCAGTGACAGCTGACGGGGCTAACGATGTAGAGTCGGATGGGGACGGGACTGTTTGAACAGACACGGATACTGGCGCAGCCACAGGCACAACTGTGGATGCCTTTGCTGTGTTTGCTGATGTGTGCTCATTTGTGTGGGACACGACTGTGCTGACAGGCATGGCCTTAGCCGTAGGCACTGCTGCAGACGTGTGTGTCACGACTGTGGACGCCACTGTAGACTCAAGTGGGCTCACAGGCGTGGCCACATCTATTGCCCCCGGCTTGACTGTGGGCGATGCAGTCGATCTGCTCTTTGGTTTCTCAGACTCAGCCAGTTGCTCCTGCAACGGCAGCTTTGTCTCTGTCGAGTCAGTGGCATCTGTGGCCAAGCTGTTCTTGCGCGAGTTGCTCAATATGTTCTTGATCAGCTCGAGACTCTGCAGCGAGGGCGACTCGCCAATGCTCAGCTCACTGGACGAGCGCCGCTGCTGCAGGCCGCCATTCATGCCATTCAGCTCCAGCCTGTTAAGCGACAGCTGTGAGGAGCTGCGCAGGCGCAAGCCCACGGAGGAGCCGTTGTGACTGTGCCTAGGCGACTGAAAAGAGTCGGTGCGTGTGATGGTAGGGGAGCTGCTGTTGCTGCTACTCCTGCTGTTGTTGTTGCCGGAGCTGCTGTGCTTGTTGCTCGAGCCGTTGCTGATTGATGCGATGCTAAAGTTGGCCAGGCGATTGGGCTTCGCCGCTTCGATTTGCTGCGGCTGCTCGGGCGCCTGCCGGATGAGCGTGTCCAGGCGCTGCTGCTGTATGATGGAGGACAACTCGTTGACTACTTCGCTGCTCTTGGGCCGCTGCGCGAACTGCGCGCTGTCCGAGAAGTCCGGGGGCGGTGATATGGGACCCGCATAGTTCCACGAGGACAGCGAAGTCAGCTCGCTGTTCGGGCTGTTGGGTGTCTGGGCCAGTGGCGTATCGGACAAGGGCGAGGGCTGCTCATCAGTTGCCGCGTTCAGCTGCTGAGTGTTCAGCAGCAGCTCCTTGACCTTGACGGAGCTCTTGCAGGATGTCTTGAAGTTATACACCTTGATGGCTTCGTCGTCCTCCTCCGAGCTCGACTCCACCTGGGTTTTACGATCTGCCAGAGGCTGCACCTCCGGCTCGGGCGAGGGCGAGCTGGAGGGCAGCGGCGAGGGCACAGGTTCGCCAATGCCCGAGTCCGCTTGCTTCGAAGCTGTGTCATTGTTGTCCTCCTCCTCCTCCGTGGCGCTGCCCAGGGAACGAGGCTCCGGCGTGGGCGTGCGATTCAACAGCACCTTGGACACATTCTGGTTGCCATTGCTCAGCATCTGGGGTGCTGCTGTGGCGGGCAATGCAGGAGGCACTGCCTCAGCCTGCTGCTGTTGCTGCTTTTGCTGCTCAATCGGGGCTGTGGGCATTGCCACGGGAACGGGCGTGGTAATCCTGGGAGCTGGCTGCGGTATTGCCGGCAACATTTCTGTCATAGACGCCGTCATGGACGCCGTTGTGGAGGAGGCCAACGAAATGGTGTCTGCAGCTGCTGGCACTGCCTCAGCTCCGGCTTCAGCTACTGGTCCAGGGGATTCTGGAGGCGGTGCTGGCGCCGTCTTCTTCTTAAGCTGGAGCAGACGCTTGCGTGGCGTCGGCTCCGGCAACGCCTGCGAATAGGGCCTGCGCTCCAGTGTAGCATAGTGTCCGCCATCTAAGGTCTTGGCACTGTTCCCATTGCAGTCCAACTCGAAGGATGGCTCAGCCTCCGCCTCCGTTATCTGTTCCGGAGTGGTGGCCAGATTGGGTGTGGACATGCACAGCTGTGGACGCTTAACGATGACCGCGTAGGCGGGCTCAGTTGGCGTTGGCGTTGGCGTTGGCGTTGGTGTTGGTGTAGACGTCTCGTTGAACTGCGCCACGGACTGCTCCGGGATGACTACTTGGCTAGGTGGACGTGGCGCAACGCGCTTCTTGCGCGGAGGCGGCGCCACGGATAACGCTTTGGGCGGCACCACGGGTGTGCGCGTATAGTTCATGCCCGTCGAGTCCATGGAGTTGAGCGAGTTGCTCGAGCTGTACGGACTGGGCGTCTTGGCCGTCAGCTTGGAGTGCGAGTGTCGGCTGCTACTGAACTCGGAGCTGCTGCTCAGCGAATCCCGAGTGCCACCCGTGCGCTGAAACTTGAGCATGGAGTCCGCATTGAAGCTGTCGTACGACTCTGACTTGTGGCACAAACGTATCTCCGACAGACCCACGGCCCCGATGCTCGACTCGCAGCTGTACACCTGACTAGCATCCACTGTGGGAAGAGAGAGAAAGAGATTGATTAGTTGACAATCTCTTAACGATAAAGTATGGCCAAAAACTCAAAAAATCAGTAATTCCTAGAAATTCCCTAACAACTTACTTCAAATAAGAAAATGATTTGATCATAAAAGTAACTCGATGCTCCCCCTTGTCCCCCTTTGATCATAATGTCAAGTTACATTTATTTGGTGTAGATTCCTGGACCTTTTCTCTCTTACACTTGGAATAAAAGGATTCATTTGATTAGGACTACCCAAATGATCAACACTTATCGATTTATCGATTATAGACGTTAGACAGCTACTGTGATTTTAACTGTCGCTTGCTCTGGGCAGTCGTATTCAGAACATTCTATCTGTATTTGCGCTTACTTCGAAATATCTATATTAGATCGAGATCCTTCTTTAATTTCTTATCCTACAAATCGAAAAGCTTCATTAAAGCTATTGTAACTCCTACATGTAATCGACTGGTCGTTTCGATAAAACTAGATTCTCTTGCATCAGTATGGCTATTACCTGGATTGCGAAACTCATATTTATCGGCATCCAACTGTTTGTTGTCGCAGACCAGTGAGAGCAGCTTGCTGAGTGGCACACGAGCGCCCAGCCGGGTCACATAGAGCTGATCCTTGGGCAGGAGCACGGTTATGCGGAAGGTCTGCTCGAACGGCGCATTGCTGGTGGCTGCGGGCAGAGGGGTGATGCGATTGTAATCCAGCTGACTAGCCGCGTTGATGTGAATGCCCTGATCTGTGGACATGTGGTGCAGCTGTGTGGTTGACTTTGACAGTTTGCCATTGGCGCTGCCCACGCCTGATTTATCTGCAAAGAAGGGAAAGCTATGATCCGTTGTAGAGTAATATTGGTTAGAGAGACTTACCCTTTTTGCGGGCAAACCAGCGATTGAGTGTAGTGAAGCCGCCCTTCATGCTGCTCATGTTGGGGCCTGGCTCGCTCGCTTGCTTTCACACAAACTCTCTCTCTCTCTCTCTCTCTCTCACTCTCGCTGTCTCTCTGTGTTTCTGTCCCAGTCGTTTAGGCTATGTTCACTTTGAAGTCTTTGATTCAACTTGATTTTCGTTTCCGTTTCCGTTTATGTTTCAAATGCTTGTTGATTTCCTCTCTTCTTCCTTCTCTTCTCTTTGTTGTTGTTGTTAATTGATTGATCGATCGATTAATCGATTTTTGTTGTGATCGCCTCTCTAAAATATTTCGTAATATTTCTGAAGCATAATACAAAATGGCGTGCGATTTGTGCGCTGCGAAATCTGCAAGTAAAAAAGCATTCGAATGCCTGATTACGATTACGTTCAAAGAAAATATATATGTATAAGAATACAATAGGTTTGAAAAAAAAAAATATGCCGAGACGCCAGCTCTCTTATCAAAGAGAGGTAAAGAGAGAGAACAGCAATGGGCTGATAACAGGTATCTCCTCTGCGCTCTCTCACTCTTTCTCATTCTTTCCCTTTCAGTTTTCATAGAAAGACAGAGTGGGCGAGGGGTGGGCCAAAGCAGCCGCCATACGCGCATTCCTTGTGTAATGAATGGCTTTCTTATCGTCCCACGCACACACTAACACTTGCACACACCCACACTCACGCATACTAGGTAATTTCTGATAGCCTTTGGATGTGCTTATGTCAGCTAGATAAGCGACAAAAGACGCATATCAGCCGGAATGCGTAAAACTAACCTCAAATGTTAACGTCAATGCTAGAACGATTAAACTTATGATCGCCCCATTTCCAGATAGTCAGATTTTTATCTTAGTAAGAACAGATTCAAGGCTTAACAAAGCTTTGCATGAATCACAATGATGTTTCGCATTATTATTTTATATATTATGCTAAATATAACGTTTAAGTTACGGATAATTTTACTTAATCCTCAACTTAAACGTTAAACTTAGTAAAAGAAAATAAAATTATTAAGTTGTATGTCAAAAATAAAGTTAAAGTTAAGTTAAAGTTAAAGTTAAAGACAAATTTATAGCTCAAGATAAAATTAATGTTTAAAGTTTCATTAAAATTTGATTTTTGTTTGAGCTAAAGCTAAAAGTTCAGATTAAACTGAAAGATTACACTTCATTATATTATATTAAGTAAACTCAAATTTAACGTGTAACTTAAATATTTATCTTTACTTGAAAGCTCTATGTAGACGAATGTCTCAGTCAACATTGTAGCTAAAGTTAGCATTAATCTGAAAGTGAAATTGAAATGTAACTTTACATTACAGAGACTGAGAACACAGTTAACTTTACAATCAAAGTTTCATTTACAGCTAATGCTAAATCAGAATCAGAGCGAAAGTCGAAATTAACATGAATGCAAAGCCAAATTTAATATTTTAGTTCAACTAAAATTCAAGCTTGGTTTCAACTTTACTGTAATATTGTATACTGAAGTTCAAGTAAAGAATAACACTCATCAGTGAAGGGAACTAAGCTCCATTAGATTCATAAGATTAGCTCAATTTTTACCATTATAGAAACTTAAAAGTAAAAGGACATAAGTAGACTTTTTGACTGTCGAAATAGTTCATAGTGAAATATATGAAATGGTATATAAATATATGTGTCTACAGTATATATCTTTGTCAGAGTATAGCTATTCTTTAACTTTAGCGGGTATAAATATTATTTGTAATTTCAAGTAACACGCAAAGCCAATACACCCGCCTATACTTGCAACCAGTGTATATACATAGATCTTGAGATTGGCATAAAATGAAATATATATTTTTCATCAATGGTAAACTATTATAATGTAAAAGATATAAGCATATCTTACACTACATTCATCTACTCTAATGTCTAAAATGCTCAGCTCAAGCAAAATTAGTTTCTGTTTGACAGCTGAAATTGTAGTAAATACAATAATGGCAAGATAAACCTCGACGAATTGCCCAATTTATGGACCGTTTCGTATTGCTGAAGTCGTAAAAAATGAGCGTTTCTAGAGAACAAGGGCAATCGAGCTAAAGTATTTACAGCCCCTCAGAAATTTGCATGCATTCATAAACAAATCAATTTATTATAATCATAAAGTTCTCAAAATAAAAAAATAAAAAAAATAAATATATATGTGTGTGTGGGTATGGTATATAAATACACTGGTATGCTGGTATGTGTGGGTGTAGATACGTTTAAAGACGCGAGCGTAAAAGAGTGTTTATGCTTGGCAAACGATAAGTGTCGATAGGCAATCAGAGATGGACGCGTGACAATCGATAACGAATCGAAACTATTATTATCAACATTACAAGTGTGATTACTGGTTGGTTGATTGGTTGGTCGGCTTAACTGATCTAACTAGAAAACTTTTCCAACGAGAAATTTATAATATATAAATATATATATATTTTTATATATTATTTATTTATTTTAATTAGTGTTTTGTTTTTTGAATAGTACGCAGTATAGATTAGATAGTAAGTATTCAGTTGGACTTCAAAGTACTTTTCGTCGTATTTCATTGTGTGACTCATCAAATATATCGGCTTTGTTTAGCTCGTGTCACGAGCATTCTCACAGCCATCTCTATTATCAATTAACCTGTGAAATTAGTTGCTATTTGCATTAAGCTTAGCGCCAATTGTCCTCTAAAATAACCCCCAACCCCCGTCACACACACATACAAACCCACTGGAAAGCTCAGCCCAGCAGCAGGCGGCAAAAGACGCGCGCGATTTGCACGCGTTTCTTGTCGCATTTCATTTGTACTTGGGCAAGGGTGGGAGCGGGCGGAGCTGTTGCATAGTTAGCGAGTAGAGAAGGCGCTGGCAAGGGATTGGAGATGGTAGATCGTTTGATTAAATAATGCCACTGTTCATGCGATATTACTGCAGTAATGTTGCTGTTGTAGTTGTTGTCTACTCGTTAGCCATGCAAATTACTTGCAATTGCAGCTATGATGTCAATAGAAATAACAGTGATCGACTAAGGGATACTCTCTCTTCGCAATTGGCCATGTTCTATGCCAGCAACGGAGAATATGAGAGAAAAGGAAAGAGAGAGAGAGTTGAAAGGCAATTAAATATAGCAAAAAGAGAGAAAAGAGGGAAATAAGTTGATACAAGACGAATAGAGAGGAAAACATAATAAGAGAAAGAGAGAGAGAGAGGGAGAGTCGGACATAGAGAGGGAGAGAGAGGAGTAGAAGAAGACAAAGAAATAGAAAGGGAGAGAGAAATAAATATAATTATTAACAAATTATTTATAAGAACAACTGAGAGAGAGAGAGAGAGAGAGAGAGAGAGAGAGATCAGCCCATATATGTTTACTATATTAAGGATATTCCATATTCCTATTTAGATAACTACAATACTGCATGGGCTACAACTCGAATGTGTAATAGATTCCTGTCACATACGAACTGCCAAATGGGATATACCCTAACTCTACTTTCGATCTATATATGCAATTGCTGCGGGGTAGTTTAACAAACCACTTAGTTGTAGATATTGTTGTATTGTATGTGTATGTGATATAGAGACACGTGCCCGACTTGCTACTCAAATCTGTCATAAATACACACATTCACACACACACATTCACACACACACACACACGCTAATTCACACGCCCACAACGCCCCTCGCTTGAGTTAGACACCTTGAAGCGTCTGTAAATCGATTTGACTGCGACGAGTTGTCCCACTAATTAGCCCCACTATTAGCCAGGCTAATTAAGTTTTACTCACTGTTTAGCTATTTGCTCGAATTGTTGGTTTCAATACCTTGAGAAATGGAACCAAACGCAAACTTTTCTAAAAACAAAAATCGCATATTATATTATTTCTGTTTTTATCAAACAAAAACAATTTCGTTAACTCTCTTGGCTATTAAAACAACGCAAGTGTGTGTGTGAGAGAGAGAGAGAGAGACATAGTAGGGGGTAGAGAGAGAATCAGTTTATAGTCACTTAGTTAAACTTGAAATAAATATGAGTAAGAAAAAATTCCTCGGCTATCAAAGCGGCAAAAGGCGACAACGACGACGACGTATACAATTTTTTCTTTAAAATCATCACGTTTTATAATCATGAAAGAAATACAGATATATACATATATATGCATAAATGTATAACTGAACGCTCGTTAAGTAGTTAGCTCATAGATTTTGGTTAAGAGGAAACCGGATATTAAATTATTTGCGCACTATCCAACCAGTCAAGTTACTAACTAACTATCTATATCTACTTATCGTATCATATATACTGACATATACTGTCACACGTCCGCTATATCTTTATAGTGCTTGATTCGAACCGCAATTATCAGCAGTTGAAAGTTGCTCATTCATAAACAACACAATCATATACTATATAAGCATATATATATATATATATATATATATATATACATCAGTTGATATGGTAGTATTCAGTTTGCAATTAGATATTGACAGAGTAAACGCAATTCAAATGCTGTCCCATCATTAAGTGAAAACAACTCCAGTTTCGTATGCAAATTCAGATCTGTAGATTAGATGTTTACTCGTCTATATATTATACATATATGTCTTTATTGAAGCGACTATAAGGCAATGTGCAATGTGCATGTGGCTTATCTGAGAGCTTGATAAACTAAGAAATGAGTCGACTAATGCTGCTAGAGAAACGATTGCGAATGACGTACAAAGAAGAAAGAATTAGAAGAGCAGAATCTGCATTGGCTTGAAAGGAATTCAAAGTAAGTAAGAGCAAAATAGAAGAGCAGAACTTACAAAGGGACTTGCAAATTGGTGTTTCCAAAGGAATGTCTAGTCTATTAGGAATTTGAAAGTAGGAGTTAGGAAAGCGAGCTTCAATGAGAGCACTTAAGGATTCATACAGATAAATATAAAAAGAGTCTTCAGAGAGGAAAAGAGTGTTAAGATATCTAAATTATAGGTAAAGGCAATTGTAATCGAACCATAGCTCGATGGCAATGAGAGACAACATTTAAGGATATATACACAAAGAGGAATTCCAAACACATTGATGTTCTTCACAAAGAGCGCGAGAGAGGGAAAGAGAGAGAGAGAGAGAGAGAGAGTTATCCAAGTTAGATGTAATTTGTTAGATTTAACATATCTGTGAGCTTAGTTCATCTCCTATATTCCTGAGCACATGCTTTTAGAATATATTGTATGTATGTATTGTGTATATAGAAATGTGACTGATGGAGCTCCAATAAAGCTCTGATGTCACATAATTATCAAATCAAAGCCAAGCAACTGGCGATTCTAAGTAGTTAAGCGCCGAGTTAAAAGCCAAGTCACGTAGCCTATTAAGAATTCTATTTCTATTTATAAGCGCAAAGCCATTTATATAATATATGGAATATATAGTATAGGAGCGATTGGAATTTGCGTAATATGGCCGTTTCCAGCTATAAAATGAAGATGACCTTTCAATCGACTAATGATACTAACGACGTTATTGTTGTTCTTGCATACGTACATACCATACTAGTTATTGGCTCTATATATCTGTTCAGATTATGAATATTTAAAGGGGTGCCATGAATTACCGTTATAGCTGGCAATCGAATTGGCAACTTTCTACCGTTATGCCATTATAATTGTGTGCCTTAAAAATTATAGCACAAATATATATACATATGTATGTAGCAAGCGACGTTCCATTTCCCCAACCGCTAATAAGCTGAATCAGAAGTACAAACAGCCCAACAAAAAAAATATATATATAAATAAAAAAACAAGGTAAACCACAATGAAATATCCCAAAACAGCAACAGCAACACCCCGTTGGGTATGTGATTGATGATTAATCGGGGCTTAGGAATAACTGATTGCATCTGCATACACCTGTACATAACATATATAATTGTACATATATGCACACATGTATACTTATGTATGTACATAGATTGTGTATTATATCATTTATGGATATTGGGAATTTCATGTGAGTTTTTGTTTTATTTTTTTATTGTTTTCAGATACATTGTGCAATGCATGCGACATTGGCATTGGCATTGCAATTGAGGAGGGTAAGGAAGCAGTGGAGTGACGGGGAAGGCAGAGGGTGCTGTAGATAAAGCTGAGACTGATCCGGAGTTAGGCGATGATATCACACGCGGCGACGTGCGGCAATTTGTATTGCATGCTCATCATTGTGTATTACCCTAGTCGAGGGTATTCACATTTCAACACGAAGTCAACAACATATCGATATGTGTATATCGATCACTGATGGTAGTTTAAAGATTCCCAACTTGCATAGTTTTTATATCGTACACATTCAAAAGTTCAAATCGATTCAAGGTTAAGTTTTTTTTTGCAAATGAATATGAATTAATATAGAATTCATCTCATACATATTATGTATGTATGTATATAGTATGTTTATATATCTTCATATATAAGTATCTGTATTTTAACTCCATAGCTATATCCGAAAGACTTAAGATACAGATTGCTTGGAATTAATTTCTCGAGCTATTCTCAAAAATGTAGGTATGAAAGTAATTAAGACCAAATTTGCAATCAATCTAGAAGATTTGGCACAATTTTGTTAGTTTGAATGACAAATACCACGAGCCAGTTTACCCAAAAACTTCGGAGCACACTCCATCGCAACATGATTTGCTTCTTACATGATACTGGAATGAAGGTCAGTTTTCAGTTTAATAGCAAGTATAAACTCTTCTAGATAAGTAATACTCTTTCCCTAAGTGAATATTGAAAGACTAAATTGGTCACAGTATTTCTTCTGCAAATATGATCAACTGGAAGTAAGCTACATTCTAGAATATATAATAGAGTATTACATATTCGTTCTCTTTTTAAGTTTATCTTGTCTATTGTTTCGTTGTTTTATTACTATCATTGTTTTTGTCATGTCTCAGAGGCAAACTAGTCAGTAAAGCCACAACGACTATGCAAATTGTATATATAATAGAGTATATACATACATATACACATGATAAAGTCACCTGCGTCTTTATCTAAAGAGAAACCCGAAACATGTCGGTTGCTGTCGCAACAGATAGAAATTGAAATAGATAGAAATAGAAACTTGGGTCGAGTTATCAGCCGGTTCGTGTGACTAATAGAAGAACTTATGCTAAATAACGTTCTCTATCGCCGTATTTGCTATTGCTATTCGAGGCACTTGAATACGAATTGGCCAGCAGCCAAAAGAACTTCGGAGTGGGTCACGAGAACTGTTCGAGGCTGGCTATTCATTCGGTTGCACTTAATTGCTCGGATCCGCCACTTCAGTTATCGTATTCAATGTGTGACTAGGTAAATATTGAATAGATAATCAAATTACATAAGCAAAGCTTCTGAGCATGGAAATAGATGAGTAAATATGTAAGAAATGTGAATACTATTTGGCTTGGGCAAGCATTGTTAGCTCTTTCAGGGATATTACTCATAGAGCATGCTATAATATGTGAACTAGAATAGTCTAAACTCATTAAATTGAATTGGACTCCAATTGGATGTAGACCAATCGATGAATACTATACTCTATAGAACAAAGGGATGCAATTAACTAACTAAAATACTCTACTGACGACTTGAGTGAGTGTATTGTTAAGTGTATTGTGAGCTGCATATGTGTCACATTTGATACAAAATTAGTCTAGCGATCGTTCGAATACAATGCCAAAACGATTCAATTAGTGAGCGATCGTTGTACCCGTTAGGTTTGTAAGCCTTAAATTCCACTTGTGCACTTTTCAGCTAATAACAAACAAAAACAAAACACTCTAATTGTTTAGCATTTAACAAAAGAGAACAACAAATTATAAAATGTGTAATAGTTTCGCATCTAGTGCGAAGTTCTCATATAAAAAAGCTTCAAACTCTCACTGATTGGCAGCAAATTTGTTCCACTTAATTCTTATTAGAGTCATTCATCATTTGCCGATTGGAATTGTGGAAGCTGTCAGAATGACAATTGCCTGCCGCAGTGTTAACAACAGCAACAACAATAGTTCGCTCACTCGCTCACTCACACGCAGCAGTCTCTATGTGGCGGCCCTCTTGAGGGTCAGTTTACTTATTGGCATTTTATTGTTGTTGTTGTTGTTGTTTTCGTTACTAGAACTTCACGTGCCACTTCTGTTTTTGTTTTGTGTTATAATGAATGTTTTTCTTTCTTTTTCTTTTTTTTTTTTTTTGTCAGCATTGTTGTGCACTGCAGTTTTTGTATATTATTTTATTTTTATGTGCCGTTATCGTTGAACAATTTGCACGTTGCCGTAAAAACAAATATAAGCACCCACAGATATCACACAACGCACATACACAAACAAACAGAGCCCGCATTAAAGTAAATTTTAAACAAAAAACAAAAAAAAAGTGCTTAGAACTGCGTACTAACTGCGGCTAGCGGCGTATTTGCTTTGGTCTTTTCTTTACTCTTCTTTTTGCGCTCTTGCCTTTGCTTTGTTTTCTGCTGCGGACTCTCTGCTTTGGCAGCAGCGTTGCGAGGCGGCGACGACGACGACGTTAACAAAACTGAAAACAAAAAACGCGCAAAATATGCACAGAACACGAATACAACACCAATACAATAGCGAAGTATACCCACACACAGTCATACGCATACACACATACAGTCAGGCAATAATAGTAGCAGGCAGGCAGGCAATAATAAAGCAACGGTAACTCTCTAATAATAGCGCCAGACAGCCGCACTCCACAACGGCAACAACAACTATGCACGCAGCAATCCAGGCAAATTGCGCTCTCTCCTCTCTCTTTATTCACACTTTAAAGCTCTGGCACTTGCGCTCTGCTATTGCTATTGTTATTGTTATTGTTGTTATTGTTGGTGTTTGAGCTGCTGCTTCTGCTGCTGCTGCTGTTTTATCTTATCAGCAATAAGAGCAATTGGCGCCGGCGCGGTAAAAGGAATAACTGCACTACACAAATATCTGTTTGTTGGAGTTCTCGCAGTCGTTGTTGTTGTCGTTGTAGCTGTCGCTGCCGAAGATGTAGCTTTGTATTGTTTACCGTTTATGCCGTGTGCTATCTTCACTTGTCGCGCTAGCTGAGCAAACTGAATCGAGTGGCTGAGCGTTAAAGCCGCGTGCGTTGCATAAGAATACAGGTGACGACGGCGCTGCTACTGCTGATGCTTGCGCAAGCTTCTCATTCTGGCTGCGACGCTAGCGACCTTCAGCGCTGCAGTCAGCGTGGGCTACGCTCTAGGTGCGCTCCCGCTAACGGCTGCTGCTGCTCGTGCAGAAAGCTCATGCATGGGGGTTGAAAGTCTCAGGAGTGTCTTGGCACATGCGTGACCATTATTATCGCGACATCTATTGATTGGCATTGACTAAGGAGGCCGCCTTTTGCCTCGCCTAGCCTAGTACACACACACACACACGCGCACACACACATATATGACATCATCTTTAGTCTCAGCCATCTTCATTAATTGCCGCCACGCACCAATTTTCGAGTTTCTGCCCCCAAAGATGGGCATTGGTAAAAGGGGCGCGCCCAAAGACAATCGATGTTGGACGTTCGATGTTCTATGTATGTATGTATGTATGCATGTCATGTTCGATGTTTGACTGTCAGTCAAACTAACAACTAAATGGGCTTGGATTTCCGATTATTTAATTACAGCGATGCCTACATTTAAATTCAACGTCTAATAGCTCTAAAAGCATTGCGTGGGCAGTCAAATCACTTAAAGAGCTCAAACTAAAATCTGATATATTCAAATAAAGTGTACAATGCATACAATGGGATGTGAGAGTAATAGATGGAATATAAAAGAAGACATTCTTAAGAAAGTTCTATTTAGATATAGATATAGATATAGATATAGATATAGATATAGATATAGATATAGATATAGATATAGATATAGATATAGATATAGATATAGATATAGATATAGATATAGATATAGATATAGATATAGATATAGATATAGATATAGATATAGATATAGATATAGATATAGATATAGATATAGATATAGATATAGATATAGATATAGATATAGATATAGATATAGATATAGATATAGATATAGATATAGATATAGATATAGATATAGATATAGATATAGATATAGATATAGATATAGATATAGATATAGATATAGATATAGATATAGATATAGATATAGATATAGATATAGATATAGATATAGATATAGATATAGATATAGATATAGATATAGATATAGATATAGATATAGATATAGATATAGATATAGATATAGATATAGATATAGATATAGATATAGATATAGATATATCGTTTCGATTCCTTTGATTTTCATACTGTGATTTTTTCCTATATGTACATATGAATTATTAATGTGTTTCTGGAGAATCTGATATCGATGCATACCATACATTTCTCAACTTTCAAATCAATTACTAACTTTATTATGGTTATACTCATATCGCCTGAAATAGCTGTGCAAATTTGACATTCTATAATTAAGTGTTTTACAAGCCAGATAACGCTTTGGGCCGTCCATTTATATATCAATAACCAATCGAAAGCAAAGTTCCCAATTGGTGCGAGAGGTTTGAAACTAAGGAATGGGTATTTCTTGCAGCTTAGTCAGAGAATCGATAACTGATCGAGTCAATCGATAACTGATCGAGTGTATGCTGCTTTTGTATTCAATAATGATATCTATCTAAATCACTTAAAGCTTGTTTAACCCACATATTAAATGCGTTCTCAGGGCTCAACATTTTTTTAAGTGAAACGAACAAAAAA
The DNA here is from genome assembly GCA_035045845.1 of Drosophila buzzatii. Classification (NCBI taxonomy): domain Eukaryota; kingdom Metazoa; phylum Arthropoda; class Insecta; order Diptera; family Drosophilidae; genus Drosophila; species Drosophila buzzatii. The sequence continues at coordinate 1,571,817 of JAWNOS010000105.1, read as the reverse complement.
AAGTGAAATAGGTTAACAACAATTTGCGCTTATCGGAACCCCACTTGATAGTATAAACACCAGAAATTCCATAAAAAAATGTTGATGATCTTGATAATGACGATAATGATGATATGGGCATGCTCCAAGGGCCAGCCAAACAATCAGTCTTGCCCGCTAAACACTTCTTGGAATGTAATACCCTAACAGACGGAGAGCTTTGGTGCTAGAGATGAATAATGAACCTCTATTCTATAAAGAGTATAGGATAGTATAATGTTCATGAGATCCTTAGCTTTGAATATCCAAGCAATACCTTATCAAAATCGGATCACTATATGATATAGATATACATGTATGTATATATAATGGAATTTATCCGCTTTGTATCTTCTTTGAAATTTGTCAAGTCATTTTAGCGCACCTATAGGAGAAATCTCTAACAAAAGTAAGTTTTTTAATTCAATATTTTGATGTAGCGTATTTAGTATTCGGCTAGCTGTGTAGGGCCCTACTTTCGTGTTTATCAATTGTGTTTACATTGTTTTTTCGCCTGTCCTTGTCTTTTGCTGTGATATTGTGTACTTTGGCACGTTTTCTTCTGATAACCTCAACCTTAACATAGAACATTGAAAAGTGAGTCTTGCGTGAAACTGTGTGTGTGTGTGCGTGTATCTGTGTGTGCGTGTGTGTGTGGGTGGTGTTGTGCTTTATGGTTAAGTTGTGTAAGTTTAATTAACAAGCTACTCAAAACCGAAGAAAAAAGCGTCAACAAATCGCGTTACCAAAACATTTCACCTAGCCAAAAAAAAGAAGCTAAAGACTTTTTTGTCGGGTAGTGCTCGACTTGGAAATACTCCCCAACAGCTACCGCAGCTATATATGCATATATATGGGTATATAATCAAATATGAACTGCATACCATGCTTAATTGCTTTATAGTACGATATTGATATACCCCTTCCATAGCACTTAATGGGTATACAAAAAGAGTTGAGACGCATTGGCCAAGACTTGCGACTCGGTACGCGCGCTGCTGACCCCGTTTACGGAAATTCTTTTTTGCTTCTGCTGCTGCTGCTGCTGTTGTTGTTGTTGTGTTTGTTGTTGTTGTCTTTTTTCCATGCGCAACTTGAAGAAAAGTGGCACAAACTCATTCCAAAAAAAAAAAAAAAAAAAAAAAACTACAACAACAAACACAGACAGACAGACAGACAGACAGACGGAAAACAATAACAACATTAACAAAAACAAGTTTCACGACGGCAAATTCGACAATAAAACCATATGATCAGCGTAATAATAGTTATGATCATTGGCTCTCTTGTTCTTTGCGGTGTCTTGCCCGAGCTGTTGCTTTGTCGTAGAAGAAGAGAAAAACAAAATATATCAAAAAAGATAGAAAGAAATTTCTACAGTTCATGAAGCAATCGCAGCCTGCAAAGTTTTACCTTTTTCTTTAAATACCACGTAAAGTTGCATAAATAGGGTATGCTTAAGTTGCGAAAATTCGTGTAGCACTCTCACTCGCCATTTTGCAATTTTTTCTTTCTCTCACTCACTCTTTCTTTTGATCATGCTTATCATAATTGTCATTTTCAGTGTCATTTGTTATAATCATCATTATTATAATTATAATTATTGTCATTATCATTGCTATAATCATGATAGTTGTCAAGGTCAGTATTATTATTATTATCATTCTCACAAGACTTATCATTCTCAAGATCATTGTCATGACCATTGTCATTATTATTATCACTAGCATTATCATTATTATTGCCATTATTGTTATCATTGTCATGATGATTTTGATTGTAATTGTCATTTTTATTACCATTGTCATTAGCATTATCATTATTATTTACATTATCGTTATCATTATCATCATGATATTTGTCGTTGTCGTTGTTATTGTTATTGTCCTTGCCATTGTGAATGTGTTGTATAATCATTGTCATTATCAATATCACTAACATTATCATTATTATTATCATTTCTATTGCCATTGTCATCAATACATAAACAAGGGTATATTGCTTTCGGCAATTCAAAGAAAGCTGATTTCCGACACATTTGGCTCAAGCATAAATCTAGCCTAAATACTTCTGAGGACACGCCTTATTCTTAAACTTGTTGCAGCTGAAATGTAGATGTAAATGTATGTATGTATATACATATGCATGTATATAGATTTCTATATTTTGTTATAGACGTCTTCTGGCTCGCTAGGTGCTCCACATTGGAGGTAGCTGGCATTATAGCTGTTAGGGCCGTTAGCAGGGCGGCTTCTTTTGCTTTAATTGGGCTTCAATCAATGCCAGCGGCGAATGTAGCGCCCTAGTAGCCCACAAGCCCACAAGACACACCAAAGCGAACCACCGAACCACGCCGTGCACCACTCCGCTTGCGTTGTTGACAGCCACGCTGTCAGCCTTAATGACTGGCCTCCCAATGCACTGCAGCACAATAGCAAAAAACGATATATATATATATATGTATATACATTATATATGTATAGGAGCAATAACAACAACAACAGCCGAGAATTGGGTCAATTGCAGGCGAGACCTCAGTCATGGAGCCACCTCTCGACCCCCCATAGAAAACTTTGCGTTGCGTCTCAGATTCAATTACGGCCAACTACAGTCACATATGTGCATGGAATATTTAAATATATATACGATATATATAGTATATAAACATATCGTTATATCGTAACGTTATCAGGGTGTGCCTTAAGTGGCCCTATCAATGCACTTTGCTCAATTGATTCAGCTGCAACTTGGACTTTCGTTGATAATACCCCAAAGCCGGCTCGATTCTCTATTTTTCCATTGTTTGACATGCAATTGGTTTTGAAGTGTATCGGCTGTGTGGGATGAGAAATGGGAGGGGCATGGAGTGGATTACGCTGCGAAAAAAACCTATTCTATGTGCATTCAATTTCATTGATATAAATAAGCTGAATTCGCATTGGAATTCTAATATGAATTAATGGCAATTTTAATATCACTTAATCAAAGAAATATTGAAACGAATCGAATTCTTTATATGAGATATTCCCATCTATTCAAGTACATATTATTTAGGTGGCAAGTAAAACCTCTAAAGTTTAAAAAGTATCTTTTTTGTTTTTTTTTTCTGTTATCTACAAATTGTTTAAGAAACAGACTTGACGAAAGCGATAACTACATAAGAATGAGATAGTGAAAGGGCAACTTTTCAGACGATATTCAGATTCCTTTTGAAATGCAAAGTCTGAACTCGTCGATCTTTGTTCTTTGCCGAAACGAAATTTTGTTATTCGAATTTGTAAGTCAAAAGTTTTGTTCATTCTATTTGACATCAAGCAATAACTAAAGGAAATATCCATAATACTTAACTTACAGATAAACTTTTACTTCGGCATTGATAACCTATATCTATAGTTATAAGCTGTTTTATCTTACGCATACCGATCGTTTCTCTAGAACTGTATCTAGTATGGAGTCAGGTTATATGTTATTAAAGTTAATCATAGATAGATCGAAGATGACTTGAATATAAATTTATATGTATACTGTATGGACCATACGATCATATCAAATATCAAATGAATATATAAGAACAGCTTCCAGAAGATAATGATTTCAAATAAATGAGTTCTGCCTGAACCAATACTATATGCAGTCGAAATCAATTTTCCATGAATTAATTTTCTTAAAAAATGTACGACATCAAGAATGGAATATCACAGATCTTCGCTAAGATGAACATAAAAGTTTTCTTTGATATAAAATACAACTCTCTCTATCTTCTTCCGTGGATCTTCTTCTACATCTCTCCCTCCCTCCCTCTCAATGACTTCCTTTTCTCCGCCTCTCATTCTCCATTCTTTCCATTGTAAATTGAATTCATGTAAACATTTCTCAAGAATTTAGCTCAAAAGTCTTATTTGCCAACATAGGAATAACTGTTTGCCCACTTCTTAGACTTTGTCTTTATCTCTCTCTCTCTCACTCTCCCTTTGTCTGTTTCTCTATCTAACATATTTGCAAGTTGAGTATGTGATCAAATTATCTTAAAGATCTACGTAAAAGTTTTGTTTACCATTGTATGAATAAATAGTAAGCTATTTCTGAGAAATATTGCTTTCTCCCTCGCTCAGCGTTGCGTTCGTTGCGTTTTCGATTTCATTTCAATTAACCTTTTTTCTCTACTTATTTTTTATCTTCAAGTATGCGAATAGTAGGCATTTATTCATGTCGTCATGTGATCGTACGATTGATCAAAACAATTGCAATAGAAAAGTTGATCTGGGTGCCTCCTCTATCACTCTCACTCTCACACACACTCTAACTCTAACTCTAACTCTATCTCTCTCTCTCTCTCTCTCTGTCTCTTTCTGCTTATGCTAACTCTGTCCTATTGGCGAAACGCTGCACAGCTGCACAGCTGCAAGTGTCGAATGTTGAATTCCGAATTCCGTATGCCAAATATGTCGCCCAATAATCGCAACCTAGGGCAACCTGTCACAGACTCCCAAAAAAAACAAGCTGCCAGTGGGGTGTACGGGGGCAGCTTAAGGGGCAACAAGCTGTTGCTGTTGCTGCTGCTTGTTGCTGGTGTTGCAATTGCAGCACTACATACACATCAATTGCTGCGCCGTTCAAGTGGCGCTCATAAATTTGTTAGAGCGCGCACATTTTCCACATTGCAATGTGCCACAGCAACAGCAGCAACAGCAACAACAGCAACAGCAGCAACAGCAGCAACAAGGTGCCGGTTTTTGCAGCAGCCCAAACAGCTTGCCAATGGAAGAAAGTGAAGAGCAATGAAAATGTTGTCGTTGTTGCAACTGTTGCTGTTGCTGTTGCTGTTGCAGCAGCAACTTTTGCTTTGTAGAGGCTTTCTTATGCACTTACTTGGATAACAACTGGATTGCATTTCATTTGAAAAGACGTTTAGCGGCGTGGAGAGGCTTAATTGCAAGTGGCAAACCTGAAACTGGGCAGCGCCAACGCAAACAGCAAACAGCAAACAGCGAACAGCAAACAGCGAACAGCGGAGAGCCAGAGATGCAAACAGCGAACCGCCAGATACAAAAGTATCTGTGAGATGCGACTGCTGCTGGGCTTGCCAAACAACCTTGACATGCGCAGCTAAACTAATGACAGGAAATCGTCGACAAGTGCCGCGCGCATCCAATGCAATCCATTCCAATCCAAACCAATCCAATCCAATCCAACCCATAATCCAATCCAAGCCAAGTAACATACCCACACACAGATGTGCAACACTTGGGCTCGTTATATGGCTCTTAACTTGGCTCTGGCTTTGGCTCTGGCTTTGGCTCTGACTCTGGCTCCGGCTCGGGCTCTAGCTTTTAATTACAATTGCGAGTGTTTGAATGCGCATTTGGTTGCTCGATTGCATTTAACCGGTTGCCAGCTAAACAATTGCCGCCCAATTGTATCTCAAATATGTAAGATTGCTCTGACTGAGTGTGATCGACAGTCAGATACTCTTGATGCCCTAGTGTCGAGGCCGAAATGGTTTAGTGATACGACAATGAAGGTTCCTAATGATCTATATAGAACATTACGAATCTATCGATTGATTATATATAAAAGATTACTCAAAGATTGACTCAAATCTTGAACTCTCGGACGGTTGGATAGACAGAATATCTGCCAAACATTTTTATTGTATAAAATAAAAATATATTTGTATTTCGAGTCTTTGGCTTTTGTAAAACAGAGAGAAAGATGTACTTTATGGAGTAGACTGACTTGGCTGTGAATTCGAATATACCATATAATATATGTATATATATATGTTTATGTATTTGCATATATATATTTATAAGTATTTATCCCTTATGACTGACGGACGAATGAAGAGATGGATAGGTAGACGAACGGACAGACAGACGTACGGAGAGACGCACGAGCACAAGGATGAGCAATCAATTGGACGCATGAACAGTCGTATAGACAGACAGACTGAGTGATTGGCAGGCGGAAAAGCAGGCAAATAGAAATATAAACAGACGTATGGCCAGAGATGGTTCGATCGAGTCGGTGTCCTCAATTCTTATGGCCAGAGAGACAGTAAACGGATCGAGAGACATGCTGACGAATAGGCAGACTTTATGGATTTGCCTTCTGCCTTTCACATCCCATTCGAATCAAATCGATATACCCAGAAAATCACATCAATGGGCATACAAAATATCTGTATCTGTAGCTGCGACTGCATCTACAGCTGGGCATGTCAAAAATGTGCAGACAAAAGCGCTGGAAAATAAAAATGCGGCTACATTTTTGTCCAATTGTCCATTTGGTCAAATTTTTTCTTTTTGGGTGGTTTCCATTGCACCAAAATGTGGCTCACCTTGGCTTCAGAGTCGGCTAAAAATGAATTTCTGTTGCATTTAGCTTTGCCTTAGACTGACCGACCATGTGTGCGTGCATGCGTGTGTGTGTGTGTGTGTGTGAGTTGCGTGTGTAGTGGTGTGGGTGTGGCTAAAGCCACAACTTCATCAATGAATAGAAACAAATGAATGAGAATGGGCCAGCCAGGTGGCTGTGGCTGATTGCATACCAAACATCAATTAGCATTCATATTCTATTAACAATTTAGGTTGATTAACCCGACCCAGTGTTGGTCAGTGTTGAACAATGCCGTCTTAATCAATTTTGGGCTGACCCATTGCCCAACTCGCTGCGAGCTAATACTAATGCCGACAGCCGCTTAGAGAATTCAAACTGAGGCTAAACTCACTTAACCTTAACCAACATCACCTAACCTAACATAACCTGCCTTAGTCAACACTACAGTTGTGTATATGTATGTATGCATAACTGAAGCTAACCTCAGTGTGTATCACAATTAAATGCGGTAGCAAAATTTGAAATTAATGTACGTATACACAAAAGACGAGAGACTTACGTCTTTAGTTTTCCTTCTTTTAATATCCGTATGGTATATGGTATATGAAAGAAAATTATATATACTATAGTATATACTCTATATGTATCATTATTATCATTGACAGTTAACCGTATATATACTAGTATATACTACACTACTTTAGTATATACTAGTCTATGAAATATACAAGATATGCTACTATAGTGTAAATAAATAAATAATATATATTTATCTTGTATCATCTCATTACGATCATCCCCATCATGTATGGCATATATAGTTATGTATATCAGCTCAGTCAATTTATCATAAATAGTCTCTAGATAGATGTATATAACATACACCATACATACTATATATATGCGAGATATAATAATAAAAGTCTTTCCATAAGCATAAAGTATTTATCTAATTAAATTTCAGTAAGTAATCGTAAGTTTAGAGTTGACTTGGAGTTAATTTTAAATATATTATATCCGAATCGAAACTTTATAGAATGTATTTTAAATCTGAATTAGTAAGCTTTAATCCATTCGACTTCCATTGTCTGCAGCCTTTCACGTACTCCCTCGGTATTTCTCATACTCTTTTTCTATCTCTCTCTCTCTCTCTCTCTCTCTCTCTGTATCTCTCTCTCTCTTTCTCTTACTTTCTTACTCTCAAGTTGAGGTCTTAATATAGATGTATTTCTTGTATTTTAGTACACACCTCTGGATTGTGATAAAGAAATATTTGAACACTTTGTGATTTCAGCGGAACTGTAAGAAATGCATCCGAGGGCTGCGGTCTGCTGACCCTGTTGTATCGATTACCCAAGCAAACCAACACTCGATACTGGACAGGTGTTGTTGTAGTTGTTGTTTTTATAGTTGTTGTAGCCGAGTGTCAGCTTTCCAGCTTGGACTCGCCTGAAGAAACTCAGCTGCAATTGCATAGGCCAAAGAGTCATTGACTGGACACGGATTTTGGTAATTCGCAATTGGAAATTAAGTATACGACAATTGGAATGTATTCGAGAGAGAGAGCGAGAGACAAAGGAAGAGAGAGAGAGTGGGAGAGAAAGAGAGAGAGAGAGAGAGAGGGAGAGGGAGAGACAAAGGAAGAGAGAGAGTGGGAGATTGTAAAGCTGTCAGCTGACGTTGTAAAAATATGCCCGACCTTGGCATCGGAATTGGAGTTGGAGTTGGAGCTGTAATTGGAATTGGAGCCCGACAAGGTGCTAAATGCTAACTAGAAAAACCAGCAAGACATAGCAAGCTGATGATGAAGAACGACAACATTGTTGCCGGAGAAAGTAGTCGGAGTTAGAGTCGCGAAACGAGTTGGGCCGGCAAGAAAAAGTAAAATTATTTTAGGACATACTGCCGAAAAATGTATGTCACCTGCAGCTGTCCCAGGCGCGGACCCAAGAGCGAAAAACAAAAACAAAAACAAAAACAAAAACAGAAAAAAATACACAAACAGCTGCGACAACAGCAACAACAACAACAACAACAGTTGCAACAACACGAGTTTTACTTTCTGCTGCCCCAAAATCGAGTATCCAGTATACAGTACTGGCCAAACAAGTCTCCCTTTCTCCAGCTCCCCTTCTCCATGTCTCTATCTCTATTTCTCTCTATCTCTGTTTGGCTGTGCAGTGTCCAGTGCGTGTTGCATGTTCGCCAAGCAGGAAGCACTTGCAACACGCAAGCCAAGCCGTATGATTTTAGCCGTTTGGCCATTTGGCTAATGGAATTCGCTAGTCTCTTCCAACTCCCAATTCCCAGCACTCAGCTCCCAGCCTAACTAACTTATATAAATCTGCAGCTAAGCCTCTTATAACTCAGCCATGTCACGTCTATGTATATCGTATCGTCGCATATCGTATTGTTGACTACTCCTAACGATCGCATTATACAATAGAGGCGCGTCTGCAGAGTATTTTACGCACGTCTCCAACTGGGCCTTGCCCAACATCGCACAGCCTCAAACACACACACACAAATATATAACAAAATTTATTAATACGAATTATCAATTCAACATATTCGTATCAATTCATAATAGAAATGGGTATTTCTCCATAACACATCTGGAACTTATTTTTCCCTGTACTTTGCAAGTCAGTTTTTTTTTTTTTTTTTTTTTTTTTAAACACTAAAAATTTGTCTGTATTTATATAATTAAGACTCGATATGGGCTACAAATTGTTTACAATTTCACTTTAGCTTTATTGGGCACAGCTTCTGAGAATTCCTAAGTAGATTCGCGAATCGTTCGTTCTGTTTACCCAGTTTACCTTGATTAAGCATTTCGTATATAGCTCAACCAAGTCACGTAGCTGGGATTTGGAATATTGTTGGCGCTTGCGCAATATCTTTGCAATTTCTTCTTCTTGTCTTCTTACATATTTAATGAACATGTATTCTTGGAGAGCTTAAGGAATAAAATAAAATAAAAATAAATAAAAGATATACAAATTGAAGAATCTTTGAAGTATTTGTTGAAAGAAAAAATGATCTACTTAAATGATCAGCTGCTAAATTGAATTTTGTTTCTTCTTCATAGAGCATCTCTATATAGAGATTCAAATGGCTAGTAGATGAAAGATGTAATACATAAGATATAGGAATAAACATCATTCAATAACACTTTAACTAAGATTTCAGAGTGGGAAAGCACGAGAGTGGAGAGAGAAGGAGACAGATCTATGGAGTGTTACCTTATCTGTAAGTTTGAAATTTGAAATAGTTGCAATTTTAAATATACTTGGAGGCCTTGGCTTAACTTTAATTGCTTTTTACATTGAACAGCTTCATGGCATATGGAACTTTGCGAACCATTGAATTAATTTTCGAAATTATCTAAATTTATCTTTCAATTGAGTGATCAACAGTTGTTCCATATACTTGACAGCAAAAAAAAAAACAAAGAATGAAGACACTTTTAAATGTTTCGATGAATGAATCGATGCAGTTAGAAAAGATTGTTTAATATACAATTATTTAATATCAGAGAATATCCAAGCTAGTCATGCCAAGTTAAGGATGTCCCTCTTTCGGAACGGAGTTGGTACTTTGAAAATTTCTAAAAACCATGAAAAACTGAATGTCAATTGACATTACGCATCAGTCAAAGTTATAAAATAGTCAATTTTTCGGCTCGATTGTTTCGAGCCATTATACATTAGTGGCTCTAAATTCTACATTAATCTATCAACCTATGCGACAGCTAGTGTTCTATAGTCATTCGTTCCACTAATTTGGCCTGTGACAGTTCTACGAACTCTTTAGCCATATTTGGTTGGGCCAGTCTCCTGGCCAATTGGCGAACTAAGTCACGATTTCCTATCGTATTATACAACTAGATGGTAATGTTTTGGATATATCATTGGACTCGGACGCGCTGCGCTCTCGGACAAAGACTTGGACTCTGAGTTGCAGTGGTTGTATTTCACGCACGTCTCTGAGTGGCCCTTGCCCAACATTTGGTTAGCTGTGACCCATTTGCCTCAATGCGAATGCCGCTCACATTTCAGCTACGCTTTTCTTTTCGTCTTCTTCTGCTTCTTCCTCTGCTTGTGCTTCTCTGTTTCGTGTTCCAGCTGCTCTCAGCCCGATTTTCAATGTCAGCGACATTGGTGACACTGAAGTCAACTGGAATTGTTAGCTTTTGTATTTTTTCTCTTTTTTTTTTCCATTTCGTTCATATATCAAATTTTTTTGTGTGTGGCGCGTGTTTTTGCCTTTTCTGCGTGTGGAATGAGACGATTCACAAAAAATAAAAAAGTAAGCTGAAAACATAAAGAATTTACACACCAAATTTATGTAAATATTTTTTCTGTTTTGGTTTTTGGGGCTGGCTTATTTACATACACAGACAGTCGCAGTAAATGGGAGGTGTTTGATTTGTTTTTGGTTTTCTAATTTATTTAATACACCTATGGCTGTTTTCAGGTTCAAAGCAATTAAGTAATAATACAAATCAAATGGCAGACAAAACAGAAAACACACAAAAACCACAAAGCAGACCAAAAGCAAAAATTATGCAAGCGACAAAACAAAAGAAATCAACGAACCGAACAACAAACTCAACTAAAAAAAAAAAATTTAACAAATAAAAAATTAAAAAAAAAAATTACAAAAAAACAACAGCTAAAAAACTGAGCATAAGAAATCCCTAGCAGAGGGCATAGCTCAGCTGGAGCGCTGCTTAAATGGCCTCTGAATGGGCTGCTTAGCGTCAAGTCTGTGAGTTTAAGAGCGTTTACGCTCAAATGGATTGCCAAATGGCCAGGTAGTGTTGAAAAACGTTTTGGCACTTCATCACTTGCGATTGGACAAGACAACGTTGAGGCAGTTGAACTTTTTGGAAGGAGGAAAAAGTTGTTAGCGGTAAAATGAGCATCAATAGTGTTGAAAAAGTCTTCGAGTCTTATAAGTGTCAACGGGAAGTGTTGCGTAATCGAAATTTGCTGTGGAAAGAAAGAGTTGCTGGCTGTAAAGATATAAAACAGTGTTGAGCAAGTCTCAAAAAAATCACAAAAAATGTCTAAGGCAGTTCAAACTCTCCCTAGCAATTATAAGACAAAAAAAAGACTTGAGTGCTTCATGATAGGCAAATATTTAATGTTCAATGTAATTAGGAATCTTGATAAAAAACAGTGCTGAAAATGTCCAATTCTCTATTTACAATCTGTTAATAACATGAAAACAATGCTGAATAACGTTTTAAGCGCCTTATAGGGTATGCAAATGTACAAAAGAGTGTTAGGCAGAACTTCTCTCATGTTCATATAAATATAATATAAAGTCCCATTGTTGCAATAGTGTTAGAAATGTCAAAGAATTATGTATAATATAATGCAGTTAAGACTCTAATAACTAATCCTTTAAATCCTGATTGGAAAGAAATAGATCTATTGATTTAAGTGTATCTATTAAAGAAAGAAATAGTTTGTCAGTAACGTATAAGAAGAGAATCCAAGGGATGTTACTATACGATATCTAGCTCTGCTACTGCTCTGTTCGCCTTTTATAGATGTTTCTTTCAATTTTCTTTATTTTGTTTTCCAAGTAACTCTTCATCGCTATAAATGCATAACAAATCTTTAACTACAACGTCTACATAGATCCGAATCGAAATCAAATTTGATCACGTTTCGTATATGAATAACTTGATTGGTTTCATAACAATATCAATGATATATATGTATGTACATATGTGGCGAATGCAAGTGCAAAAAAGTCAGGTACAACAAAGCAGTTATATCATTCAGCTTAATATTGAATGAGATATCTTTAAATATATTGACTTACATATAGTTTAAATAGAAAAGTGTTTTCCCTGGACAATTGCTGCCGGAAAATCGAAATCAGTGCGTTTTCACGCTTTCCAACACAGTTGTAATTGAAAATATAATAAGAAATAATACGCAAAACCTAAATGTGAAAATCAAAATGAAAATGAAAATGAAAATGAAATGAAAAGAAATTCAAAAATGAAAATGCATTCAATTGAGTTGGAGCTCGAGTGGCGAGTCGAATGGGGCTGGGCAGCACACATACAGAGGGAGAGGGCGTGACCCTGTTGACATGGAAATCTGTGAAGCGTTGCCAGACTTTTAGCCAGTGGCGCAGGAGGGTGCCAAACAGGGCGAGGCAATTTAAACCGGTTTGTCACAATTCGCGAGTGTTGGTAAACACGTTTTATAATAGCGCGCGCCCTTGTCAAGGTCAAATTGTGAGCTACAATTGCAGCTCTTCTATTAAAAGTGCTGCTCTTCCTCTGCTATTTTATATATTTGTGTTTAAAAATGTATAGCTATATATATTCGAATATATGTGTTTGTCTATAATGAAGACGCAAATCGCAAATCAGCGAACAGATTCGAGCCGCTTTTATCATAATTAACTTGCCGCATAACTTGGACGAGTTCAACGACTCCGCATGACAATTGCCCATTGTTGTTGTTGTCGTTGCTGCTACTGCTGCTGCTGTTGTTGTTGGCTGCTGGCTGTTGGCTGTGTCTTGGCTTTTAGCTTTTAGCTGTTACTTTTAGTGCGCCCAGTTGGCCGGCTCCAATTAAAAACACGTTAATTTGTCGACTTTTGTTGGGGAAGCTACATGCACAGAATTCAATTTGCCGAGCCGTGATTAATGGCAGCATCGGCAGACAGCGGACAACCGAGAGTGGACAGCAGACAGCGGACAGCGGACAGCGGACAGCAGACAGTGGGACATTTGGACAGTGATACAAGCCGTGCTCATCGAACTTCCAGGTAATTGCTTGACTTTGTCGGCAATCAATTTTTGTAACGTTTCGACCATTAGCTTTTGGCAACAAAAATAAAAAGATGTATAAAAATAATAATAAAATAAAAATAAAAATAAAAAATATAAAATAAACTGTTTGTTTCTCCGATTCTTTCGGCTTTGTAATTGCTTAGCACAGGCGCAGCCATGTTTAATGAGCGACAAGCCAAAAAGCATAGGTAAATACACTGCGCCAAATCGTCGAGTGCCAAGTTATGCCTACATTTACATTTTAGATTTAATCCAAATATATATCTAATCTATAAGGAGTTTAATAAAAATCTATATGGAAAATAATTATATCAAGAAAAAAATTGTATTTACTGATTTTTATTTTCTATTCATTCTAATTATAATATTGATTATTAGTTGATTAATAATTGTATATTTGTATTATATTATACATTTTTTAGCATATATCGAAAAAAATCAATATTAAATTTTTAATGAATTAATGATACAAATTGTTAAGTAAATTAAAAATAAATTAAAATTATTTATTTCATTTTAAAAATACTTTATAATTATTCTATTCATTTATTTTATTAATTTATTTATTACTTTTAGTTTAATTAATTAATTCATATTTAATTTAAAGTTGTTTAAATTGTATTGTTAATATATTATAATATTTAATTAATGTAATATTTAATTTTTAACTTTTTTTTATTAGGAATATAGGCAAAACATTATTTAATAAAGCTACATGCTATAAGAACTTATATAATTAAATGCATGGCTAATTTTGTTCAGTGTATGCGTCGGCTAGGGCTATGGCATCTGATTATGAGCAGCTCAAAGCGCTCGCAACTGCCAGTAGCTACGGTTATAGTCACAGTCAGCCAGTCAGTCAGCGAACTCACACGCACACACATACGACACACTCACACACACTTATATAAATGTATATAGACACTCTCGCACACACCCTGTGTAAGTGGCAGCTATGCATGATTCTAATTATTCTGTTTGGCTCCGAGACAATGCAGAAGCATAGTCAAAGAACCGGAGAGCAATCGGAGCCATCGTCACCGCCATGGGGTTCCATTGTTTGTATGTTGGTAACACAAGAAGAGAAAGAACAAGAAGTTCAAGTACCCTGAAGAACATTAAGCAAGATCTGAAGCGTACCCACACACGATTCTCGCTATATAAGAGTAAAGGAAATGAACCTGAAGAAAGTGAGGATATGGCCAGAGATAGAACAGATCAGTAGCTGTTATGCAATAGCTCTAAGACATCCGATAGGCCAGAACAGCTGTATAATCAATCGGAGAATGGCAAGAAACCAAAACCCCAATTCGAAAACCAGAAACAATTGCGAAATGTAATATACAGACAAAAGTCATTAGATATGAACCAACTTGACGAATGTTAGCACAGAGAGTGTATATCAAGTGTTTAAACAGACTTTTAATTCCAATTGGCGATCAGGTTTGGCCAGCCACAAGCAGAGCAAGCCAAAGCCACAAACCATAATGAACAGCGATCATTGTAAAAGTTATCGATAAACAATGCCAAATGAGTCAGGGCGAACAAAAAGTGATTTGAGACAAGTGCATTGTACTTCCACATATATATAGACATATAGATATATAATATAAAGATATATAACTGTATGTGGTAGGAAAAGTCAATCAATTAGCGGATAAACGCCAATTGAACTGAACAAGTAAGGGAATGCGTGCGAAATCAGTGAAAATCTCACACACACTCGAGCACACAGAGAGAGCCCAAGCCATACAAATTAGAAAGGTCTCCCAGATCTTGATGATGGTTTTTGTTGGAAGGGCAACTGATCGGTGCGAGATCTGTTTAAATGAAAGTGAGTGGAACGTGAATGGAAATGTACCTGGTGGGCAATCAGAATGTGCTCAATAGAAGAGTAGATGAACACACACACAGAAACAATTACGCACACACACACATATACATGACAAGAAGCTGGGCAGGCAAAGCCCTGTCAATTGTCTGGGAACAAAGCAAAAGCAGTTCAAGGCTTAGCTCTATGTGAGGCATATTCATACTTAAGTATATGTATATATTTCTATATACATTCTTATATGCTTTAAGCATATTCTTTTCATATTCTCTTTAAGCTTCAGACAGCTGCTGCTGACACTTTTCAAAATAGGGGTTGGGGTTGGGGTTAGGGTTGCCCAGCCGGAGCTTAAACAACAATTTCTATATATATATATATATATATATATATACATATATATGTATATATATATTTTTTTGCGTCGTTCACTTTTGAGTTCATATACCTTGAGAACCGAACCATCTTGTTATTGAATCAAAATCAAAATCATAAAAAAAGAAAACAAAAACATTTGAAGCGCTTTTGCGTGCGATGCAAATGTACAAAACTCAATAAACTGGAAAACCAGTTTGTCACTCGCTCATTTTGTCGCTGTCCAGTGAAATGCTAAGCTTAACAAAAGTTGCCAAAAAAAAAAAAAAAAAATTATATATATTTGTATGTAAATGAAAAATAAATAAAAGAAGATTTATGTGACCTGAAAATTAGATACCCTTGATTACAGAGTCGCTTGTAATGTGCAGCGCAGCTAAATACGAATGAAATAAGTTAGATATATTATGGTATGTATACTATATCTATCTATCCACCTATTCACCTCTTTATCTATATTATATATATATTTTTATCAATTTTAGCGATCTAGCTAGCCCATCTGTTAGACTGTGCGATCTATTTAACCATCCTTCTATTGATCGATAGTTTTAACTATCTCTATTTATCTATAGCTGATTGAAGATAATCTTATCTATTTTGGACTTAAAATATAGTTAAACTAATCGATTTTATTTCTAAAAGAATTCTTCAAGTATTTCTTTATTCAGAAAATATAAGGCCGAATTCGAAATATTATATATTACACAAATTTTTGAAAGGTACCAACTAAATGTTCAAACATTTAATGTATAATAAAAAAGGAGTTAAGCGAATATAGCTATGGAGTTCATGTCGGTCCAAAAGTACACTGATTTCTATATATAGAGATACAGAGTGGTTTCTCTCTATATTAAAACAATTAAAATAATAGAAAATATTACTATACATATATTTATGATGTGACTGATATATTGGATATGTTAATATTTAGTTACAGATGACTAAACTGCATATATGTATGTATATATAATGTGACTGATGTCCCCCTATACATGTATGTTGGATATAGTTGATCAGACTTATAGCATATTAAGTGTGAGTAATCTCTCTCTCTCTCTCTATCTCTGTATTAATATAGATAATTAGATATAACATATATACCTAACCGATAAAGCCTTCAGTAAATAGTCTATGAACTTTGAACAATCTGAGCATTTATCTTAATAGATCTACATGTATAGACGAGGCATAATAATATCGGCGCAAATATAATTCCCTTGGCAAGAGTTTTCAATTAATCAAAAGAAGTAAAAAAAAAAAAATTAAAAAGACTTCATTATAGTCACAGCAACAAGATCCAAGTTCCAAGTTCCAAGTTTTCAACGCTCAATGATCATCGTGCATAATCATTATCATGATTGTCATCATTGACATGATTATGATGATGATCATTATTGTTTGTCGGCGCGTTATTTACTTTTAACTGTTTTGCGTTGCGTTTGATTTTTATATGAGATTCAATTAAAAAAACTTTTCAGCAGCAATTTTATAAAATTTAAACAGCTCAAGAGGCCGAGCAGCGAGGTACGGTGGGCAGGGAAGAGAGCAGGGGAGGAGAAGGGGCGGGGGTAAGGTAGGTAATGGCTCTCCATCTTTAACCAGTTTGTCTGTTAATCAATTTTCGCAACAAATTTTTGCACTTGCCGTTTTGGCACTAAAACTTGTTGACTTCACAACAGCAACAACAACAACAACAACAACAACAGAAGCAACAACAACAGTCGAGATAGGCAATGTATCTTTGTATCTGTGAACCTATGTATCTATGCATCTATATGTCCGCACATCCGCATCGATGTGTTATCTGTGGCGTTTGTTTTCGGTTCGCTACAAATTACTTAATATGCATTTAGCAGCTGTGGTTTTTGACCTCAGCTCAGGCCGATCGATGTGGAAGATACAAACATATAGAAGCCAAAAAGCGATCTGAAAGCAAGTGGTGCGTTTCCGTTGTGGCTTTTGAGGGGCAGCATCAACAGATAGTTATGCGGCCAGATAGTTAGATAATTATTATTGCTGTTGGCTCTCAGAAGATGCTGATGCTGCTGCGGCTGCTGCTGCGGCTGCTGCTGCGGCTGCTGCTGCGGCTGCTGATGATGCTGATGGAATGCCAGCTGCAGCAGCAGTTAGATTCTCAGCTGGCGATAGATACAGCTACATTTGCTGATATAGATACAGAAAGAGATACAGATACAGATAGAGCTGACGCAGATTTGATGCTGCTTTCACTGGCTAACACTAAACTCTAGCGGGGCGCTGAGAGCTGGCAGCGGGCAGCGGGCAGCGGGCAGCGAACTTCACACAGCTGCAGTTACAACGTCTATCTGTCATTTTGATTTGCCGCACAGTGGTGCAAGTGCATGCATAATTGCCGACAGTCAAATATATAACAAAAAATTAAAAATAAAAGTGATGAAGTGAAATTTGAAGAGCTATTAAGAAATTGGATACATATGTACATATATGTGTATATATGTATGTATGTACTTAAATGAAAGAGCAGCTAAGACTAGCAAGCTGCACATTGGTATGCATACTATGATTTATAATTGAAATACTTTCCTTATAATTCGAAATTGGTAATTAAATATAGTTGTTATACTATGTATAGATATTTATATACATATATCGAGCTGACTAATTTATATGGTATCACAGCTGCGCTTCAGCGATTCTTCTTTTTAGCTTCTACTTTCGTTGAATGCATATTACTAAATTAAAGCATATTTGATGCAACTACATTTTGATTGAGTTGCGTGCCACAGTGCGTGCTGCAAATTTTACCTTGGGGAGTTACGGGCGGAGCAGCCAAAGCACCGGCATTATTTACCGTTTGTCTACGTACGCTGGCCACCTCAATGTATCCGTGTATCTATGTATGTATCTTTTGTCTCTATGTATCTATGTATCTTTGTATCCATGTCTCTCTCTCTATGTATCTGAGGCGCACTTGGCGAGCGTTGCTGCTGTTGTTGTTGTTTGTGAATTTCAATCTTGGCTAAGGCAAACGGAAGCAGCAGCAGCACCAGCAGCAAGAAGTGGAAGAAGTATAAGAAGAAGAGACATTAGTCAGATCACAACTTACCTAGCGACGACCTCAATTAGCGAGTCTTGGGCTCCATAGTTCTAACTGCGCTGGCAACGGCAACGGCAACGGCAACGGCGACTGCGAGCGCGTCTGCGTCTGCGCCTGCGTCAACGTCGTTTGTTTAATTGCTCGTTATTTCCTGTTAGTTCACATGCAGCTAAGCACACACACACACACAGACGCGCGCGCCTTCAATGTGCAGTTTTGATTTTTGAATTTTTTTTTTGGGAAAGCACAAAAAAAAAAACAAAACAAAAAAGTAACAACAAAAAAAAAAAAACACCGAAACTAATATTTACTAAGCGACTGCCCACACACAGACGCACACAATTGCAGTCGCTGCCCAATTAAAACGCCAAATGGAGAAACATGTAATGTATGTAAATAAACAATGCAACAATATACGCACGTACACACGCACACCATAGACAGTCAGAGAGACGCACACACACACACACACATACACACACACACACACACACAGTGGCGAGAGGCTGCGACGAAACTCTATAGGGCCACGGCGACTACGACTGGCGGCTACGACTGGCGCTGATCGACCGTTCGCCACGAAACTCGTTTTCAAACTGAGCGCTCAGCTGAGCGACAACAGCTTTGAGCTCGCCAAAGCTCGGTGGCAACAGCTGTGACGACGACGACGGCGGCGCCACGCTCTCTAAACGAACCTCAGCAGCTACTGAGGCAGCAGCGGCAGCAGCAGGCGCAAATACACCCAAAAGAGAGCGAGCGCACTCTCCCACATTTTTTGTTCGGCACGCTTCAAAACTGCATTTCACTGCACGCACCAAACGGGACTCAGCGACTGCAACGACGACGGCGACGGCGACGGCAACGGCGGCAGAGGCCAAAGCTGAGGTCTAGGCTGAAGCTTTAACTGTGGCCTGGGCCTGACAATTAATTTTCATTTTGTTTTCTTTTTTTCTCTTTTTTTTTCGTTGCCATTGTTGTTGCTATTCGTAGTCAGCGATGCGATGTGCAATCAGAACCATGTATACATAGATCGTTTTATATGACATATAGAGAGCCGGATACATTCATTGATGCACATTGAGTTGACAGAAGGGGACGACACTCGGCAATCCATCAAGGGAAATAAACATTGCTAAAATCGTTAATTGCTAAAATCGTTAATTTCCACGACGTGGCTACGGTCAGATCTCGAAACAGCATCGGTCGAGAATTATATTTTTGATTTCTTAGATCAAGTATGGCCAATTTGCATTGCAGTTGCTCTTTATGCGTGTTGTCCTCAAACGTTTCAACAACTGTCTGTTTTTAGACAAACCCAAATTGAAGTCAAAATTAATCTTTATTTATTTATTTATTTTTTTAAGTTTGAGCTTTTCTTAATGTCATCTATTTTGCAATTCCTCTTTCTGCAGGCTGTCCTTAATCGTTTCAGTCAGCCAAAACGTATCTTTCTATAGATCTTTTTTGGAGTTTGATTTATTTTGCATTCAGAGAAAACACATGTTATTTAGTTAATTTTTTTTTTAGTTTGATTTATTTTGAATTTCATGATTTTTTTTTCGCTTTCTGCTTCTCTCAAATAATGGAATTTACTATTGAATTTCAAGAGGAAAATTCTGTTTCGCTAAGTTTATCAATTTACAATCTAATGATCAAATCACAAAAGCAACGAAACGTCCATAATAATTGCATCAAATATTCATCCTAATTGTGTATTTAATTAATTTTATATTTTAAATCTTTTTTCTTTTCCTTTCTTAGATTTACAAAGTAATTTTTAATGCATATATTTATAAATAATAGGTAAAAAACATGTTATTGTGGGGACGGCTTCTCTAGCTGTTCTGTAAATGGGCCTCTCAGATGCACAATTTGATGTTCAGTGTTGTATAATGTTTAAAAGTGATAAATGCCTAATAATTCGATCTTTACGCTATTCAAAGTATTTTTCTTTCATATATTGTATGTATATCCATATATCTCTATATATAGTATAGTATATTATTTGTATAACTACATATGTGTCTGTTTTTTTTTTCTTTTTTAATAATTTTTTTATTAATTTTTTTAATTAGAATTTCTATTAAAGCTGATAAATGTACTTGATCATTTGTCTTTTGGTTTTTCATTCGTTCGTTTTGTTTTTTCTTGTTCATCTATTATTAATTTGGTATAATTTGTTTGCGTTCAACAATTTCAATGTGAAATAAACTACAAAATGTACATGCATATAGCCCTGGACGTAAGCACACATTGCTCCTACCCATAAACTATCTGTGAATCTGACAAAAAAAATGCATGTAAATATGCTGTAAATAGTTGAGACAAAATTTTTTGGAAACGTTTAAAATTTCGCTTTCACAGCGACTACTCGAGTTCGATTTACTCTAACTTTTAGCTAAATACTCATTCACTAAGTCAAAGAGAGCATATTGCCTTGCACATTGCAAATTTGGAATATTAGCCACTACGGGTATTCCATGCTTGTATGTCTACGATTTCCATAGTAATACATTCAGAAATATTTATTTTTCTCTCTTTAAATTGAATTGTGAACGAGTACTGACCAGTCGGATATGCCCGACCGTAATCGTCGTACTTGATTTGTTCTTATAATTTTCTTTTCTTTTTTATTTCAATTTCTTTACTGGACAAATGACAACTGCAAAATGTCATACGATGTATAAATGTTAAGCTACAAATATAATAAATAGTTAAATAGTTCATATAATTTAAGGCAATTTCATTTAAATGAATTGAGAGAAAAGAAAACACACACAATTTGAAAGCTCCTTTTCCACTGGCTAATCCAGTGCAAAGCTAAACTAATTTGACGTCTATCAATTGCGACTTTATTCACTAAAAAATAGTCGAAGCATATTCAATATGCTTCCCTTTTCAATAACTCCTTCCATTTGGCTGGATTATGTGTGAGTGAGAGTGTGTGTGTATGTGTGTGCCCTTTAACCCGCCCATAAAAGCTGTTGTCTGTTTGTATATTCAGTAACAATTAGTAAAGCCTTGCCTCCAGGCAGATGCATTCGTTGTCCCATATGTATTTGGCTGTTCGTATTTCTAGGTTGTGAGATATTGAGATTTGGCTTCGGTCTTGGCCTGATTGGCAGAGGCAGGAGTCGCATTGCACTTGGAGGCAATTGGACGCAACCGTCATTTATCGTTTCATTGGGTTTTACTAGCTACAAAGTTTGTAAGTATCAAAAAACTTATCATAAATATTACATAGTTCTTCTCCAGCTAACATCGTCGTCGTCGTCATCATCGTCGTCGTCATAATCGTCATCGTCATTATCATCGACATTGTCATCGTTATCGTTATCGTTATCGTCAGTTTTTGATGTAAGTTTGCTCAATTTATCTAAATATTTGGTTTCAGTTTCAGTTTCATCGATTTGCAGGCCATTCACAGTCCACAGAGTTGGAGATTGAACTGCCAGCAGTAAGTGTCTGGGCTACTCAAGATTACAAGTAGGAAACCTAAGACAGCTCAGTTCTAGAGATAGCAATGGAATATACATCAGTCAGTACCTCTACTAAAGTAACAAGTAAGAAGGCTCTAGTCGAGACGGCTCGACTACGAGATCCCCTGAACCCTGCAAAAAAAGTGATACTCTTCTTCTTTACGCACGTATAGGCGCGCGCTCTGCTAATAGCGCAGTTGCTGCCGTGGCTTGGGGGTGGGTTGGGCTGAACTTTGAACGCTTATAACTCCATTTCTAGATGGATGATCCTAATGAAATTTTCAGAGTAGATTAAGAATAATATATATAAATGTATCTATGTGCCAAATTTCAAGTCTCTAGTATTTGAAATGCGTTTTTTCCAAATTGGGGGCGGAGGGGGCGTGGCATCCAAAATCCAAAAATTACATAATCTGCGTATTCATAATATCTATCTAAATATACAAATTTAAAGTCTTTAGCTAAAACGGTGTAGAAGTTATGCTCAAAAAACATAAAAAATTGAAATGAATTTTCGATTTTTTATCGATAATTTGGAAATGGGATGAGTTATCGAAAAAACAAAATAAACTCGTACTGCGTAGCTCACATATGAGTGTTCATGTGAAATTTCAGCTCTCTAGCTCTTGTAGTTTCCGAAATCTCGACGTTCATACGGACGGACGGACGGACAGACGGACAGGGCTCAATCAACTTATTTTTTTATGCTGATCAAGAATATATATACTTTATGGGGTCTGCGACGTCTCCTTCTGCCTGTTACATACATTTTCACAAAACCATTATACCCTGAATTCCCATTTTCAATGGGTTCAGGGTATAAAAAGTAGAGTGTCTTAACTCTCCTGAACTCTCTTAGCTGACTGCGGCGACGAATGTTCAGGACTGGACGCCACTGGACAGTGTGAACGGCCTCGGGCTGCACGATTTTCGAGGAACTAGCTAAGCTCCCGCACAATATGAATAACTAAACTAAAGTCTTAACTAAATGCTCTACACGTACAACACAATGAAAGCATTACGCTGGCAAATATCACACAGCTGAACGCAGATACTCATGTATACAAGTATCTCTATCTAAACATGAACGACAGAGACAAAAATAGAGAGAGAGAGAGAGAGAGAGAGAGGGAAGGAAAGAGAAAAAGTGCATGTGTTAAGTGTGTGTGTGGGTATGTTAGTGTGAGCCGCCTCTCTGCTTAGCCAGCGACTATCTGGGATACGGAATTGGTGCGTCTTCGTTTGGTGATTTGCTTCCACAGGCGTCGGTTCAGCGAGGGCTTGTCCTGGAGTAGAGGAAAAAATAATTAGAAAGAAATACAAGTGGAGGAAATAGTAAGGAATTAACATGTATGATTAGGTATTGGGAAAGAAGTACTTAGAATAAACGAATAAAGAGATATCTCGGAAAACACAGGAATAAAAATCCAAAATGGAAATATTAAGAAAGAAAAGCTAAGAAACAGTATTGGAAAATATGAAGCTAAAAGCAAGTAAAGCAAAAAACTAAAACGGTGTAGAAGTTATGCTTAAAAAACGGAAACGAATTTTCGATTTTTTATCGATAATAAGGAAATGGGATGAGTTATCGTAAAATCAAATTAAACTCGTACTGCGTAACTAACATACTCCATACATCCTAAATCTCGACGTTCATACGGACGGACGGACAGATGGACAGGGCTATATCAACACATTTTTGTTTTTTCTTTTTTGTGTTGATTAGCAATTTATATACGTGACGACTTTTTTTTTTTGTGTGACGTCTTCTGCCTGTTGCATACATTTTCACAAAACCATTATACCTTGAATTCCCATTTTCAATGGGTTCAGTGATGGGGCGAAAGGAATGAATGCTCAGGACAGGTTACCAAGGAAGAAATAATAAGAGAAAGTATGAACGAAAAATGAAAAGAATAAATGATTAATAAAGAAGAGATATGAAAGATGAAATAGGAATGAGGGAAACAATATAAATAACGGGGGAAAATGCTATGGAAGAAGCCAAGAAGCCAAGACAAAAAGAATACAAACAAGACAGGAAAAGCAAAAGCGTCGTAAGGAATCAAGAAGGTAAGATCTTATGTAGTCATTTCGTCGAATTACACATACGTTATCTTTACGTGGCGACATTTGTGCCATGTCCGCAGAGTCCGGCGTCTGCCTCAGCAGCTGCTGACTGTCGTGCAGCTGAAGCTGCAACTGGGAGTCGCCACCGATTGTGCTGTCTAAGTTGTTGGGATTGTGGCTGCTGCTGCTGCCGCTGGCTGATATCTCCGAGTTGCGGCGCTTGATAAAGTTGATTCTGCATAGAAGAAGATTGGGTTATGGGGCACACTAAATAGAACTATGTGTGCCACATGTGGCTGAGCGGGAAACGTACAAACGGTTTGATTTGCCCACTTCGGTTTCGAGGCACGCTTCAGTCATTGTTGTTGTTGCAATTGTTGTTGTTGTTGTTGCTGCCACTGCGTCCATCGAAGTAGTACTCATTGTCCTCGTCAGAGAGACTACTGCTGCTGCTCGGCTCGTTGTCAAGGAACAGTCGCGTCTCGTTGCCGTCGTCGTCGTCGTCGTCGTCGTTCTCATTTTCGTTGTGGTTGTCCCGGATGTCGCCTTGACTCGATAGCCACTCTTCGATTGAGACATGGAGTATATCTTCTCGCGTCTCGCTAAGATTTCCAGATCGCCTAATTTGTTCGCGCCGCTGCTGCTGTTGCAGCTTGTGCTGCTGTCTGCGCCGCCGACGCTCGCGCCGCCTGCTCGAGCCGCAGATGCAGAACTGCTCCATGTATTTGGATTTGGATGCTGGCGTTGTGGACCTGCGACGCCGGCACGAGCTGAACCAGCGGCGAGCGGACTTCCGTGGCTGCTGCTGCTGTGACTCCTCTGGCCGGATGTGGTCGCCACGGCGGGACGTGGTCGCCGATTCACCGTCGGCGTGTCCATCTTGGAGTTGCGTTGTTGAGAGTACGATATGACAGCCTCTTTTGGCTGCACCCGATTCGTGGCTGAACGACTCAATAAATCGCGACCCGTCAGACGATGAAATGTGGAGAGGTCGTGCCTAAAACCGAAAGAGAAAGAGTAAGCTATCTGGGCTATCTCCTTGATCAGTAAGCTGGCTTGTCCCGTCTAACAGCTGACTTCATTCATATCTTGGGCGAGTCTAACTGAAACCATTAATGCATCTGCTTATAAGACTTACCCCAGAATAGTTGTTAGATCTGGACCAGGCTCGTAGCAGATCAAGTCCTCGTCCCCGAGTATGTCGTGATTTAGAGCCAACCGCATTTCCAGCCTTGGACTTAAGCCGCAGCCAACGTACGGCACTGGGGCAGCGGCCACTGAACGAATATCGGCTACGTCCGGTACGGCTGGCGTTGCCGGCGCCGGAGCCTGCACCGGAGCCTGAGCGCGCGGCTGCTCCTTGGCCGCTGGTGCCGCTGCAGCTGGGCTGCTCTCCGTGCTGGTCCGCATCGGTTTTGCTGTCCTCGAGGCTATTGCTGATGAAGTGGCTGAGTCTACCGGCACTGCGGTACCCAGCAGGCAGGTCTCGATTATCGTTGACGATGGGCGTTTTGGGCCTGACGCCGGTCCCATCGCACCCGATGCTGCTGACGGTGCAGAGGTTCTGGTACTCGCAGGCGTTGTCCTTGACCCGATACCGATTGGGGGCGAAGCGCTGGCGGCGTCTGCGACAGCCGCCGAAGAGCCATTGTCAGCAGTAGCGCCAGATTTTCTTTGAGGTGGCTGCTAAACCCCGAAAAGAAGATAAATTATTCAAAAGCAAATTCATTGCACTACCGAGTAGTAGTAATCGCTGTTGAAGAACGAAAAGGTTAGTTTGCAATTAAAAGAGACTCCAGCAGTTGCCTAGCGGCCTAGATCTGTTAATATCTAAAAAGTGATTACTATAATCATCAACACTGCGGAATCCTCGCTATCCTCTAAGTTACCAAAAGACGAAAGTCCTACGACAATCTATATCGCATGTGTCCTAACAGCAAAGATAAAAGCTTATATTTTTTATATACACCAAAAACTTTGATATAACTATAACATAACTACAACAGATTCTAGTAGTATTTTTGATATTGTCAAAATACCCTCGAAGACCGTAGATATAATAGATCTATACATAGAGA
This sequence comes from Drosophila buzzatii, assembly GCA_035045845.1. Classification (NCBI taxonomy): domain Eukaryota; kingdom Metazoa; phylum Arthropoda; class Insecta; order Diptera; family Drosophilidae; genus Drosophila; species Drosophila buzzatii. The sequence continues at coordinate 1,545,722 of JAWNOS010000105.1, read as the reverse complement.
ATAAAATTCGAATGAATTCTTAAATACTTTCGAAAAGAACAAGTTAAATTGATAATAGGAATTCTGTTTGTAGTAAACATTTAAGAGTGGTTGGCATTCAAGAAGCTTTCTACATTTTCTTCAGGAAAAGCATGACAGAACAAGAACAAATAGACACTTATAAATATTTATAGTTATATCAAAGAAAAGGAAAAAACGAGAAATACATACAGAGAGCTATAGCAAAGAGTATGATGATGGGAGAAGATGGGTTCTACAATACAAGGAGGGATTAGTTTTGAGTGTGACTCGACCGACTTACCGTTTTGGCCGGAGCAGCGCATAGATTTGTCTGCGTGAGCAGCAGACGACGAGGCGGTGGCGGAGGTGGTATAAATCTCGGTGGCTTGACGTTGGCTCTGGTGGTGGCGCAGCTGATAGTGCCGCTCCCGCTGCTGGTTGTTGTAGTAGTCGATGAGGGAGCTCGACTCGCCGTCGTCGCTGCTGCCGACTCCGAGATCCGCATCGCCGTATTCATCATCGTCGTCGTCGTCGTCATCGTTGCCGTCACTGAGGCTGAGGCCGTGGCCGCCGCCTTCGTCGTTGTGGCTGTGGTCGGCTGTGTTGAGGTCGTCACTGTGGATGATGTCGCCATAGTCACAGACGCGCGCTGTTCGAGTAGATACTCGCAGGATAAGGCCACTGGCGGTGGCGGTAGTGCTTGAGCTGCCGGCTGCACCGTCTCCAACGGGGTCGGCGTCGTAATGGCCGTGGTGGGTAACAGCATGATGGTGGTGGTGGTGCGGCTGATGCAGCTGTTGGTAGTTGTCAGCGGCCGTGGACCCAGTGCTGAGGTGGCCAGATTCGGTTGAAGACGCTCCTCGCTCGAGTGTGGATCCGGCTCCTCCGCCTCCTCGTCGCTTGAACTTCCAGCCGAATCCTCTAGGTAGTGGCCATTTGTCGTTGCTTCCCCCTACCAATTGTTGGGAATAGAATTCAACTAATCAATTCTGGTTTTGATAAAGCATCCAGCTTGCACTTTATGGTGTTTATGAGTGATTTGTTTTGTTGGTTCTGGTTCATTTTGATTTAGTTTTTGATTTTGGAATTTCAATTTTGATTCGTTTGATATCCATTCGGATTCGGATTCGGATTCAGATTCGGTTTCGGATTTGGAAATATATGTTTGGTTTTTTTATGGTTTGATTGATTTGGTGCATTCATTTCGATTGTCAATCGTTGTCAATCGCTCGCGGGTCTTTGTCCTGGCGTGTGATGTTTATGAGCTCGCAGTATTGCAGGTTTGGCTAAAGCTTCACTAATTTCACTACGACTTTCTATATATTGTATATTAAAATATATTTATATATATATGTATAGACACAAACCAACAAACACACACAAATATTATATACATTGAGTTAAGTACGACAAGAATGTAATACATTGAAAGCGAATTGCAAAAAGTTTCCAGTTTACAGTTTACAGTTTATAGAGTGCGAAAAGTATTTATATGTTTGATGTATGTGTGTATGATTGATTGATTGATTCGATTCGAGATGAAAGGCATGATGATGATGAAGATGATGAAGATGATGATAGTATTGATGTCAAGCGGTTGACGCATATAATGTTGCACATGAAAATAAAAGACAAGAAAAACAAGTCAATCAAAAATTCGCTCAATCAACTAGAGATTTGATTGATGGCAATGCAGGCAGTGCATTGAATAAGCTGTGCAAACATTTCCATCATGATAAGGCCCATAGGAAATAGAGTTCACAACACACATGTTGACATTGAAATTTTACTAAACATTAAAAAAAAAAATTTGAAAAAAAAAAAAAAATAAAATATGAAACATAAGATAAGTAAGAGTGCTTTAGTCGGGAATGCCCGGCTACGAAATACCCTGAACGCTGCACACAACTGATATTTCAATCATGTCTGGCTTTTGTGCGAACACACACATACACATGCACAAACAAAATTACAGAGCTCTACTATGTGAACATTATCTGTTGAATAATCTTAGCTTTAGATGTATACATGTAGATGAGCGTTATGGAATAACAATCCCAATCTCTATCAATTTAAAGCAGAAAAATGATGGACTGACGGAGTGACGGAGAAAGATAAAGAAGACAGCCGGATGAACACTCACTTACACGGACAGAGAGGCAGACAGACGGACATCCATTTACATAGGCAAGCCCAATCACATGTATATGAACTTTATGAAGTCTGTCTCGTTTCATAATATTCAGATTCAGAGTGTGAAAAATAAGAAACATTTCTCTGTATCGAGCTGTAAGGGTGTCGAAAGTCAGCTTTCATGTCTTCTCTTACCATGCCAACATCGAAAACAAAGAAATTCAAATAATTAGATAAACAATGCGAGTCGAAATGAAATTGGGAAAGTGTGTTGAAATGTGATTTGATCCGTTATCAATTCGTGAGCTTAATTTGATATTCTTTGAGTTTCTTTGATAATTATTTATTAATTTGTCTATTGATTTGTTCTAAATACGACCCACCTTTTTGATATCATCGCTGTCCTGTTGGGTTTTCTCTTCGTCGCTTTCGGTCTCCTCCTCGAACAGGGGCTCAAGACGACGTCTAAGCATTACAAGTTACGATATACGATTCGATATACGATATGAGATGCAACGAATTGTTTTTTGTTTTTTTTTTTTTTAATTTATATGTTTAACAATTTTTGAGCGTGTGATGAAATGATATAAATTTTGGAATTGAACAAAATGTTTAAACATATACAAGTATATATACTATGCGATATATATAGCATGGTATATAGCACTAGTAAATACTCGTATATAAAATAGCTAAGATTACACTCGACTAGGCACTACGGAAGGATGAGACTAGGTCTTATGGCTGGGTCGGTTGGTCTGCACCAAAAAAAAAAAAAAAAAAACTCGTTCTAAACTAACTCAAGATGATACAAAAATTGTATATAATATATATATATCGAAATCAAATACTCTAAAATGGATATCGAATTAAATTGAATCGAAATGGTTTTTTTTTTTTTTTTTTTTGATTGGGATTACTTGTGTGTATAGAGTTACGAAAGAACGCAAGAAACACCTGTAAAAACTACGAAAAAAAGACAAACATTTAAAAGATGAAGAATATATATATGTACGTATGTTTACTCGAATACTAAATGAGAGCTTTAAAGATCAGCTTTGCTGCTTAAGTGTGCGATATAATGTCTAAGGCATCTAACGATTTGAGCTAGTTATTGCTATCTCTCTTGCGCTCTCGCTTGCTCGCTCGCACTTTGGATTGCTATCTCACTCTAGTGTGGATATCGATGATCCTTACCGTGGCAGCAGTCCGCGAATGGTGCTGGCTGTCATGGGCGGCGCCATCAGCAGCTCATCCATCATCAGCTCCGTATCATCGTCGTCGTTCAGCGAGGTGCTCGACTTGGTGGGTGACTGCAGGATAAGTCTGATTAGGTTGCTTGGAATCGGGAAGGGCTCAATCACTTACCGAGTGTGTATTCTCCGAGTTGATCAGCTGCATGTCGTCGTTGTCTCCTCCACTGGTGGGCGTGCCCCAGACCTCCTCGCCACTGGTGGCGCCCGAGGTGCACTCGTCCATCTGCTCGTCCGTCTCGGAGGCCGTCTGGTTGGCTCCCGACTGGGCCTGCTGCTGCTGGTCGTTGGCATTCCAGCGAACCAAATACTTGTCAATGAAGGCGCGTGACTCCTCGAAGAAGGACATTTTGTCGGTGACGAAGGCGCCGGCTCGATTCGTCCATGCGCCACTGGCTAGCACATCGCCATTGGTCAGAGTGACGCTCGAGCAGTTGGCCGTCAGCTCATGTAGATTCTGAGCGAGCGCCTTGTCGGCGGTGGCATCATCCACATCGTCGTCGTCGTCGCCATCGTCGTCGTCATCACCATCGTTGTCGGCCTCGTGCTCCAGCTCCTCGTTGAGGCCGTTCTGCGCATAGGGTTCAAGGTCGTCGTCCAGCTCGTCGGAGGGCAACTTCTCCAGGCTGGACATGGTGCCGAAGCGGCGCAGCGCACTGCTCATGGGCCGATATGGTGGCTCCTCCTCCAGTGGCGACTCGTCGCACGAGTCCTCCGGTATATTCTCAATAATCGCCTGTCTCGGCTGCTTGGTTGCCGTGGTCGTCACCTGATCCATGCCCGTCGTACCTCCGCTATTGTCCCACACGTGCGTGCTGGTCTTGGTGAGCACCGCATCCGGGGTGGGCGGCACCACAGCTATGGTGGGTGGAGTCGTTTCCTCTGTCTGCCCGCACAGCTTGGCAGCCGGCGCGAACTGCGCCAGTCCGATCAGCATCAGTGATAGCTGCTCATCCTCCTGCTGCTGCTGTTGTTGTTGTTGCTTTTGCTGCTGCTGCTGCTGCTGCAGCTGCACCGAGCTGGTCTTCTGCTTGGGTGACTCCAGCAGCTTGCAGGTCTGCTGCTCCATCTTGTCCGGCGCCAGCTGGCTGAAGTCATCCGGCGTGCAGCGACAATGGCAGGTGCTGGCGTTGGATTTGGAGCTGCGCTCGGTGTTACGCATTATGCGAGCCGTTTCCGTTATAGTCACAACGGCCTTCACCTGCTGACGCACTGGCTCCTGGCACAGCTGGGCCACGACTCGAGTGCGCCTGGGTGGCGGCGGCGGCTTTGGCGAACCCGATGCTGATGCGGAGGCGGAGGCGGAGGCGTTGGCAGAGGCGGAGCAATGACCATTCGGCAGTGGCTGCGCCGTCTCTAGAACTCGTAGCTTGGCGCTGCTGCTGCTGCTGTTGGGCATTGCATTGACGCTGTCATCTGTCGCCTCTGATTGGGACAGCGACAGTTCGTCGGTGATTAGTTGGGCCACATCGCTCTCCGTGTCGCCGGTCTCGCGCCGGCTACTGCTAGCGACTACCTTCGAGGACAGCTCCCCGGTGATGGTGCTGCTGGAGATGCTGGTCACGCTGCCGGTGCCCGTTCCACTGCCAGCGACAACTGCGGCCGTTCCGGCTGCCCCAGTGGCAGCTGTACCGTTCAGCTTGCAGCAGCGGTTCGGCGAGGACTGACTGTGCTGCACCTTTAGCGAGTTGCATAGCAGCGAAGAGCCGCCTGCCCCACCCGCCTCGGCTGTAGCCGAGCCACGCCCCGCGCTGCCGCTGGCTGCGCTCTGCTGGCAGTTCTTATGGCAGTGACGGCACACCGCCAGCTTGTCGAGCACAATGGGACTGGAGCGCACGGTGATCTAAGCGAATGAAGCGGCAAACCAAATACCAGATCTAGCAATACGTTCCACATGGATACAAGCTACTACAATAGAGATGGGCGAAGGCTACGCAAAAGGCAGCTTAAATGAACAACAATTCTTTACAATACCTATTGATGGGAACTCATGCTTACTGTTCATCTTCACATATAGGTCTAATATAGCTGATCTGATATACATACTCCAATTACAAATCGAATTTAAATTTATCCTCGATCAATTCAGTAATGATTGATTACAATTAATCAATACATTTTTCAACTGCAATAATTTCAACTCAAGTCTATAGTAAACCTCAGATATTGCCAGAGGCAACTGGAATAACAACTTGGTCTATAGAATCCAGAGCAGCTATACAGATAAAGAATTCGCTTTCTTCGAAAACTTTCTTAAAGTCCTATACCTACTTTCAAAAACTACCCATCCATTACAGTCTTGGGAATTGGTTTTCATTTGATACCGCTGATAAAATTATTTCTTTGGAATACCCTCATATCTCTTATCAGCTTATCTAGCAATACTCATCAGCTCATAAGTACTTGGTTCTTCCACAAGATCATGATATCATATACATATATGCAGTATATGAACCTGTGATCCTAAATTCTTTATCTGCAATTTACTTTTTCAATCAGCATCTTACGCCCATCTCTAGAGCCAAACAAAACATACTACGATAAGACTTGCCTCACTCACCTGGCTATCGGAGGTGGTGCTATGCGATTGGCTGATCTGGCTGGTCACCACCTCAGCCTCGGAGTAGATGTCTGAGGTGGCGCTCATGCTCATGCTCAGCTCCTCGACGCCGCTCAGGCGCTTGCCTCCGAAGTTGGGCTTGGCGGAGAGGCCACCCATCTCCTTGGCCAGGTTGAGCTCCTTGGTGCGTTTCTCCAGCTGCTGGCGTGTCCAGTAGATGATGCGTTCGTCCTGCTCGCTGTCGCTGTTGAAGATCAGCTGCTCGTCCTCGGCGCTTATGTTCTCCTGGGAGCGTGCAATGGCCGCCAGTCGTGCCTGCTGCTGCTGTTTGTCCAGCTGACCCTTCATCCAGTTGGCCAGGTGCAGGGCGCTCGACTTCGGCGTGCCTGTCTTATTCAGGATGCGGCACTTCTCGTCGATCAGCAGCTCGATCTGCTCGACGGCATGGCCATGGCCGTGGCCAAGACTGGGGCCGCGCTGCTGTAAGATGCGCTTGGTTTAGCTTGAAGCTTTAAGCTTGAGTTGACCTAGCTATACCCCGCCCCGTCCCGTACCGCCCTAAACCAACCGCAACCACCACCCAGACGCACAACCACAACCACACAGAGCTGCAGCTGCCCGACGTTGATTGCAAATTAAAAATTTGTGATGGGCTCAAATTAATATCAAAATTTTGCTTAATTTTTCGCTTTTAACTTATTGTTTTGCTCTTAACTTTTTTTTAAGTATTTTCAGCTAGTTATTTGTTGCTTGTCTTTGGCATTTTAGGTTTCATTTGGGCATATTTCAGTATATTTATTTTGAATTTTTAGTATTTATGTTGGCTTTGCTATCGAGAAACAGAAACAATAAAAACACGCGATCTGTGGTCAGAGCCATCTTTGATTAAAAACGCTTGCACTTGCAGAGGTTCAGGCTGCGGTAACGATAACGATAACGATAACGATAAATAACAAATTGAAGCATAAATCATAAGTATGAAAGTAGAAGCGACAGAAGTATTTTGCAATGGAACTTAAACTAAACTAAAATTGAGGCCATCACAATTTTTAATTTATCAATTTTATTATTTTTTAGTTTTAGTTTTTCTTTTTTTTTTTGCTGGTCAAAACAATTTTGAGCGCAGGATGAACCGGGACCGGGAGAGAATATATATATATTTTTTCGGAATATTTAGAATAGTTGTTGGGCAACGTACAGAGTGGTACAAAGTGAGTGCTCGGTGGGTTTGTTTTTTATTGGTTGGAGAATTGTTTTTTTTTTTTTTGTAGGAATTGAAATAAAAAGAACATCACAAGCGTTTTTAGTCAAAGACTTTTTCGGTTTTTATTATTCATCGTTTCTCAACTCAACTGAACTCAATTGAACTAATCTTAACTCATCTCAAATCATCTCATATTCGTGTAAATCTTGCACTTTGCTGGCAACTCAAAAATGTCTAAAAAGGCAAATGAAAAGTTTTTCTTTAACATATTCTAGGTGAGCATTTGTCACACTATGCGTGGCAAATGTCGATATATATATATATATATATATATATATATATGTACTTTGTATATATGAAAGTTTACATAATAGGTATATAGCTTAATGCGAAAGGGACAATACAAATAATCTACGGCTATGGCAACACAAATTTGCTCACTAGGGCGCCGCGTACACGTGGCGTATGCGCGATAATTCGTTTTGGAAGGCCATTTCAGCCAGCTATATATAGGTGTGTGTTTGTGTGTGTGTGTGCGAGATTGTATCAAATCAATGCATGTGTGCTGATGCGTGTTAAATTTCGTGTGTGCTTAGATTATATCAAATTAGAGCTCAGCGCAATGCAGTCGCAGCTATTCAGGTCACAGTGGTCTAAGCACTTTTTTTTCTTTTCTTTATGAGCACATACATATATCAAACACGGTTGTTCAAAATGAATGAATGAAAGTGTCAAAGACGCAAAAGTCCAGATATCATATCAATTTTAGAGAAACTTGCTCAATTACTTTGACGAAAGAAAGTTGTAAATTTTGCAGATTCGAATCAATCGAAGTTTAATACTATTAATGCTACATAAAAAAAATTGGAGCTACATTATGAACAAATAAAAAATGTTCTAATAATTTTCTTAATGTTAATCGAAAATGTAGCCAGCAAATATCTATACAAATTTGGCAAACATTTTCTGAGCTGCTGACAAGAATTTAAACTCAGGAGAAAGAGAGAGAGGGAGAGAGAAATATATATGAAGTAAGTTGACAAACAAAGTTATAAATGTCATTGTGACTTTCAAGTTTTGTTAGCAACAAGAAACTTTAACTCTAGACAACACAGAAGGGTCTAATGAATCGCATATGTAACTTGCCCTAAAAACTATGCTACATTTTGTTGCAAATTATAAAAACTTTAATTGCAAACATGACTCAGCTGAAGTGTTAATTTCTCTGTGGGCAAATGAAGGCTACAAAGTAGTTGGCATGCAAAATGCAAATTTCTATACATGTGTGTGTGTGTGTGTCTGTATGTGTGTGTGTTTGTTGAATTACGACTTAGCACACAAGGCAACATAGTGCGAGTCATAACAGTAAATAATTGACAATGACATCTTTATCAGATATCCATATATAGTATATATATGTATAACAGCTATATAATATATATAGAAAGACAATTAGTATTATGTACCACTGATTATCGCTAAGTAACATCGATTTTCGCTAAGTGTACGTCTGAACGCCGAAGACTGAGCAAAGATTGTTACAGTTACAGTTATATAGCTAGCGTATATATAATATATGTATAAATATATGTGTGTATTTATGTATGTGTGTGCGTGTGTGTGGAGTACTATGTACACAGGGGAAGAGCGGTAGAGAATTATTAATGTAAAGGAACAAGATAAAGACATGAATCGTGTGTATATAACCTACAAAAAAAAATTATGGCAGCGCATATTTATCTTTTGATTTTCCTCTTCTTTTCATTTTTGGCTAAGGGTTTAACTTAAATTTAAATATAGGAATTCGAATTGAACTAGGGACATAATTTTAGTTTAGTAATACATAGAGTAACAACAACAATAACAACAATAGTTTCGTATCGATTATAAGTTCAAAATTTCAATTTGGCTTTTGCTACAAAATGGAAGCATTTTTTTAGGTAACATATTTGGTTTTGTTTATTATTTTGGTTTCTAATTTATATCTCAATTTTATCTTTAAGAACGTTGGCAAAAAACATTTCAAATCGAATGAATAAGACGATTTATATGAATAGTTAAATATGATTATAAAACAGAGATTTAATAATTTTATATATATATAGATATATATGTATGATCGCATTATCCCTGCTGTTGGAGCGTATTTTCTCTATATATTTGTATGTACATATGTATATGTATATATTAAATGGGCTATGTATGTGTATATTTGACTATCTAGGGGCATATTAACTACTCTAGTAAATACTAAAGACTATACTTTACTATGTACGAATTGCTTTACTCCAGTATTACATACAGACACATCGGCATAAATATCAACCAAGATCTTTTGCTTTTCGTGAAATTTACACTCAATTGGCTATGGACGATACGCATAGACGAATACAAGAACGAGTACAATACAGTATATATAGATTTACTAGTAAATATATATATGTATATATATAGTTTTGATCGAAATGTTACGTTGAATACACTCATTTTGTATATATAGAAAGAAATAACGATTACGATTACGATTACGATTACGATTACTATTAGTATTACGATTACGATTACGATTACGATTACGATTACGTACTTAGCATTGAGTATACTCAAGCAGTGTTCATATATATGTATATAATAATAAATTTGTTAGCATTAGTGCAATTTACAAAAGATAATTCACATTTGATTATCAAAAAACCTGTACAATATTGATAATATATACATATATGTATATATAAGACCTGAATACCAAAGCCAAGACAAATAATTATTTATCAATCTGATCGATCGCAGAGAATTGAATTATAACTCCTGAATTGTATCTGTATATTGTTAATCTAAAAATCGCAGCTCTCTAATTGCGTTTACTGTGCCAGTGGCCGTCACAGTTATCTTCCATAAGGCATTCATTAAATAGATCACACTCATTTGCTCAATTGCTAAGGATCGTTAGGTGGATCGCGTGTGGAACGTATTTGAAAGCGTTGTCGAATCGGTCGCAAATATTACACCCCCCTTTCACACAGTTTACTCTGTGTAGTACCCACGTGGAGTCTAAGGTGGAACGTGGAACCCATGTGTGTTGTATAATAAGTAGTATGGAATCTGGGTAAAATAGAGCTTCCAGCTTGAATATCGCATTAGGCGGCATGGAATATATATGGATTCCATGTGGAACCCACGTTGAACCTATTCTAATTGCAGTTTAATACAAGTGGAACCTGTGTGGAATCTGTGTGGAAATATATTTTGCTTTGGTATACAAAGCACCAAAGTGACAAGAACAGGGCAGAAAAGATAGGGATTGACTGAGAATTGAAGTTTTAGCTAAAAGTCAGGTTAGAGTAAATCAGTTGGGTGGTTATCTAAGCTCATTTTCAGTTAAAGGTTCCGCTTGTGTGCGTGCGTGGGGGTGGCTATGGCTATGGCTGTGGCTGTGGCCTGGGTCCGTAGCCGTGTCGGTTAACAGCCAAAAGTCAAATCACAGATCCAAGGAATCCGGCGGCGTTGGCTTGGTGGGCAGCATGCCAAATGGATCGTCTACAGCGACAACGCTATCATCATCGCTGTCATCGTCAAGATCCGTTTGGCCGATGTTACCATCACCAGCTCTGACGCCGCCGGCGCCCACATCATCGCCCAGAAAGATGCACTCTTCCACATCCGTGTCGTAGCACGGATCCAGATTCACCTCGTTCAGCTGCAGATCCAGCTCCAACAAATCCCAAGAGCCGCCGAACTCGGCCAACGGTATATTGGCCACCGATGCCACGTCGGCCGTTGTCGGCGGCACAAAGTCATTGGAGAAGGCATCCGAGTTGCACACCAGCGAGCTGGGCGAAAGATTGGGCGTGGGCGTATCGGGCGTGGTCAGCGTGGAGACCTGCTGAACGACATGCGTGGACTCGTCGATGAACGAGCGACCCACCGAGCTGAGACTGAACTCGAGCAGCTTCTGCGCGTGCGTTGCCACCGACATGGCAGACGAGGCAGCGGGTTCGCTGCTCGCCTCCGGTATAGCCGTTAGGCATTTGCTGCTGGCAGTGGCACTGGGCAGCGACTGCGTCTGCGACTGTGACTGCGTGTGGGCGGTCAGGCTGACGCTGCTGCTCAGACAGGAGCTGTTGGTGTTGAACCGGCGCAGGCTGCTGTCGCCGCCAATGCCAGCAACACCACCCACACCATTGGGCATGGAGCCGCCGCAGCTGTTGGTGTGCGCACGCACGCCTCCCGTCAGCCGGGCGGGCGAGTTGGTGCGGGAGGGCAGCGAGGATGTCTGAGTGCTGGCCGTGATGCGGGCATGGGCATGAATCGGCACAGTGGCCGAAGCGTGACTGGGATGGGGCGTCGGCACCAGCGAACTGGCCAGACGCTGCAGATTCTCATAGGAATCGGCGCTGTCCAGTCGCTTACTGCGAAAGAGACGCACCTGCTGTTTCTGCTGCTGCTTCAGATTGATGCTGTCCAGCGAGGGCAGCTTCATCGATCCCATCGATGCGGACGTCATTCCAATGTCGCTTAAGGGCACCAGCGTGTTCAACACATCCGGCGAGTCCAGCGGGCTGGACAGAGGCGTCGAGCCCAATGCGGCATTCACCAGAAAGCTATTGGTAAAAGGAAAGGCAAAACGGAATCGGTTAAAGGTTCGGTTGATAGAGCAATTGGAAAAGATTGATATGATATTAAGTTATACTTCTTAAAATGGCACCTATTTTTAGAAAACTGAATATTGTCGACAACTTTAAAAGCTGCCGACATATAGTTATCGGAAATTGTATCACTCTTTGTGGGTTAGCATTTTTCGATACAAGAGTTGCTACGAATTGTTATCCGCTTGAAAATGGATGCATCTTTGTGTCGTCGCAAGAAAAAAAGCCTAGATGGAATCCTACAAGACCTGTTTAAGCACCTTATGTTAGGTATATAAATTGTCAAGTAAAGAATTAGGTCTTTAATAACCCAATGGGTAAGATATTGGGCAGGAAGACCGAAGTTTAACAGATAGGTAAACACTTAAGTATGTTTTCACATCGCATTGGGAAGAAAATGCATTACCCATCAGGGAACAAGGAGGTTAGACCCCAAAAGACTCTTCTTATTGTATATTCGAAAATCTATAGAATTAATACAAAATGTATCTGGAAGTGAAATAAAATTAGAGCCAGAACTCACATTTGACGCTGTAAAAGATTCTGCCAGACAGCTTTCAGCTCCAGCGAGGGTGCACGCAGGATAAGGCTCTTTCGCCTGGCACCCCGCTTCGGCGTGCGGGTTAGATCCGGTGCACAATATCCTGTAGGGCTTTCGGCCAAACGGCCATTAGGATCGACAGTCAGACGGAATTCAGTGGCTGTGGATAATAGAGATGATTGACATGACATTGAAAATAAGCAAAGAAAACAAACTCTAAGTGAAATCTTTAGCCTTTGCTTCCACTCACTTTTCTTGCGCATGTGAAAGCAGGAGTCGACGACGTTAGCTATGGGAATGGGCTCCTCGGTGATGAAGAGGACGCGATCCCGACTGACTTTGGCGAACACAATGATGTCGCTAAAGAGCAGCGTCCAGTAAGGCTTTATCGAGCGACCCTCGACGCGCGACAGATCTCCGCCGAAAATCCACTGGCGGCCCTGCACGGCCAGCGTAAAGGGCTTGCACTTGGTGAACACCATGCGGGACTCCAGGTCCTGCAGGGTCAGAAGCGGACGACCCTCTCCCAAGGGCTCCATCAGGCCGCTGCTAACGGTTATCTCGCGGTAGGCGGCTTGCAGCTCACCAATCACAGTAGTGAAGTTCTTGTGCTCCTCGGTGTCCACGTGGCAATTGCTTGCTAGCAGCTGCATCAGCTTCAGTATCTCCCTGAAGTGCTGCAGCGGTCGGTGAATAAACATGGTGAGATCGGGCCGCCTGCGGGGCACAGGTGGCTCGGTGATGAAGGCTACAAACTCGGATCCCGTCTGGCGGGACTTGTTCACCAGAACACAATCAGCTCGCTTGATGCCATTGCAGTACTTCTTGTAGGCGGCACAAATCGCCGTCGTCTTCGATAGATAGACCCTCGAGGCGAAGTTCATGTGCGGCTCCTGCTCCTGTTCATTGCTGCACAACTGCTCCAGTATGTCCTCTGCAATGCGCAGCAGCTCATCAATGTTCTGAAACAGCGTCCGATGATCGTTCGGCGATATTAGATCCTTCCGTTCCTGCAGTGGCTGCACAAACCGTTGCAGTCCAAAATGAAGCGCCGCCGTAAAGTTCTGCTCCCGACTGATGAGCTGCAGCAGAAAGCGTCGACGATTATCCGTTATGGGCACAATAGACTGCATCGATGCATGACCAGAGACAATGAGAGATACAGAGAGAGAGAGAGAGAGACAGAGGGAGAGAGAGAAGCATAGAGGATTTCGTTAGCTTAACTAAAATTCTAGCTTGAGCTTGTGCTACTTGAGTATCGGTTCGAGAAACAAGTCAAAATATTTCGATTTCCCGGAACCTATAAGCTGATTGGATTCCGGACTGCTGACTTTCCTGTACGTGAGCTTATCTACTCAAATGTGTTTTATTCATATGCTAAATCTGAACTCTTAGCAATAAATCTTAAAGCGATAGTATAAACAAGTAGGAAACGTCAGTATATCGTCTTTTCCAACTCAACCTTGAGTCCGCTAAGCTAACTATACTAATACCCATTTAGTTACCTTTACTCTGCTGACTGGCTGATACTCACATTTCATTTGACATAGTTCATTAAACAGCTTTTGGATTGAGTTGTTCTGATTGTAACTGAGACCTTTAACCCAAAGCCTAAAACTATGCAAAGCAAAAGGAAGAAAAACCAATTAAAATGGCAATTAAGAGAACGAAAACAACTCGTGGGAGCTCCCCCCCCACCCCACCTCGCGAATGAAACTTAAAACCTTCGTCAACGCAAGCGAGGCAAAGCAAAAACAATAGTAAAAGCAAATAAAACCGAAAAAAAAACTTTATTGTCAAGCAAGGGGTGAGGAAGTTCGCGACGGGTTTAAGGGGGCACAAAAAAAATTGAGACATATATATAGGAAAATATATCTATATATATATTCGCAGGGAAAAAACTTAAACGTTAAAACTTAACAATAATGCGCTAAACATATGTACAAAGAGCAAAGACTAAGGCAAATACAAAAAAAAAAAATTGAAAAAAAAAATATTCAAGCATATTTCATAAGTAAAGACAAATTCAATAAGAAACAGCTAAATTTAGCAGCGGATAGGGTGGTCGTGTGTGGCTAAGTGGCTGAGTGATTGAGTGGTTGAGTGATTGGCTGGTTGGTGTTAGACAATGACGCCCTTGCCTACCTCCTTGCTGAACGTGACCTGGGGCAGGTGCAGCCGGCGCTTAGCCGCCTCGATGGAGGAGGTAGTGCCGGAACAGGCGGTGGCGGGCCTGGACAGGGTGCTGCCCAGCAGCTGGGGACGAACGCTGGCGGTGCGCGGCTGCGGCAGCACAGTGGCTGTCTGCTCCTCCAAGCCAAAGAGCTGCTGTTGGCTGCGCAGCTGCGACAGCTGTTGACTCTGGCTAACGCTGCCTGTGCCTACGCCTGTACCGGGGGCTAAGGCTGTCGCTGAGACGGTGCTGATGGTGGTGGCATTGGTGGCCATGTTGGCGCCCGCGCCTGACCTTCTGAATATCTCCAACGTTAAGGACGAGCCCTGCGATCGTATCAAATTCAGAACATCAGCCTCGGGCATCGTAACCACATTGTGCTTGTCCACAAAGATGACGTAGTCGCCCGGCAGTATGCCGCAGTGATCCGCTGAGAGGCCCGCCTCTACCTTCTCCACGCGCGGCGGATGCGTCCACACAATGGAGAAGCCAAATCCTCGCTCCTCCGTCCGGGTCAGCCTCTTGGTCATGGTAAACGGCGTTCGTCCCGTCTGTTGACGGCTGGCGCTGCTGTTGCCCGGCAGCGTCGAGCAGCGCCGAGTACCATTACTGCCGTTCAAGTGATTCGCATTGCTGGCATTGGCATTAGCATTGGCGTTCGCATTCGCAGTGGAAACAGCATTCGCATTGGGTGCATTGCCCGAGGTGGCCGCGTTGCCTGTGTTGCCCGTGGTGCTGTTCGCATTGCCATCGGCGGGCGGATCCAGTTCGAGGAAGCGCAAGAACAGATTCTCATCGGCATCGCGCTGGTGCAGCGCCTTCTTGCTAAGCACCATTGTCGGCTGCTGCAATGCATCCTCCTTGCCATTGCCCAAAGGACCGCCGGCGGCAGTCATGCTATCGATGCTGATGCTGATGACATCATCGCTCAGCAATGCCGTAGTTGTAGCATTCGGTTTCACTGTGGCCGCCATCGTTGACATCTCAACTGCTGCGGGTCTTGCTGTAACAGGCGCTCTAAGCTGCTCCTTCACCTGCTCCTGCGGCTTCTTCTCAATGGGCTGCTCCTCTGCACGGCTTGTGGGCGTTGCGTTCGCTAGGACGTGAGGTCTGCTGCTGCTGCTGCTGCTGCTGCTGCTGCTAGTCCTGCGGCAGCTATGAAGGCATCCCTGCGAGTGTAGCTTGTAGGATCCAGTTGCGCCAAGGCTCTGCTGCACTAAGGCGCTCAATGGAAATGTGAGGCAACCGAGGAACTCGCTTCGTCTGCGAACATGAAATTTAATGAAATTGAAATTGAATGTCAGTCAGTGGAAGGTCTTCTCATATGGAAAAAGCGTGCATGCAAGCTGAGACAACAGCTCTGGCGTGTGCCTAATTAGATTCTGGAGCCACTTTGAGTCTGACAGCAGCTACTCATATATATTATACTATGTAATGGGACTCTAAACCTTCTCTTTGAGTTTATTATATTACAGAGTTGATTTACATATCCCAACTAGCTCACGACTGACAAATAGAACTCTGCTGCACCAGCCGATAGAAAGCGAGAGAAAGAGAGGTGGT
Source organism: Drosophila buzzatii (assembly GCA_035045845.1). Taxonomy (NCBI): domain Eukaryota; kingdom Metazoa; phylum Arthropoda; class Insecta; order Diptera; family Drosophilidae; genus Drosophila; species Drosophila buzzatii. The sequence goes on along the minus strand of JAWNOS010000105.1, from coordinate 1,529,649 downwards.
CCAACTAGCCCCACTATAGATAATAGCCTGACTAGGTCGAAAACACAAACGATTAATAGAAAAGATACGCTGGACTAATAGAGCAAGCCGAAGGTAAATTGTACAAAATAAAAGATATTGCAGATAGCAATATCCAATGCTTTGCGCTCACTAATGCCAAGCGGAAGTTGACCTTTTCGATGAAGGTCCAAGTCTGGCCAATAATGATTCCAACCATTTGGTCAAGGGCAACTAACTCGGCTGACTAGAGTCCTGTCCCAGGACTCTGACCAGAAATAGTTTCAATGACGTCTTATGAGATTAGTTTTTTGGACGCTTTGCGTCACGTTGCATTACCATTTTGTTTACTATTTTTACACAAACACTCCCCCCACCCCCCTTTCTCCTCTTTCCATCCACCCCTCCTTCTCTCTATATATCTCTCTCTCTCTCTCGCTCTCTTTTTCTATTGCTCTGTCATTGCTCGTAACACTTCCGCCCCCACCTTGGCAGGCTACAGCTGCGGTACGTGACATAAATCAATTAGCGCCAACTAAGCTGTCATGGCTTGGCATTCCCACAGATCCACTACGCAGCGATATGTCGGCTGTGGGTGAGGGCATGAGGACGCGGGAGGCGGGACGAGAGTGAGCCCCGGAAATGCGCCTCTGTCTTCCTCTTCTTTGACTGGTGCTCTAGGTCTGTCCGCTTTGAATTTTGCCCGCGCGTATTTGGGTCAGTTTTATTGATTTTCATTTGCTGCAGCAGCGCCAAAGTTGTGCGATTGCAATCGCAACTGTGTCTGATGGACAAGCGCTGGAAGGCGGCCGAAACGCTCAAGGGGCAGGACGATAGCAGCGGCAAGGACTTGGGGCCCTTTCGATTTTCGGCAAAGCTCGCCCGCGCACGCCAGGGTAAAATATAAGCAAAAAAATAAACACAAATGGGGCCAGTGCATTAAAAATGTAGCAGCCTGCGTAGCTAGTTGCGACAGAAACTGTTGCCACCTGCCTCACCACACCTTGCCGCACCTCGGCTCGCCTTTTCTATGGACGGCACAGTTAACCCTTGCCACAGGCCCATCAAAACGGAAAATGAATTATTTAGCGAACAGTCGTTAGGCAAATTTACTTAAAATGCTTAACGAGGCATTTGCAAATAGACGACAACAAGGAGAACTATTTTTCAAATGCTTTCATTATGCATGCATAACAAATGTGCCAGCTGTGTATGTGTGACTGTGTGTGTGTGTGTGTGACTGTGTGTGTGTGACTGTGTGTGTATGTGTGCAGGTGTGTGTTGTCCCAGGTGTGCATTTAACTAACTGCCTGCTTCAATTAGCCAGGAAATGCCATTGGCTCTGACCTGTGGCCATTGCATAATGTGGAGTGCTTATCGATTTGACATAAACGCAAAAAACGATATGAATGACCAAATGTGTAAATGCGTGCATGACGGAATGACGATGTGATGAAACGAATGACGGTTTGCATGAGCAGGCCAGCTGCCGTGTCCTTGAATTTCAATTAACTTGGCCACTGAGCGCGTTGCTAACTACACTCACACGCAAGCACACACGCACACGCACACACAGAGCAGAGCGAGGCACAATTATTTAGCAGCATGCCTAAAATTATGCTACACAAAAAAATTCACATACTAGCACGCGCACACGCCCGCTGGCTGGCTGGCTGGCTGGCTGGCTGGCTGGATGGCGGGCACGCACACAGAAACAGTTATATAATTTTGTGTTGCATACTTTTAGCTGGCAGCGCAAAAGGCAATTACAGCACTGCCAACATACCAAAGAGTGTTTGCATTTAAATAAACACACTCACACACACTCACGCACACAAGCACTGAGAGCGTGTGGCACACGCTTGCAATTGTTTGTGCACAAAGTGGGCAACAAAACAAAAAACAAAAAATACAAGAACTATGTAAAAAACTGTCACTAAACTAAACATCTAACTGCATTGAATAATAATTATTGTTTTTGTTGTTGTTGTTGTTGTTGTTTCTGTTAGTTCTGTGAATAAGCACACACTTTTTAGCATTTGTTGTGGAAAACAGTTGGAGCACGCCGTCCGTCGTTGCGTTTCGTTCGCTGCGTGTGTTTCTTGCCGCAGCAGCGTCGTCGTTGCCAGCCTCTGCGTCTTTTTGCGTCTGCGTCGCGCGAGCTGAATACTCGAACTGAGCGCAGCTTTCACGTCGAACCGAACCGAACCGTACGAAACGAAACTAAAACAGTCCAACGAGAGCAAGAAGAAGAAGAAGAAGAAGAAGCAGAAGAAGAGGATGTGGCAGAGGAGGAATAACACAACGGCAACCTAAAAATTAAAGCCCAGGCAAACTTTTTACAGTTAGCTGGAAAGCGGCCTAGAGACAATTGCGGTTCGCAGCGCATGCGTTGGATGTGCGCCATATGAAAGCATATGTATGTGTGCGTAAGTGCATGTGTGTGTGTGTGCTGGAAATCGCTTCAGAGCTAGTTCAAGCCCGCCCACCCCAAACTCTCTCCGCCCGCTGCGGGCGCTGCGTTTGTTTATGTGCAGGAAATGCACAATGGCAAAGTGTGCTACAGGAAAACGTTACAATTAGGCTGAGACACCCTGCGTCACTGCCTCCGTCGTGGCCTCCGTCTCGTCCGTTGGCAGTGTCTCAGACGCTGTCGCTGCCTTTTGCCTGGCATATCCTCAGCTTAGCATTGTCCTCGCCATTGGGGGTGAATGACACGCGCTCATATATGACAGACAGGCGACAGCAGACAGCAAACAGCTTTCGATATGATACTTGTTTGGCTGCTGATAGCTGCTATTGACCTTACTCGTACTCACTTCAAATGCCGATCCCGATGCCAAACGGCCAGCTGCAGCGCGGCTGTTGTTGGCGTCGATGTCGATGCCGTTGCCGTTGCCGTTGTCGTTGCCTGCAGCATAGCATCCTGCACATGGTAGCTAAAGCGCTCATCAAAGTACGGACGACTCGAGTGCCGATGGACGGCCGTGCGCTGGAATCGACTCGAGTTCGAGTTTGAGTTTTCGCTGCTCCCGTTGCCGTTGCTGTGGCCGTTGGCTGCGATGCCGGAAAGCAGCGCCACCTTGACGTATGCATTGATGCTTCCTGCGCCATGCAATCGCTGCAGATCACGGCAGCGTATAACTGTAAAGGAAAATAAATATACGTTCAGTTTTTTCGCTGAATTTAAAGATGTTTTTGGGTCAACTCTATTTTAGTCAACTAAATTCTCAAGAGGACATTTCACATTAATAATTTGAGTATGAAACAGCTCACTATTGATTTCTATTAATTTCAAGTATTCCTGATTCTCATAGAACAGATATTTGATTATTGATTAATTTATTTATTATGCAAAATTAATTGTTTTATTCCTTTTCAGATCAACTAGTATAAGAGAACTTGCATGGCTATATTTTTTTTTTATTTAAGTAATCTACATTGTGAAGGCTAATTTAATTGCTCCGCTGTTTCATTCCATTGTTCCAATAACTAAACTATGTTGCGGAAATCAAAATTGGAAAGCTTTAAGCTTCAGGCAAGCATTTCTCGTGTTTCATTTCAATGCTTCACTGTTTCATTCCATTACTATATAATAAATTATAAAATGTTTGATTTGAGGAGTGAGAAACGATGAAATGAACATTGAAGAGCGTTTCACTTCAAGCAAATATTTCTTTTATTTCATTTAATTCCATGTCCACTGTTTCATTCCATCGTTTCAGTTGATAAAATTGGCATAAAATAACATTTAAATTTAGGCTAATAATTCTCTTATGACAATTTACTGTTCCACTGTTTCATTCCATTGTTCCCAAAAGAAAAAAATATATCAGTAAATCTAGATTTCGTAAATCAATTATCTATATAGACGTCTAACTTGGGAACTTCTAATTCTTATTCTATCAGGACAAAATGGATTATGTATAGGGATAGGGTAGTTGAGGAGGGGGACTCTGGAACTCACCATGTACATTTAATTGCTGGTGATGGGCATCGTAAGCGATGCTCAAGTCGATGCTGCCACGGGGATGAAACTCGCCGCTGCTCGTCGGATTGGAATTGGAGGCCGAGTTGGAGGAGGCGCCCGAGACGCAGGAGGCCATGGAGCCACGCTTGGCAAAGTGCTCCTCATCCTCCAGATCGCTGGACGTAGAGCTCGAAGAGGAGAAGCTCAGGCAACGCTTGATGCTGGGTATATGCTCCAGGCTAGGCGGCTTGCTCTGCCCAAGGCTCTTTTGGCTCTCGACTGCGGTCGAGACATTGACTGTGGCTGCAGATGATCCTGCTGCTGCTGCTGCTGCTGCTTGTTTTTGTTGATTCTTGCGGCGCACCACGCGCTGCCGCTTCAGGTGTGTGGGCGTGCGCACCTCCATCTCGTGGACGCTGCTCTCGCTCCACTCGCCGTCGCCAGGCGTCGAAGCTATTGTCGCCGCCGTCGGCGCTGCTGTCTGATGCTTGCAGCGCACCTCCTTGCGCGCCGACTCAATGATAGCATCCAGCATACGATCGAGAGTGGTGTCGCCCATGCGCGAGGACGACAACTGTGAGTCCTCCAGACCGCCAGCTGCACCGCCTACAGCGCCGCCTAGACGTGGCAAGCAGCGCAGCGCTGCCAACTGCGGCGTAGCCTGACGCGGTCCGCTGCCCTCGCTGAAGCTGCGCCGCTGCGGACTCTTGCCGTGCACATTGCTCAGATCCTGCAACGCGATCAGGCTGCTGTTGCCGAAGGGGCTGCTCATGAAGTGGACGCCAAAGTTCTCCTTGTTCGCATCGCCGCTGGCATTGCGACGCCTGCCGCGCGTCTCCTCGACGCCGCTCGTGCTGGAGTGCCGATGCATGCGTGTCATGGTGGGCATGTCCTGGCCAAGGGAGAGAGAGCGGATTAGAGGCATTGCAGAGCTTTTCATTGATAAAAGTCTTAAAAGAATCCTGGGATGGCTGCAAATCTAAAGCGTAATCAGAAACTTGAAGAGAAGCTTTTCATTTACGAAAATATGCTGAAAATGTCCAAAAGCTCTAAAAGCCCTCAAATAATGTTTTGATGATGGGATGCTGGTGCTGTTGAAATCCAGTCTATAATGTCACTGATTGGGAAGCGTTTGATAAATGCAACTAGCCTTAAAATAATTTGAGCATGTATGGAAATATTAGCAACATTTTGAAGCTTTTCTCATTTTATCTGGAATATCTATTTTATGAAAAGCGTAAGCTTTTATGAGGCGATGACCACAAATGGTATCTCTTAGCTCAAGTTGAAGCTTTTCAAAGATGAAAATCTTAAATTTAATCTTGGAAGCTTTTGCTATACCCACTTCGTATGCTTTACGAATACTTGTAATAAGTTTATACCAACTTGAAGATCGTTTTATCAATCATCACTTATAGGTATTAGAGATATTCCCACATTCCCTTTCGGCTTCTGCAGAGTTCTCAATGCTTCCCTTTAGTCACATTCAGATATTCTACAAAAATCATCTTTTCTTGCCATTTGCAGCCATTACAGTTATTTTATTAAAGCTAAATTGAATCGTTTATGTATCAGACGATAAGATCTTGATCATGTGAAAGGTGGTTGAGCATAGTCGAGTTGCTATCTGGGCCAAGACATGCAGCTGGCGAGCGAGTTTTCGTTTTGCATGCAAGCTGGCTGACAAAATAAAGAACACGCTATATATGTTAATATATATATTTATATATATATATATGAGTATCTGTGTGTGTGGCTATATTGAATTTGTAGTTATAATGAAGCGTCGCAAGACAATGGGCAGAAAGCAAGAAATTTTGCAAATTGTTTTGCGGCAAACGAGTTTTTCACGTACTCGTCCTCATCCTCGTCCTGGTCCTGCGGCTCCTTTAAAAGGTCTGCTGATGCGCGCGCGATTTCTGGTTTGCCTGGCGGAATTCAAATTATACTTATGCTAATTTCCAGCAAAGATTGCTTCAGACTTATACTTAAATATATTTCTTCTTCATTCTGCTACGCCGCAAACCATAAAATTAAACGAGTCCTTGCCAAAAAAAAGGATCTGCCAGTCTCTCTCTCTCTCTCTCTCTCTCTCTGTCTGTCTGTGTATGTGTGTGAAACAATTACGCCCCAGCAAAATGATGCCATTTTTGCCAAAGAAGGAACTTTTTCGAATGGAACGAAAGGATCGTTCTCATTCTGTTTATCTAGCCTTCAGGCACACACACACACACACGCACACGCACACACAGACAAACAGACTGAGTGACTGACACACGCACAATCGGAAAGGAAAATAGGGCATTCATGTAATCCATAAACGTCACCCTGAAGAAAATTAAAAAATTGCAGCCAGTCAAGGCGAGAGCGCAAAAAAAATGTTTTTCCATTTACTTAAGATCTGTTGGAAGTTCGATCTGCAATCGAAAATGACGCTCGCACCCTTCGCCGAACGAGGATTAGCAGCTCGCTCGGGGTAGCAGGGGCAAAAAGAAAAAAAAAAGTGATGGAAAGAAGATCGAAAGAAAACCAGCAACAAATTAAATGTATTAGAGCAGCGCACCACCCCTTTTTAGGCAATTTTTTTTTTCTTTTTTTTTTTTGCTGTCTGCCGAAAGTCTTCTAGTTGTGGGTCTCTCGGTGATCTGTGTAGATGTGGCTCTAGGGGTTAGGTCCTTTAGGGTTTCCTTTTTTCCCTTTGCCCATTTCTTGGCCAAATTAAAATTAGAGCTGGGGCAAAAGACAAATAAGTTGCGGCACATGGGTGCGAGCGCAATTACACACTCACGTCTATGTGTATGTGTGTGTGTGTGTGTGTGTTTGTATTGCCAGGTGTGAGATCGATCGATCTAGCTGAGACTTGACCGAGCACTGAGATCACATGCAACAGCCCAAAATAAGCTATCGATTACTTACGATCTAGAATATGACACGATCTTAGATAGGAACACTCTGCACTTACCTGGTAGCTGAGCTCTCGTTTCACCTTCTCTCTCTCTCTCTCTCTCTTTATATATATATATATATATATATATATTATATATAATATATATGCGACTATGTCGCCTCTGTAGTTTCACTTTTAAATATATAAATTCTTAACACTTTTTAACTGGCGCACAACAAAAAAAAATTGTTATAGACTAACTACTTATTTTGTGTTTGAGTCAAGTCTGAATCAGAGCTTAGAAATCTGGTAGTGCTCGTCCTCTGGATTTGTGCTCTTGGTAGTTTTACTGTTCGTACCGCGCGTGTACGTTTGCAGCGCACGAGGCAACAAACGGAAATGACGAGCGGATCGAGCGCTCGAAACGTTTATGGTTTCGTTTCGCCCGAGCAACCACCCCAACAGCCAGAGAGCAGAGAGTCTGAAAGAGAGAGACAGGGAGTATAGGGGAGAGAGTAGAAGAAAGAGTGGGAGAACAGAGATCTAGACCAGAGAAGATACAAATAATAGCCAGTAGGAAACGAGATCACTTTGTCAATGTCCTTGGGCTTGTGTGCGAGCATGCGAGCATTCATTGAATCCTTAAGGAATCTCTGCTAATGGAATCAACTAGAACTATGCGCTGGCCAGTTGCATATTCATTTCTACTTATATACATGCTGTAACATAATCTCTCTAATTAAAAAACTTCATTTATTTGATTTAGCATTTGTTAGCAAAGTGCTTGTTGGAGACTCAGGTGCTTGATTAATATGGATTTGCCTCATATATAGACGTATAATATATTTATTCATATGTTGTAGTATATCATAGAATCAAATTTATTCTCAATCATCTATAAATCTCATTTTAAAGAATTTTGCACCTTTCCAATTCTTCAAATATCCCAGTTAAGTTTATAAAATAAAATATATTATTATTCTCTGTTATAAATCTGTTTCACATCAACTCCACGTGCACTTCAACCCAGTTATTTCAGCCACGACACAAGTTTTTGCAACAGTTGCTTCACAGATTAACTTGAGCTGCTGCCACTCGACGATAGATGGCGCATGTTGTTGAGCAGCTTAAGAGCAGCCACACATTTCGTCTCGCGCTCTCACACTATGTACCTCTATCTCACTCTCTGTCGCTCTTTCTCTCTCCCGTTCTTTTGCATTGTATGCTCTCCTGGAGGCAGCGGCTTACCTGCCGTGTCCTTTGTGCTGGCCAGCGTTGCCGGCAGACAAAGCGTCAACAGCTGCCGCATACTAAAAATACAAAAAAAAAAAAGTTGCAAAAGAAAAATAAGAAAGGTAAGAAAAACCCACACGGCGACGTCGCAAGGTGTCTTAGCCCAGATTTGTCTCGTGTGTTGTTATTTTCTTTTTACTGGAACAGCAGCAGCAGAAACAGCAGCAGCAGCAGAAGCAGAAGCAGGAACAGTAGCCTAATGTCTCTGTCCAGCGCTGATCTGTAGCACGAAGGAAACGGACAGCGGTCATTACTTTCACTTGGATATTGATTTCGATTTTGGGCCCCTTCTCCCTCTCTCTCTCTCCCTCTCTCTTGGCCCTTTGTAGGCGGCAATTTACGAGCCAAAGGTGAAGCTTCGGTAAATATTTGTCCAGATGCTGTGCTGCCTGATCTTATGCGGACCGTCTCGTGCCTTTCAATTAGCAGCCGTTCGTTCGTTCGTTTTGGCCGACTTCAATTGTTGGCCAAAAATTTATGCGCGCTCTTTATGTGACGTCCGCTGTCGATCTTGAGATTTTACGAGCGTTCGGCCAACTTTCTGATAGCATTTGAATGGACGCCTTTTTCAGTCAATACGATTGCCATTCAGCCGTGGGGGTGGCTCTGTTATAGCCATTCCAATTCCAATTCCTGTTCTCAGAATTTCTTAACGAAAAAGTCCTTAATGATGCTTCCAACCAAACCGGAGCACTTCACTCGAGTGCCCAGCTGCCCAGACGGCTGTCAGTTGTGTAGCAGTGCATTGCTTCTTCCCTTTTTTTAGTGATCTTTCAGTTTCCATCGAATGAGCTTCATGCTGAAGAGACATTCAAATACAGTTAACTATTTGTAGAACAGAACAGCTGTATAACAGTTGCTCCAAGTACAAAGAGCGAATAGCGAAGACCGTCAGGCTTAGTCTTATAGATCACAGGTGGAGAACCGGGCTTACCTTAGTTCAAGAATTTACAAATGGTTCAGTTCAAGTTTATATTTAGCAAAGTAGATGGTAAATGGCAATGGATCTGATAGAGGCTTAAAGCACTGATAGAAAGCCAAGCACCAGCATAAAGAGTCTTTGATCTAAATACCTTAAGTTTATATTTAGCAAAGTAGATCACGAAAAACAAAGACGATGTCAAAGACTTGAAGCTGAGAAAACGAAAATCTAACTTAGTTCGCCTTCTCTACAAATAAAGAATATATAAAATAAATGTCAATGATGGAATGAGATGGAAAGCCCAATATCTTGAAGCTCAGTTGAATCGTTGTACGTGACCTTGACAACATATTGTTCAATTTAAATGGAGAATTGTATATATAAAGCGATTCCTTTACGTTAAAAACAAAGATAAAATACGCGATCGTAGATCTTTATCGTCTCTTTAGAAGACATCACTCTAATGCAGGAATTATTCAAAGTTCTGCCTAGGATCTTCCCTTGGACACAGCACAATTGGAGCTATCTGAAGCTAGAGTTTACTCTACGTCTTCGTCCCTCATCTAATGAACCGCATCGCACTAATTCGCAATCAGCCATCTATTAATAATGTTTGCGCTTTTCATTGCTGTAATCGATACGATTTTCATAATCGTTTTCGATTTGAATTTCAATCTGATTGCAATTTTTGTTGTATTTTGTATTTTGTATTTTGCGCTTCATTAAAATGAAAATTAGCAAAAACAAGGAGTGAGAAGTGGGATGGATGGATGCAAAGGGTTATCGACTATCTCTTGCCATTGCCATTGGGCCTGGGGTTGTTTGCCTCTAACGTGTGCGGGCCAATTTGTTGTTGTTATTGTTGTTGTTGTTGCAAATTTATCTAAATCGATTATAAATTCAATTTCCCAGCAAAAAAAAAAATAATAGCAAAGGGTTGCGGCCCGATTTTTGGCAAACTTATTGCAAATGCATTTGGCACTTGGTCGCAGAAATCGGATCACAGATGTGACAAACCCCTTGACATATGCGGTGTGTGTGTGTGTGTATGTGTGTGTGTGTGTGTGTTACATTTGACTAATGGGCAGAAAGAGGTAATATAGGCAAAATTAGCATCAACTTGATTTTTGCTTGTAAGCGAGGAAAATGCATTTGCATTTCGGGCCAACAAATTAAAAATGCAAATCTTCAAGCTAAGATTCAGGCAGAGCAAGTAAGCTACACACACACACAGACACAGATGGGCATATAAATATGTATGTATATGAGAGAGTTTCACTTTCTGGCAACATGAGAACGAAAGATGCCCTTTGATTGACAGCTTGACATGACGAGACACAGAAAACGCGCGCCCGAAGAACGAAAAATGGGATTGACAGTTCCTACGATCGACCGATCGTTTGTAGGTTTGACTGTTCATACCGAATTTTAAAGAGCGCAACGTCACGATTCAAGGTCTTTGTTTTGATATTCACTTCACAGTGCACACGAGAATGGTAAATGGAAAATGAAAAACTGAAAAGTGAAAATCGAAAATCGAAAACGGAAAACGGAAAACTCCAAAACTGAAACTGAAACTGAAACTGCGTCCATGAATGTGATCTGCTTTGGTCGTCGCGACAATTGTTGTACATTTTGGCTTGAAATTTGATAAATGACATTAAAAAAGTGAATAGAGCACACAGCACTCAGCACTCAGACAATAAGGCCAGCTTGTCCAATGGACTGCAACCGCCTGTTCCGTTTTTTATATACCCTGTGGGCAAGTCGTGTTCGAGGAGCCACACAGGCCCGGTGCAACATCCGTCAGGCAATTGAACCCAAATTTTCAATGGATGCACTTTTTGATTTCACTTTGATAATCTTAGCTTAGAACTGAACTCAAAGTTGTAGCTGGTTTATCTGCTAATAAATTAGAATTGCTTTCCCATTCTAGACCTATAATATTTTCTATCACTGCCCAGCTGATTCTCTAGATATAACGACTGGAATATGAATGCATAATAAACAGTAAATTTAGCTTCACCAAGCTTATCCCAACTTATCAGCTTATATATCATACACAAGCTCTGCTATGAATTGCCAGCGTAAGTCCTCAAGGATCGCAGGGTAATCGCTAGTCATGCTAGCGCTTGCTGCAGCACTCTTAAAGCCCGAATTCTGTTCACATGCCACACAAGACATCCTTTGCCGCAACTGCCAGCGCGCAACAGTTCGTCTTCGTTGGCAAAAAATATCAAATTAGTGCAGTTTTTTTCATTTTTTTGCAATTTTTTACACATCTTTCTATATATGTATATGAATGCTGCGATATCTGCATTGTATCTGCTCAGATTCCAGTTCAGACAGCGCATTGCTTACAAATTAAACATCTTTTTAGCTGCCGCCGAATTTGCATTTCTCACAGAGAAAAAAAAAAACGCGCACACACACACAAAAAAAAGGGTTGTCCTTTTGCTGCTTCTGGTGTGCATCTCGACTGCGACTGCTACTGCGACTCCTGCCAAGGCACCCAAAAAATTGTTAAGTAAAACGACCCAAAATTCTTAAAAAGAAAAAAAAGAGAAGTTTTTAGAGCTGTCTGCACTGCAGTTCAGTTCACTGTCTGTTGCTTTTTTTCGCTTTGCTGCTTTAGATGATCCTGTGAGCTGCTGCAACTGAGTTCCCGAAGCGAACCCACAAAAATTTCTCAGACATTCAGGCGCCCTCAAGTAATTTGACATACAACTTAAAAAAAATGAAAAAATCAAAGGAGATAAAAAATAAGTAAATAAATGCATTCTCAAAAAAGTCTGAAGAAAAACTTGTTATGCTGCATGTCAAGTTTAAGCAAATGACATTTGAACTGATTTATGAGATGGCGAAGGCTCCAAAAAAAATATTTATATATGTATATATTCTTTACCAAGCGCAGATATTCCCAACTGAATTGAACTATATATCACTGACGTTCATAGATATAAGGATATATAAATATAAAGAAACATGGATACTTAGCTACATACATAGATATATAGATATACAGATACATGATTACTCAGATACACAGATATAAAGATACATAAGTACTTGGATACATAGATATATGAATATAAAGATACATGATTACTCAGATACATAGACATAAAGATATATGGATACTCACCTGAGTAGATATAAAGATAGATATATAGATATAAAGATACATGATTACTCAGATATACAGATATAAAGATACATAAATACTTGGATACATAGATATATGAATATAAAGATACATGATTACTCAGATACATAGACATAAAGATATATGGATACTCACCTGAGTAGATATAAAGATAGATATATAGATATAAAGATACATGATTACTCAGATATACAGATATAAAGATACATAAATACTTGGATACATAGATATATGAATATAAAGATACATGATTACTCAGATACATAGACATAAAGATATATGGATACTCACCTGAGTAGATATAAAGATAGATAGATAGATACATAGATATAAAGATACATGATTACTCAGATATACAGATATAAAGATACATGGATACTCAGATACATAGATATATTAAGGTTCATGGATACTTGGATACATAGATATATAAATATAAGGATAAATGATAACTCAGATACATAGATATATAGTTATATAGATATACACATACATATACATAAATATATATATATATACACACAGTTATATAAATTTCCTCACATTCGTGTTCCATTCATAAAGTTAATAACCATATCGCAATCACAGTGAAAAATCATATTTTACGCAAACGTCTTAGACCCCAGTGGACGAAGATAGACGAGGAAGAACAAAAGTCGGAGAGTGTAAAGTAAAAGAAATGCAATGTCCAGAATTGTGAATTTCATGGCGAATTGGGAGCGTATCGAGTGGACAGCAGCTGAGTTGCAGCTGCATCGATTTTCAGTTCGATCTGGACCACACAAATGCCAGCCGTTGCAAGGCAGAAGCTTTGACATGATGAGCGATCGCCGCCGATCAAATAGAATCAACTAATGCAAATTCCCAAGGCAGGGGAAGAAGACGCACAAAAAATGAGACCAAATAGAAGGCAAACCTCAGCCTCTGTAAATGAAGCAATTTCATGTAAATTACGAGACAAGCGCCCTATTTACCAAATTCTAAACGAGCCATAAAAAAAGGAAGAAAAAACCTATGTCTAAGACCATAAAGAAAACTGAAAACATTCAAAGAAATGAGAGAAAAAAACACATCAGCCATAGTAAATGCGGTGAAATCTCATTAATCTTTGAGGTAGATTAGAAAATGTGAGGCACAAAGCAGAGCGCGCGATATGCAAAAGGGAGAGAGAGAGGGTCGCAAAATGGAAGGATCCTGCGATCGTGGTCGCTGGTCAATCATTGAATTGGTCGATCGTTCGCACGATCAATGCATAAATTTCCCTTTACTTAGCGTTCGCTTGTTGTTGTGGTCAGTCGAGAAAAATTCACGCACGGCTGCCTTCTGGGTGACAGTTTATGACGGATCCAAAAGCCGCAATATCCTGGCTCCGAGTTTATGATAACTTCATTAAAAATGATTTTGCGCAGAGATCGTCGTGGGAATTCCCAGTACAGATATACAATATATAGATGCTGCGACTAGCCGAATTTTGTTTGCTGTACTGTTGCAAAAGATTAATGATGCAATGCGAAAGGTGTTTGCCACAAGCTGCAGTAAGCCAGAAAAAAGATGAAAAAAAAAATACCCCGTAAATGTGGCACGTTCAATTTACTAACAAACTTGTCACGCAATGCCACAGACCACATCATTAATCACACTGATCAATCCGTCAAGGCGGCTGCACGTGTGTGTCAATGAGTGTGTGTGTGCGTGTGTGTGATTGAGTGTGGGGGTAGCTGCGATGGGTTGGCTGGTCACCTAGATGCGTTCCCTGACATTGTAATTAGTGCTCGTTGACAGACCCCAAGCGAACTCAGCAGGAGCTCGCTCAGGATCAACAACTGAACAGTTACGTACGTATATGTAACACTTCATTTGAATGATGATCGCTGTCGACTGTGTGGGTTGAAGTTCAAGTGATTGCCACAGCAATATACTCAGGCAGCTAATTACCGAAAGTGTCTGAATGCAAGCAACACAAGGCCATCAATCAAACGATCGATCAAAGTATTTGCATAGCACTTACCATCGCAGACCAAAGATTACAAATTTCAATTTGAGAACAAACTAAAGTGTGACTCTGAAGATATTATAGAGGACGCCTAATCAGATGATCCCACACATGCATACTTAGCCGTAAGGCTACTTCGATCGATCACTATTTGCATAGCTCCTCAGCGCAAAGGTCATGAATATAACTCCAATTTGAATACCATCAAATGTTGACTGAAGACAGACTTGTGAGACCAAGCCAATCCCAGAACATAAAGATCAACAAATTGAAGTTCATCCTAACACAAAATGAGTTCAAGTTGAATGAAAGGTTATGAAACCGATCAACAAACTATCAGTATTTGTATAGCTTTTCTTAGGCGTCTCATGTTCATGGAAGAGCACTTACTTCAGCGATGGATGGCATCTGAAAGTGATTTAAAAATTAGCCTAGCAATTGATGATGTCTTTACAGCTCAACCCTATTCAATCTGAATCATTGAAAACTCAGCAGATGATGAGAGCTTAGTGTAAAACTATAAGAAGAGAGCTTAGAAGATTAAAGTTGATAAGTTCGGAAGTATGCCAAGATCACGTCTGACACAGTAAATATCTTAAGAAAGGTCACTGTAAATGAAAAACGTATAACAATGATCGGCAGCTGAAGAGATCAGTAGATGATCATTAAGCGAGACTCTCTCGATTAGAATAGAGCAAGCCACAAGTATTGGCCATTGTTTGTATTTATAGTAGCTGAGATAAACAAACTACGGTTAGACAATGAATGGGATGGGACGTCCCGCTGATTAAAAGATGTGATCATAAGCATAAGCATTTGAGGATCGGCTCGCCAAACAAAGCCATTTATTAATAATAGCAAAGATTTGACTAAACGACGACGGCGACCCCCGTTGAACAGCAACCTCGACCCCCTGTCGTTGCGCTTGACCAAAAAAATAGGTTTGTTGGTTTTTTTATGACCCCCAAAAAAAGAAGATTTGAGCGTGTGCAGCTCATGAGAGAGAGAGAGAGAGAGAGAGTGTGTGTGTCTGTATGATGGCAGTCACACTTTTTTACGACTTTTCCACAGTTTTGTGGACATTTCGGCGCGGTCAGACGTATGCATAATGACGTGGGCAAAAAGGGCCTCTTTATGATTTTGATTGGCATGGCGAGCGCATTGAAAAGAAATTAATGTGAAATTGAAAATAGGTAGCAAATGGAAATCCAAATGAAAATCATGCTGACGATGATGAGAAATGAGGCGCAGCTCATAAACTAGCTGGCAAACATTGTTTTGATGACACTCAGGGCCAGCAGCCCCGAGCCCTTGGACAATGGGCCACCCCTGTATTTTTTGCTCTTTCGCTCTGCCTGGGAGAGAATGATGCATATTTAAATTTTTCGCAAGGCATGTCAGCCATGCCACGCTATCATAAAGGTATGAACATCCCGAATCTCAATGCGCAGACTCGCCGATTCGTTGCACTTAATTGGCCAGGCTGCCAGTCGGAGAAAGCAGAAAGTGTACAAAATTTATGCCTCATAAATGTCAATCCATTTCGATACCAATGCCCTACGCATGCACACCCAGCAAAAGAGAGAGAGAGAGAGAGAGACAAAGAGAGAGAGAGAGTATACGCATTGGCTGTCAAATGGAATGCGATCTATATCTGAAGTGCTGCTCGTAAAAAGAGTTCCGGTTAGGTAGTTGTAGTAGCTGTCGTAGTAGTAGGTGCTGACAGCTGACACTGCTGGAAGTTTATAGATAGACAGATGATCTGCAATGATTTGTCATAGCTGATCCATGTAAATACTTGGTTCAAAGCGTTGGCCTTAACACATAATTGGATTAGGCACAACAATTATGCAAGAGGCGCAACAATTGATCGAGGCGATATATGGAGATTACAAAGGGTTTCACCTCATGTATTGCCAAATCGACAAATTTACAACCTTTCAATATACTTATCAACTAGAGCGAGATCTAAGTCAAGATCAGCGCAGCATTCGGCTCATGCAAATCAGTTATGCTTTATCATGGGCTTCTCGGGCCTATGTGCTAGTTAAAAGGCTAGCTTAGGCTGGAAGCAATTATGTTCTCGGTCTTAAGTCGATATTTAAAGAACAATCAAGCTGATCATCGCCACGCTGAATGCAAACAATATCTTCCTATCTCACATAGCTTTAATTTATTCGCAATTAAATTAATTTAATTTAATTATTATTTTAATTTAAATTTGTATTACAATGAATATATCTTGAATATGTATTATATGTATATGCAGTCAAGTATACAAGCTATAAATGAACTTAACCTTGAGCTTATTAGTCTCGTGCAATCAGCGCCTGGCTTCCAGCCTGTCTTTCTCCTTTTCCTACGTCGATCTATCCATTTGTCCCTCCATTTGTTCTCTACAAAAATCCGTCTATTACTATTAAAGCTGGAGACTAGAAAATTGGTCTATTTATTCGTGCTCTTCTGCATAAATATTACGATTTTGTAGAGTTTCTTTGGGTGTATCAATATGTTAAATAACTACTCTATAAAGGTTAATTGAACATGGCCCAAAAGATTTATAGCTAAATCTGTTGCTGTGCTGGTCTTTGCTGCAGATTGATAGTATATAGTACATATCAAGTATGCAAATATCTCAGAAGCATTCATGTAAATTCAGCTCTCTAGCTTGTGTAGTTTCCGATTTCTCAACCTTCATACGGGCGAACGGACAGGCGGACAGGGCTATAGCAACTTATTTTTTTGTGCTGATCAAGAATATATATACTTTGTGGGGTCTGCGAGGAATCCTTCCGCCTGTTACACACATTTTCTCAAACCATTATACCCTGAATTCTCATTTTCAATGGGTTCCGGGTATAAATATATCCACTTTTTAAGCAGTCCATCCTTAACGCAATAGAATTTAAATACCAAACATTTAAATTTAAGGACTAGCAATTATTTGGAGATCCATTTGAATTCTAAGGAAATCTAAGGAGATCCAAAGGAAATTCATTAAAACCCAAAAGGATAAGTTGTTAAATACATCGCATTGTGGACATATCAGAAGCCCATAGAGCGCCCTTTGAATGCCCATTGTAATATTCATTTTGTAGCTTGTGGCTGTCATGTAAGTTGTATATTGCAGCTGAAGGCGTGTCAGTTGGTCGAACGGTGGCAAGGCGCGATCTTTATCTCAAGTGTTTGCTGGCTGGCATGAGGGAGGACAGGAAAGCAGGAAGGGTTCGGACGGGGGCGCTGACAATTGACGGTACTTTCGAAATTTATGTGGCTGTAACTTAGGCTGTTCAAATGGTTTAAGAACTAGGAACTGGGAGCTGGGCCAGATGTTGCCACAGCGTACTGGTTCCGCTTGTTGAAGTTTTAATTTAATTTACATAAATTTCATTGCTGGCTGCTCAAAGAAATAATAACGAGAGACTTGAGCGACGCTCAAGGCTTGAGCTGTGACTCGGACTTCGGCCTCGACTTTGACTCTCAATTGTCGCAATGGACATTGCAGTTCAACTGTTATGCTAATTATCCTGGCGCTATCGTCTGCTGGCGGTGGTGGCATATGCGGCTTGTGGCATGCCACTTGAGGCGTGCGCTTGCGCAAAACGCCCGCGCGAGCTGCGCGAAACCAAATGCAAATGCTAATACAAATGCAAATGAGGCCGAAGGGTGCGACAATAACTGTAATTAAAAGCGACCATTGTTGCGGTCAGTTGACCAGCATGTGGCCCACTGTACGCTGCACACTGCACGCTGCACGCTGCACGTTGCACGTTACACATTGCGCTTACCACGTGCCACGTGACCCTGGCGGCGCGTCGGCATTTGTTTTGTTGAATGCCCCCGCACAAAAGATGAAAAGTGTAACGCGAACAAGGCAACGTTTTAGATTATCGCGCCGACACAACAAACGGCGCAATCAGAAAGCAAAATAGAACAGAACAAGTCCATATAGAGCACTTCCATATAATGCTCATAGGAGTTGAATAGGCGTTGCCTGACCACTCAATGCAATTAGCTGTGGGCCGGTTGCCCGACCACAGCCGCAACAAAGGACTCGACGGCAAAGCAACAGCCACAGCAACAGCAACAGCAACAGCAATTGCAATGGCAATGGCAATGACAAGGGCAATGGCGGTAAAAGCAGCTGCCTTTCAAATTGAAATGATCTATGAGTTTGATAAAGATTGAAAAAGATCTACACAAATTGAAACAGCTCCTCGCAGATCTATATAGATCAGCAGAAGAAATTACATACCGTATAGATTGCTACAGATTGCTACAGATCTGCGTAGAGCAGAAGAAATATATATACAGTATAGATTGCTACAGCTCAAAACAGATTGAATTTGACCTACGCCGATTGGTTTCGAAAGAGATCTAAACATAATTCACAAATCGAAGCGAAACTGCATTAATCAAAATAGATATTCACAAATCAGAAGAGATCCAAGTTGATTCGAGTGGATATCTTCACCCAAACATGAAACCCATTCTGGAAGGATCTGTCTGAAATTTGAAATAGATTTTCCTACATATGTACATTTGTATATAGAAAGTGATCAAAGTTAATCGAAGCTGATTGAAACAAATCGAAATTCTTACTTATCAAATCAAAATACACAGATCTATATAGATTCTATATAGATGTTGAGATATTTTAACACAATAAAAAGAACCGCTTCAAAATATATCTACATAAGAAAACACAAATGGAAACAGTTGTATAAACAGGAAATCTATAGATTTTATATTGATATTGATCTACGTAGTTCTACATAGAAGAAAACTTCTCGCAACTGATGAAAATATGTATCCACGAAACGAAACACTTTTTAGATTCGCACAGCTCAAATATAAATAGTCACTATCTACTTCATATATAGAATGACACTGAAAACAGATCCACACAGATCTACATATCCGATAGCAAAAAGTCAAAACTATTCCACGCAAATCGATATCAACTTACGCAGATCTACATACAAATGTTCACAAATACTAAACATTTAATTATTTATTTACATTTTTAAAAAATCTTTGTAATAATTGTGTAAACTATATGGAAATCCTTGAACATATATTTTAATATATATATTATCTAAAAATATTTGATTTCGAATTATTATTATTAGCATTATTATTATTATTTTTTTTTTAGATTTTTTAATTTTATACTAAGCGTTGCGTGCATAAAATATTTTTAATATTAATAAACAGTGCTGCCTACCGTCGAAGAACAGATTAACAGACATACAAGCAGATACGCAGAAAGATTGCTACGACATCGAAGCCTACTAGCAAGAGGTCTAACTCCTGCCAGACCCCTAAGACGTCTTAAACGGCAAGGCTTTGCCAAAACAATGGGCATATAGTAAACATATACTAATAATATAAATACAAATAATATAATATATTTATAATATATATACTAATATATTCTAAGTCCCCATAATTTTGAATGAGGTTTGGTTATAATCTAATATACATAAATGTGTTGTTAAAGTACTAAATTTGATTGTACCGTTTCCACACTAAATAAAATTAAAAAAAAAATAAATAAATAAATAAATAAATAAACAGTACAACATGGACTCATCTTACATTATTATAATTTTATGTATATAGTGTGAATTTCTTATTTTTGTAAATTTAGAAGGTAATGATTTGACTGAACGAATAACACTTGATACGAAGTCTTATATATCTGCTTAGAATAGCATATTTCCACTAAGGGAGCTCTGATATTTGCGTATCCAGTATATGAACTGTAAGTAGTAGAAGTCTAATACTCAAATATTACAAAATGAAAATTTGCAGCATATCTAACAGTTCGAGCTAAACGATCATGCTTAATCCAACTAATGTGAACTATACTAAACTAACCTAAACTAAGCTCTCTCCATATTAAATTGAAAGAAAACAAGTTTTCAAATAAAAATTGCAATAGGAAAATGCCTAAAAAAACAATTATTTATATCAAGCGAAACGCATTGAAAAAATGCTTAGAAAAGTCCTCAAAAAGGAATGATCGATAGAGTTTGACAGCAAATGAATTGTCATTATTAAAGTGCATTATGGTATTATATAGAGCGCAGTCTTATATCTAATAGACTTGGCAGACAGCTGCTGATCTATGAGTGAGCGATGTCAAATCTTGCGCAAATCTCTGGGCACGTCTTGGGCTTGGGCTTGGGCTGTGGCTGTGGCTGTGGCTATGGCTATGGCTGGGGCTTTGGCTTTGGTCCATGAGGATATTCGAGACGGTTCATTTGGCAGCATTTTCATTGTGGACTGAAGCAAACGCTTTGTTTGTCTAACAAAGAATGGCAAAAACAAACCCTCCACAAATGCTCAGGGACAATGGGAAAACGCAAGTTTTTGCAAGGGGTTTTCCTCCTCTCTCTCGCTTTCTGCGGTCGGCTGACAACGAATTTCCCTTTTTTCACAATTTTTCACATTTCTTTTTGAATTTTTTGGCAACATTTTTTCGACACTTTTTGCCGAACAAGAAAAATCGTTTTTGCTGCGCCTTTTGTGTATGTTGGTTTTTTCTTTATCTATTCTATTTCATTTATTTATTTTTTTGTTCCATTCTTTATTCTTTTTGTGGCTTTTCAACAGTTTTTTGCAATCGAGCTCATTAGCCGAGCGCCGTTTAATTTGTCATGGTGACAGAAATCGACTCTCATTAGCTGCGACCAGTTGACAGCCTGGCCAATCAACGATAAATGAATGAACTGCCCAAAAAAAGCAGAAAAAATGTTGATTTAAAACATCATGTTGCCGCAGATCCTGTGCGATCCTTAGCAACAGCCACGCATCACGTGCAACCAATTAAAAGAGTATGCACAAGGAGAGACGTGAGGGAGAGTGAGAGCAAAAATTGTAACTGAACTAACTGGCAACAGAAATTAGCCCAAAGCATTGCTAAAGCACACACATACATACGCACACTCTCACACACAAACACACACACACACACAGATTTAAGCTGTGTGGCATGCAACGAGTTAAGTGCCCCGCGTCGTTTTAATAGCGCATAAATTAACATAAACGACGTCGGGTTTATTTTTCTATATTTTTTTCTGTGGCATTGTTTTGGCATTGACATTGCGCGAGTCGCATGTAAATAGCGAGTGCTAAGTGCCCATGCCCAAATCCCAGTCACGGGTTGGCCAACCCTCTCCCTCTCCCTTTCCTCTTTCTCACTCTCACTCTCACTCTCCCTCTCTCTCTCGCTCTATCGTGCACCCACTGCGGTTTTTGTTTGCCCATCAGATAGAAATCAGAATTGCATGCGCCGTCGGCTCTCTTTCAGCTTAGCGCCTCAAACTTGCTCTGACTTACCCCATAGCCGCTGCGATCTGATATCCCATAGCCGGTATGTCCTGTACAGCCTGTGACCCGTGGACCGTGTACCGTGCCCCGTGGCAACAGAGAGAAAGAAGCACACGCGCAGGCGCGGCCGCACTTTCCACCCATCGAGTGGGCCCCGCCTAGATGCACAGTGGGAAAACGTGTTTGAACGCCATACAGTGGTCATCGAGAGTCAAATATGTGTGTAAGAGTATGTGTATGGACCATATATCAAGTATGAAGTTCACTTTACTTATCGTATACAACCATTTAATAATCGATTACTTATCGAACACATGTTAATTACAGTCTTATTAACTTGTATTGTCAAGTTCAATATTCAATAATTATATACTTTTACATTCATATGACGGCTCATAATTTGCTAGCATCTATTATTTTACGAAAAATCGTTATCGTTATCGCCTCTGAAATTATCAATGTATGTTTGGAAATTGTCAATATATGTTCAATGACTTTAACTCCACTTGTTTATGCTTTACATTACTATTTCCTACAACATGTCTATTTACCATTTTCCCTACATTTCGATAAATTTAGAAAGTGCATTTTCGATAGGTTATTTTATCGATAAATAACTAAATTGAAATACAAATTCTACATTTTAATTTGACTTCACTGACCTTTTATATAATTGCTAGTAATGAATTTACCATTCCGATAAGTTATCGATAATTTTAAATACATGTGTCATACGTTTATTTAATAGTTAATTAATTAATTAAATATAATATTATATTATTCTTTCCTTTTATATTTTGAAATTAAATATATAACTTGATATTGAGATTTCTTCTTATTTCGATAACTTATCGATCAATTTTATTATATATATGCTATCTATGTATATACATACAAAGGTATTTGCTGATGTTTTGCTCAATTTCAGTTCACATTAATATCTACACTTTGATGTAATACTACTTACTTATTCGATAATAAATTGCCAAATACATCAACATACACTTTTATCGATATTTTCATAATATATATTTTCTTGCACATTGATAATATTTGATTTGATTTATCCTTCAGTGATATACTTCTGTTTATTCACAGTATTTTTCACATCGCCGTCCACTGTGCGTCGGCGCAACAGCCAAATGCTTAAGCAAAAAAAAAAAAATCGCTTTAGCTTCATTAGGCGATTAACGCTGCAGTCGCCGTCGCTGTCGGTGTCGCAGGGGCGTTTCATTTCCATTGAATTGGGAGACGCGCTGCTCACTTAATACACGGCGCAGCAAGTCAAGTGCGAATCATGTCAATCAGAGCGCGAGTCGCGTCACGCGTGGCCGTTAAAAAATGTGTGGGGAGAGAGCGAGACAGGCAAGGAGAACAAAAGAGACAGACAGAGAGAGTGAGAGGGCGACCCGTTGCTAGATGACAAAATGACAGGCAAATGTCAGACGTTTTGCCGAAACGTTTAAGCTGCGCCACTGCGTCGCTTGTTCACTTCACTGCACACACACACACACACACACACACACACACACACACACACACACACACATACACACTCACATATGCATACATTTATAGAGCACAAGTTTTTGTCAAACTGAACTACATTCTTTTTTTTTTGTCCCTAAAGTGTTTGTTTTTCCACGCAACAACAACAGAAATAAAATGTAAATTTTCACCCAATTCTCGATCAAGAGCTCGTCGAGCTATGAGTGTAGCTGGCACGCGTGTAATCGCCCGGAAGCGTACTCAAAAGCGCCCCCTCCTCCCGGCCGATGCGCGTTAACCCCCAAAAACCCAACACCAAACCCAAACCCAAACCAAATCCCAATTCCAACCCACTCCAGCCCATCCTCAGCTCAACCCTGCGCAAGCGCCGCGGCCAAATGTGAAATATGAATGAGAAACAAATTTGAATGCGAATGAGCAGCATCAGACGGCAGCAGCAGAAGTCTGGGCAGCGAAATGTGGCTTCGAGTACACCCTATGTAATATTACAACGGGGTTGCAAGTTGAAAAAGCTTTGCAACTTGGCTGCAATACAGTCATCTATCTCTCTCTCTCTCTCTCTCTCTTTCCTTGGGTGTAAATTTGCATTGAGTTTTGCAACATTGAACACGCCTCGATGTGGCAACATGGCCAGCTGCTGGGCACGCGCAATGCGCTAGCCAACTGTCATGCCACTCACACACACTCACACAAAAGTTGCAACGTCATTGTTGCACATCAATTGTTCGTATGTGTGTGCGTGTGTTGACTTTTAGTGTGGCAGCAACTGCCCACTCATCAAGAAGAACAGCCTCTGGCTTCTGCTCGGCAGCTGACGTGGCAACAACACACACACATGAAGTTGCAACGTGCAACGTGCAACGCGCGACGCTCTATGTGCGACGTGCTACGTGCAACGGGCACTAAGCTAATTAGCTAAGCGCGCTGAAAATTTGCAAAGCGCCGCCGGCAGCGCAGCGGTCGCCAAATGCAGCAGCAGCAACTGCGACAACGTCCTGCATGCAACCCTTTTCATCTAGTTTCTGCCTTTGGAAAATTTGTTTATCATTAACAGATTTTTTTATGGCGTAAGCAGCAATGAAAATGAAAATGCAAGCGAAAACGAAAATGAATTATAATTACACTGAAGCTGAGGCTGAGGTTGAGGCTGAGGCTGAGGCTGAGCTACCCTTGCCATGATTTCGATTACTCGAATATACCCTAACAAAGAAAAGTATTTGCATTATATAGCAAAGCCTGTAGCATAAATTCTCAAATTATTTTGTAGAGATAAATGTTGAGTACTTAATATGCAATCAAATTTAATAGATTTCGATTTCCATTAGATTTTGATGGTGTAGATATTAATTGATCTTTATTGATAATCTTTAATATACAGATAGCTTTAGGTATTGAGTTGATATCACATATATTGTTAATATCATATTTCATATATATAAAGATATATAGATATAGATATAATAATAAATATAGATCAAAAATAAAACATTTACATAAAAACATTATATACAAAATATTATTGACATTATATTCACATTACTATTACAGCTATAGATACTACAGATATTAGGTAATATACAAGATATACATATATATATTATATTATATTATTACATATCATAGCTATAAAATATCTGGCAATTCTATATGATGTTATATGATATGAGATGTATATCTTAATCGATCTATAACCATTATAATTGCACACATTTCAATAATAGCTATATATAAATTATTGCGTTTATATTCACTCACAATTCTATTCAGTTCATTCATCATTTACCCCTCTACTCCGGAGTTAGGGTATTCAGTGTGCGATCAATTGTATTGAATATGATTCCTTTGATACTTCGGGTGTTACGTTGCGGGGGGATTTGAATATTAATGGTTTTTTGTTGGTGTTGCTGCTGCTGCTGCTGTTGCTGTAAGTTGTTGCCACATAGGCATGCCACACGCGGCGCTTGAGCCTGTGGATTTTGGAAATCTTTTGGCATTGTTTGCATAACATTTGGCAATTATTGCTACATCCTTGCTGACAGTCAGCCAGACGGAGAGACAGGCCAGGTTGCCAGGATGCGCTTTAAGCCGGCTTAGGCCAAGCAGGAAACGGAACAGCAGCAGTAAATGTCAACTCTTAACGAGTGTGTGTAGTGCATGCGTGTATGCGAATGTGTGTGTGTGTGTGTAAGTGTGGGGAGTGGGGGGATTGCAGAGACACACTCTTATTCTAACTCGCTCAGCTGGCAGTCGCCTAAGGCGAAAGTTTTCGAAAGATCAAAGCAAAGGCAGTTGCGCGAAACGAGGCTAAGGCAGTAGCTGGAGCAAGCAAAGGCAAAGGCAGTGCCAGTGGCTGTGGCTGTGGCTGTGGCTGTGGCAGAAGCGAATTCTTAAAGGCAAAAGGTTCTATTGCCTGCGGCATGTTTGTCAATTGAAAGGTGTGCGCGAAGATCGCGAGTTGGCATCTGCCAAATCAACAACTCAGTCACTCAGTCACTGAGTCAGTCGGCTGGCAATCTGTGCAGCATTTTGATTTGCCTCGGGCTGCTGTGGCAACGGCACTTCCTTTGCGGCCAGCTGTTGATTAGCTGCACAATGAGGCGAATGACAGAACTGAAGCATGTCCTTGGCATTCACTTACCTTCCGCACAATTTCGTCATTGTTGTCAATCATTAGCATATTCCAAGCAGACTTTTTGGGCATATCCATTGAAGCTCTGCAATATTTATTCTGTCAAATCTTGAATTGATTCAGCAAAGTTTTGCTCTCATTAAGCAAAGCAAGCAAATGCTCTCAAGAGTATGAAAATGATTTGATATCCTTTCGCAGCATTTGCTTATTCTCTTTTGAGCGGCATTCACAAACGTTTGGCGTGTCATTCATCACTAATCTTAACTTAGTTTTGAGGTTATCTAAAGTTCTTTTGAACCAGCCCGTTTGGATCCGACTAACATTATAAACTAAAGCGAAACTTCAGGCAACATAAATCAAACTAGAACCAAATCAGAATTTGGATATTGAAACAGAAGCTGCACTTGTGTTAAAGACATTTACTATATAGATTATTTGAGCGTGACTTAAGTTTTTAAGCAAAATCAAAAATTAGAAATTTTAGTTGAAATAGAGGAGTCCAAATGCCTCGATTATTTAATAGGAAAATGAGAAACAAATTAACTTTCTACAAGATATATATATATATTTCAGATGTACATATATATTATTATACTCAAAAACTTCTTATTATTCTAAAAAATTCAAAAGCAGTTTCCAGAGTATTCTTAAGTTGATCTGAGTATAACAATATACTCGATTAATAGTTTTTATTGGAATATCTTTAACGCTTCGTCAGCTGTGAGCTGTTCAGTGGTAATATCTATTACCCCCAACACCTCCCGCACCTTTCCGCGCATACAATGTAATTTATCACATTTACAAGCAATTAATAAAATTTTTATCGATTAGACAAGGAGACAAACAATGAAATGAAGAATGAAAATGAAGAAAATGTGAATGGCGGAAATGCGATGAGTTAAAGAAAATTTAAATTTTCTTTCTTAAAGGGTTAAGGTGTGTCTCTGTGTGTGTGTGTGTGTGGGTGTGTCTGTCAGCGATAATAAAAAATTAGTTGAACGATGCGGGTGAGCACAGCTGGCAGCAAGTGCAACCTGCAGCAGGGGCAAACCCCGAGCCAGATCCAGTGAGTAAGAGGAAGAGGAAGAGGAAGAGGAATTCTGTTACCGGGAAACGTCTAGAGCCAAATATAATAAAAATAATTCAATTAACGCGCGTCCGTCCGCTCAGCTCAGCTAAATGGGCAACAAATTAGAGCCAAACCCACAAGAATGTGAGAGAGTCTGATGACAGGTCGACTGGGTCAGACGGCATAGGCAGAGGTAGAGGCAAAGGCAAAGGCAGTGGCAGTCCTATAACCTGTGCACTGGCTGCGGATTAAGCGGGCCGCTGCGGGTTTTTCACAGAAGCCCAACAACAATAACAACAGCAGCAACAACTTGTACCCTCAGCGAGCCGCACTCAAAATGAATTACAGTGCGAAAAAAGGACGCACGCTCCGAAGGGCGTCAAAGTGTTAACAAGTGTTATGTCAAAGTCTCGATGCCCACGACGCTGATGCGACGGCTGTCGCACGAGCTAAGCCAGAACAAACGAGAGTACGCAAGAGAGATAGTAAGAGAGTGAGAGAGGGACAGATCGAAGAGAGGATCACTGTTCGGCTGGCAGCTGTTGCCGCTGCGTGCCGACACACAATGGGGGCGTGGTGCGTGCTGTGCCGTCCCGTGTGATCCCGTTTCAACTACCTGCTGCTGTTTTGAGCGCACGAAGCAAAGCAAATCACTTGGTCAAGCAACAGCTAAATCAACAACAACAACAATAACAACAACAAAAACCGCAAAACATAACGTTACGACAGCTGAAATAACTCAGTTACCAATGGCAGCGCAGCTTTGGCTCTCTTAAAGTTAAAGCGAAAATCCGTTATTATATCATATGCAAGCTAAGCCTGCGCACACTCTTATACGTTTTGTACGCTATTTTTGTCAGACTACAGCAAGCTGAACTTATATTTGCTAGCACACACTCTTCTACATTACTTCTTCTACATTTATGCAAGCTAAGCCTGCGCACACTCTTATACGTTTTGTACGCTATTTTTGTCAGACTACAGCAAGCTGAACTTATATTTGCTAGCACACACTCTTCTACATTACTTCTTCTACATTCAATTTCGGACGAACTAAATAAGTATGAGCAGCAACTGCAATAACAAAATGAGCAAACTTTTATGTTGAACTAAAATACATATATGTACTTATGTATAAGTATATAAAATATGTATAAGTATAAATAATCTTGCCTGCTTAACTCTTCGTACAGACGAAGAGCAAATTCTGCTTGACACACTACTCTTATAGTTATTCTTGTACTTATACTCATTCTAGTTATACCAGCATATTCTACTACTACTCTTGCTTTCATAATAACATACACACATGCGTTTTTAATTATACCTACACTTCTTCCATTTGAAGACTGCACACTCAATTTAAAACCTTATGGATACAGAAGTATATATACCTAATGGTTACAGAAGTATATATACCTCCACACTCTAAAATATACTCCTATAGTTATGCTTATACTTGTACTCATTCAAGTTCTACTCTTCATACTGTAGCATATACTCTTCTGTGCTCTAATCACGTGTACTTAGTCACATTCTATTCATACTTATACTCATTCTTGCTATACTTATGCAGCTTATACCTCTTATAGTCGTACTTATACTTACACCATAGTTTTACCTACATTCTACTTAAACTCTCACACTCTAACTAGACTCTTATACTTAGCCTGTTTTTGTTACACTTATACTTACACTCCTAATCTCTTTGGTCGATTTCATCAATTTCATATTTTGGCCAATCAAATATCACCCACTAAAGACTGTTCATATACTGGAATAACCTTAATAGCGATTTACGTATACTTAATACAGCTTTGTAGTATGAGCGGACATAGCATACTTATTTGCATACCCCGAATGCTATAGCTGACACTGGAATGCAAAGCTTATGAAATGTATGAGAAAAATACAAAATTTGATTTTGATGCAGTTTTATTATAATAAAAAAAATGGTTGTTTAAAAAAATAGTTGTCTCTTAAATATAAATAAATAAATATATAGATGTATAAAAAAAATGTTTTACAAAAACTACATAACAGCAGTGCCAAAAAAAATTAACTTAAGTTCTAATTTATGTACAAAGCTGAAGTTAGATTAGAAAAAAATTAGTATTTTTTTAAATTAAGAACTAAATAAGCGTCATAGTTAAGCGTTTTCCCCTTGTTTGTCAGCGTTAGCTCTCTCTCTCTCTTTCACTTTCTGTCGCACACTTTGCCTATGTCTCTCTCTCTCCCACCTTAGACGTAGATGGAGGGCAGCGCTAGCCCCACCTCGAAATAGTTGCGCGCATCCACCTTGAGGCGTTTTGGCGGCGTCTCCACGCTCACCGCTCGCACCGGCTGCGTCTCTCGCCCACGACTTCGCTTCAGTGGGCGCACGGGTGTGGGCGTCGCCAGGCAAAAGGTATCGGAATGACTGGGCAACTGCATCTGCAACTGCGACTGCGGCGTCGGCAGCTGAAGCAGCACACTGTCCGACTCCGGCTGCGGTGTAGTGGGTAGCGGCAATAGGGTGAAGCTTAAGTCGCTAGCCGGATCATCGCCAGGCGCATACGAGGGCGACAATATGACCATCGATTGGGAATCCGGCTGCTGCTGCGGCTGCTGCTGTTGTTTGAGCAGCGTGCGCCGGCGCAGATTGAAGGACTTGCGCGGCTTCTTCTTCTGGCTGGTGGGATCCGCCTTGCAGGCGGAGTCCAAGATCGCATCAATCAATCTGTCCAGCGTTTGGTCGCCCATGTTGGTCGAGGGCTGTGGCGTAACTGGGCGTGGCGTTGCCTGAACTTGGACACGCGGCTGCTTAGCCGGCTGCTCCACTGGCTGCTCCATGGTGGCCAGAAAGTCGGCCTCCAGCTTTCGTTTCTTTAGCTGCTCCATGTAGCGCGGCTGCTCGAGGAATGGATCAAGTGGCAGCAGACCACGTAGCGCCAAGTGCTGTCCGCTCGGCAGGCTGGGCGAGTACTCCTCCTCGTAACGTGGCAATGTGGTTGCATAGCGCACAGACTGCACCACCCGACGTCCATTCGGCTGCTGTTGCTGCTGCTGCAACTCCGACTTCGGCTCTGGCGTGATGTTGCGTATGTCGCTGAGTGGCGCCAACACGAGTGGACTGTTGCGCAGTCGAGCCAAGGGCTGTGGCGTTGAACTGTTGTAGCCTACACTGGGCACATTCTCCTTGTTGGCAATCGTGGCGCGTCGGTGTCGTCGCTGACGTCGTCCCGCTCGCAGCTCCGGCGCAGGCAACTCGTGCAATCGCTGTGTCGATGCTGTCCACTTGAGCATGTTGTTAGTCTATTTTGTGTCTTTGTGTGTGTGTATGTGTGTGTGTGCTCCTCGATCTGTTTATTCAGAACTCTCTGTTCTGCTCTGGTCTCTGCACTCTGCTCTTCTCCTTACGGCGTTCGCTGACAAACTGAATCGGCTCGGGGTAGCGGGCTGCCTTTTATACTCGCTCTAAGACCAGGCGCTAAGGGTAGTTGCGCAAGCGCACCCCGTGGCGAGCAACACGCAATCAGTATTACGCTCACTCTCTCTTTTCTATCACTGTTCTCTCTCTCTCTCAGCTAAGTTCTCTTGCTGTCACTCTCAATTGGCACTTGAGACTGGTCAAAGCTCCGAATTCCAGCCCACTTGCAATAAAACTCAATAAAACTGAATTAACACAGGATTTCACTAATCGGCATAATCTGAACTATTGTATATCTTATAGGTAATTTCATTTTAAACGAATATTCCTCTTCATCTTCATCCATTTGTTTGTAATTAAATTCATGTCTATTTCCTTCTTTTTAATCTAAAGTATGCAAGCTTTAACTTTAGCTTTAACTTTAGCTTAGCTTTGCTCTCCCTCTCTCTCTCTCTCTCCCTCTCTCTATCTCTCTCTATTTCTCGCTCTCTCTCCCTCTCTCTTTCTCTTAATTTCTGTCTCTCTCCCTCTAAATATCTAAAACTACACTTCTGTTCGTTTCTCTGGATTTCTTGCCCTATTTCCATATAGATATGGCCTAGAGCCCTCTATCTCTCCCTCTCTTTCTCTGTCTTGCTCTCTCTCTCTCTCTCTCTCTCTCTCTCTCTCTCTCTCTCTCTTTCACAATCACAATTTGTCTCTCCCTTTAAGCTCTACGTGGAGCTTATATCAATTTCACTTGACGCGCTATATACATACCTAGTCTTATATTCTTTCCCACAGGACGTCGTATGTGTCCCTAGGCACGCCCAAATGAGGTCTAGATCTCTATCGACAATCTCTTAGTTATTAAATTTGCTTTCGCCCTCAAGGAAGTGATCGTCATTGTCGCTATAGCTGCTGGGCTTCCTAGCCCCTACCTACATACTAGCTGGCCAATTTGAATGTCGCTTAGGGGTCGACTGGCTGGCTGGCTGACTTTATAGCAACAGGCTCTGCTGTTGACACTTGCTAGCCAAGCAAGCCATGTACGTTAATTAGTTCGGCTCACAGGTTGCACAACTTCCTGTGTCTCTCCTCCTTTGTCGCTCCTGCCAGTATTATCGTGCATTAATTGCGGCTGTTTAGCGACCAGTAAAATAGATACTTTAATTGAAATTTGAAATTGAAAATGTGTGCAACTTCCGCAGGAAACATTTGGAAAACGTTACAAACGTTGAGTAGGTGCTGATCCTGCACATTAGTTGTCCTGCCATATGGCTTCAAAAGAGTTCGCTTCTGCTCTACACTATGTTAAACACCTTTGCCCGGATTGCAGCTAATCCAAAGATTAGGATCTAACACATTCCTCAACTGTGTAGATCACTACGCTCAGCAGGGTTACTAGTCTATCCTAAGCTCTGCTGCGATCAGTTGACTATTAATTATTGATGATCTCGTTCAGAGCTGCCCACATGTCCAGCAGCACGGCCCATACAAGTCAATCTGCCATCAGCCAGCTGCTAATATGATTTATCTGCAAACCATTTACACCGTTTTTTCTTGACTGATCTTGCAAAACCCTTTATGATCTGTTAAGATTCTAATGTCATCTACGCTAGTAATATCAATATATTTTCTGAGATCCTTAATGATAATTAGTTCCATCGATTGGCATTTGTGCATGATTTCGAGAACTAGCTAGAACTAACTTAGCGATCACTGACGATCGTTTCTACCCACATCTCGCTGAAAGAGTTTCTTAAGCCAAAAACTCTAATACATATGTATGTACATGCATGTAGGTATATATGTATTACATTTACTAATCTGAAACCTCTCAGAATAGCTTCTGATCTACATTACACAGCTATTACAGCTGAAAGATTAGCACAGTATTACAAGACTTAAAATAGTTGGCATACACTTTTCCTTTCTACTTCTATATGTTCTCACTTCATCTCTCTCTCCCTTGCGCTTTGTCTAAAATGCCATCAATTTGCACTTAGAAACATTTTAGCGTGTTGATAGATTGTTTCTGCCCGATTCCCAATTAACACTCGCACGGCCCATAACTCTCACCTCTTTCTTTCTGGGATCTTTCTTTTGCGGTGAAAGTTGCTTTTTTGTTTGCTTTTACAGGCATTCAACGATCCTCTGCGAAATCGCGCAACAACGGGGTAAGGGTAAATTAATTGAATGCTTTAGCTCGCTGAAAAAAAAATTCTCAACTTTTCAACTCTTTTTTTTTTTGGTTAAATTTCGGATTTTTTGCACACAAAAAAGGGTTTCGCATATTGGTTTTTTCTTTCGTCCTTTCTTCTCGTTTTTGTCTCGCATTTGAGCAGCCCTACGGCTGGCTCTGGCTTTCTTTGCGTTTCTTTCGGTTTCGTTGGTTTTCAGTTCCGCTGTTTACATAGCCACACAAAAGGATTAAATGGGATTTTGAAGGAATTGCATTAAACGGTACATACATACATATATATGTATATACCCATATGTATGTATGCCCATAAGGAACTGTTGATTAATATGATTTAACGAGCATCCATCTAACTGGGCGTGTCCTGTCTCCGTGGCTGTCCTTCAGGATAGCCTGCTTGAAAAATTATCATAAGCCGCACATTTTCTGCGGTTTACAACAAAAAAAAACACACACACACGCATAAATAAAACCACTCAAAATCAATTTACATTATTCACATGCGACAATTGAGTTTCTTCCTTCAGTTTTTTTCCTTTTTTATGTGCTCAACGATTTAACGCTTAATTAACGAGCCGATACACAAAAAGAAGAGCGTGAGCAAAAACATCGTGCTTCCCCTCCCTCCGCTCACCTTTCTCTGTCCTGGCGGTTGACGATCGCTATGCAAATTGCCTGCAGTTTTTTTTTTCACTCGTATTTCCTTTTTTTTTTTTGTTATTTCACACACTTTTGCTCGCTCGCTCTCTCTCTGTCTCTCTCTCACACTCTCTCACTCTGCGCTTGGTTGTATGTGCGCTGAAGAGCGTCACAAAGAGCCACTTGACTTCACTCTTTGGCTTCAGCATCGGCATCGCCATCGCCATCGGCTTTGCCTTTTGCACTCCTCCTCTTACTCGCTTATGCTCTCGACCCTCTGCCCTTCTCTCCTTTCCTTTCCTTTCCCCTCCCACTGAACAGTCCGATTTGCATGCATGCTCAATGGCCTGTGGCAAATGCTTCAGCACTTTGGCGCATAAACTTTACTCCTCAGCTTCTGTCTCCCTCCCTCCCATTGGCAAGCGGGAATCAGGCAAATCGCATTTGCAAATCGTATTTGCAATCGCCGATTGCTCTGTTTTCTCTTCTTGCATTTAATCCGGCCGCTCTTTGCATACAAGCGCAGCCCTTTTTTTACGAGCATGCGTGCGTGTGTGTTTTATTATTGTGCTGCGCTTCGTTTGAATTTGATTAATGTGTTGGCTTTGCATTGTATGCGAAATTTATCGATATTTGATTTGCTGCGCCGCCAAAGAAGCAACAAAAACTAGGCAAAGGGAAAAGTGTATCAAAAGTGTTTGTCGCGCGGCTTTGTTTGCGTTTTGCATAAGTGTTACTTCCAAATAATCATATGAGAGCACACACACGCACATACACACATTGATGTGGATATGTATGTAGATGTTTGTGTACACATGTAAACACGATTGGAACTTCATTAACCCATTGAAGGCCGCCGTTTACAATACAAATAAGAGAAATCTAAGCATGTGCAGCACTTAATATAAGAGAGGCTTTAAGCTGCAATCAAATATTAATACTCTTAACTCTTTGAAAATTAATAGTAATTCCAATAACTATTGAAACAAAAAATGTTAATGTAATTCTGTAATATAATATATGTATATATATTTTTTATTTATAATAAAGAGATAATATTTAATGATAATTTCTATAAAAAATATAGAAGAAATGCTTTAATTAAATTTAACAATATTTTTATTTTTATAATCATTTCGAACAAAATATAAATTTGTAATTATAATTATTGAAAAAAATACAAAATGTTAAATTTGAAATATTGTTATTTTTATTTTCATTTATAGCCACACAAAGAATAGACTAATCAAATCATATTATGGCTTACAATAAAATCGGCCATTAATTCCGTTAGCTACGCTGATTCTCAGCCAACTCCCAGCTCTCAACTCCAAAAACCCTAACCGGGATGAAGAGCTCTCGCATCCAAAACAAACGCCTACAGGGGCGGCCAATTCAGCCAGATATTGCAGACATGTCCATGAGTTGGCAAAAATAACTGTGTGCAAGGAAGAGAAACTAAAATAGAATAAATAATCAAAAAGGATGAGAGCGGCTCTCGAGCTAAGGCCCAAAGCAAATGTCATGTTTATGCTCATAACTTTAATTCTCAAAAGTCGACCAACTGTCAACTGTCAAATACGAGACAATTTCAAACAAAACGCAATCTTGTGCAGAGTGCAAAATGCAATGAGAGCGAGTGAGTGCGACTGACGGAAGAAGAAGGCCGGGGGGACGGCGACGACTCAGTAGTATCGAGTGTGACCCTGAAAAAGCAAGGCTGCAAAAACTGGAACATGCCAAAAAAAATAATAAGAATTGCAATGAGGATGCGAAAGATGCGCAGCGAAGAACGAAATACGAAAAAAGCCGAAGCAGGCAGACAAGACGCACAAAACAATAGACGGCGTAATGAAGAGCGCACACAGACGCACACACGCGCACGCACAGACACAACGGGAGAGCAAACGCAAAACACAAACTTACACTTACACACACACACATAGCGAACGATAGACTGAGACGTCGAACATGAGGAAGTAAAATACAACAATGCAAGCGAATGAGAGGCAAAGGATGCGGCTGACTGACGTGCCGCAGAGAGGGTGACGGGTGAGGGGTAAGGCAGCAAGAATTGCACACAAGACGACGAGCCAGAAATTATGGCAAATAATTTAGAGCAGAAATTGTCGGCTGGCAAACAATTGAAAGGGATCCTTCTTGATCATCCTGATGCGATGCTGCAATCGATTGCCCAACCATTTACCGTTCCCTACTCTACATTTCTTTATCTTTACGCTGTCTGTCCGTGCGTCCGTCCGTTTGTCTATATCTGTGCCTGTGTCTGCGCCTGTCCTTCTCTGTTCGTTTGTCATTTTGTCCTGCCCACAAAGCGCCTAAAGTTGCGTCCTGCTTCCTTCCGTCCTTCCTTCCTTCCTTGAATCCTTCTTTGAGATGTTTGCGCTGCCTGCCTTTGCCATAAATTTGCAACAATTAAAAATAAAGTTAATTAAAATTTATGTGCGACACTTTTTGCACTTGGATTGCGACCAGCCTATCGAACATGTGTAAAAAACGGCTAATGTCTATCTATATGTGCGTGTGTGTGTGAGCCAGCCCCTTCTAATTGCTGGGAGTGGCCGATTGAACATTGAATGCCGGACCACTTGAAGCGTTCAGATCTTTGATCTCTCCATTTCACAAACCCCCACAGTCGCTGTGAGAGCGTTCTCTGCATAGCTTAGTCTCATTCTGTCTCTCCCTCTCCCTCTCCCTCTCCCTCTCCATTACATTAATGTTTGCACTTTTATTCGTTTGAGCTCGTTTACAATAGCTTTAAGCCCAAGCCAATAGTAGCTCTCTTTGCCTCTCTTTTGCAAGCGCAAGCAGAAAGAGCTACTACCGTAGAGCTACTTAAAGTATAAGAGTGAAGTGT
Source organism: Drosophila buzzatii (assembly GCA_035045845.1). Lineage (NCBI taxonomy): Eukaryota > Metazoa > Arthropoda > Insecta > Diptera > Drosophilidae > Drosophila > Drosophila buzzatii. Next base: position 1,493,771 of record JAWNOS010000105.1, on the reverse strand, counting down.
AAGGCCTAAGACATTACACTCTTATATTTGCTTAAATCAAAATTAACTTAAGCTGCATGAGACAGACTGTAGATTATTGATAAATGATTTCCAAGGAATAGAAAGGGGAAAGGGGCTAAATTTGATATGCCCATATATGTTTATCTTCTATCGGCGTCAACCCTACATAGATCTGCATGCCACCCAAGCTCGAGAGGACCTGCTGTGTTAACACAAGCCGCATCGTTAGCTCCTTTCATAAGACGGCGCCTATTTTGCATATACCACAAGCAACTGAGGCGCCTTTGATTTTACGATGCTCCCCGTCGTCCAGTGTCCGCAGTCTGCTCGAGCAAGCCGACAGAGCGGACATTCCGGGCTCTTCGCACGAACAATAGATGCTGTCATTTGCTGCTGATGCGTGCCTGATGCCCGTAGCAGAGATTTATTGGCCTGCTCTCAATCTTGTTCCACGTTCCACGCTGTGTCCAAACTGAGAAGCGTGAAAGTGGCCGCCGGTCGGTTCGGTACGGCTTCGTTTTGTGTGTATGCGTGCTCGGCATAACAAAGGATCCATCGGAGCGTCCACTTCTAATGCAAGATCATGCCAATTTTCTTGCAGAATTCTGGACCATGGACCATGGACATGGACATGTCACTAAATTAGAGCACAAGAGCGCAGCGCTGACTGTGGTAGTGGTGGTGGTGGTGGTGGTGTTGTAGCTGCTGTTGTTGCTGCCGGTGCTAACTCTTGGCAGCTGCTGCTGCGCCAAAAACTGACCGACAGCCTTCCGAGCTGCTCGAGATTAGGCATTGCATTATCCTTTTACCTAAAGCCGGGGCCCAGCTGAGCTGAGCTGGGTTGGGCTCTAGGAGAGGGAGAGAGGGAGCTGCTGCTTGATCTTAGACAGGGCTTAGCATGCTAACAAATACACAAACACACACGCAGGCACACACACAGACAAATTCCTTCGCCACTGGACACACAAACCAATTAGGGGAGAACGTCTAAGGAAGACAAGAAGAGGATGAAGTAGGCACGCTAAGGAGAGCTGAGGAAGCAGGGTGATCAGCCAGCTATGACCCTGAGAAAGTTGTGGCTAGCAAACTTAACCGCAATCATTACACACACACACACATACACAGACAGAGAGAGAGGCACTCATAGACGCCCACAAGCTAGGTTGAGGATGTGTCGTGTCCTGTGCCGCACGTCTAATTGTCGGAAGTGCAACTACTTAGAGTCTGCCTGCCCTCTGGCTACGCGCTTGGCTGCGTCACGTCTTTATGTCTTCAAGTGTTCAAGTTCGAATCGAGTTGCTCAGCTACACCTTAAGTTAATTGCAACACTTAGTCGTGATAAAGCGGTTGCGATAAGGCGATAAGGCATACCGGTAGGCTCGTAGAGGGTAAAAGACAAACAGCTGTCCTGCAGCCAATGCAGCGTCTTAGGCGACTCAGCTAAGATTTGGCATTGTCTGCGCTGCTTGTAAGCCCTTTTTTCCAACATTTCCAACAATGCTCCTGTTTTACTTTTTTATGTTTGTCTGGACTTAGCTCATATTTTTACGCCTTACATAAGCCATAATTGAGCTGTCGTCAAAATATTTGATGCTGCTGCTCTCGCAACCTATGCTCATTCCTTATGCTACATATGCATATAGAAGCCCATATATATGTGGTACATATGCATATCCTTACAAATATTTTCATGTCTCGAGTCAAAACAGCGTTCGGCTTATAAACCTAACCCTTTAGATTTATGAATCGTAATCATTTGTTGCCTTTCGATTTCTCATTTCTCATTTTTCATCTTCATCTTAATTTTTTTATGCAAATTATGCAAGGGGTAAGCACAGTCACAGTTACAGTCACAGTCACAGTCTCCGTCACTATCACCATCACCATCACCAACACCGTCATAGTCACTAGCAGTCAGTCAGTTCGTCAATCAGTGCTGTTCAGGTAAGTCCATTAAGGTGTTACACAGCAACAATCCTTGTCGAGTAATTACGGGCTTGTTAGCTATGGTTGCAACAACATTTCTTTCGCCTTCTTTCCCTCGTCGGGTGCAGCATTTCTTTGTACGTGGGAAACGTTTTTTTTTTTCTTCTTTTTTTTTTAGCATTTTGGCCTTGTCCCTGAACATCATTTATGAGTGTTTGCACGTAAACAAAAGGATCATCGGCTCAGCAGGCCTGCGCCAGAATGAAATCGACAAAAAATGCTAAATAAAAGATCAGTTGTCAATCAAGGCGCTCGATTTCCATATCGACCCTCATATTGCATGGCTAATTACTTTATTCGTTACATCCGAAAACATACATATCTCTCGATGTCCTCTCCTGTCCTGCGCTGTCCTCTATCTTCTCTAGCGAATGCATCGCATAATTTGAATTTAATATGCTTTTAATGGGCCCATCGGGAGATCCTACCAATGTTAGATTAAAACTCTTCAATTAGCTAAACGCTAAAGATATATAAAGATATGCTTATAGAAAGGAACTCCCTAATTACACTTAAGACTAAGCATTTAATTACGAGTTTCCCTCCTCCGGTCTATTCATTCTATTCTTCCGAATGTTTTGCTCTTTTTTAAGAGTTTTATATGTTATCCATAGGAAAAGCCGAATGAGTAAAGCGAGTATCACTGAAAATTTATCTTTATATTCAAATTAAGTTTCAAAGCAATCGGAACTAATAAAACTTTTATTTTTATTTTTCTATGTTTGAAATTCGAGATTATAGAACAGCAAAAATGATTATAGAACAGTCAGAATATATTTTCTAAAAATATAAGCTCAAAGAAATGGAAACTTTAAGTTAATAATAATAGTACTAAAATCTGTCTATTTGCCAAATGGCATGTCTTTAGTATTTGAATTACGTTTTCCGAATTTGGGGCCGGTATAAAAAATCTAACAAACTGAAATTGTATTATATTAGTATCTATATACATATATGCAGAAGGCTTGGAGACACTAATTCTAAAGGTGAACGAGATATAATTTTTTTATAACTGAGATGTTTATCGAGATGTCAAAATCGATAACTCTGAAACGAAAGTAGCTATCGATTTTTTGAAACAAACTCGTATAATGCGTGAAATTCACGGACCTAAACAACAATGAATGAATCAAGTCTCTAGCTCTTACAGTTTCCAAGACCGACGCGTTCATACATACGGACGGACATGGCTATATCAACTTTTCTCGTCAACCTGATCCAGAACATATACTTTATGGGGTCTGCCTCCTGCCTGTTACATACTTTTAACAAAACCATTATACCCTGATTTCTCATTTTCAATAGGCTCAGGGTATAATAAATCTTCAGATAATTTAATTTAATTAAAGAAACTTCGCCTACATTTTGAGCTTCAGTGAATGAAAATGTTCAATCATAAAATATTGTCAGGCCAAAAGCAAAAATCCTACATAAATGAGAGCAGCTTGAAAGAAGAAAGAAGGAAATGTAAAATGAAAAAACAACTTATTCAATTTGAATGCGAGCATCTAGTAATATGAGTTGTTGAAAGCAGTTTACCTTATTTCCAATAAATTATATACTTAGGCAGAGCTCGGAAATTGTAATAGATCGAAACTTAAACTCAACGAAAATATCATTTCAAACGCAATAAATTTTACACTCTAAAGAGATCTACTCGTACCAAGACATAGAAACTAAAGTTTAAAACCATCAATTGAGCAATTCAATATAGACCTTTCCAATTACTATATGATAGGACGAAGCAATTAACTACCCTCTGGATAGGAGTAGAGCAAACGGAGGCTAGTGTAATGCAACTAATTAGGCGATATCGCTTAAAAACAATAGAACGAGTCTATTCGAAATGGGAATGTAATCGATCGCGGCACGTGCAGCAAATGTGAAATTAAGAAATTACGAACGGGCCGAGTAGGGGTTGGGGGTGGAGTAGGTGGCCAGGGGTTAGGGGGAAGCAATTAAATTGTTTACCAATCGAAATATGCGCAGAGAATGTGGAATGAAGAACGAGAAGAAGAAGAACTTAACCATAAACTGTCGCAATATCAATAAACAGGAAAACTGGACAACAGAAGGACAATCAATTGAGATAGGCAGGGGTGGTAGAGCAACAGAGAGATAGAGAGAGAGAGAGAGGGGGAAGTAGTGTCAGCTGGACAGGATCATAGTAACAGATCGCCGTGTAGAACAATTTAATGCAATTAGTGCGATATGCGACACAGACGAGCAACGACTCAGATAGGAACACCGAGAGAGACGACACAGTACCAGATCGAGTGCAGCTATATATGTATTCATATAATTACGTAATTACATGCGAGCGATATGCAACGCGTGTCAAGGGTTCGATGTGGGTGCAACAGCAATAGCAGCAACATGCCACATGCCTGTCACTTTCATTTGCAGCACGTCACACACACACACGCACAACCAAATATATATGTATGTATGTGTGTGTGTATGTAGAATCATCTCTCTCTGTGCTGATTAATGATATTAGCTAATCCCATTAGCCATTCCCTTGGCCCCATGCAAAATCAAATGCAATCAACCGCAATAATCGCGCACGTGAAAAAATACAGAATCGAAAATAGAAAAAAATTGCAAATTTGAAATATCGAGAGAGTGAAAAGCAAAAATGAAAAAACATTAGCAGCTAATGCGGCAGAGCCTTTTAACCACCACCAAAACGCCCCAAGCTAATCGCACTTTTTCCCAGCCATCGAGAGGTAGAGGGAGAGTTTGCTTTATGGTGATGACGATGTGTTAATTTCATTTGATTGGCATATGTCCACGCTGCCATCGGCTGCTGCTCTGTTTTAAGTTGAGAAAACTCGTAAAAACAAAGGCGAAATAAGAAAAGATGAAGAAATCAAATTTTTGAAGCACGGGTCCCATGTGACGCACGTCATGTTCAAATCACAGCCTTATCAACATATGTTGCTTAACCCCCCACTCCTCTCGTGCCATCCCATGCCAGGCCACATAAAAAAAAAAACAACTGCACTCGTTCCCATTTCCATTGACATTCCAATCTTGTTCTATCCCGTACTTGTTATTGCGACAGTTTTTCCGTCTTCTTTTTGTCGAGATGACATCGAACGGACATGTAACTGTCATATGATAATGCCCCGAACATGCATATATGTAAGCACATATCATCAACAAGAAATTGTCCCGTTCAGTGCCTAACAAGAAGAAGAAAAACAAACAAACCGGAACAAAGATCGCTCTAACATGGAAATTTTATCGCTTCAATATAATTGAATAATTCTTTTGTAATATTAGCTCAAAGTAAAAATTTATCTATTCCATAACTATATGTATATTATTAGGTAACTATGAGAAACTAAGCAGGCAAAAGTGTTTACAGATGAAGCTGCCTGGAATTACAATATATATTTATATTTTTCTCTCATTTACAGTGTACTTCAAACTTGTATTCCTCTTCTTAATATCGCTCTCATTTCTAAATTCATAACATTGATCTTTTATTTCCATTTCATCATAAGTTCTCTATAATTTCTAGCCTGCCTCTAGTCTAGTCTGCCTCTCATCCTCATCCTCTTTAAACTTTCCCGCCCATTTCTAGCTCCTAATTTGACAAATATCTCAGATTTTCTAAGATTAAGCGTGACTAACTCCTTAAAGTTTCTCTCTTGGGAAATTGTTTTTCTTTCCAATTTCTTTAAAATTGAGTACATTTTTAATGATATATCAACTTGATAAACAAATTATAAGACTTTCTCCTTAATAAAGCTCTTTAAGTTTCCCTCTTATTTCTTCTTATTCTTCCTAGCTCTTTAAATTTTCTTTCTTATTCAATTATCATTGATATTCATATACATATACCTTCATATATCGCTGCTCTTGCAGTATTTTAAGCGTTTTATTGAAACTATTTAAAAACTTATGGCAAAGCTCAAAAGTTCGAATAATTAAGTTAAGTTTGACTAATTAAGTATTGATTGCTTACAAGAATTTGCTAAAAACTTGTCCATTTCTCATCAGGAAAAACTGTATCATCTCCAGCTTTACAATTAGAAAATGAAAACTTAAAAACTCTTCAACTCCTCTCTTAAATTACTTAGATATATGTGTCTTTTAAGATATAAACTATCATGATGTTCGAGTTAATTCTGCAAGACTAATTCACCAAAATAGTTTGACCCATGTTTGGATCGTGTTATTTATTATGACAATCTCTCGCAAAAAAAAAAAAAAAAAAAAAAAAAAAAAAAAACTTTTTTAAAACTTCACTCATATTTCAATAAGTCTCAAACTATTTGTGTCTCCTAAGCTTGAGTAACTCTCTGCATAAATAACACATGCATATGCCTGATATTATCTAATCCGAAAAAAAGTGAACAGCAAGCTCTATGATATACTCAAGGGTTTGGCCTATAGACGTAGACCCCCCTTCGACCTTGCACACTCGCTCGTTCTCTTTGAAGGCTCAATCTGTCAGATCGCTCATGAAATGTGTAATTTAAGATGTTCGCGCTTCATGAGGACATTTAAAGTTTGTGAATTGTGAAAATTACCCGATTCGATATGCGCGAAAATTGTGCAACGAAGCCAACAAATATTTTGCATGCCTCAATCCTTGATTGCCATTTGGGCTGAGTAGACCCTACTGCCTTCTCACACACTCTCTAACGCTTTCTCGCTCACTCGCTCTGGCCAGTCTCCTTACCCCCTTCGAGCAAGTTGTGACAGGACGAAAGGTAGCGAAATGCGTTGCATTTTAATCGCTCGTCCTGGCCCAAAAAGGAAGAAAAAAGGCTGCTCCTTTTGCAGCCTTTCGTCGTCGTGTCATAAGTGTGTGAAAAATTGATAGACTTGTCATGACCCGGCCCAGGTGGGGTGGGTTAGACGACAGTCGTCCCGTCGCTGCGACGTCTCGTCCTCTCGTCGTCGTCTTCGTCCTGTCCGCCTCTTTGTATGCCAGCGCTCATAAAATTGCATAAATGTCAGGCGACTGTCATGACAACCTCTTGTAAACGCCCCATAATTTTTATTATTAATGGCATCAAAGCATTATTATCGAACACCCAATGGCCCATCAATATTTTCAACTCTCGCTGAGTACTTTTCCGTTTTGTTCGCTTCGAAAGAGTTCTCGTCATTAGGCGTCAACTGCTCTGGCTCTATGAGTGCAAATGCCTGCTCAAGTTGAAATTTCCTAAATTTCACATTATTCGATTTCCAATTCAATTGAATATTGACCTAGATCTTTTTCTTGCTATTGCCTTGCCTTTGTTAACAATATGTCTTTTGGCTTTAAAGCCATGCTCATAGCGACTTGACTCTTCAGCATAAGCCAATCCTATCCAGTTGAATTAAGCTTCATTCCACAAGCTTTAGGGGTACTTTATTTTATTATTCTATCTACAAAGTATTCTGCAGTTAAAATTCCTCGACTGTTGATATACTCCTAGTTTTACTAATACCATTTGTAGAGCAAACATTCTGGTTCATATATTCAACACGGTATATTTATTTGATTGCAAAAACGTGTTTATTTACTTATTTTATTTGTATTTGCTTAGGCAATAAATAAAACAAGTGGAATGTTGCAGTCGGATGCTACCGATTGACCAATACTCTCTCTTGGTGCTCAATAGTTGATTATTTTTTGCCAAGTCTCGTGTGGGAATCTGCAATAACTTATCAGTCAATTATTTCAGTTCTACTTAAAAGAAACTTTGCTTGATCTGATCCAAAGTGTCATTCCATATAAACATCTATGTTTATGTACATCTTTACTATATTAATAAGAGAGCTTTACAGAAACTTAATCGTTAAATTATCAAATTACAACAGCAAAACTGTAGAAATATATGCCCAATAGATTTATAAGTCCGTATAACTTTATAAATAAACAGAAGAAAAAAAGATTTATGAGTCATATCTATTCAAGAGAATCTAATCAAAATCATTGCCTACTTTTGGGGTTTGATGGTAAACTGATCTGAAAAATAAAATAAAAGAATTGCATACTTTTTAGCGCTTACAAAAAATAGTTCAAAATTAAAATATCGTAGCATGCTTTTGTGGGCAATCAATTGCAACACAATTATAGAATTTAATATAAATGTAACTATGAAGATGGTGCCATTTCGAAGACATAATGTGCCGGAATATATATAATTATAGATTATATATACATGTGTATATTGAATATAGACTATATAGCTGCACTCATATATACATACTTTTCTATTAATGGATACACATTAAAGCGCGTTGACTTGAATACAACAAATAACGATTCAAATGCAATATACAATATTATAATTCTTTTCTGTTTATTTACAAAGTCATACGAGAAAACAATAACACCTTTGTGGACTTCGTCTTCAATACAATATTGTAATTGAAATTGGATTCTCAAAATATTAAATGCAAATAATAATTAAAATGTAATAATAATAAACCTAAAATTGTATACATAAATATACAACAAAATCAAATTCGATTACCCTACCAAACCGAAAACAAAAACGTTAACAGCTAACGCTTAGGCATGGTTCATATTAATTTGAATCATTCATATTTATTATAAATATTGATCAACTTAAAATCATGTAGGTTTCCTAGCCAATCAATATACACATAACAGCCAAAGTAATTATTTTTGTTTATTTAATCAAATTTGATATATTAAATGTCGCAGCAAATCAATTGTCAATTCCCAATTTAAACAAATTCCTTTACCAATATCTAAATAAGTAGAATAAGTCCAGCAATATCATTTTGTCCCTATTGAGGCATTTGCAGCAAAGTCCACCACATTCAAAGCTGCGCAATTATGACATAGACGATCCGCCTTGCATCCTACGCGCGTTTGCCTCTTGGACCATTTTGACATAGGAAACATGAAGCCTGTGCGCAGTGATTCACTTTCCATTTCAGAGGATATGCGTCCAATGCTCAGCCGCCTCTCAATTCGCTAGCTTCAACCAAATTCTTGTTTTTATTGTTTTTCTACCTGTCACACTCTCTCATTTTATTCTCTTAGAGTTCGCTTTTAGCTAATTTGGGGGTTGATTAGTTATAGATCTTGTTTGTTTTATCGAAATACTTACTATTTCCACACTTTAGTCTTTTATTTCGTGTTTATTCATTACTTATTTCCATTTAAGCCAGAAACTTCACATCAGATCAAGAAAAAAAAACGCTTTTTTATTATCAAGTAAGCTTTCATTAACTTTGTTTTACACTCTGATATCTCTACTTCTCTCAGCTAGAATACCTTGTTATATATCTAATCTATTAAATGTTTTTAATGGATATTTCCTTCCTCGTTACAGTAAGGAACTTCTAAGAAAAACAGGCAAATTTTTATAGAAAGTAAGAAAATCAATATTTATTTTTAAATTTTACCAAAGTGCTACTATCTACTATCGAAATTCTGTAGATTAATAACTGCTCAGCTGATATACCCTATAACTCAACATTATACTATGTCGCCCTTCCCTTGCCTAAATCGCTTTTTAATATTTTTTATTTTTTTAATTTGTATTTTTTTATTTTTATTCATTTATTTTTTTATTTTCTCTATATTTCTCTTTCTAACCATATATCTATATACATATATGTATGTATATTCCTGTCATTATATCTATCTCCCTCTCTATCTAATTGGTTTATTTCTCCCTCATTCATCCATTCTATGTTTGTACCACTTTGGCTGTGTCTCTTCTCATGTAACTTTATATATCTGACTTCTCTTTCCACATGCATGGCTATATCTATCTCGCTCTTTCCCGCTCTATCCCGTTCAAAATAAAACATTGTTATTTAGCAAAAAAAAAAATTATTTATAATATTCATATTTGATGTTTTCGCTTTTTGTTTTTTTGTTTATAATTTTTTTTTCTTGTTCTTTGATTTGTCTTTAAACTAAACTCGCTTCCTCTGCCGATCGTTCTCGCTCTGTCCTTTATTCTTCTCTTTCTAACTGGTATTTACAATATTGAGTTAACATATTATTAGTTAGTTATACAATACAATACAATATAATGGATTAAAATACATAAATAGTTGTTTAAATCTCTTAAATATCTTTACTTAAAAAAAGAAAAAGAAAATGATTTAAATAAGATACTAGTGTAAGCACGACAGGCCGATGCTTTCACTGGACTCTCCCCGCCAACATATGATATAGTCTATATATACACACGACCCTGGGCGCAATTCGAAGAGTTTTTTCGTTTCTTTGGGAGGGGGAAAATCGTATGAAAATTGCAATAAAAAACAGTTTTCTCGCTTTGCCTAGATCCTAGATAGATTATGTTTACATTGGTTTAGCTTTGGTTACATTATTTTTAGCATGTTTTTTTTTGTATTTTCTAGGTATTTTTGGTATGTCTAAGTTTAAAAATACGTTTTTTGCGTTTGTGTTGGAAAGAAGTAGTTAGAATAATAATACATTGATTACATGTAAATTGAGTTGTTTTTTAGCTGGTATGTGCTGCATATATATGTACATATATGTATAAACATATATATATACATGTATATAAAGAAACACTATGCAACATATACAGAGTAAACTTAACAAAAATACTTGCAGACATTTGGAACGAGAATGTTAACTTAATGAAACAGATAGTAGAATGTTTTCAATTCAAATATGAGAGATCAAAGTTTAAACATTTCACATAACTATAAGAAGGAAAAGAGACAAAAACAAGAAACATGTTGCATAGTGTTTTGTGTTTCTTTTTTCCTATTCTTTTTTTTTAATACCCTGAGCCCTAAAAATGGGAAATCAGGATATAATGGTTTTGTTAAAAGTATGTAAGGAGGCGTGGCAGACCCCATAAAGTATATATATTGTTGATCAGGGTGACGAGAAAAGTTGATATAGCCATGTCCGTCTGTCCGTCCGTCCGTCCGTATGTATGAACGCGTCGATTTCCGAAGATACAAAAGCTAGAGAGTTCATTCTTTTTGTGTGAGGTCCGTATATTGCACGCGCAGTACGAGTTTGTTTCAGAAATTCGATAACTTGTATATTTGCAAAGTTATCGATAAACGAATTTATCGGGGTCCAGTTATAAAATTCTAGCTAATTCATCTTTAGAGTTAGAGTCTCCAAGTCTTCTGCATATATATAGATACTAATGTAATACAATTTCGGTTTTCAAAGTTTTCTCATCAAAATCCATGCGGCACAGCAGCAAAGCACATGCTTACACATATGCATACACACATACATGCATACAGGCGTAGATCAGCGTCTATGTGTGAGCGTGGTTTTGCATGCGTGCGGAAACGAATCGAATAATTCTTGGAATATTATTCGTTCGAAGAAGGGCTCAGGGGATTTCGTAGTCGAGCAGTCTCGACTACACCTTTCTTACTTGTTTTTTTTTTTTTTTTTTTTTTTGTGTTGCCTAAGAAAAGTCTCAATCGTGCATGTCATAAGTAAAGTATTGCTAGGCACCCATATATATATGCATATATATGAATAGATAGATATAGAGAGGGAAAGAGACCTACAGGGTCTCCAACATGGCCGACTTTCCACTTGCGCTACTCTTATACGTCTCGTAGGAGGCACTGGCCGCATGCAGCTGCGCATAGCCGGAGCTGTTGGCGACAGCCGCTGCCACAGCCTCGGCGCCATTGACCACCGTTGGGGTTATGGGCTTGTGGGGCTTGTAGCGCTGCAACATCTCCGCAGAGGTGAGCTTGAAAGTTTCACTCATTTGGCTGCGAACGCGCTCCATTAGCTGATCGATGTCGTTCTTGGTCAGGCCCTCGGTGCTAACCGGCGGCAGCGTAGTTATCACAATGCGGCCGGCGTTCAAAATCTTCTTCTTGTCATTGAGGAATGTGCAATAGGAGCTGAAGACGACCGGCAGTATGGGTATCTGCTGGTCGATGGCCATGTGAAAGGCGCCCTTCTTGAACGGATGCAGTTCGCCAGTGTTGCGACGCGTTCCCTCCGGAAATACCCACAGCTTGATGCGTTGCTCCTTGATGCGACGATTGACGGCGTTCAGCGTTTCACGCGCCTTCTCTCCGCGTACTCTGTCGATGAATATGAGCCCAGCCAGCCAGGCGGCCAGTCCGAAGGGCCAGGCATAGAACAGCTCCCGCTTGGCCACCACCGTGCACTTGTTCATCACGTGCCAGATGTTGAACATGCCTGCAGTGGACATAAATGCGTTTAACTTAAATAGTAAGATCAAATATATATATATATTGACTACCCAGCACATCCAGTGAACTCTGATGATTGGCCACGATGATGCATGCCCGATCTTTCTCCAGATGCTCCTTGCCACGCAGCTCCCAGCGCAGTCCAATTAGAGCTGTAACACGATGACACCAGGTGCTGGCCCATCTGAAGGTAAAAGTATATTGAATAACGTTGAAATTTCCATGGAATATGTATACATCAGAGGATTCTTAGTTGAATTCCTGAGAATAGCAATGAGGGGTCAATATTACAAATATACATATTTAAGTATCAATACTTATTGATTATAGAGCAGACAGATGAGATCAACTCAGATATGGCTGAAGTACGTATCTCCGTTATCGATAATTATCTATCGACTCAGGTCTCTCTTACGTACAGAGTAAACAGAGATATCATTGATGTTTACAAACACTGCTCAATTTGAGTAGCATTTGAAATCTTAGTCTGGGAAAAGCATGTTCAAAATTCGACTTAACAAAATTATGCACTAGATAGGGTGGGCATACAAGAGGCAAGTAAGTAGTGATAAGTTCTGCATTAAGTTGAGTCCGGTTTACGATGGCCCCGAACCATCAACAGAATGCCCCCTCCATCGTGGGAGGCGTCTAGGATCATTAAGAAAACAAACAAAAGCAGCATATTTCCGGATGATGGAAGACGTCGACCGCAATCAATTGTGCCGCCATCGGAACGGAGAGCGGAGCGTACGCAGATGAATCTCTTACTTGGCTGGGAGTACGGACGGGAATGGCTGGCGGAGCGCGATGAGTTCCAGCGTCGAGATGCTATTAGGTCACCGCAACGCTTCATTGAACCCGACTACAACTGGTGGCTAAAGAAGCGTTCGACAACGCTTGATCGCCGAAAACTTTACATACGCTCGCGTAGCCCATCGAAGAGCTACTTGCTGTCCGCATTTGCAACGTCCAGAACGCAGCGCCAGGATCAGAAGCAGCATGAACTGCTTCTCGCACCAGGCACAGCTCACGACGTCAAATGCGAATGTGCCGGGTGCAAGCAGAGCCAATGTCGCACCGCCTCGACAGAGCAGACTCCAGCTCCAGCTCTAGGCAATACCCGGCAAATCTAATGTGAACGGGGTTTTACGAATTGAATCAAATATGACAAAGGTAAATAGGCCGGAATATTAACTCTTATTTAGGTAAAGTGGCCAAGAGATGTTTTCTCATGCTAAGCTATTAGGCGAATATCGTCAACTGGTCATACGTGAATCATATGGCAACACATCTCATCTTTCAGCAGCTGATCTATTGGATCTCCTTATTACGCATTTATACGTGACAAATTTACTTGGCAGTGTTGCTACCTAATCATATTTCGCACATTTGGCAACACCAAAACGTCTCTGTCAGCTTAGTTCGTGGTCTTGTGTGCTCTATAACCTAGTTATATTATAGACATATGGCAACATAAGTAGAATGCTATTTCATATCTTGGCTACTTAAAAATGCAACTAAATGAACGAAATCAATACCACCTAGTTAGACATTGAAGGTATGACAACGCCAAACACAATTTCTAAGCCACTCTTTGAAAGAAATG